>AP028915.1:9506941-10106941 GCA_036186465.1 Nesidiocoris tenuis | reverse complement strand
TGACGCATACGAGGTACTCCTATGAGAATATTCTCGAAAAGCATCAGCACTTTATCCTTCTTCGCCGGATGTAAGATCTTGCTGTTCTCGTTGCCGTACGAGTAGAGCACCATGAGTAGCAATTGTTTCACGAATTCCCAGATATGAGCGATGGTTCTGATTTCGTTGAAAGTGGTCTGGACGCCCAAGATCGAGTTGAAAGTTGTGTTGGTGATAATGTTCGAGAGCACGGTCGCGTAATAATTGGAGGTATGATCGAGTACGCCGAATGCGATCATGTTGAAAATCACCAGGAACACGATGTAAAGGACGAAGTCTTTCGTCATGGTTTCAACGTCGGCTTCTTGACTGGACGTAGAGCCCCGACTGTATCCAGGCGCCGTATAGTCATCCGCATCTTTTTTATGCTCCTTTTCAGGGTCAACGATCGGCTCTTTCAGTTTTTTCAATCCATCGACATCTTTCGCAGCGGGATCTTCGATAAGGAATGAACTTTTGGCGCCCTTCTTAGAATGGCTATAACGTCTTTCGGGACTTGGTTCTGAATCCAGAGATTTGGCCGAATCGCGGATCCCTGAAAAGTAGACACGGTGCATTTGAAAGAGGACAATTTTTAAGTTTTTTTATAGGTTTGTATGGAGTATCAGTGAAGCCCGTATCAGACGTCAGACCGTTTCCCTCCCCACCCCACGTACACACTATTCTCTGAACGGCTGATCCTATGGATATCTTCACAAACTGAATCCATGTTTGTTATCGATTGTCTATGGAACCTTGTTTCTCGGAAAAAATATCAACAAATTTGCTTGTTGAAATTTCCAAAGAATCGGTCTGTTGAGACGGTCTGTGGGATGGGGAGGGGATCGGTCTGACGAGTGATATGGGCTTAAGAGCGTTAGCAATTTAGAGCCCAGTATACCTAAACGGTTACCTAAGATTCCTAACCTGCAGTTAGAATGTGGTAATCTCCTGATTCTTCAGCACCGCCATCTTTGAATCTCCAACTGAAATCATAATAGTCCGCCATCTCCTCTTCGCCGATAAACCGCAGCAATTTCATGAAACGGCAATCGATTTCGGCTAGGGTGAGTCGATTTTCTTCCTGTTCCTCGTCGACTTCTTTTGGGATTGAGCCCGACTTTACAGGCTCGTCCCCGGCTGACATTTCGACAACGAATAAAAAAGGAAGAATCTGAGATATCAAACACCGATTGAAACAAGAATCAATAAAGTTGAATAGCGTTCAAACTCCTAGAAATTTGTGCAATCCACTATGGAGAATGTCCATAACCATAGCCAACTATGTACAGTTTCACGTCCGATCCCCAAAGCAACATATTGCACTGGAGGTGATTACTTTTAGGACTGTGTGATTATTAGTCCACGATTTTCGGATGATTGACTATTGATAAAGCAGCCCTTAATTTGGGTATTAGGCCCAACTTCTTAATGCTGCAAAGCAGAGAAAAATGGGATCGAGAATTCCAGATCAGGAATTTCAGAAATTGTGCAGCATCATCGTCATCATTGTTGCCAACGACCTGAATGCCAGACCAAACATTGATGTGAACATCAAAATATCATCAAAATAATTCATTGCCGACTCTGAATTCATCTTCACGCTACCAGCAGCAACTATCCATAACAAGACGTTTAGTTTTTTCTTAGTAGAAATTTAGTTTCCGCTGACGAATTTGGCAAGGATTCAACAAATAATGAGGTCAAAAACAAACTTTTATAACATCAAAGTAGGTTAAGTAGGTACACTAATCAGAAACAACAAGTTGAACTCCTCGATAAATGATCTATGAGCATGCAGCATAAGCATGAATTTGATAACGTAAAAATATCATAACTTCTACTATAGGTAATGTAAAAAGCAAAAATGTTTTCAAAAAATTTGATTTTTCAAATTTGAAGTAGGTTTCTCACCATCAAAGTTGCATTATTGGGGAACCAGATTAGTTTTCTCGAAGTTTCACACCAAAGGAGTTTTTTATCAATGGTAGGTATAGTCAAAAACAAAATGTCAACTAAAGAGTTTGCCTTTGCACAATGGCGGCTTATAGGTTATGGATAGCATTGGATCTATTCAATCCATTCCCAAAATTATCACAAGTAGGGAAATTAGAACGTGCAAGTAAAGTATCATTTTCTCCAAACTTTGTGGCTAGTTTCAATTGTTATCATACCCAATAGAATAAAAACAGATGCTCATAATTGGGTAGATGGATAAAAACTTCTCAACTGCCCACCAGGCTTATCACGCTCAATCAGATAATCACAAAATTCACACTGAGAAAATAATTTGTATCATCTTGCCCAAAATCCGTGTTACGCTAGGGTATTGCCAAAAAATCCAGTACTTTCGCGGAACAGACTACTTCGATTTCCTCAATTTGAGATTTTATTCGGGTTTACAAATTCTTCCCAAATTATCAATTTCTTAGGTGTTGTCTTTTCTTCTTACTATCCGAGGGACACCTGCTCCGTCCACAGTTATCAAAGATATTTAAAATCTTTTATAACGACCAGCCGTTTGAAACAATTTAGTAAAGATAAAAAACGTTGTAATACCTAACACACGTGTTATTCAACTTCAGATTCTGAGGAAAATTGCTTTCATCAGATCTAATTGTGCGCCAAGAATTTATCGTAACTTCCCAGCCAGCAATTTTGACACAACCCGTCAATGGAAGGCGACTCGTTCTGAAATATCGAAAAAAGCTCGCACCTCTAGACAAACAATCTACCGGTCCAAAATCTCTAATAATATTATCCGTTTATCGCCTCGCCGCCTCCAAGGCCCTCAGAATGTACAGGAAAAGATTGATGATGTCCAAGTAGAGCTCGATAGTTGCCAGAATGTACTCCTCGGGAGAGACTCTCAACATCAAATTCTGGAAGGAACGTCATAAAAAATTTAATTGCGGTATTTTCCAAAAAAATCTCGATTTTGTGAAAATGAATGCGCCGAAAATCGAAATGCCGAATTCGAGAGCGCTACTCTGCGCGAAGATGAAAATACGTAAAGTTTAGAACCTAGGCTGAATAGAAATTCGTAAAATTCGAAATTTAGGAAAAGCCTGGCTTTTCATGAAGCGAGAAATTCAAAGTAATTTACTACATCATACAGTAACCAAATCGACCCAATAAAGAGAGAAGTTCATGAATACTAAAAAATTTTTTCCAGTCAATGTAAGTACCTAATAATAAAACAAATAAATAAAATAAAAACAGGCCCCACAAAATGTGTTGCATTGTCGACAATTTACTGCATTCCAAACAATCTGCCCAAATTACTCACCTGCGTATCGTAGACGATGAATAGAGCGAAAATGAAGGCGCCGAAAATCGAAATGCCGAATTCGAGAGCGCTACTCTGCACGAATAACTGGATCAGGCCACCGAAAATGAGGACGATCAGAGCTGTGAACAAACTGCAGCAAAGGTCAATAAATCAAATGGAGAATTCAACAATTTTCTGGAGTTGGTAGAAAAATTTAAAAAGTTCCAAAACGGTTTCTTGAGTTGATTTTTCCATCATAAGAGTCAATCGCAAAAATTTTGAAAAAGTTGGAATTCTTGCTCAGCAGCACAAAAAACTAAATGATTCAAAAGAAAAACGCAATAGTCCGATAGCAGACTCACAGTACACCCATGTTGGAAAAATCCCTTTTCGTTTGAAAGGTGTAGGCCGTGAGTCCGCCCATGACAAGGACCGTGAGCAGGAAGGCTTGAAGGACGACGTATCCATCGTAGAATGACACCAGGACACCGACTGTGTACGCTTGAACGACAGTCTGGGGAAAATCAATAAAAAGCCAAAAAATGGTAAGCAACGCCAAAAAAGTGGAATCAGTGTCAAAATAACGTTTTGTTGAGCATATTAGGCGAATAAAATTTTGCTCGTCGATTTTGCATTTTCAGGTTTAGTGCATAATAGAGCATTTTCCATCATTTGCCGAACGCGAAATTCCAATAACCGAAAATAGTTTAATACCTAAAACAAAACATGAAACGGCCACTCACGAATATTGCCAAGAGGACAAAATTGGTGGGAGTCTCTTTCCTCTTGAAGTGCAGGGCGATGAGAACGACGATGTTCGACAGAAAACCAATCGTGATCATCCATGTGCTGAATGAGAAAAAAACATTTAGAACTTGACCGATAACAAAAAATTACTCGATATTTAATTTTAGATCTTACAAGAACGTACCTACTTACCCCTTGTTTGGCTAATCGTAATAATTGTACAATGATTTTCGAAAGATTTTGGAAAATTCAGACATTGTGAAGTTTGATCTTGATTTTGACCATGATGAAATATCAGTATTTTTTATCAGTATCAGTATTTTTACTTCCATATTTACAGAGTAAATGGAAGTATTGTGATCGTCCTAAAATCGAGAATCGGAACGGAGCTTCAGAAAAAACTTTTTCTTGTACACATTTACTCAGAATCACTTCCTGAACAAGTGTCTGTGTGTCCGTGTGTCTGTGTGTCCGTCAGTCCGTCTGTCCGTCTGTGGTCATTTACAAAAATGACCATAACTCCCTCTATTCTCAACCTTTTTTCAAATTTCTTGAACTGAAATGTTTGTCTCGGCAAGACCTAACACCCTGTTTAATCGAAATTTGGATAACGCACAGTACTTCCGATATATTTGCATTTTTAGTGTTTTCTATTTTATTTTTTTCCGGCCACAAAAATGAACCGATTTGAGCGTTCTTGGTCTTAAAATCTTTGTTTTACCTTGCAGAATATGTGGATATTTTTTACATTCCGAAAATGTGGCGTTTTTTCATTTTGGGCAAATTTTAAAATTTAAATAGTAAATTTTTTGATATTTTTGACCAAAACACTCTCAAAAGCAGTCAAAATATGATCAAATTATGTCTCAATTTTACGTTTCAAAATATGGAAGTATTGTGTGTTATCTACGCACCACTCAACCCAACGCAGGAAAACACAATTCCGTTTGAACATTGGTCGAGAGCCGACTCTCCCGCCAAGGAAACGCGCCGCGCTGCCGGAACCTGAGCCGGGCGGTGGAAGTTCATAGAAGCCGCCCGGCACGGCTCAGCAAGCCGTAGGCGCTACGATTTCGAGAATCTACGACCCGCGCGCATGTTCGTTCGTGTAATTTTATGTTCGGCTATCCTGCTAGTGCGAATCGCCTGTTCGCGGCCTCAGTCTTCCGCCGTGTTCCCTCCGGGTCGGTCGCGTCGCGCTCGCGTAAGTAAATTTTCCTTTTTGCCCCCCTAGGATAGGAAAAAACACTTCGAAAAATATTTTACATAGAAAAACTTCGTTTCTAATTGTCCTTTTTCTGATTTCCTTCTTCCTCAGTAAGACCTATCACCCTGTTGAATCGAAATTTGAATTACTCGCAGTACTTCCGATAAATTGGCACTTTTAGCGTTTTCAATTTTATTTTTTTCCTGACCACAAAATTGAACCGATTTCAGCGTTCCTAGTCTTAAAATCTTCGGTTTAGACTGCAGAATACGTTGGTATTTTTCATGTTCCGATAACGTTTCCTATTTTTAGGCGAGTTTTAAAATTTGCATAATGAGTCCTGGTATTTCTGAGCCATAAAGCCTCCAAAGTAGTAAAAATGTGATACAATCGTGTCGAAAATTTGCGAATCATAATATGGAAGTATTGTGTGTACCACTGGTTTGAGTGAAGGTTTTCGATAATTCAATTACCGATTATTTCGGTCATTTCTGCGTGAAAGCAAGTGAGTTCGGCATAGTGCGGGCTTAATATCGATAATAAGTTAAGAAAAATGCCATTGTTTTCGCCCGTTAACCGAATTTATCCCGAATTTTACAGAATTTTTCCGATTTTATCGGAGAGAGGGTCGGAGCTAGTTAGGGCATGTCGCTCTAGTCTCATAGCTTAATATGTACTTTGGTACACGGCGGTCATTGCCTTGCCGCCTCGGGCGGACTGGTTCCAGCGTGTTGAGGGCGATGAGGGTGCATAGCGCTGCGTCTACGGAAAAAATAGTCGGCGGCGCATCGCCGCGTAGACGCAGCGCCGCGCTCCCGGATTTCGCCAGTGGAGCGAGCCGTGTAAATTGAATTGTGCCCTCGCTAATCGATACTATCGATAGTTTGTGTTTGTTATTCAACAACAAATCTTTGTAATCGCCCAAGTTTCAAATAATTTTAAAATTTTCCGTAGGTAGGTACTCTCACGATTATTTCTCATTATCCGAAAATTTCTTTCTACTCCGACTGGTTTATTTCTTGGTAAGAAAAGATAGTTTTGGTAAATTTCTTGGACTTTTGTTGTTAATAAAGATAAATAATATAAATGTAAATATAATATAAATAAAGGTAAATAAAGATAGATTGGTCAATTTGATAAAAAATAAAAATAATATTAATAAAGATGAATAATATAAATATAAATAAAATATAAATACATAAATAAAGGTAAATAAAGATAGTCTTGGTAAATTTCTTGGACTTTCGTTGACCTATCGATAGTATTGGTTAATTTCTTGGACTTTCGTTGGTAAATAAAGATAAATAATATAAATAAAGGTGATTTAAGATAGTTTTGGTAAAGTTTTGATAAATAAAGATAGTTTTGGTAAATTAAGATAAATAATACAAATATTTATAAATATAATCTATAATAATAAAAGATGTCTGTCTGTCTGACCGAGCTCTCCAGCCAAATCTATCGCACGCAGGGACCTGGAATTTTTTACACGGAAGCACAAAGGGGCTGGCCACCGGACCTCGAAGCCCGATTTTCGATTTTTAAATTAGATAAATTTGAATTTTTTTTTATTTAAAAAAAAATGACCTGTTCTTATTTAAACTAACTTTTCAAGGGACTGTTTCTTTTTATCGACGGGGAACTCAACACAACTCAACTCAACTCAACTCAACTCAACCCAACACAACACACCACCACACAACCCAACCCAACCCAACCCAACCCCACCCAACCCAACCCAACCCAACCCAACCCAACCCAACCCAACCCAACCCAACCCAACCCAAACCAACCCAACCCAACCCAACCCAACCCAACCCAACCCAACCCAACCCTACCCAACCCTACCCTACCCTAACCAACCCAACCCAACCCAACCCAACCCAACCCAAACCAACCCAACCCAACCCAACCCAACCCTACCCAACCCTACCCAACCCAACCCAACCCAACCCAACCCAACCCAACCCAACCCTACCCTACCCAACCCAACCCAACCCTACCCAACCCAACCCAACCCAACCCTACCCTACCCTACCCTACCCAACCCATCCCAAGCCAACCCAACCCAACCCAACCCAACCCAACCCTACCCAACCCAACCCAACCCTACCCTACCCTACCCTAACCAACCCAACCCAACCCAACCCAACCCAACCCAACCCAACCCAACCCAACCCAACCCAAACCCAACCCAACCCAACCCCACCCAACCCAACCCAACCAAACCCAACCCAAACCAACCCAACCCAACCCAACCCAACCCAACCCTACCCAACCCAACCCAACCCTACCCAACCCAACCCAACCCAACCCAACCCTACCCAACCCTACCCTACCCTACCCAACCCAACCCAACCCAACCCAACCCAACCCAACCAAACCCAACCCAACCCAACCCAACCCTACCCTACCCAACCCAACCCAACCCCCAAGTTGAGTTGAGTTGTGTTGAGTTCCCCGTCGATAAAAAGAAACAGTCCCTTGAAAAGTTAGTTTAAATAAGAACAGGCCATTTTTTTTTTAAATAAAAAAAAATTCAAATTTATCTAATTTAAAAATCGAAAATCGGGCTTCGAGGTCCGGTGGCCAGCCCCTTTGTGCTTCCGTGTAAAAAATTCCAGGTCCCTGCGTGCGATAGATTTGGCTGGAGAGCTCGGTCAGACAGACAGACACATTACACTATGTGTAAGTCTTGCTTTTATTATTATAGATTATATTTATAAATATTTGTATTATTTATCTTAATGTACCAAAACTATCTTTATTTATCAAAACTTTACCAAAACTATCTTAATTCACCTTTATTTATATTATTTATCTTTATTTACCAACGAAAGTCCAAGAAATTAACCAATACTATCGATAGGTCAACGAAAGTCCAAGAAATTTACCAAGACTATCTTTATTTACCTTTATTTATGTATTTATATTTTATTTATATTTATATTATTCATCTTTATTAATATTATTTTTATTTTTTATCAAATTGACCAATCTATCTTTATTTACCTTTATTTATATTATTTATCTTTATTAACAACAAAAGTCCAAGAAATTTACCAAAACTATCTTTTCTTACCAAGAAATAAACCAGTCGGAGTAGAAAGAAATTTTCGGATAATGAGAAATAATCGTGAGAGTACCTACCTACGGAAAATTTTAAAATTATTTGAAACTTGGGCGATTACAAAGATTTGTTGTTGAATAACAAACACAAACTATCGATAGTATCGATTAGCGAGGGCACAATTCAATTTACACGGCTCGCTCCACTGGCGAAATCCGGGAGCGCGGCGCTGCGTCTACGCGGCGATGCGCCGCCGACTATTTTTTCCGTAGACGCAGCGCTATGCACCCTCATCGCCCTCAACACGCTGGAACCAGTCCGCCCGAGGCGGCAAGGCAATGACCGCCGTGTACCAAAGTACATATTAAGCTATGAGACTAGAGCGACATGCCCTAACTAGCTCCGACCCTCTCTCCGATAAAATCGGAAAAATTCTGTAAAATTCGGGATAAATTCGGTTAACGGGCGAAAACAATGGCATTTTTCTTAACTTATTATCGATATTAAGCCCGCACTATGCCGAACTCACTTGCTTTCACGCAGAAATGACCGAAATAATCGGTAATTGAATTATCGAAAACCTTCACTCAAACCAGTGGTACACACAATACTTCCATATTATGATTCGCATATTTTCGACACGATTGTATCACATTTTTACTACTTTGGAGGCTTTATGGCTCAGAAATACCAGGACTCATTATGCAAATTTTAAAACTCGCCTAAAAATAGGAAACGTTATCGGAACATGAAAAATACCAACGTATTCTGCAGTCTAAACCGAAGATTTTAAGACTAGGAACGCTGAAATCGGTTCAATTTTGTGGTCAGGAAAAAAATAAAATTGAAAACGCTAAAAGTGCCAATTTATCGGAAGTACTGCGGGTAATCCAGTGCCCAGTGGAGCGGGGCCGTGTAAATTGAATTGTGCCCTCGCTAATCGATGCTATCGATAGTTTGTGTTTGTTATTCAACAACAAATCTTTGTAATCGCCCAAGTTTCAAATAATTTTAAAATTTTCCGGGTAGGTACTCTCACGATTATTTCTCATTATCCGAAAATTTCTTTCTACTCCGACTGGTTTATTTCTTGGTAAGAAAAGATAGTTTTGGTAAATTTCTTGGACTTTTGTTGTTAATAAAGATAAATAATATAAATGTAAATATAATATAAATAAAGGTAAATAAAGATAGATTGGCCAATTTGATAAAAAATAAAAATAATATTAATAAAGATGAATAATATAAATATAAATAAAATATAAATACATAAATAAAGGTAAATAAAGATAGTCTTGGTAAATTTCTTGGACTTTCGTTCACCTATCGATAGTATTGGTTAATTTCTTGGACTTTCGTTGGTAAATAAAGATAAATAATAATATTATTTATTTTTTATTATTTATTTTTTTTATATTATTTATTTTTATTATTATTTATTTATTATTATTTATAATAATATTATATTTATCTTTATATTATAAATAAAGGTGAATTAAGATAGTTTTGGTAAAGTTTTGATAAATAAAGATAGTTTTGGTAAATTAAGATAAATAATACAAATATTTATAAATATAATCTATAATAATAAAAGCAAGACTTACACATAGTGTAATGTGTCTGTCTGTCTGACCGAGCTCTCCAGCCAAATCTATCGCACGCAGGGACCTGGAATTTTTTACACGGAAGCACAAAGGGGCTGGCCACCAGACCTCGAAGCCCGATTTTCGATTTTTAAATTAGATAAATTTGATTTTTTTTTTATTTAAAAAAAATGACCTGTTCTTATTTAAACTAATTTTTCAACGGATTGTTTCATTCTATCTACAGGGAACTTAACACAACTCAACTCAACTCAACTCAACTCAACCCAACACAACACAACACAACCCAACCCCACCCAACCCAAACCAACCCAACCCAACCCAAACCTACCCTACCCTACAAAACCCAACCCAACCCAACCCAACCCAACCCCAGCCAACCCAACCCAACCCATCCCAACCCAACCCTACCCTACCCTACCCAACCCAACCCAACCCAACCCAACCCTACCCTACCCAACCCAACCCAACCCCACCCCACCCAACCCAAACCAACCCAACCCAACCCAAACCTACCCTACCCTACAAAACCCAACCCAACCCAACCCAACCCAACCCCACCCAACCCAACCCAACCCATCCCAACCCAACCCTACCCTACCCTACCCAACCCAATTCAACCCAACCCAACCCAACCCTACCCTACCCAACCCAACCCCACCAAACCCAACCCAACCCAAACCAACCCAACCCTACCCAACCCAACCCAACCCAACCCAACCCAAACCAACCCAACCCTACCCTACCCAACCCAAACCAACCCTACCCAACCCAACCCAACCCAACCCAACCCAACCCAACCCAACCCCACCCCACCCAACCCAACCCAACCCCACCCAACCCTACCCAACCCTACCCTACCCTACCCTACCCTACCCAACCCAACCCAACCCTCAACTCAACCCAACCCAACCCAACCCTCAACTCAACTCAACTCAACTCAACCCAACCCAACCCTCAACTTAACTCAACTCAACCCAACACAACACAACACAACACAACCCCACCCCACCCAACCCAAACCAACCCAACCCTAACCTACTCTACCCAACCCAACCCAACCCAACCCAACCCAACCCAACCCAACCCAAACCAACTCAACCCAACCCTACCCTACCCAACCCAACCCAACCCCACCCCACCCAACCACCCCAACCCCACCCAACCCAACCCAACCCAACCCAACCCTACCCTACCCTACCCTACCCTACCCAACCCAACCCTACCCTACCCAACCCAACCCAACCCAACCCAACCCAACCCTACCCTACCCTACCCAACCCAACTCAACACAACCCAACCCAACCCTCAACTTAACTCAACTCAACCCAACACAACACAACACAACCCCACCCCACCCAACCCAAACCAACCCAACCCTACCCAACCCAACCCAACCCAAACCAACTCAACCCAACCCTACCCTACCCAACCCAACCCAACCCCACCCCACCCAACCACCCCAACCCAACCCTACCCTACCCTACCCAACCCAACCCAACCCAACCCAACTCAACTCAACTCAACTCAACCCAACCCAACCCTCAACTCAACTCAACTCAACTCAACCTAACCCTCAACTCAACTCAACTCAACCTAACCCTCAACTCAACTCAACATTTCTTTTATAAATTTGAAAAAATGACCTGTTCTTATTTAAACTAATTTTTTAACAGATTGGTTCTTTTCATCGACGGGGAATGTTATGTGTGTTGGGGGGGAAGAGAGAGAGAGACAGTCTACCTAATTACTTAATCAATTAATCACAATTTTTTTGACACGGGCAACGCCGGGCGGTTACAGCTAGTATAAAAATAAAGGTAAATAAAGATGGTTTTGGTAAATTTCTTGGACTTTCGTTGACCTATTGATAGTTTTGGTTTATTTCTTGGTAAATAAAGATAGTTTCGGTAAATTTCTTTTTTCACACCGACTCCCTTGCTAATTTGGACTACCGTTGACCTAGTGATAGTTTTGGTTTATCATTCAGTATTAATAAATCTTCGTAATCGTCCAAGTTTCAAAAAATTTCACCTTTTTTCGCATTCAACTGTAACTGTAAAGTAGAATTTGATTATTTTATTATTATTATTTATACATTATTATTATATTAGGTATAGATTGTTTCATATTATTATGGCATAGTACAGATAATACATTGTATCATTACTTTTATACATTACCTATTATATTATTATTTTTATTATTGCCAACCTATCTATTATTTTATTATTAATTAATAGTTCAATACTTAGTTAATTATTGTGTCTCTAGCTCGGTGTACTGATATCTATGGTAAGATTTGGTATCTAGCATGGTTTTTTGGGTCATCCAGATCCGGAATGAGGACAAATATCTTTTTTTAATAAAAGATTCCAAATAATTTGGAAATTTAATAAGATCATTAATCAGCATCATTATTAAGACCCATTAATCAGCGTAAATGCTGTCTTCTTGATTTATTTTTATTTTTCAGGACTTCAGGTTATCATAGTAGGGACTTGAAGAGCGTTTTTCGTTTTTTAGGTTGAGTAAAAATTTTCAGGTTCAAATATATTATTCTGTCGACCTATCAATAACACGGAACTATCGATAGCACCGTACTATCAATATTAAGCCAGCACTATTCCGTAATAATAATTCCACGAAATCTCGGATTCGATTAATATAACCGACAATTTTTTGCAAAATACTCATTTCATTTTCTTACCGTCCCGTTTCGCTCGTTCCGATTCGCGTCCGTCCGATTTCTCGTGCCGGTTGAGGGAACAACAATTTTTAAATGGTTCTGTGTTGTGTCGCTGTGTTGTGTTGTGTGGTGGATTCGCTTTGGACTTTGTGTCTGCCGCCCTGGTAACGCCACAAGTCAAGATTCCATCGGTTCGATGAAAGTAAGTGCTAGAATAGTGTCGAAAATCTTTCATCCTATGCTCGTTCTGGCGCATTCCTATGCTCGTGGCTGTCGTTTTCATAATCAACTTGGAAATTCAGATTTTTTTATGATTGAGATTTTCATCTTACATTTTTATGAACTCGTCCTCGCTGTAGTCTACAGCTAATCCAGTGTAGTAAGCAATATTAAATATTGAGAAAGAAATTTTCTTTCTCTCGATTTTATTCAAAATTTGACGTCTAACCGCAATGCTTCTTCTTGTTTGTTGCAGGTGTGATCAAGTGCCGTGTTTATTCTCAAGGGAGTGCAATTCCAAACATTTGATCAATATCAGTAGATGATTACGTTAGGTTTGAAAATTTCGGTTTGGTGTTCATCTGATCAAACTTCAAAGTTCAAAAAGTTTCAATTCCTGACTGGAGCCTTTGACAATTGAGTCGGTAGGTATTTCTTTGCTTTAAATTTTCACCATAGAAAGCAATTCGACACAAAAGCTTTGAGTAAAACCTAGTTGTTAGAAAAATTCAAAAATCCCTTAAATTCGTAAATTGAACTGTTTTATGGATTTTTTCTCCTAAAATCAAGTTTTATTTTGACAAAAAAAGTGTCGTGCTGTGGAAACATTCTGTGGTTCGAGAAGTGCAACACCTCGGAGTATGCAGCCGGAGGACATCGGCCAACGAGGAGCGACGCGGCCAAACGTAAGTTACCATTAAATGATAAATTTTATCATTTTTGATAAATTTATGATTTATATCACACTATTTCTATTATTTTTGCTTCCCTGAAGCAAATGGAGCTTTAACGGATTTTCCATTTTTTTGTTACAGGTATGTCCGAACTTGTCTGCGTTTGGTCCAAAGGTAAGAGTTTTTCATTTGAAATCGAAGAGATGCATGGCTTACGAACGAAAAATAGGTAAATAGGTAGGTATTGTAGTGAAGGATCCCCACATTTTGGCACTTTATCGACCCGTTACATTCCCATAAACTAGAATTTCGCGTTTTTTATTATCCCGTGTCCTGTCCAGTTTTTCTTGACATTTCTGAAGTGTTTCTCGAAAAGTCTTCGCGATTTATTGTGACTCGGGTTTCTCCTGATGTTCGAGCGTTCAATTAAGTCGTGGGAATAGGTAAGTACGATTCATTAAAAAAATGCCAATTATTAGATACAAAAATTACCTTGAATAATTTTTTGTGCTTTGAATATCCACTGTTCGTAATCATGTTACGGCCATCGATCAGAAATTAGGCTGTAACTCGATCGGAAATTCACTATTTGTTTTCACACAATGTCATTGCAGTGATGGACAATACTACAACTATCCGTAACATCTTCGGGCTGAGGATTCATATAATTTCGACCGAACTTCAGGTAAGTTCGATTGGTCGTCAGTATATTAAAATCATCATATTATATTACTATGAGTATAAGTACCTATGAGTATGAGTACCTCAATTTTTTGAAATTTTTGATTTTTGTTAAATAATATTTATTTAAATGAGTAATAAAAAATATTTATTTTTTAAAAAGTATTAATTAATATTTATTTAAATAAATAATAAAAAGTATTTATTTTAAACAATATTAGTTATAATAATATTTATACTTGTATTGCAGATTATGCGATAAGGAAAAGTCAAAGCAAGGTGCTCCTTTTTGGGATTATCCAATGTTTCCGACAACTTCAAGTCATATTTCACACTGTCTGGCCCCGGAGGGTGAAAATCTTGATTTTTTCACCGCCTATCGGTGACCACTGGTGCGGCTCCAATTCGAGAAGGTAAAACTATAAGGCAGTTTCAAGTTGAAAGGGCTTGTTTTTGTAAACGATGGCACCGAGCAATCTCTGGTACCATTTGTCGGCAAGAAAACATCGAATATTTGGCCAGGGTCCACATTTGTTTCAGAAAGTTCATTCTCGCGACCTTGTTGGAAAGAGTTAAACGAGACGTGTAAGTGAGACGAGATGAATGGAGCTCGTATGGAATTCCATCACCTGAATGAGTAAGTATGTGGTATGCTCTGATAATTGTCCCAGCTTTCGTAGCTCTCTCAACAATGCAGTTATGTTATTGTTACATTAAAAAATACTTGAACCGATCAATTAAGGGCTCACAGAAAGTAGGTCAAAAACATTTAAAATCTATTTTTTTAAATTACCTTAAAAGACTTAAAAGTACCTCATTTAATTCAATTTCTAAGTTTGAACATTTTTCAATACATTTTTAATAACAAAGAGTTATTTTTCATTATTTTTTCTCAATTATTCAATAAGTAATAAACCATTGTAATCGCCAAAGATTTTTTTCACATGAGCTAAACATAAAAATTTTCAGTTTTTCTTCTAGAGCTTATTGTGTGTTATCTGTACACCTGCGATTTCCTTCTAGATTTTATCATCAAACTCAATAGGTATGTATGAACAAAACCATTTTTCAATTAAATCAAAATCAAAATTCATTATTTAATTTTAATTTTTGGCAGTTGTTACGTATAAAATTGGTTAGATTAGCCTGAACCCGGACCAACAATATGCCTATTTCCTATAAAAATATAATAAAGTGTTAGTAGAGAGTTTTTGCAAGCCACTAACGGGCAACGTTTCACGGGCGACGTTAACTACGACTAGGGGCAGCAACGCCAGCGGCTAACGCCTAGGCCCGTTAGAAAAATAGCATGCCCGTTAGAGTCTACGATTGGAGTGACGTGAACGGCTAGTGCTAGTGTAACGCTATTTGTTTCGTGGGGCTTGCGAGTTGTGTGAAGTTTGTGAATCGAGAATCAAGCAAGTTTAATTAAGTCGGAATGGAAATCGTAGGTAAGTGATTTCATCGAACTGCATGAGAACGGTTTGGTCTCGTGGGAAGAAGTGGAATCGGCCATAGAAGGGTACTTGGGGCTAACGGGTTGGTCTAGTGGCTAGCGCGTCTGCCTAGCTGCAGGCTATACCTGAGAGTTGTGGGTTCGATTCCCACAGGTGCCATGAAAAATTTGGCCCATAGCCTTATGATTCATGTCATCCCTGGCATTCTGGGTTTTCGGAATTAAATGATATTGGAGAACTAAACCCAATCCTTGTGATGCCCTATGGGTTAAGACAATTAAACCATCATTTACATTTTTTTTTTTAGAAGGGTACTTCTTGGCCCTTGGCGAGAGACGGCCTCCTGTGCCACTGAGGCGGCGCTACCACGCGTTCACATTCAACCGCCTGAGCGACGAAGAAATTTTAAAAAATTTTCGATTCCGACGAGAAGATTTGCCTCGGCTAAAGAGATGTTTGGAGGTAAGTGTGATTAATAAAATTATAGGTAACGCAAGGTGTTGATTTGCATTTTATATAGGCAGGTGTAAATGTAAATGATTCGTTAATCCAGGGGGAACCCCCTATCCCTACCGCTATTTCTGGCGTATTAAAAACCTCTTTTTCTTTGTAGCTTCATTATTCTTCCGAAGGATTTCAAATATGAATCCACAACTATGCGACACCGACACCAACGTCGTTTCTTCAATTGGCCTTTGTTTTCACAGATCCCTGACGATGTGTACATTCCTGGCAGACGGTACAGAGTACCTGGGATGACCGCCCTCGCTATACCTACTGCTTAAAAGACTGGCGTATCCCAATCGCTTCTCAGAGTTGGAGCGGTTTTTTGGAATGTCGTCGGCCGTCATATCGTCGGTATTCCAATTCATGGTGAGATCATGGTCTATATAGATGCAATATGAATCGCCGCACGGCAGCGAGGCGTTACTTTCTACTCAATCGACATTTGTTAGTTTGTCTGTTTTAATTCTTATATTCTCAAACGGTTTCCTATATTTTCCTATGTAATGTCTTTTTCCCTCAGGGCACAAGAGGTACCACTGCCAAAAATTCCAATCTACCGTGACACCTCCTACACTCGAGGATTACCTTCAGCATGAAAGGAGGCAGATTGTGTAGAAAAAGTCCATTGTGTTGAAAACCAGTGATAAGTCTTTATTGGTCACTATTAAGATTTTTATTAAAAATTTCGATTGACAATTCTTGCGTTTTCACGTCCCCTTAACATTTTTTGATCGGATTCCCCTGACAATATGCCTCAAGTTGGAGCAAACCACAACTTTTAGGACCAACCGCACCAGCGGTGTTTTCTATTTTATTTTTTTCCGGTCACAAAAATGAACCGATTTGAGCGTTCTTGGTCTTAAAATCTTTCTTTTACCTTGCAGAATAATATTCTGCAAGGTAAAAGAAAGACATCCACATATCATGAACATATTATGTGGATATTTTTTATGTTCCGAAAAACTGGCGTTTTTTATTTTGGGCGAATTTTGAAATTTGAATAGTGAATTTTTTGATATTTTTGACCTAAACACCTTTAAAAGCAGTCAAAATATGATCAAATTGTGTCACAATTTTACGTTCCAAAATATGGAAGTATTGTGTGTTATCTACGCACCACTGGTTTTTTATCGGTATCAGAATTTTTAAAATACCCAAAAAAAATGTTGGAAATTTAACTGCCAATCAAAGACCCTGCTTGCTCATACACCTGAAACCAACCGATCACACAGAAAAACTCAAAAAACCAAAACTACCTCCTTCAAAAACGTCATCTCTAGCTACACTTTCCCGTGAAAAGAAAACTTGAAAGCGGAAATCCAAAAATGACGATTTTCCCAACATTGCGTCAATTCCGTTCAGCCCGACAAGGAAATATGTTCATGCAAGATCGAAAATTAATCTCAAAGTGCTACTTGGGATTATCATCACACTGCATATCAAAAAGTTGTCTGTATAAAAAAACTAACTTCGCCTGGACGAAACCCTTGGCTGCAGGAACGTTGATCAATGTGAAGCCGATAATCGTCGTTACCAGGAGCTGAACGAAAAGCAGCGAGTAGACCTTCCGTAGAAAACCTAAAATCGAGATTGCAAGATATCTTGAGTTGGTTGTCAATGTTAAAAAAGTGTACCTGAGGGCATTTCCCCATCTCCTCTATTTTGCATCCCCCCTAGCCCTCTATTTTGCATAACACCTAAAAATCAGATTCAATCAACCTTTTTAGGAGATGGGCCATTAACGCCCCTCATCAGTTCAATTCGACATGCGCATCAGCTGATCACAAGTTTTCAAAAGTTGGTCAGGAGTGGCGACCTGATGGACCACGCATCTGTGAGCTTAGTGAAGTTAGCAACGGTTCAGCAACGGTCAACTGCGTGTTTCTTTTCTAACTAATTGGTCTCTAGGGACGTCTTGGATCACATTTCTGGCTGTACAAGAATTGTGCCACCAGTCACATTGTACGCCTTAGGATTAAACATCTTGGTGTATCCAACACCTTTCTCGGATAAGTAGGTAGGCTATAAAATATCTTGTTTGATTAGCGTTTGACTGATGAGTATGTCGAATTGGACTGATGAGGGATGTTTTTCGGTCTTGGAGATGCGAGCGCAGCGAGCATCCAGGTCACCTGATCTGTATAAGGAATGCGCGAAGGAACAGTTAGCAACGATTAGCAATGGTTAGCTAGGCTACGCCCCCTTGCACTCTCTGGCCGTCCCCCGCACAGACCATTCTGAGCCTTGATTATCAAACGGGATGGGCCGTTGATGATTTCCTAGGCTATTCGTCAACTCATGATAATCCCACATTACATCATGCAACTGCGCGTCACATGATGACAATCGTGTTTTCATCAACCAAACATACCCAATCTGATTTGGACGGATGCTCCGTGAACGTTATTACGGAACAAGAAATCATCCTCAATCCGATCGTCGTGCTTTCCGCCGAATTCGGCATCGTCTTGCATCAGTGGAGTAGTCGACATTTCGACGAAAAATGAAACTGAAAAAAAGAGACGATTATTTAACTCAGATGCTCAAATAAAGCGAGTAGGTAATGTCTTGGGACAGTTTAACGTAATACGGCCGATGACACCCACCTTATTTCAGCAGACAGCTAGGCGAAACAAATTATTTGTCAATATTGCAGAAATCAAGTCGGTTCCAGAAGAAAAGAAACGTCACTGAAGCTGATGTTGATAAGAGGAAAGTGGGAATATGGGAAACTTCGTTTTTGTTAATCGATCGTTTTCGCTCGACAACCTCAATTTTTCCCCGCACCTCGCCGATTTTTCCCTTAGCAAGAATCCAAGTTTCCCGTTCCTCCTTACGGTCTAAATCCCGTTTTCCCTCACACTCTAATCCCGCTTTCCCTCACGCATTTGAATCGAATTTCGAAAATTTACTTAAGAATTTTCATAGAACGCTCAAATCGGTTCGTTTCTGTGGCCAGGGAAAAATAAAGTAGAAAACGAAGGTCCCATGGGTAATTCAAATTGCGGTTAAACCGGGTGATAGTTTCTGCCGCCTTTCCGAAGTCTCGACCCAGTCTCATGACCGAGTCTCGCCCAGTCTTGCGGCGAAGTCTCGGCCGCGGAGGATCGCGAACCTCCTGCCAAGTTCTAATCCCCTGTTACTCATGGCTCGTTTCAGCCCCCATTTCAGTAATATTTTAGCGCATTTTTCCTTCCCAAAATTTCGATCAATTTAATTAATAATTTACATAGGTACTTAATACGATATAGTTATTATTATTGTTTTTAAATTAAAACCAGTACTGCGTAGAGAGCACACAATATTTTGATACGTAAATATTCTAATCAATTTGAACCTTCAATCTTCTTTTCTAACCTTGAGGCTGTTTAGGACAGAAATATGAAAACTCGCTATGCAAATTTTATAACTCGCCTAAAATCAAAATAAGTCAAGTTATCGGGATACAAAAAATATTCACGTATTCTAAAGGGTAAAATTGAGGGCCCGAGGACACACAAATCGGTTATTTTTTTAAGGCTGCGTCATGCTATTTGCCAAATCTCCTTCGCCAGCCTCATGCCGAAATGTTCGGACCTTTCATCAGTCAGGAGAACCAGCGGAAAAAAAAGAGAGGAAACATTTTTCAATTTTTTTTATTGTGTACGAACACCCACAACGCCTTAAAATAGGTACAGAATAATATTAGAAAATATTTTCGAGTTTACAAATCAAATCAATTCCAAATTTGAATCGAAGTAGCTTCATTTTTACAAGTGTACGAACTTAAGTTCTCATCAGTAATAAAACATTGCAATAAAAATGGCCCTCATCGTTATGGTAGTACACTCTTCAGGGGGCGAGGGCAGTCTAAATAAAAAGGTAGTCCCTACAAAGAAATCGACTCGAAAAAAGTCACTTCATTTTAATACTCACGAAATCGTGAAGCTCATTTCAAAATATAAAATGGAACAGTGTTATGCATAGTAATAAAATGTTTTTGGGACGTCTCCCCCGTTTTGGGAAAACGGCTGAAATATTTCTTCCCGAAAATCGACAAAACCTTTGTGAAACGATCGAATTAATCAACGAAGTGTTTTTTGAGGTATTTCATCATTCCAAAGGTTCGGAAGCGCTTAGTGCCGATGACGGCCATCAGCTGATCGTCACAGATAGCAAACTGCTTGTTTTTGGGGTCCTGGAACAAGAGAAAAAATAATATAGAACGAGGGATGGTTAGTTGGACATGGTGGGTAACTTATTATCATAGGATCTTAAGAAAACTCCTCAAGTCGGGATACACCACAATCTGAAGGAGAGGTTATCTGAACATTTCTGAGAAAATCGCCCCAATTTTTCAGGTTACCGATGCAGATGGGGTATTAGATAGAAGAGAGCGAAAAGGCCGAAATCGGTTCAGCAGTCCCGGAAAACAGCGGGTAAACCACAATTTTGGATTTCCCCCGAGTTGCCTCAAAACTGCTGAACCGATTTTGACCGCATTATGACTAGTTGGCTCCTGATTGAACCACAGAAAAAATTGTGCCAAACCTGGGGTAATCTTTTGTCATTCATTGTACGCCGGGGGTAACCAAAGAAATACTCACATATAGGTTCTTGGTCTTGATTATCTCCCAAACTTTTTTCACGACTTCATGCCGCGCCATCTGGTCGGAGCCGACGACGGCCGCCAGTTCCGGACTGAGGGTGCACGTTTTGGTGAAGGGTCCACCTCGCTTGGCTCCGGCCTTTTTGGGCTTTTTCCCTGCGCCCTTCCAGTCTTCGTCGGAATCCGAGTCGGAGCCCTTCTTCTTCTTTCCTTTGGCTCCTCGCTTGCCCTTAGGGGCTGCGGCTTTCGACTTCTTGTTAGGCGAGTATTCCTCATCGCTTTTGTCCTCGGCCTGCAATGAAAACATTGAAAAATATCCTTCAAAACTGTCCAATTCCCTCGATTACCGATGAAGCAAGTAGGTGTAACAAATAACAAAAATGATCTTACGTCTGAGCCTTCCTCACTGTCGCTCGAAGCCTTCTTCCGCTTGCCAGCGGCTTTTTTAGGTGCAGCGCGCTTAGGTTTCTCTTCTTCCTCTTCCTCCTCCTCTTCTTCCTCCTCGTCTTCTTCCTTTTCATCGTCGTCTTCTTTGTCATCATCGCCGTCGCCATTCTCCTCATCGCCATCCTCATCGTCGTCATCTTTGTTGCCGTTCTTCTTGCCCTTCTTTCCCTTCTTGTCACCGGCCTTCAGGACTGCCATCACGATTTCGTCAACTTCCTTCTTGCTGCAAAGAATACGAAAATTATGCAGGTGCAAAATTCGAGGCGATGAAAATAAACAATCGATTATTGACAAAAGACTCATAAAATGCGCACATCATTTTGGCAAACTAAACACCGATAGATGAATCTTTGTTCATTACATGGAATATTCAACAGGTTTGTAGGTACATGGATTCAATCTTACCGACTGCTGAGATCACATTCTAGCTTCTCCTCAATCGCTGTTCGGACTTTCTTTGCTGAAGTGGTTGTCAAATCCTTGCCTTTGAGATAAGCTGCAAATCAAGAAAATAACGAAACTGGTATAATAATGTACACAAAAGCAGGAGCACAAAAACGAGAAATCGATAAGTTACGAATTTGAAAAAATGCTGCATAATAAAATTGCTACCTAATCATAAATATTGCAAGCTGGACTTATGAACTGATGATGTAGGAGTAATGTAAGCTTCACCTAATACAAAAGTTATACCAGAAATTAGCCATTGAGTTCACGAATGCTCGACGTTTGTAAAGAAGTTTTTTTTTTATTATTTTAATTAGCAATCAATTTACAAGATTTAAAAAATTTATAGACCCCCCTCCAAGTGACTTCCTCTCTTTAAAAAATTCTCGGTAAATAAAAAATTATTCTCCAAAACCTGAAGTACAATGGGGGAACATGAAATGAAAAAAAAAATCTTCAACAATAAGAATAGGTACCTAATTTTTTCTCCATTTCATCAAGGTGGGGAAAATCCGATAAAAATTCGGGAAAGGCGTTCAAACTGAAAGTGACGTTCGACAACTTCCAAGGTAAGACAAGTCCCGGCGGGGAAACGATATACAGAGCACAGCCAAGCAGGGGCTAGGGGTACTACAATTCGTCCCACAACTCCCTTCGCAGGCGACCCTGGCTCCTTGGTCACCTCGGACCTGCAGCGCGGTATCGATAGTTGGAAATATCGATATCCGACGTTCGATATCCCACCTTTTACCTCGTACCAACTCCACGGCTCTTGCCGCCATTTTCTGCCGCACTCAAAGACCCCTCCCGGTGGGGTCAAATCGAAAAAACAACCTAACCAACAGCCAACCCAGCATCGAATGCATAACACCCGATTTTCCGGTCGAAGAACCTCTCGTTCGTACGAACTTGCGCCAAGCTTATTCGACGAAACGCGTGAATAAAACAAATCGAAAAACGAACACGGGATCGGGTAGGCGGAGTACATCTGCCTCGGTGATAATTCTCGCATTAAAATTGTCACGGTAATCGATTCTTCGAATCCGAGTTTTGATCCTGACAACAGTTTGTTGGTGACGTCGTTTTCGGCGCCACACCATACCTGCCTACCAAAAAAAAAAATAAAAATAAAATAAAATAAATAAAAATTTATAAGTTGGATGTTTACTCCTTTAAATTCCTTCTCTGGCAGAATAATTGAAAAAAAATATATTCCCGCTGCAAATTTTTAAGCAACCCCTCTCAAAATAATATATTTTATTATCTAAAAGCAGAAAAAAATGCTATTTTTTCGAACAAAAATTTTGATCTACCGACAAAAAAACAAGCAGGTAAGTAAGAGCCAAAAATTCAGACCTGTAAAAATTGAAAAAATTCTACCTTTACAGCTACAACTATTCATAATTTAACAAGTACGATTGTTGTGTCTATTTTCGAGGTTGAACGAAGACGCGAGAGGTTGAATTCATGATGGGTTGTGATGGGAGAGAAAGAGGAGGGGATGCCTACTCAGAGGCAGAAAGGGAGAACGCAAATTGATCAACTTTTTTCATCCAAATGTCGAACAATAAAAATGAACTGTAGAAAATACAATAACAAGAAAAATACGGGCATATTGATGCGTGTTAAATTAAATACGGGCAAAATGTCGTGAATTGGTTTGAAGGCCTTTGTCCCCCGCAGAGTCGAGCAGACGCTAAGTCCAGAAGTGGAAAAATAATTCTGGCGAGGCGACCGACTGAAATTGGCCGATGCCGATTTTTTCCTCAAATCGAACGAAGAATCGGATTATTTAGAAGAAGCGAAAGTCTAGGGTGCATTTGGCGAAAACGCGAGATATCCGAGTTTTTACCTTGGTTAGAGTGCGTGGCTTCGATTTACCATTTCTATATCAAAGAATTATAATTTGAGACTTTTTCAGAGGAATAAAATATTTCCGAGGTGTGAAAGGATTTTTAGAAATGAAAAGCGACCTGGCATCATAGTGGAAATAAGGGGAGAAATCCGATTTGAAAATGAGGGTCCAATGCGTTGAGCGAGGCATCGCGTCTCGTAGCCATTGTGGGCTGTCTGGGACCGTTTGGCTGAGAAAACAAGTCACGAGCAGAAGGCGATTTTCACGAGACAACTACCCTTATTTGATCGACAAGGGCACATGAGACCGGTACAAAATCGGTTCAGAAAAATATTCCGAGCTTAAATATCCGGAAACCCCCTGGCCCGGATCAATAGTTACAGTTATATTCGACTTACCGGCGATTTCTTTTTTGAGATCTTCCTTTGAAATGTCAGCCATGTTCGAGAATTGGATGATGCGAGTCGGAGTCGGATGATACAAGACGGCGGGCGGGCTCGGGCGAACTGAAACCGAATTGTGAACTGCAACGGCAACGATGGAGCAACGGCAGGGGAACGAGGGAATAAACACGAGCCTTTCGCTCGGTAATTCCCTTTTGCGGGGAAATTTCAGTTGTCCTCGAGCTTAATTTCACACCGTTTGCACTTCCATCTAATTTTCAAATTTTTGAAATACCCAAATTAATTAAATAAATAGATAATAAATAATTAATTAAATTGGATAAATTCGAGAAAACCGTCGAAAAGTTATAGCCTCATTTTTCTTTACTTGAGAGTAGAAACTGGTTTCGAAATTTTGCGTCATAATAGAGCTGATTTAATATAACGAGATCCCATAATGTAATGGGATGACATAAGTAGGGTTACATTGCGCGTTGTTTAGTTTACATCGCGCTGATAGTTTAGGGAGGCACAAGTTCAGTGGGATTCTGGCTAAGAAAGGGAAACTTCATTTGAAGCGCGGGAAAAGAGCGCTTTTTTTCGAAATAAAGGCCAGACACCCTCCATTAACCGATTGAAGAACTATAAATTTATTTGTGTTTGAGCTAGTGAGTACCTATCTTTATTTTGAAAATTTTTTATATTTATTTATTAATCTATACTACCCAATGTCAAGTTATTTTATCCACCCACCTCCAGTGACATGACGGTTCAATAATGTTTAATGTATTGCGTCGCCGCTTGGTTGGACTGTCCAACTTTGACATTGTTTACCCATCTGAATACATAAGTAAAATATTACTACTCTAGTTTGTTAAAGA
The DNA here is from genome assembly GCA_036186465.1 of Nesidiocoris tenuis. Taxonomy (NCBI): domain Eukaryota; kingdom Metazoa; phylum Arthropoda; class Insecta; order Hemiptera; family Miridae; genus Nesidiocoris; species Nesidiocoris tenuis. Next base: position 10,082,196 of record AP028915.1, on the reverse strand, counting down.
AACGACAAACCTATAAGTTTAATGAAAGGAAATGGAAATTTCATGGACATTCACGTTCATGTCCATCTCTACAACCATTCTGACTTCTGACCCATGAAAATCCAGCCTTACTCTATTTTTTGGGTTATTCTCAAAAACTACTACATACAAATGGACTGTCTTCCTTCCCCCTCTTGGTCTTCTATTGCCAATCTATTTTTCCCCAAACACAAAAACTGTATTGCTCAACAAAAATGTTCACAATGTGTATTGTAAAAAAACGAAGAACACGAATTTTTCCCACTACGTTGAGCCCACAAACTTTAAAATTAGTCGCTCTGTCAAGGCATGAATGGGCAACCCCCTACAGCCCCCGCGGAAGATAAACCATGAGTACGACACCGGACACCCCTAAAAAAGTGAGAGGGGTGAATTGATGGTCAATTTTCCGACGAGCGCACGCAGTACAGAATTACGAATTCCCCGTCAAGGGATTTCCGGTGAAACTAATTGTCCTGGAAAATTGACTTTTCCCGACATGTAAAATTTGGCAATTTGTTTTCAGGACGCCGTGAAGTTTTAATTTTGAATTCGTAAAAATTGGTCTTCCATGATCTTCGTTTGCTCCCGAAGCCAACTATTGAATGGACGCAGGCCACCAACAGCAGCAACTTAGCAAAATGTTGATTTGAACTGGCGTCAAATTTTAGCTAAGTTGGATCCCCGAAAATTTTGTGTGAAAATATTCCGTAAACATCCTATTTTGCTATGTTCGTGTTTATTCAAGTAGGCCAGCAAGTTGAAAAACGAAGAAAATTATTGGACTTTCGTAATCTCAAAATTTCCCATATACCAGGGAAAAATAGCGGAAGGATCCCGCACTGCTAGTACTCCGCTATCGATCGCATCTGTTGCAAGTCAGGTCCCGGGAGCAGCCGCTAGATCGCGCCGCCCTCGCTTCTCCTCCTCGCGTCCTCTCGATTCCGCGACGTCTCTGCCGTTCAGTCCTAGCGCGAGCATCCGTCGCGAGTTTCCGTCATTCGCGTCCGCCGGCCGCGGCTGCCCCTCCTCCCTTCGCGAGTGTCAACCCCCCTCAATTCAGTCGCCGCAATTAACGCTACGACGTCACGGAACATTGCGACAAAAATCGTTCCGATTTTCGAAAAATGAACGGGATTTGACGTTTCTGTAGCTTGTGACGCTACCGATTTTCCGGATTCGAATTGGTGCCACGCAAACGCAATAATGTGGACCCGCTGCAAAAAAGATCGCTACGGTGTTGGTATGTATGCAATTCAAAATTCCAATAGTTTTTATGGTGCACAAAAGTAGTAGGTATGCATTTTTTAAAATCTTCCCCATCTCTATTTTCAAAATGATCCAGGCATTAAGCCTAAAAAAAAGTTAGCTGGGCTCATATTACCATTCATACTTCGATTTTTTTAAATTTGATGCAGGTACCTACTATTTCAGTTTTTTTTTTATCCGAATACCTAGGGTTCTGCCTGTACGATCAAGCTATTAATACTCTTGCTTTAATGTTTGGCTTCGTGGTCCAGCTTGGTGTATTATTTCTTCTGTGAATAAAATTTCTGTCCATCGAATAAACGTACATTTTTCCAATTCTGTAATTCGTTCGACGTTTTTATCCGATTGCTCAATCCATTAGACCGGACTCCTTCCCTTTTCCCTTTATTCTTATCAGCTTTGTTATTTTCTGTCTGATGCTATGGTTTGTTTTCGTTTGAGCTGCCTGTCCTCCCCCTCTCCTCTTAGTCATCCCCGCCCCCCTGCCTCTTGCCCACGCGTCCTTCCCCCAACACGATTCTCAAGGGGCCGACTCCCACCTCTCAGCCTAACCCGGCCTGTGTTGTCCCTTCCCTGAATGTGGCCATCCATGGATTTTCTCCCTCAATCCTTAGGGTTGGCTTGGAAGATGACGTAAAAAAATATTGTACATTATTATTAGTATTTTTCCCCCCTTGGTTTTTGCAATTTTTTTGATGTGAGACTTTAATAAAAATTTAAGATTCTGTTTCTGTTTATGTTACGTATTTCAGAGACCTTGATAAACGTTGAAATTTAACCAGCCGTTTTGCTGAGGCTCTGGTACCTAATAGGCGCACGAACACCCCCCACACACAGCATAGACCGTTGAAGAACAAAAAATAAAATTTATTATTTTTTTAAAAACATTCAATGTTTTTCTGATTCAAGGATGTTCGAAACGTAAATATATACGCCAATAAATGATATTCGATTTTTTCGTTATAGGCCTACCTCTTCCTTGGTCAATAATCTGGAAAAATATTGCGTACAATAATACTCATTTCCAACAAATCTTATTCAGACATGGTTTCCTAGTCCGCTCGGAAAACCGGTTTTCGATTTTTACATTTCCGACCTTCAGTTTAATTTTTGCATAAACCCAAATCTGAGGGTACCAATGGGAAGATCGTGAATTTTTGAAAAGCGTCGTATTCGATTTTTTTCTGCAGAGCCATACGAGAAAAGAGACCAAAGAGCAAACTGCCCATATTTTAGTCATCCATATTTTCATCATTTTCACACTAATTGCGGGAAGACAAGGTTAACGTTTGGAGGTCACTTCTCAGGTGCTGCATTATGCAACTATAATAGAGGATTGTTCTTTTTCCGCGTTAAGCCCGTGTTCGGTACCTACTAGTCATTTATTAGGCGAGTACTAACAATGGAGTTGAGAACCTAGAAAAGGCTGAAATAGACAACGGACTTGTGGCAAAACAATAGTTGTGGAAGGGCATGGTGCTAATTTTAAAACTGATTTCAATTTACCCTTAGCCAGTTTGAACGATAAATTTAAGCACGAAGTTCTCTACGCTGACAAACAATAATTTTATGCCCAATGATGTGTCTATGACTGCAGATTTTGTTCAAAAATGGTCCAAATTTTTTGCTCCAATTTCACTAGATTGGCCGATCGTGTTGCAGCCTTATCTCGAGTGTAAACCGTAACACTAATACTAATTTGGAGAATGACGAGACTTTCCGAAAAGTCCTCATGTTCTACGTCCCCAGGGATGTCTGAACAAAAAGATATTAGTTATACGTTTTCAAACACGCAGGAAGCCGACAATCTATTCTGTAAGTGTAGGGTTCTGTTTTATGAGGGAGAGGATTGAGGAGGGTGAAAAAAATGAAGACTGTCCCCATTTAAATTCGAGTCAGAAACATGTTCTGTCTGTAGAAGGTGTCCCGAGGGCTTTTCGTTATTACGTGAGATGCTTGAGGAATTGCCAGGAAGTTGAAGTCCTGCTGGTCCGAAATTGGGGGGCAGGGGAATCGTGACTGAAAACTGCTACAGAATTGAAACCAGTGGTGCGTAGATAACGCACAATACTTCCATATTTTGAAACGTAAAAGTGTGACACGATTTGATCACATTTTGACTGCTTTCGAGGGGGTTTAGATCAAAAATATCAAAAAACTCAATATGCAAATGCATTTTTTTTGGGTAAATCGTCTTTTATTCCGGATGAGTACGAATTTTTTGCGTGTTGATGGATGCAATTGACGATGCTAATTGATGCTAGACAGCTCCCAAGGCTGTAAGTAGCTTGAACCGTGCATGATTCATGCTCTGCTCCATGGATACTTGATCTTCTACAGCTACTAAAGACCAAAAATGTTCAATAGCTTCTGACTGCAAAATTTGCATCGAAGGGATACAACATGCCAAAAATGATTACCAAGGCCTTGTACCTTCTTAACCGTGTTGTACCTTCGAGATTGTACATAATTAATGGCGATCATTTCATCAGCAAAAGGAGAATGTGAGATGGATTAGTAATTAGCACATCACAATAATTGCGGCTAAAATTTAACCAGCGCGGTTGCCCTAGTTTGGGGCAAAAATTTTGCATCCCTTGTGGGGATCGAACCCACGACCTTTGGATTAGAAGTCCAACGCGCTATCCACTGCGCCAAAGGGACGGTTGACGAAATTATCCTACCAATCGAACTACAATCCTGACGGAATCTATTTCATAGGAATTTCCTCCTATTACTCACGAAACATGCATGTCAGGAGAACAAATAATTTATTTTACCGGGATCCATGATGTAAGGATACTTGGAAAGGGGGTTTTCTTTCGTTTATTTATTTTTTTTAAATATATTATTTTCCTACTTGCCTAATTCTTTCCTTTCACGGGCTCCGGAAGAACAATTTAATAAGAAGAATTCCGAAAGAACTATTCAATGTTTTTCTAGAATTATTGCCAATTTCCGCACTTTACCAACATTGGAGAATGCGATTCTTTAAACTCTCAAGTTAATTGTCTTAATACTTCAAGTTGGCTTAATACTTGAAGTTCAAGCCAATGCTCTTCTTTCTTGGCTCTTCAAATTTGTCTCTATCTTTGCCTAATCTGGGAATTTACGTTGCAATACGTTCATATTAAATAATATTTAATCCATATTATGGATTCAGTTGCGAGACGACTGAAGCAAAACGGACAAACCGATCTTAACATTTTAGAATGTTACTTTGCTTCATTTTTAAAGTGTAAAATTGTCTGCAGGATGCTTAGTTTGCGATGCATTAAATACGTACATTTTATTAAATAAATTAATTAATAAAATATAATAATAAATGAATAAATTAAATACATGTATGCATTGTATAAATTGTATGCAATTTGCTTATAAACAAACTGAAACAACTGAAACATACATGTATGTGAAACACATGTGCAAAACGTTTCTGAGAATCTAGCACAAAAAAAATAGTTCCCTCGGGACCCATTTTAATAAAATTCCAATTGGCCCCAATTTTCAGATATTGTGATTATTTTAAGCCTTTAAATTTTTTTTAAACTTACACGAAATTTGAATATTAATTTTTTAAACGAATTTCCTAATTTTTTGTGGCTTTTTCTCTTGTTTCAGCAATTTACAACTGGAAAGGTGAAGTGAAATACGGCCTCCCTTTAGAAATCGGTGACACGTTGCAAATCTTCGAGGAATGTTACGGTGAGTTAATTTTACCTGCCTAAGTACTGCTCTAAGTACTGTTATCTGCTAATACTAGGTAATCTACTAATCATAATAATAAAATTAAAAAACAGCCACCACTTATATGAATGATGTTTTTAGTCATTATTAGTCAGCTTATTCTCCACTTCTTCGTCACTTCTGTTTCTTATACCATTTTCGAGCTGGGTGTCAATATTAATTGAAATTTTCTCATTAATTTTTGCACTTTTTCAGGCTGGTACCGAGGTTACTGCATGAAGAACAGATCTATAAAGGTAAATTACCCACTTTCTACCATCAATATTTTTTGCTCTTTCAAGCTACCTAGCAATTATCGTAACGGTTGTGTCTATGGTCAGTACAATAATTTTGAGCATGTCGTTCTGTGGGGTTTATCTGCTGAATAGTTTTCAGACATAGCAAACCTAACATTAACATACATATGAGGGAACGATGGGTAACCACTCTCTCCCTCACCTCCACAATAAACCTTCACCATCAACCAATGAAGACAGGAATTTTATTTAATATTGTTAACAATAATTTCCTGCGTCATATGCATATTATGGTGGTTGGTGGACATATGGTCGGATTTTCTCACTATTCTCCTCTCTTGTAGCCTGCGGGCTCACTCCGATTCCCTACGATAAACTGCGTCAGATAATAGGAAATGATGTAGCGGTAGAAAAGGAGAGTGGAGGTCCCAACTGGCTATGGCTGCTGATAGATGAAGATAGGGCATATGGCATACTTGACTCTGACGATCGAACCCTCTTGTCACAATTTTCAACCCCTAAGCTGTAAAATTTTCGAACGACTGGCTACGTTTTCTAATTTTATGATTATTATTATTTTTTAATTTTCAGACTGCTTGCGGAAAAATTCTAAAATCTTGGCACGTTATTTGAAAAAAGTATAATATTGATAAAATAGTTTTTTCCCTCGATTCATTATAATAGAGCGTTTTACTGGAATTAAAAAAAAAACATCGCGGTTTTTTATAGTTCCAGTTTCCCATATTTTCAGGTGGCTCTTCTGAACCGATTTCTTGGATTTTTGGACTCTTCGAAAGCCTTTCTAATTTTTCACTCCACTAACGACCAAATCTAGCGAATTTCAGTGGTCACAAACTCATTTGAAGATCTACTTTTGACATTTTTGAAAATGTTTTTTGGCCCAAAAAAGTTGTTTGATCGAAGTTAACAGTTTTTGGTTAGACTTCGGGTAGGTAGATAGAAGAAAAATTGCCAATTCTGAGCTGAGTAAATAAACATTTTTCACGTACACACTTTTGTACAGAATGACTTCCGGCCTGTGTGCCCGTCTGTGGTCATTGACAAAAATGGCCATAGCTCCCTCAGTTCTCAACCTTTTTTCGAATTTCTTGAAGTGAAATGTTTGTCTCGGAAAGGCCTAACACCCTGTTCAATCGGAATTCAAATAACTCACAGTACTTCCAAAATATTTGCGTTTTAGTGTTTTCTATTTTATTTTAATTTTTTTAAATTTTTTTTTCGGCCACAAAAATGAACCGATTTGAGCGTTCTTGGACTTAAATTCTTTGTTTTTGAATACGTGGATGTTTTTCATGTCCGATAACATGGCGTATTTTCATTTGAGGCAAGTTTTAGATTTTGCATAGGGAGTTTTTTGATATTTTTTACCTAAACACCCTCAAAAGCAGTCAAAATATGATAAAATCGTGTCACACTGTCACTTTTCAAAATATGGAAGTATTGTGTGTTATCAATGCACCACTGGTTGTAATTTCATTTTACTGTTGAAAATTTTGCTCCAAACATCAAAATCAATCGCCTTGTATCATTTCAATTTACTTCGTTGGTAAGTATAAATATAGGACATGAAGATATTTCATTCAGATTATTCATCTAGTCTTAGCTTTGTAGTTCTTTCGTCTCTTATTTTTTCATATCTTTTTTCCTTTCCTCTTTTAATTGTTATAATTAGACAACTACTAATTCTATGGGGTCTCGTTAGCTTCTCTTTGTTGAGATGAATCGTCCACTATGCTCTCGATTATCAAGTCCTTCAGTTGTTTCCATTTTAGTTTGACCGTTCGTTCAACCCTATCAATCCAGTGGGGGGCTGGCTGGAATTATCCCGTAATAGTATATCCTGATTGACGGTCTGGCCCTCCTGGTTCAGAATGGTACGATGATCCGCCTATCAGAAATGCAGCCGGTTTTGATAGATCAGCTATGGATAACAGTTATGCACCTCTAGGAAGTTCGAGGATATTCATCCTAGAGCTGTATCATGAATAATGCATTGGTGTATTAGAGTTTCCCAGAACAGTATTCCGATGATGCTCAGTTTATATGTAAAACGAGCTGCCACCCTCTGCTTTCACAGTATTTTCATTTTTAGAATCCATTATAGTTTTACCGGGTTTTATGACTGATAGATAAACGCCGGATTGGAGGTTAGGTAGGGGAAACTACCGTCAACATTTTTGACCCATGAAGAGATTCGACACTCCTCAAATTGCAAATTTTTTACTTCCGTACGAAGTCAATGGAAGTATTGCAATCGTCCTAAAATCAAATATCGGATCAGAGCTTCAGAAAATTTTTTCACTTGTTCACTTTTTCTCAGAATCACTTCACTTAGGTAGAACTTCCACCTTTCACTTTCACCTTTCACTTGTACTGTCACTATATAAGCCGGATATTTCTCGATGTACGTCTGTCGTTGTTAAGTACTGATGATGGTTTAATAACCGAAACCGGTCTACAATCGTACCTTAATAGTGGAATAGACTATGAAATAGTCTCATAAAAAATAGTCTAATGAATAATTTTCTTAATAAATTTTCTAATATAAATTATATTTATTAAATTATATTTCTTAATAAATGTTCTTTTCTCTCATTTTTTGAGTTTTTATTCGAGATATTGACATTTTTGTAAATGCGCACTGTCACACATCGATTTCCGTTGCTTAAAGATTAATTTTCTGGCACTGGGATGTTTGCGAAGTGCGGATCCGTCGACGACCTGGCATCCAAAATTCATCCCTACAACTCCTTCCCTCCTTTTAACTTAATAATTTGCCCTCTTGCTCCCCCATTCTCCCCTATTACTCTCTGCTCCAGTGATTTTCTGTCCCCTGGCACCTTTAGCGAAAACCTCTAAATTATTTACTACCCAATTCTCCATCTTGCGCCTGGTTATCTCAGCTGCAGTGTCTGACTGGTTGGTCTTGAGGCTGCCCTTGACGAAGAAGGCTATCCGAATGTAGCTGCTTTTGCACTGATTCGTTAGAGCACTGAACAAATGGGAAATACAAGTGCACTGAAGGAAATTGACGTCTATTTCAATTGCGAGATTACCTAATTTTGGGGTATATCGACCCACAATTCACAATGTATCGATTCACGAGTGCGCGTTTAGGTGAGTTGCGGCAAGGTCCGCAAAACACCATTTGAACACCATTTTTACCATGATTTGCGATTGAATCGACCAATTCCATCGAGCAACCATCTCCCCCAAACATAAAATCATATGCCTTCTCAAGATTACAAAAATTGTTCAATATCCTCTAATTTTCTAGAGTGGTAATACCACTGTGGTATACTGATCTTTAAGGAAAGACTTTTACCTACTTGGAATTGGGAAATCTATCTACTGCTTTTTAGTCAAACACCTCCCCACCTTACCTATAGGATATGGCACAAAAACATTTCCACTTTTCAAAAGCCAGTTTACCTTCGAGTTAGTTTTCCTCTCGAGAATTCAGCATCAATGGGAATTGTACGCAATGAACTATATTATATTTCGACTGAGGAATTTCCCCAATTTCGACTGCAGAATAGACCGCTGCTGAAGCAGTCGCGCTTTGTGGGCTTTGTGCTTCCGTTTTATTCGAGGTTGAAGAAAAGAAGAGCAGTTGGTGGTGCAATAAAAGGGCGTCTGGTCTCTGGTGTTTTGTTCTTATGAAACGGGCCCCCCGTGTACGTGCTCATATTTCTCCTCCTATAAAACCGCAGTTAACCCCTCCCCCAAAGGTGGTATTTTGAGGGTACATATATCTGCGGAAGGCCGAGAATAGAATTCGAAAAATTCCTGGGCCCTCTATAAAAGGACGAGACATTTCTCGATTGGGTATCCAATTTGCCAATGAGATGTACCTAATATTTGAGTGTATATTCTCAAAACGATTGCAGAAAATTTTCGGGTTTCGACTTCGGGTTTGGTCCTCTCCCATGAAATCCTGGTTACAGGGTTCAACTCGAGACATTTCGATCAATTTCGTCTTTTCGGGATCTCGACTTGAGAAAATTTATTTTACGGGAAGCTGCCTCTTTTTAAGCGATTTAAAATAAAATTATGTTATCATGATGTGAGTGTAATGATGTTTTTTCTCAAATATATTCCCAATTTCGTATTTTTTAGTACCTAAGTTCTTATTTATAAATTTTTATTTGATTTTGATTTCAGGGCATATTCCCAGGGACCTATGTTCGAATCAAACCGCATATCAAGTCTGAGCAGAATGACAAGTGAGTGACAATGTTGACGCCATGATAGTGTTAATTGGTTCTCTGCACTTTTTCAACAAAGGTCTGGTCAAACGACGAGTGAAAAGAATAGCGATTCGATGTCTTTTCTTGTGTTTTCTTTGCTCCCGTAAAAAAGTGTTACTTTTTGTAGGTAGCGAAAATCGCTTGTGACTTAGTCCGAGGTCCGATTTCAAAACTTTGATAATATCCTGTAAAAAGGCTACTTCAAAATTACTGTGTGGTATCGTGAATCCGACGAAATAACTCAAAAGTACCTATTTTCTATAATAAGCACATGATCTTTTTCAGTAAAAAAAAACCGTTGAAATAGGGGTCTTGTCCGAAACGCCGGTTTTCGAGTTGTTGCGTGCAGTCCGGCAATAAATAGTTATTTAGTCGCATTTAAATAATTCCATTACTACGAGCCGAATAATCAGCCGAATTGATGCATGTCCCGATATTAATGTCTCGATGAAACGTTCGTGCCCTCAGTCGCGTGACCAACTCGCATAATATCCAAATCTACATCTAATTTACTAAAACTAGCGATAAAAGTCGGATATGAATCACCTTGTTCCCCAATCATGTCCACCCTGGTATATGAGAAGTTGACTGATTGCCTTGAATTCGTACCTTGATCCTTGATGTACGAAAAGTGACGTCTCTTTTTATTTTTTATTAAATTTCAAATTTTTAAATTGAATTACCTATGATGAATGATTTAGGTACGGCCATTTATTTTCATGCTCATTCAAATTATTGTATATATTTTTACTTTCCCAATATTTTCCTTGCTGATATTCTCTTTTGCAGCTCTTGCGAGCCGGTAGTCCCAGCTGACGATCCCGTCATACGGGAAGTGACTCAGGTTCTGCGTGAATGGAACGCCATCTGGAAGAATCTTTTTGTGGTAAGTTATCCGTGTCCGGTACTCGAAAGTAGCGTAAAAAAGCAGCCAACGGGTCAAATGTTTGTTTTGTGTATAAATAATATTGCCGCAACTCAGTCTCCAACAAAAAACGGTTTTGTGCAAAGAAGCACTACTTCGAAATTTGAGTAAGAATCTTCGTGAGGTGGGACTGTTGAATCAAATCCTTGATAGGTACTTGAATATTTTTGTGCCTGCTAAACTGAATAATCCGTGAAAATTCGGTGGTGAGCCCTCGACAAAGTTTTGTATTGGCACGGCCGTGACAAATATTATGATGTGTCACTTCATGGGGTTCCGATCAGCCGTTCAGAAAATGCTCAAATTTGAAGATTTGAAATTTGATTTTCAGCCAAGAGGAAGGGTCGTACAGAAAATCTATACACACCAAAGTTGCTCAGAACAAATACTTACAACACGCTCGAGCTCAAACTCGTAATCAAACTGAAACTCATACTCATAATCAAACTATACCTAACTGAAACTAAAAGCCAAACTTGAACTAAAACTTCAAGTCAAACTCATACTCATAATTGAACTCAAACTGAAACTCAAAGTCAAACTCACATTCAAACTGAAACTCAAAGTCAAACTCACTTTTGAAGTCAAACTCACATTCAAACTGAAACTCGAAGTCAAACTAACTTTCAAACTCAAACTCAAAGTCAAACTCACTTTTGAAGTCAAACTCACATTCAAACTGAAACTCGAAGTCAAACTAACTTTCAAACTCAAACTCAAAGTCAAACTCACATTCAAACTGAAACTCAAAGTCAAACTCACATTCAAACTGAAACTCGAAGTCAAACTCACATTCGAACTGAAGCTCAAAGTCAAACTAACTTTCAAACTCAAAGTCAAACTTGAACTAAAACTTCAAGACAAACTCATTCTTATAATCGAACTCAAACTGGCTTGAGTTTCGATCAAAGTCAAACTGAAACTCAACGTCAAACCCACATTCAAACTGAAACTCAAAGTCAAACTCACATTCGAACTGAAAGTCAAAGTCAAACTCACATTCAAACTGAAACTCGAAGTCAAACTCACTTTTGAAGTCAAAGTCAAACTCACATTCAAACTGAAACTCGAAGTCAAACTCACATTCGAACTGAAGCTCAAAGTCAAACTAACTTTCAAACTCAAAGTCAAACTTGAACTAAAACTTCAAGACAAACTCATTCTTATAATCGAACTCAATCTGACTTGAGTTTCGATCAAAGTCAAACTGAAACTCAACGTCAAACCCACATTCAAACTGAAACTCAAAGTCAAACTCATTTTTGAACTGAAACTCAAAGCCAAACTCACTTTTGAACTCAAAGTCAAACTCACATTCGAACTGAAAGTCAAAGTCAAACTAACTTTCAACCCCAAACTCAAAGTCAAACTTGAATTGAAACTTCAAGTCAAACTCATACTCATAATTGAACTCAAAGTCAAACTCACATTCAAACTGAAACTCAAAGTCAAACTCACTTTTGAAGTCAAAGTCAAACTCACATTCAAACTGAAACTCGAAGTCAAACTCACATTCGAACTGAAGCTCAAAGTCAAACTAACTTTCAAACTCAAACTCAAAGTCAAACTTGAACTAAAACTTCAAGACAAACTCATTCTTATAATCGAACTCAATCTGACTTGAGTTTCGATCAAAGTCAAACTGAAACTCAACGTCAAACCCACCTTCAAACTGAAACTCAAAGTCAAACTCATTTCTGAACTGAAACTCAAAGCCAAACTCACTTTTGAACTCAGAGTCAAACTCACGTTCGAACTGAAAGTCAAAGTCAAACTAACTTTCAATCCCAAACTCATAGTCAAACTTGAACTGAAACTTCAAGTCAAACTCATACTCATAATTGAACTCAAAGTCAAACTCACATTCGAACTGAAACTCGAAGTCAAACTCACTTTTGAAGTCAAACTCACATTCAAACTGAAACTCGAAGTCAAACTAACTTTCAAACTCAAACTCACTTTTGAAGTCAAACTCACATTCAAACTGAAACTCGAAGTCAATCTCACTTTTGAAGTCAGAGTCAAACTCACATTCAAACTGAAACTCGAAGTCAAACTAACTTTCAAACTCAAACTCACTTTTGAAGTCAAACTCACATTCAAACTGAAACTCGAAGTCAATCTCACTTTTGAAGTCAGAGTCAAACTCACATTCAAACTGAAACTCGAAGTCAAACTCACATTCGAACTGAAGCTCAAAGTCAAACTAACTTTCAAACTCAAACTCAAAGTCAAACTTGAACTAAAACTTCAAGTCAAACTCATTCTCAATCTCAAAGTCAAAGTCATTTTTGAACAACTTGAAGTCAAACTTGAACTGGAACTTCAACTCAAACTCATACTTATGATCGAACTCAAACTGAAACCCAAAGTCAACCTGAAACTCATCGTCAAACTTGAACTGACACTTCAAATGAAACGTTTTACTCATAATCGAACTCAAACTGAAACTCAAAGTCCAAATCTAAATGAAACTTATCTTCAGTTTGAGTTTGAGTAAGAGTTTCCGTTTTAGTATAATGCCTGTTTTCGAATGTGAGTGAGTTTTGAGTTTGAATTTCGATGATTATCGGCGATGAGTCTCAGGTTTGGTTTCAGTTGAGTTTTAGTTTGAATTTGACCTTTGAGTTTGATTATGAGCTTCAGTTTGAGTTTGATTAGGAGTATGAGTTTCAATTTTTACTTCCATACTTACGGAGTAATTGGAGTATTGGAATCTACCTAAAATCGAGAATTGGAACAATTTCGGAAAAAAACGTATACACATTTACTCAGAATCACTTCCCGAACAAGTGTCCGTTTCGATTCTCGATCACCAGCGCGAACCATTTGGCTGCTGGTCCTCGGTTTTTCCTCGGTGAGAAATTCAGTCTTTGTCGACTTTGATCTTGAATTTGGCCATGAAGGAGTTGACTTAGGGATACTTTAGTACTCAGGAAAAATGTTGGAAGTTTCCTGAGGATTTAGAATCTGCTGTTTCTCAACTTCCATTTTTCAGCCGTTCTCAAGATAAGCGAAAAACAGTGAAAAACTTCCAAAATCCGTCAAAAACCGCTAATATCTCGGCGTGTAGTTGACCAAAACCCCAAACAACCTCTTCAACATTTAGGTAATTAAAAGGCCAACATAAAACCCTTTCCGGCCACAAACTTAAAATCAGCCCATCACACGGAAAACCTCAAAAAACCGTAACTACCTCTTGCAAAAACGTCATTTCTAGATGTTTTTCCTCTGAAAATAAAACTTTTACTCGAAAATTCGAAGAGCAAAGTCTTGTTCTAGTATTTTCTAGACACTCAACCCAAAAAACCGGCGCCTACCAACCTCCGTTCTCTTAAATAAAGCTGTCATTCTCCTCGTCATCTACAATATCTAGGGCTACCATAATTTCAACGCCTCGTCAACTAATTCTTTCTAACTTTATCTGTAAATACGAGTGTTAAATTTACGTTAAATTTAACTGGTCGACAAAAGTTTGGAGAAATTTTGTTTTTAGTGAAGTTGGTTCATAGATTTTTCTTCATACTACCAAATGATACAAGAAGGATTCATCCTGTTTGCTGACCATTATTTTTTGACATAATTGAAATTGATTTTGCAGGCCAGAGAAACTTACAAATTCTCGACTTTGCGTAAAGTCATGCGGGAGCTGGTCGACTGGAGGCGGGAACTGTTAACCGGGACGTTAACTCACGATCAAACCAAAGAAATGAGGCTCAATATTACTTCGAAAATCGATTGGGGCAACAGGTAAGGTTATGCTTTATTTTTTAGCTGAATTTGCGTGCGTTCGATGTCATGCTCTATTTTCAGGGTGTTCCAGAACTGATGGTAATTCCTGACAGTACAGTGAACTTGTCCAAGAATAGGTTAGTAGTTTCGACAACTTCAGGACAACATTTTTCATCGAAATATTTCAGGTTTTTTGGCTTGCTGAAAAATTAATGGCTCGTTCTTTAGCAGAGAAGCAGTTTTCTATGGACGCTTTTTCTAAATTTCACCGTTGCCACCCCAAGAAAATTTGGAGTTGTATAATAAGTTCCAGCCGTTTTTGAGGAGTTCAGAAGTTTTTTTAGATTTTGGTATTTGATGCTATGGGATTGGTATTTTATGTTTTGATTTGAATTTATGGTATTTGATTTTATAGTATTTGACGTTGGGGAATTTTTTTATGCTCTTTGACTTCGCTGGCCTATTCGATGGTGGGAATCGTTGAACAGTATTTTGGGCGTTGCCTTGGTCCAATGGATAAAATTAATGGCAGAAAGATCCAATTCTCCCACATTTTCCGAATCGGCCTTCCAAATTTGCTTTTCATGAATTCAAATTTGGGGTAACGGCAATGAAAAACGCGTAAACCCTCTAGTAAACGCTTTTATTTTAACATTAACTCTTGTGAACCTTTCTTCCTTCGCGCTGACCATCAATGGGCGCGTTACTCAAGCATTTCTTAATGGCACTCGATTACAAAAATGAAATTTTTTCAATACAATTATTATAAGAATGAGATTTTTTCTAGCTCTTAGAAATAAAACCAAACGATTTTTGGTCACATATGAGAAAATCTACAATTTCAACGCTACCGAAATCAGTCCGTCTCTTTGTCACTTTGAGCATCTGAAAACACGTTTAAAACATGGAATGCTTACAAAGAATCACATTTGGCGCTTACAATTTGAATTCCACTACATCCAGCTTAGATTATTCAATATCAAAAATAAGATCGAGTATAAGTAGTCTCGATGTTATGATTAAGGCACTTAATTCTCAAAGTAGTTTGTATGAGATTATTCGTCAACTTACTAATGGAAGACAGATACGATTTTGTTGTATATTTCTACATAATAGGCAATAAAAATTAATATTCTACGAGCTAAGGAGACGATTAATGTTCCTCCATGGGGGTTTTGTAATTTTGGCAGTTCGGTCGTTTCGGATTCGTTCGTCGGTCGGGCAGTTTGATATGTTTATTTGCACCTTTTTCTTAAGGTAAATAGGAAATTCTCGGGGTTGTGGGGGGTTTGTTTTTGCTGAATTATTTATTGCACTACTGAGTCGCTGTCGTCCGTCAAGCTTCGGTCTCCATATGAAGGCGGAGCTTAGCGGACGGATACATCGGCGAGAACTCCAATGTTGACGGTGCCGTCGGAATGTTATTCGACAGATGTAACTGGTTGGAAAGTTCCGTCAGCAGTTCGCTGAACACGACCAGGTTCAAATTCTGGCCGAGGTTCTGCAGTAGGAAGAAATCGCCGATCTGTGAAGTCGAAAGTCGAATTTTAGAAAAGACGTGAAAACAAAAATACGAAAAATCGGGTTCGAACTGAGTTCAATCGTTACAAATTGGTACGTTCTGACTGATAGTTTCGTTCCAATGAATGGTTATCAATTCCGAGTTCACCGACGCATGCGCAGTCAGGTTTTGTTTTCAAAAAACACCTCAATGGAGATGAGCCGGACAAAAATCAAAATGTATTCGAGTAGAATGGCGCTTCTTGCGCAAATACGCACCTGCGTTTTTCGAATTAATGCCTGCGCGCCAGCCGGTGTCCCAAATCTGAAGTGACGGATGAGGATGAGCTCTCGAATTGAAGGGAGGAGAACCGTAGCTGCGGATGCGATGAGACTGTACGCCGAAGCGATGGCTAGTCCGATGAACCAGAACCTTCGATAGACAAATTTAAGATATTAGTTAATTTGAAGCCACACCCTCGATTTTGAGACAATTGTTGTAGAAAAAGGTGGTTTGTTGGGGCAAAATATATATGATCATGATGGCATTCATGGCAAAAATTGCCAAACCATCGAACGTATTGCCATTTTTGTAAATGACCACAGACGGGCACATGAATCCTTTCGGTTGGAATGAGACTTCGTAGTCGGTCAGGAAAAAAAATAATTGTAATACCCCCTGAAAATTTGTTGGTTTACGTTTCAAGGGGTGCAGAACCCTAATCTGCAATAAAAATGCTTTGTCCTTACGCCGTCAGGGGTTTTTCAAGGGGAAGGAGTTTTCGTAAATTTTTGAAATTTTCACCGAAAATCAAATTTTGTAACTAGTTGGTCCTAACGTCTCGACAGAACCTTAATTTTTTTTCGGGTCATATCTTAGTTCTGATAGCTCCTATAGAATAAAGATAGGCGACGTTGTTGTAGAACTTGGTTGGTTGGTCGTATCGTTCGTCGACGAGGTCCAATTTGCTTAATTAACAGTAAACATTTGGTTGTGCAACGAACGACCAACCCGCTGGTCTCGAAGCTCAGTTCTCTGTTAGCCTATACCGTCAAAACGTCGAATTCAAAATCCATCAGCATTATAATGTGTAATTATGAAATTTGTCAGATATTTACCACAAGAAGATGTAGATTTTCTCGTTGAGGATGTTCAAAGCTAGAACGCACATAGCGTCGTGTTTCTGTATCGAGCCGGACGGACCGAATTTGTGAAACGTGCATTTCGTTACTCGTGGGAAAATCGTCACCTGTGCATGGAAATATTTTGGTTTAAATTAAGTATCTAATAACAAAAAAAGTAAAGCTGTCTCCGAAAAGACGCACGAAAAACTGAACAAAGTACAAATTCAGAAGAATTACAGCAATTTTTGAAATGATTATGCCCTGAATTGATGCGGGGCCCCCCTGAAGGCCCAAGAGCCTTAATACGGTGAAAGCGCGTGGGAGAATAACCTGGCCTCTGTTGTGGGCAAATGGCAAAAAAACATAGAAAAAGTCCTTTTTCCAAAAACCCTCAAAAACAGTACAAGGCAAGCATTTTCTAAGTGAGTTTCAAAGATACACATGCTACGTTGTTTCAATTTTTCTTTGTGTCAAAACAATAGAGCGGAGATATCGTTATCGAATTACCATAGGGTCGTTCCTTTGTTCTTGGTTGAGCGAGGAGAATCTCAAGACGTCAGTTCCGTAGGTCATGAACGATCCGCCGAGGAAAGAGTCAATCAGGAACATATTGATGATCTGAAATTCAAAATTTCCGTTTTGAGGAGCGAAAATTTGGCGGATTTCACCGTTTTTGGCGGTAGTCAAATGAGAGGCACTTCCTTAAGAAGGGGTGTGTGAGCCTGGTGGGGGGGTTGATTCTTGGCGGGTGGTAAGGGTTGGCACAGTGGACGCCAGGCAGAGTGGGGGAGGCAAGTATACTGTCCGGGCTGTCCGATCGGAAAAGGTGAAGTGGGTGGTCCAAATCGGCATCAGTATAGTGGATGGTCTATTTTCAAAAATCGCAAAAATCTTATTTTTGGAGGTTTTGCTGTGGTTCTAGAATTTTTCGAGTATTTTTCTCGGGTTTTTCAATGTTCATCTTAGATCCTTTATGTTCGATAAGCTTACCACGTTCAGGAAGTTGAGCAGCTCACACAGGTAATAGCAGGCTGCGTAAACATTGTGGTGGTGCAGTGAATCTACGATATACTGGACCAGCCTGTTCGTCTTTTCGCTTTTATTGCCCGTTCCCAAAATGTTAGGGCCTCGAAGACCTTGAGCGAATAGAGAAAATACAAAATATTGTTACGACCGAAAAAATAATATTTTCATTAAAAAAATTGATAGTACGGTAAAACGTGACATATTAATATTTCAATAAATTTTTCATTATTCCATCGTGAGAATAAAAGGCGAAGAGAATATTACCATCTGTGAGAGCTCGGACTTTTCCATCCTCCCAATTCTTCCACAACCAGTGGGGAACGTAGAAAAGAACTCCCTGAAGACAAAACCATTGGTTGAAAGTTGAAGATGAAAAAAACCAAAGTACATTGCACAAAAAAAAAAAAAAGGTCCACAGACATTGCTTCTATCGTAAATTCAAGCCCTTAGAAAATGTTTGGCCGAAAAAAAATAATCTAGGAAAAACTAAAAGTTGTCATTGGAAGGAAGTATAAAAATTTTATGGTCGAAGAGGATATAAGGTTTTTTTAACAATTGTGTACTGTATTTCTGCTTTTAATTTGTAAGAAAAAGTAGGAAATAGTAGGATACCTAAATGAAAAGGATACCTAATTTCTGTAAATTTAGCTATGGAAATAGCCGCGTTTCGCCAAATTCGTACTTCCTTGTGCTTTGGGCAAATAAGCGATGAAAATCGATAATGCATGGTAAGAGAAAAGTGGTAGGTTTCCCATAAATTACTATTTCTATTTCCTTAGGGCTGAACCTGATAAATAATGAGAAATAGCCCTCAGGAAAGCCCCCTAGGGTAAAGAAAGTTCTTCGCTATCGACGGAGTTTTTGAAATACGAACGATAGAAGCCTGATGACCTTATCAGAAAGCAATCAACCCTCCAGATTCGACAGAGGTTCGAGAGAAATGATAAAATGAAAAATATTCAATCGAGTTATTCCCTGATGAGAGCAACTATGGAAGGTCTCAACTCTCTAGGGTCTAGGTGATCAACTATCTCATGAATCGATAGATGCCTGAACTGACGTAAAATAATGGATAGCAATTCCGGTTGACCGCAGAGATTGAACAAAAACCAAATTCTGACAAAAGAATGATAGCTAAAATCAGTTAGAGATTTTATTGGAGTTAAAGCTGAATAGACTATTTTTCGATCACTTGCTAACGACGAAAATGAGTCAACACAATTTTAAGAGCAAGCTGAAAAATTCATCATCTCGGTAATCATTTTTCTGCTATTTATTTCACGTAGGTACAACACATGAGATCAGAAATTGCTGAGACCGCGATTCCCTCAAACCCCCGGAATTGCTCTATCCCGTACGGGAACAATACACGTCGGCCCTCTCCTTCACTCTATTTCCCTCTCACTGTTGTTGTTGTTAGAAATCCTCAATTTGGAGCTTGTTTGTATCCTGAGAGCGTCTCGTCGGCCTCCGGTCCCGAAACGAGGGCACCCCATCCAGCTCGCATGACATCACTCATCACCGACCACATCGGAACTTGAGTCACGACAATTCGTCGTGTGCTGACGACTTTATGCTTCCACGATAGGCCATCAAGCGTGAAAATTTCCAATTCAATTTCGGTCAAAATGCTCGTGACGTTGCCGTAGTTGGTCCGATAATGCCAGATGCGATTCATTTGGTCAAATAAAGAGCAAAATGGTGGGCAGAAACGCTAAATAGTTACATGTTTTTCTAGGTGGCTTCCGTATTTTTCGTGGGGCCGAATTGATGATGTGTGACTGATTTTATGGGAGGAGGGAAGGGGAGGATCAAAATCCCATAATTTTTTCCAGAAACGAAATTTTTTATTTATTGGTAGCTACTGGGCTAATGACTGAAGAGGGTATCAATCCTACTTTATCGACGGTGAGCAATACCTATCAATACTTTCTGGTTTATTGACAAATGGTAAATACATTACCTGGAAGAAGAGCATGAAGGGGACCCACTGGTAGTAGGCGTGGTACTTCTTCTCCTCATCCGGCCCAGCCGAAGCGACTCCAGGATGAGCGACGTGCGTACCCGGGTCTCCGACGACGCCAGGCAACGTGAACGTGTACGTGATCCAGCAGAATGTATTGATCACGTGAGCGGGTACTCCTCCATCAGTGATACAGGAGATTGGGTCACCTGGAAAATGAGAAAATTGATTTTTCAGTGGGGCCGACTTAAGAGTACGGAGGTACCAGGAAGCCGGAGCTGTGCATACTTCTTAGCAATTTAGACCGTTCCCCTGGGCTGCAAACGTAGGCACATCCAAAGAGCAGATTCATCCTGAGCCAGCTTGTGAAAGTTCCTATTTCCTAATCCGGCAGACATCCTCGTCCATGCCCCCTAGTGGCAAGGATATACCTTTTCAATATTTTGCCATTTATTTTGTAATTCAACCCAACCGCTTATCCAAAGATAACACACAATACTTTTATATTTTGATACGTAAATTATTGACAAAATGTGATGTTATGGTGTTTAGGTAGAAAATATCAATCAACTCAATATGCAAGTTCTAAAACCCTAAAATTTGAAAAAATGTTGAAAATTTATGGAGCTGTGGCCATTTCTGTAAATGACCGCAGACGGACACAAGACACATGTTGAGAACGCGATTCTGAGCAAAAACTGTTTCTCCGAAGCTCCGATCCGATTTCCGTTTTTAGGACGATTACAATACTTCCATTTATCTCGTAAATTTGGGCGTAAAAACTGTTAATTCGGTTGGAACATTTTCAAATTTGTTGCTGGTTTCATGTCTCAAATGAGGTGGTTTCAACTGTCATCTGATTCGGAGCTGTTTTTGAGCTTGATGCATTTATTTTTAAGCTGTAACATGCTCTGACGAAGTTAGGTGCTTGATAAGTTAGTGCCCGTTGCCAAGTTTATGCTTCGGTTTCGTCCGGAGACATTAAACGCAAGACTCCAAAACTCGCTTTATCTTCGAGTTGCTGAGCTGTAGCGAAAGCCACTTAGCAACTGTTGCCTTTGAGAGCTGCTTTAATTTCTTGCCCAAGTAAAGCGCAGAGACTTGGCTCTGGTCACGACTAGGAAAAGTGAAATACCAATTTGTCAGAAAATTGACATTTTTCTCGTTTTGGCCTCTATTTCAGTGTTTGACGCATGGCTAGAACGCTAATAATATTTTAATGTCTCATATGTCTACTTGGTGGATTATTAATTGATTTAACCAATTTCCAATATTTTTAATTTTGAAACCTCTGCATACTCTGTTGTATATCCAAGCAAGAACCTTGTGATTCGCGTCGTCGACGTATTGGTTCTTACTTTATTGGGCTGCGCATCCGGAGTCGTATTAAATGGATTACCCATGTTGACTGTCGGCTTGGTTGTGTTTTTAGATATTTTAGCCTCGCGCTCCACCGCATTTTTCAGCTATTGATAATTACAGTATTTAACATTGTAAAATTATCTGGTTTGTAATGCAAATTCTACGCCATATTACTCATATTAAATCCGCATGGTCTGTATTTTTGCCCTTCGTCGTCATAGGACGATTTTTTTTTCCAATTTGATCGAATCTATCCAACGTTTCGGCGTAAAACCTTGACGCCTCCAAAAGCCATGAACCAGTTGGCGAGAAGAAAAAGCGCGACCAATCGTGTTGTTATTGTTGTTCGCTCGACGTCCTTGCCTTTAGTTCATCGTTGAAAGAGCCATTGTGAATTTTTAAAATTGTCGCGTTGCCCCTCGTAACAGGTAACTTTTGGGCAGGAAACGGAAAGTTGTTGGCAATGTTACCGGCTCCTAGTAGGTCATTATATGCGCATTATTCGGTCCATCTTTTCAATGAGAGGCCGAACTTCGCTCGTTATTCCAGTCTCAATAGAATTGGCAGTTGGCCTCTTGGATGAATGAACAAATGACCAGGACTATTTAGAAGCAGCTATTTTACCTATTCTTTTGCGATTGAAAAGCATTTTCGGGACAATCATTTTAGAGCATTTTTCTGGGAAGCGAGCCTCAGAGCTGTGGAGGGAGCAGGAAGCTGGAGCTTCACCGTTTTGCTTTTGCGGAATTTGGCCTGGTTCCTTGGGTTGCAACCATGTGAAGATGAGCTTTGTGCCTTTACAAGGACAGAAGTTAATGTTGAAGCTCGAGAAAGTTCCTTAAAAAACAATTTAATACATTTTCGGAATTTCACCTTTTAGGAGTGATTGTATGATGGTATATTTCCTCATTTCAAACTTGGATGATGAGTAAAGTGGTAGTCTAATCTCGCCTGTTCTACCTGCTGAGTTTTGTGCTCATTAAACTCAAAAAACAGCTTTGGGCATAGCCTAATCGCCAGTTTAATGGAATAACTATCTTCCGGCACATTTTTCACTGCGTCGATTCCTTAGAAGTGTCAAGATAATGCACTTCCCACGATCAATCCTTACCATCACCGAACTCTTTTCACTTTTCTGGCTATCAAAAACTGTTGAGAAACCCCCATAATGCTCTAAGTATCGTCTTTTAGAAGAATAGACCCGTGGAGAGCAGATAATTTACAATAATTCCAAATTTTAGTACTTGGGCTCCTAGCTGCATGCTATACCCGGAGTTATGGAGATTCCCATAATCAATCCCATCAACATACGTGAAAAATTTGGCCCATAGCCTTATAAATCCACGTCATCGACCCGTTATTCAATTTTGCTGTCAAATATCAGTCTGCAGAAAAACGAAGGCGAAGGAGACAGCGTTTTTTTTTAAACCCAGCTCCTAATATTTGGCTAAAAAACCGTGGTTATTGGATCGAATATATTTGTGTTATAGTTTTGTGGCTGTGAAGGTTTATGATGTGTCCTCAAAAATTTAATATAGCGTCGAAGTCATAGAATTTCCCTCAAAATGAAAGTACAATGAATCACCAAATCGAAAAAAGTGTAGAAGAAAGAAAAGAAGTGTAGAAGTACCTACCTAAATCACAGAATAATGCTCAATAATGAAACATCTGTGATATTGAAACCGAACGGTTTAGGTTGGCTCCTGCAGACTGCGTTACTTTATTCGCGCCAAGTAAGCGCCAAGAAGTCAATTCTTCATGAACGTAGTCCGGCATTCCGGTCACGTTCAAAGAGGAGAATTCATTCTGTGTGAAAGCCTCTTTCCAGCCGGTGGACACCCACCCGACTTGCATAATTCTATCGACAACAAGGTTCTCTTGAACGGTCTGGAAGAATATGGACGACCGTCTTTATAATTCCTCGATTTATAATGTTGAAACATTAATAACGAGAACTACCTACCTATGGAACAAATTGGGATATTTTCAAAAGTCGAGGCACAGTTGCCAATATTTAGTTTGACATTACGTTAAATCGTCAATCGCGAATGATGATTTCAGGAGACGTCACATCGCGCAATCTCGTGCGGCTAGAAGCTGACCGGTATGCTTCCTCGACTGATGGATCGATTTCGACATTATTGGTCTCAAAATCACATTTTTCGTCGACATATAGCGAGAGCTCTTCGAAATACGACATAAAAGTAACAGATTTTGATGAAATAAAACCCGAGATTGTCTATCGTAATTTTGCGACAAACATCGTTATAACTGCGGGGTGACCTCTAATAGTCCGTTTAGGGTAGGCAACGACCTGGCGCTAAAACTCTCAGAATGTTCCCTCAGAGGAATGCACACAAAACCCCGGCAACATCATCTTTGTGACCTATCGGTTTCTTTGTACGGTATTATTCAGCAAGAGGTGTCGCAGACTTCTGTCACAGTAGGTAATACCGGTGGCGCCGAACCCTTGGGAAAACCCCGGAAACGTCAAAAGGAGGTACCGACTTGGTGGTTTTGCCAGCTCGTTAGCGAGGCTAAAATATCAATGACTTTTGTAGAATGGAAGATTCGGTGATTTGTTGGGCCGAACGAACGAGACGCGGGGATAGGCGCAGACGACAAGGGGTAAGGACCTCCACAGAAACCGAGAAGGCTGACTCGTCCACAGAGGGGAAAAGGTATCGAATTCTGGCCTCGACTGTACCTGGTTTGGTAGCATTCCCACACCACGGAGCCAAGCAAAACCGACGACTTGGAGACTAACGAACAATCGAGTGGCCTGATACACGAGGGTAAACCCCGGATTGGTTGGAACTACCTGACGGATTCACATCGACGAATACGCCGAGGATTTGCATAAAATAGGAAAATCATTCAGCATTGAAGAGAAGTCGACAAGTAATCGTAAAACTCGAAATCTTGCTTTCCATGCGTTCATTACAGTCACCACAATACATAGTGAATGGATTTTTACGTTTTTGAGTCCAGAGTTGTGTATGCTTTTTCACGATTCGAACCTCTTTTCTTACTCGTGGGCCCAGGACAAGACAATTGATGACGTCCTCTTTTACAGGCTGCTAACAATTGAGATTGTCTTCCTTGAATGGCCCAATTCTTAAGCTCATTTGCTACAATATTTTTGTTTTATTGACCAAGAAACACGACACTCAGTAAATTGGGAATAAGTCCCTTAAATATTAAAGCAATCGCTAAAATGAGGATACCACTGAGAAGAGCGTAAAATTTTCTAAAGCGTAAAATAAACTTATGGTATTTGCAGCAGCTGCTTTCTAACATCAAGTTAAAAAAGCTGAAATTTGGGCCAAAGACGAGAAGTGGTCAGTTTTCAAAGATTACCGTTTTTAAACCTGCGTTTAGGGCTAGAAAAAACTAGAAAAATCAGGCACACGTTCCGGGAAAACTTGCCCAAAATGTCAGCTTTCCAACGGTGTAATAAGTTTTGGATGTACCTGTCTTATCAGAGGAGAAATCGTCGTTTAAATCCAGAATAATGTGGGTTTCCGATGAAATTTCGGTTTTTTTGGGCATTGTTTGAACTTTTTGAATTTCCGAAAAATTTCCTAGTAATCCACCAGAAGTGTTCAGTTTTCAAAAATTTACGTTTTTTCAACCCGCGTTTAGGACCAGAAAATCACTCTCTAGGCTCTTTTTTTTTTGTTTCCCCCGTTGACGCTTTCGAGGAAGCGTAGATATTTGAAAAATTCGGTAAATCACCAGTTCCAGCTGAGGAATTTCCAAAAAAGAAGATCAATCTCGTGACGAGATAACCACGAGATTATTCTTGGCCCAAGAAATGGTAGGGCCTGAGACCTATCAATGGTGGAAGGCGGATTATTGGACAGGCGAGTGCGCGCCCCTTTGTTCGTCCGAAGGCCAGAATTACGTGCGATGGCCAGGGGGAGCCTAATAGATCATAATGCTCGACGGGGTTTGGCCCCAATTTAATGTCCACCTATATCAAGACGCATGTCAACTTCCCTTAGGCTCGATTCTGGAACATTAGGGAGTTTTTGGAGATACGTGTCCCGATCACATAAGTTAATGTAAAATTCAGCAAGTTATTAGACAAGAAGAGAAAAGCTGATAACCCAAACATCAGGCAAATCCCATTTGGAAGGCCATTTTCGCTTAAGTATTTGCAACGTGAGCCCGAAATCACGATCGCTAAAGTGACCCTAACAATGACCTGATTGTACGTACGTCAGGACCTTATCTTGCAACTTAGTTCAAAATTTACGTTCACGTGACTAACTCCGTACGAATCCCCAAAATTTTGTAGTTGATTCGCTGTAAGAGCTTAGACGTAATCTTGATTACGAGCATGTTTATCATATCGATACCTACCTTAAAGCACAAAGGGCATAATATATTATGTCCAAAAATGGCATAATGAGAAAAATGCAAAATAGGTTTTCGATCAATTTACAAAAATAAAGATTTCTCTCATAGTTTTCAATTCCATAAAAAAATTCGCTAAATAAAAAATGTTTGTCTGGCCAAGATCTACAACCTCGTTTAACCAGAACTTGTGGTTAACTCAACACTTCCAAGATAAACGCTCTTTATGGTCACAGCGTATGCGTATCATAGGTACGATATGGTACGTATCGAGTTAAAGTTGCCTTTCCAGATATTAGGTGCATTTAGCGTTTAAAATTTCAGTTTAAAATTTAGCGTTTCTCCTGAGATAGAATTTTCTTCGAATTTTATTGATGATTTCCTGCTGCTTTTCCCTTTAAGTTTTAGTCTTAGGTAATATTCATGAAAGTAAAATATTATTAAAAAGCTCACCTATCAGATTGTTGGCTGTGACAAGGATACAGCAGAGGAAAAGAATCGCTGTGGTGACTCGATAGTGAAGTCGGAAGATGAGATTGTCGATTAGCGCCTTCTCGACGATGTATCGTATCTTGACGAACCCGGCTACTGCCGAGGCTAGCGCCAACACAGACATTCTGGAACATGAAATTAAAAAAATAAATAAATTGAAGAAAAAAAGATAGGTACTCTCTTATGCAAAAACCGAGCTCGATCCTGTACCAATGAAGGCTAACGAGATGAAGAGAACTTAGTAATTGCCGCTGCGATCTTGATCGTCAACTAGTGGCAATTCGGCCTTATCTAACCGCAGTTGAGGGAGCACGTTGGGCGGAAACTAGTTAGATCCTAATTGCTATGCCATTAGAGTTCTGTGTTCAATTTCGGGTACAATTGGATGTACAATCTTTCGTCCGGTATCGGAATATTAAACGTGTCGTACTAAGGTCAATTTCACCATAAATATTAGAACCTAGGGGAGCATTCTTTTAGTACTATGGTCAGTTTCCTATATCAATGACCTAAATTCTATGAAATTAATTCTTTGAAATTACCTAAAAAGAGACCTAAATAAAGCCAGGTGGCGAAATCGGGGCTTAGGGTAGAATTTTACCAAATCAGCATTTTTTTTAACTAGGTGGCAATATTGTTTTATTTTAATGGGATAATGTTCTCTCTCATGGGCTATGGGGGTGTCAAGGATCATATTTTCCCAATTTGCCGAATAGAATTTGAACTGCTCGACCAATACCTTGTCGTTTTAACGATTTGGTCTCAACTTTCGATTTTTCGAATTGTCGGCACAATTTTCTTCACGTGAGAAAACATTCGGCCTAAATTCTAACTGTTTATTTACTTGGCATTAAATGAGTGAAATTTTCACTCTATTACTGTTACTACGTTATTTTGACTCATCCTTGTAGCGCCCCTTCTCTCCATGCTGAATCCAAAAATGTCAAATTTTTGAGTTGTTACACCATTGAGGCGGGAAAATATGAGCATGTTTTGAAAAAAAATTGACGAATTTCCGCTGGACCTATCTGCAAAAATCTTCCCACGATCTCTTCTTTCCGAGACATTACACCGACTTAATATTTCTTTACGAGAAATAACAATGAGCCATTTTCTAGCGGAAACGAGGCCTCGGGGAATGGCTCCGTCATTAGCTGTTCTAAAATGTAATTTCCCGACTCGTTCTGCCCTCTTAGGTAATGATTTTCCTCATTTACCATTAACATAAAAGAGGACCATCTGTTAATTGGTGGTGGAATGGTTATTCCGCAATAAAACTCGCGACGATTGTGTCGGATTAGCTTTAACCGCCGTGCAAAGTGGCTGGAACCTTTTTTTATAGTAACTCGTTTACAATTGATTCGAATTTGATGTTCACCTCGGAGGTCGCCCAGTGGAGTTTCTTATATTTGATGTCACTAACGTTTCTGGCTGGATTACTCTATTTATTGAAAATTGGTTTCGCCCCAGAAATAACTAGGGACTCATGCCTGCAGCGTTCTTTACCGCCTCACGACAGTTATAGGTAAAAATTGTCCAGACAGAGCTCCATAAATTTGAAAATCCCGAAATGGACCGTTCTCTATGAAGACCGTAATCAATATTTCTTCGAAAATTATAAATCGATCTTATCAAGTTTATCCGGCTTGTCGAAGAAAATAAGCAACTGCCTCTTAAGGCTGTGTTCGAAATGGGAGATAATTCTATAGCTAGACACGTTATTTCGCAGTTCATCATTACCATTCGCGATTCGAGCCGACTTGGGCCTCAGGGCCCCTTGTACAATATCACCTCTTTCATCCTCCATCCTCAACCGCAGTGAAAAAACATTACCTTCCAAGTTGCGGATTATCATAAATCAACACTCTATTACCCTTTGGCATGCTCCACTGTCGATTTCATTCCGAAATCGCTCGACTAGTAAGGTGGCCAATCAACCATTGTTACACATGTAAATTGGGGTATGCCCATGAATAATGCAACTATGTGTGGAACTGATATCGTCGTGTATCCAGATGAAACTGACCAGAATGATTTTCAAATAACACTCGATAGGTACTTTGATGGCTCAATCATTAAATGGTTGATCCAAAATTTCAAATTATTTTTGAACTTGAATTTTTTTCTATTTTTTTACTTTGGGTCAAAATCTTTGAATATCAAGGGAAATGTAATATTATTAAAACTAATTTAAACAAGCCCCAGGAACACATCGAGTACATGATTGTACCTTCAAAACATACACACAGGTACCACCCAGATTTTCCATTTTTCGGATTTTTTCAATTTTTTTTTTATTTTTTATGTTATCTTCGCAAGTGTTTCACACTGCAGAGGTATGGCATAAAGTCGTTTAGTCTGAAAATCTGATATTTCGCCCCTGCAATCGTCCCAAGCTTCAAAGAGCGTAAAAGGGTCCAGTGACGATTTCACGCGACGTTACACCCGACACTATGCGATATTCGAATACGATGCGAGAAAATACAAAATACGCAAAAAGAGAAACCTGTTGGCTCAAGGGTTTCAAGTGCGCCAATAAACCTGAGTAACGTGCGATTTTCTGTGAACACCAAATTCTTCAAGCCTCATTGAACTACAGCAGCAAAATCAAATGAGGGATTTTATTTTCTGAAACCGCCTAGAAAAGTCTGAATGGAATGTTTAAAGAAATGAAATTATTCTTGACTCTGCCCGATCTGTCAAAATTCCCTGAATAATGTTGAATAATGATATTGAATATAGATGATTATTTGCCTTCAGTGGTTAATCTCGATTCAACTGGTGCATAAACGACCTGTTTGATTTATTTCGCTCCACCGATAGAGATGAACAGTTAAATCAGAATCCTTAAATGCGATTCGGTGGTGGAATGAACGGAATGCATCGTTATTTGGCTTCAGGACCGAATCAACAGGTTCCTGATCGCCTATAATCACCAATCTCCAAAAATAGAATAAGGCCAAGAGTAATGCGGGTACTCGGAATTCAGGTTACCTCAGGGAGTCACATTTTAAATAATTGATGTTTGACGAAAGATAATATCTTTCATAGGATATTATCCTGCTCAACGTTATTAGCTATTATATCCGTTGTTTACTTCAGGGCTATTATATCCGTAGTTTTTTGAGCTAAATTGCTTGGATAATTTTTTTTTACAAAAAAATAAAATTTTGGGTGAAAACCAGATTTTTTTAAAAATTGAAACGTTTTTTAAAAAAATATTTTGAGAAATATTTTTCGAAAATTTGTAATAATTATTTTAAAAAGAGTTTTCTGGAATTTGTTAACTAAAAATTCCGAATAGAATTTTCCACAATGTCTTAAAGGACTTTTCAACAAAATTCTAAAAATTATCCAAACGAATTATGAAAAAGTTCTGAAAAATTGATGAGATTTTTCTAAAAAAATCTCGGCATTCAAGCTATAATTTTTCCTGAAAATGAGATTTCTTGGGCCTTGTATCTGATTGGAAAGTCAAGTTGGTGTCTTCTAATTTCGCTATCGCTACTCATGGACGACGAGCCATCGGGGGTCGGGATAGTCGGAAGTCGACATCAACGTTGATGAACGGGAGCGACCTTGTGTACTACAATGTCATCGCTCCAAGGACCCCCTTTTGATAACTTTGTTTGATATTGCGACGTCAAAACGACGTCGACTGAGTACCGCGAATTGATTAATGTTTTTCCGCTTTTTAAATTTATTCATTTAATAGACGATCAGACAGAAAGTCACTGTACTGAGATATCCTTGGGGGGAGGGGGTTTGGGTTCATAAACAGGGAGTGGATTTTCTGATGGGTAAATTTTGAAGGTAGGTGTAGGTATTATCTACGAAAAAATTACAATCATTAATAGTTAATATTTTAACAGAATTAACAGTAAATCTTTGAATAAAAATAATATCTTTAGGAAAATTAATTGCTGTTAGACAAGAATTACGTTTTTTCTTTAAAAAGGTATTCGATAGGGAATCTTTTGTTGGTCAACCGTTGAATGAAAGTGTTATGAGGACGGTACACCCTTGTTATTCTGACGCACCGGATCCTCCGCTCGTGAGTCATCGGCTGGTAATTCAGAAGTTCGAAATTATTCATCATGGAGTCAGATAGGGCACGGATCGATTTCTTCGCTATATTTCCTGTATTGAGTATTGGTTATTTTGTATAGTCTTTTCTCAACGTCGAGATCAAAGTAAACTTCGAGTTCAAACTCAACTTCGAGATCAACCTCAACTTCGAGTTCAAACTCAACTTCGAGTGCAAACTCAACTTCGAGTGCAACTCAACTTTGAGATCAAAGTCAACTTCGAGGTCAAACTCAACTTCGAGTGCAACTCAACTTTGAGATCAACGTCAACTTCGAGATCAAACTCAACTTCGAGATCGAACTCAACTTCGAGATCGAACTCAACTTCGAGATCAAAGTCAACATCGAGATCAAACTCAACTTCGAGATCAAAGTCAACTTCGAGTTCAAACTCAACTTCGAGATCAACCTCAACTTTGAGATCGAAGTCAACTTTGAGATCAAAGTCAACTTCGAGATCAAAGTCAACTTTGAGATCGAACTCAACTTCGAGATCAAACTCAACTTCGAGATCAAAGTCAACATCGAGATCAAAGTCAACTTCGAGATCAACCTCAACTTTGAGATCGAAGTCAACTTTGAGATCAAAGTCAACTTCGAGATCAAAGTCAACTTTGAGATCAAAGTCAACTTTGAGATCAATGTCAACTTCGAGATCAAACTCAACTTCGAGATCAACCTCAACTTTGAGATCAATGTCAACTTCGAGATCAAACTCAACTTCGAGATCAATGTCAACTTCGAGATCAAAGTCAACTTCGAGATCAAACTCAACTTCGAGATCGAACTCAACTTCGAGATCAAAGTCAACTTCGAGTTCAAACTCAACTTCGAGATCAACCTCAACTTCGAGTGCAAACTCAACTTCGAGATCAACCTCAACTTTGAGATCAATGTCAACTTCGAGATCAAACTCAACTTCGAGATCAAACTCAACTTCGAGATCAAAGTCAACATCGAGATCAAAGTCAACTTCGAGATCAACCTCAACTTCGAGTGCAAACTCAACTTCGAGATCAACCTCAACTTTGAGATCGAAGTCAACTTTGAGATCAAAGTCAACTTCGAGATCAAAGTCAACTTTGAGATCGAACTCAACTTCGAGATCAAACTCAACTTCGAGATCAAAGTCAACATCGAGATCAAAGTCAACTTCGAGATCAACCTCAACTTTGAGATCGAAGTCAACTTTGAGATCAAAGTCAACTTCGAGATCGAACTCAACTTCGAGATCAACCTCAACTTCGAATGCAAACTCAACTTCGAGATCAACCTCAACTTTGAGATCAATGTCAACTTCGAGATCAAACTCAACTTCGAGATCAATGTCAACTTCGAGATCAAAGTCAACTTCGAGATCAATGTCAACTTCGAGATCAAACTCAACTTCGAGTTCAAACTCAACTTCGAGATCAACCTCAACTTCGAGTGCAAACTCAACTTCGAGATCAACCTCAACTTTGAGATCAATGTCAACTTCGAGATCAAACTCAACTTCGAGATCAATGTCAACTTCGAGATCAAAGTCAACTTCGAGATCGAACTCAACTTCGAGATCAAACTCAACTTCGAGATCAAAGTCAACATCGAGATCAAAGTCAACTTCGAGATCAATGTCAACTTCGAGATCAAACTCAACTTTGAGATCAATGTCAACTTCGAGATCAAACTCAACTTCGAGATCGAACTCAACTTCGAGTTCAAACTCAACTTCGAGATCAACCTCAACTTCGAGTGCAAACTCAACTTCGAGATCAATCTCAACTTTGAGATCAATGTCAACTTCGAGATCAAATTCAACTTCGAGATCAAAGTCAACATCGAGATCAAAGTCAACTTCGAGATCAAAGTAAACTTTGAGATCAAAGTCAACTTTGAGATCAAAGTCAACTTTGAGAGCAATGTCAACTTCGAGATCGAACTCAACTTCGAGATCAAATTCAACTTCGAGATCAAAGTCAACATCGAGATCAAAGTCAACTTCGAGATCAAAGTCAACTTTGAGATCAAACTCAACTTTGAGATCAATGTCAACTTCGAGATCAAACTCAACTTCGAGATCAATGTCAACTTCGAGATCAAAGTCAACTTCGAGATCAATGTCAACTTCGAGATCAAACTCAACTTCGAGATCAAAGTCAACTTCGAGTTCAAACTCAACTTCGAGATCAACCTCAACTTCGAGTGCAAACTCAACTTCGAGATCAACCTCAACTTTGAGATCGAAGTCAACTTTGAGATCAAAGTCAACTTCGAGATCAAAGTCAACTTTGAGATCGAACTCAACTTCGAGATCAAACTCAACTTCGAGATCAAAGTCAACATCGAGATCAAAGTCAACTTCGAGATCAACCTCAACTTTGAGATTGAAGTCAACTTTGAGATCAAAGTCAACTTTGAGATCACACTCAACTTTGAGATCAAAGTCAACTTTGAGATCAATGTCAACTTCGAGATCAAACTCAACTTCGAGATCGAACTCAACTTCGAGATCAAACTCAACTTCGAGATCAAAGTCAACATCGAGATCAAAGTCAACTTCGAGATCAATGTCAACTTCGAGTTTAAACTCAACTTCGAGATCAACGTCAACATTGAGATCAAACTCAACTTATCCAAATATGGAAGAATTGTGCGTTATTACATCCACTGGTTGTACTGGGGTGCATTCAGAAGCCTAGATGTTGTTGAACCTGGGGGTGAATGACATTACAAGTGTCAATTCAGGTTTTCTCGCTGACTGCACAGACAAGCTGACTCCTCGCTTGTCTGGGATATAAGAAGTCTTTCCTCGAGTTTCCTCTGATTGTTAGCCGGTTTATTAGCGCGGACCCCTTCAATTTCTACCGATCTATTTATAGGCTCCTACTTTCTCGATAAATACGTCAACTCCGCTTTGTCGATTCTATTCTTCTTCCTCAGAATACCTCATGCTGATTATAGAAAATTGGCAATACTAATTCTCAATTCTAGACCGTTACGTATTTATCAGGGAGAAGGAATTACCTAAAGGTTTTTTCATTAATGCGATAATTCCCCGAAGTTTCGTCCCTGGGAGCAGGTTCGGGATAAAGTTTTCCAACTTAGCGGGCGGAAGTTAACAGAACGTCGGGTCAGGATGTAAGTAATTCAATGCTTAGCAATAAAAGTCTCTTTTCGTTTTCGTTCAACCTTAATCTACCTGGCAATTCATTCAGCCGTAAAACGCAACTGAGCTTACAAACCCGTAGTTTTACCATCTAACGCAGCTTCTTCCACTGGAGTTGGCTTATGTTGAGATTTACAACATGGCTTTTCTCTGGGCGGAATTTTTCGTTACTCCTCCGTTATAAAGAATAGCACATCTGCCCGTTTTAGAGTAATGCAAATGAACCGAATGCACTTTCCGCTGAAACCAATGAGCGTATCGATAATTATTAAATTATTTATTGATGACGAACCTCCTGAACTACCTACCATATTAATTACCCAATCCCCAGCCCAAAATTTCAAATTGAACCACCTTTCCAATAATAATTGGTTGTCCGATAACCGAAGATGCCCCGGGCGTGCCCTGCCGCCCTCAGTGGCAATCGTATAGACGAAGTTTTCTCGATTTCAACACTGTTTTGCATTCATACGAGTTATTGCACGTAACTGCTCTTATTGCAGAAAATAGGCCCTCTGTACAGCCATAACCATCCGTAACCTGATGATAATATTCCCGAATTGTCCCATTGAGCAAATTTTTATGCAAGAATTTTTAGTGGTTTTTTTAAGTATTTAGAGAGGGTGTTCGGGAGGAGGGTTGCATCCAAGTTTTTGACGTTTTTTACGTGATTTAGTACAAACGTATTTTTGTCGTTTACCTTGCCATGGGCTGCAAAAGATTGGTTCAAAAATATTTTTAAAAAAATTAGAGATAAGGCCCTCTGCTTGACGTCTATTACCGTGTGGATAAGGATACGGAGAAAGGTGGTTGCTAAACTGAATAACCGCTCCTTTTGAGGCCACAAATGAGATAAGGGACTGGAAACCGGTTGTGTGCCCGCGTACCGGGTCAGGGCCCACAGTCTAGATTCTAGTTATGCTCCTATCTTTTGAATTAAAATCTAGTTGTGAATTTTTTTAGGAAATACCTTCACTTTGAACGATAACCTCCGTGATGGGATAATTCAAAAAATTTCGCTCCCATTTGATGAAAATAGTTTTATCATAAAATTGGCGTATGCTAGGTACCTGTCATTGTTGGGTCCTGTTAAGGAGCTCACAGTTAACGAACTATCGGCATTCAACGACGAGCAAAATAAACTATGAAGATAAAACGTTAGCGCCTTCAACTCCTATCTTTTCCAAAGCCGATAAAGAAGAATGATAATTCGCCGTTCACGAGACTCAGCATCAGTTTATTTTGCAATATCGTTTGTTATTTATATACTGGGAAACCATCCGAACGGTTACTGTTGTTCATGTGCTGGGATACGCCATGGCCGAACCGTAGGAAGCATTAAAAACAGATAAAGAAGGGGTAGTAGAGATAAAATATAGGATAAAAAGTAAGCCCGTACCAAGTACACAATTCGTTTTTTCAAGTTACCAACCACCCTACTCGAGGTTTTTGGGATGAATTTAGAGTACTAAGTAGGTACGATTTTATTTCCCAAATATTTCTGACATATTTCCGAAAGATTGGAAAAATTGGAGCCAACTCCAGTTAATTATCAGCTACGCCGCAAGAGGGAAAAGAGATTGGAAGTTTTCCATTACTTTCAAGGCCTCGGAATTATTTCAAAAATATTTTGCAAATTTCCCAATTTTTCCCGAAGCATTTTCGACCAAATTGATAGAAACTTTATCTGAGAAACAAGGTTCCATTGATGAAAAATAACATAATCGATTCAGGTGCGACACAGTGAACATATTCATAGGATCAGCGAATAGGGCCTGCTTGTCTGTACTTGTGATGGGGAGGGGAACGGTCTGTCTGATACGGGCTTTACCGATTGGTACCAATAAGATAATGGATGGAGAACGGAATAATGCCTGGACAAAAGCGTCCAAGTATCTCCACCAGGTACCAATCACCTCGGTCGTGAGCTGCAGGCTCAGGCAGTTCAGGGGCTGAAGGAGATTTTGCCCTGACTGTACACCAGGCTGGTACAAGTTCAGACCCTGGGGAGGTCGAGGAATCGGTAGTGGTGAGGAAAGGACAACCGGCCGGTCGGACTCATGCGGTGGTAAAAGCCAAGGCGAGCTCAAGAAGGGAAAGGTGAAGCAGCGAAAGGCGTCTTCTCCTAAAATGACTAAGTTGAGCTAAATTTAATTCCTTTGACTCTGAATTTTTATGAAATTCTGAAGCTATTGATTCCGTGAAAGAATGTAGGTACCTGTTCGAAATGACGTACATGCAAAACTGAACATCTCCACCCCTGGTAAAAATCCGTGTTTTCGCTGTTTCGGGCTGTGATTGATGGTTGGTTGAAGGTTACCAAACATCATCTTTCCAAAGTGGTTGCCATCTCCTATCGTTTTTCTCGAAATCTCGCAAAAAATGTACTTAAGACGTTTTACCTTTGGACGGCAACATTGTAGTTGAGCGATACTAATCCCATGTTTCCAGCACGAACCAGAGAAAATGCCAAAATACTACATTTTCAAAAAAGCTCAAGATTTCGTAAAAAATCGACATCGGGCTTGAAACCGAAATGGACCGGAGTGAAATGATTGAGACATTTCAAGCGACCGATACAGAGAGCAACACCGGCCGATGCTATTTTGCATAGAGGAACACGAACGCGAGTTGTGCCGCGATATTTCGCATACATTGACGATTTATGAAATTCCAATAGGAAATCGGACATTCGCTCCATTACGTCGGGCCCGGTGGATTCGGCCCTGCCGAAATTCTCTCCCGCCGAGGTGTTACAAAATCAAGAACTTGTGTGGGTTGGATTTGTATCGGGAAAGTATGCGGTTATCAAAAGTCTTGAAAAACGTCATGGAAAGTCATGAAACCAGTTCTTAAAAGTCATAAGAAAGTCATGAAAAATTCATAGTCATAAAAGTTACAAAAACGTATTAACAAGTCATGAAAATCGTAGAAAAAGTAGTAGGTAAAAAGTCATAAGCAAAAGTCACGGTCATTAAAAAGTAATTATTGAAACTCATAAAGGCTTATGAGGCGTGAAAAAGTCCTAAAAAAAGTCATAGAAAGAGTCATACATGTCATGGGAAAAGTAATAAATAGTCATAAACAAAAGTCATGGTCATCAAGAAAAAAAGTCACTAAAAGTCATGAAGGCTTGCTTATAAGGCAAAACCAAATTGTTGAAAAGTCATGAAAAAGGTCATCAAAAATAAAAGTCATTAGCACAAAGTCATAAAAAAAATCAATTTTTTAACTTTTGTGATAAATGATCATATTATATGACCAGGCGTTGCTTTTCGCCCTGTATCTAGAATTGGCCTTTCTCTGCTTCCGTCAATAAAAGGGTAAGAACTGCTTAGAACGCGTCGCTCTGGTGTCGCTGGCAGGAGTAACGACTCCCGAAAACATAATTGTGGTTTCCATTATTTTACGCTTCGCTGACGTTTGCTTTTGATGTACCGTTGCCGAAAATTGCAGTCAAGTCGACGACTGCGGTTGCAGCAATTGTAAAATAGAATATCCTCAGATTGGAATTTCTGCGGTTTCGATGCTTTCTACGGTCGTCTGGCAAAAAAACACGCAGCTACGCTCCGTTGAATTTCGGATCCTATTCCCCAAACTGAATTCCCTTGATGGAGGTAGATTTTCTCTTTCTTCTTCAGGAATTCTCGATCTGACATCAAGACAGTAGGCAATTTCCTGGCCAATCGTGTCCTACCTTTGCCATTGTGATTTCGCTAAAAAAGTACCTCAGACTGAGGTCGAACACTTCAACGGCGTCTTACCGTGTTTTGCAATTCTAAACTTTCCAGTCGAGTCGGCGAGATAACTGAGGCGATAGAGGCAAGAAAAATTAGAGAACTAATCGATTTTTCCTACGGGCTCCTTCGCAGTGCGTATTACGCACAGTAGTTCTATGTTTTGTTACGTAAAAATTAGGACAGTAAATATGTTAGCTAATTTTGGGGCTACCGATCTTGGCGATGAAAAATGCATCTGAAAAAGTGAATACCCGGCATACCTCTCAATTTTTCCTCGATAATTATACCTATTTTCACTAGTAAATGTGGAAGTAGAAATGGATCAGTTTGCAAAGAACGTTTTCGTAAGATTAGATCATTCCAACTTATGCTTAATAATCTTTATATGAGGGAGGTTTTAATCTAAGCAACTACGATTATGAGAGCAAACTGTTGATTCCTCACCTAAACAGCAGCCTGATTTGCATGAACGGCTTGGAGGCTATGTTATTAAAGGATAACCACCTACAAGGTTGTCTCGTAAAGATAAATGATGAAGAGTAAATGGGAGGATTACTGTGGGTATAATCCAGTAAAACTAAAACAAAGAATTGGTGTAATGAAAAGTTATTCATCAGGATTTGAATTCTAAAAAGACGAGATTTTATATTTATGCGATATGGATGGTCCATGGTCGTATGGATTATATGGACCATAAAAACCGTTGAGAAACCTTCAGTATTTTTTCTCGTCTGTTTACTGGACTATACGCCCGATGCTTCGTAGTTAGGTGGTTCGGTTTGGTGGGTTTGATTAGCGTTCGGTTTCTACCAATCCAATCATTGGCGCAAATCCTTTTGAATCCACTATTTTTCCACCGAACAAACGGAGATCACCTTGGCGTAGCAGGTTGATGATTGCAGATCTCTAGCGAGAAATTACTACTTGCGAGGACTTGAGGAGCGGCCAGCAGAGCGGAACAAGAGGTGAAATGCTCTCAGGCACTACAATCTGGGCAGGGGGCCCAAGTCCGAGCCGAAGCATCCCTCAAGTTGGGGGAGGAGTCAAGGACGATTCGGGCCGGTGAACCCGAGGGGGTCCTCCATCAAGAGGTTCCCGGCCATAAAAAACAAGTGCACGACCGTTTTCTTCCTCAGCTCGTGAGGCCTATACGCGTAAAAACATGCCCGATTTTCGAATTACCAAGATAAAATGAGATATTCAACCTTTAAAACAATTATTTTCTAAAAAACGCTGCAAAGTCTTACACAGGGGTTTATTATTCACGAGGCTTGTTTAATTTTTACTGACTACCTTTAAAATTAGTACTTTGCTTTGAAATTCATTAAATAAAATTATTTTTAGCCAAAAAGAGTTAAACGGTTAAAATTTGGCTCATGTAATGTAGCCTTATTGGTGCGGTCGGTTCAAACTGTTAGAATGCTGTTTTCCAAACATCTCACTCTTGTTTCAGCTGAAACCCATTTTCATCACTTTTCGTTTTCCGGATATTCACCCACTGGACTACCTAAATGGTTAATTCAATTACCTACTTATTAAAAAAATATTCATCAATCAAATTATCAAAATATCCAAAATTTCCGAAAAAAACGGAACCGTCTGAAAGCTTCCAACTGACAGCATCGGGTTTAGATCTCGACTCAATTTCTAGTTTCAACCTTTGTGGCGTTAGGTAAAGCATCTCAGGTTCCCTTTTGTTAGAAAGATCAAAACATCTATTCCGGTCAATTCCTTATCTGATGGGATTCTAAAAAAAGTTTGGCTTCGACACTAACTGGACCCCACGAGATGAAAATGTATCCAGATGTATCCTACGGCGTGCTCGAGTGTTTCAAACTGAATGTGTCTCTTTATAAGGCCGTGTAATTTTGCAACGAGCATTTATAGTAGATTGATTTCACCGAAAATCCCTCATTCGAATTTCTCTCTGAATTCTGAGTTGTATGTGAATTGGAAACATAAAAAAAAAAACTCGTACCAAAGGGGGTCGATAACTATTTTTTGTCGGGAAAAAACCTCAGCTGGACAAAATATACTGCAAAGGAAAACCAAAGGAGCCTTTTGAAAATCCAGTCGTAAATTTCTGCGTCAGCTATAGTTGCCAAGGTCGATCATCGTTCACTGTGTCTTGACAACTCTTTGTGGAAAAGCTTAGGTATAGGGAAGGTCTCGTAAGATTTACGACCTTTTTTTATGCGCTTCTCCAGACCTAAAAGATCTTCCAGAACAGGAATAGTCATGTTTAAGTAATTCAACCTTGGTTTCGTTCGTGATGGTATATTATGCAGAAAATCTCCAAGACTTTGTCGACGAACAGGAAACAATCATTTTCGCATTTTCCATTTTATGCCACGTTCTACCCGTTCGTAGTCCAGAAATCAAGAGAACGCTTACGAATTCCCAAAGTGGACAATGATCAAAAGTATCTACCTATCGTCCTCAGATTTTGGCGATTTTCCAAAAGTTTATTCCGTTCTTGATTTCGATAGTTTGGTTCGTTTCTCTTGGCTGTTCGGTGTAGACAAGAGATGACAAAGCACAAAATTAGCGCCTGCTACTCGAACAACTCAGTTACTTATAAATTAAGTGTTTACAAAAGAGTGGCCATTGTTCGCAGAAAGGCTCGTAGTTCCCTTTGGACGTGACAGCCCAATCTCATCAAAGCCCCAGTTTAGCCAAAAGTGCGCTTTGTCAGCTAAAAGGGATCACTTAGCGCTTGGGAAACTTCATTTAGATGACTTGAAAGTGTCATTAAGCGAAAAAAAGTTATATTTATTTTCCAGTAAAATTGGACCAGCCGGAGAAACGTGGCGGGTTGTTTTCGCGTTGGTAACATGTGTACACCTGAAAAGGTGTAACCACAGCTCGAACGAAATCGACACACAATGCCGAGGAGCGAGAACAGATTGCCATCCTCCGTGCAGCAATTTATTGCCCTCGAGTGCTTCAGGCGTGATTCAACTTTCTCACCCAGCCAGCAAATGGCTCCTCTGGGATTACGTGCTTCTCCTTCCAGGATCCTAGGTTGACCCTGGCATTTATTACACAATACCTCGTCTGGAGCTGCTCTTTGTCAGGTTTCTTTTGAGATTTGAGTAGTTTGTCGAGTTGTTTGAGATCTATTTTTGCAGAAAGGTCTATATTCTAAAATCAGCATTTCTAGGAGCCGATGTTAGATTTTTGAAAGTTCCAACGCACAGATTCTAGAGCAATGAATCCAGGTTTTTGGAAACGTGGAAACTTATACTGAATTTTCTATCCAAACGTTTTGGAGGGCCTTATAGTACCTACTACCTACCCATAGCACATCTTTTCGTTGATACCTCAAACTGTATTCGACTTCTCATCCTTTTTACCACGCAGAAATGCCAAAGGATTTTGAGGTAATGCTCGTCCTTGAAAGAAACCAGATACATCTCCAAAATTAGAACATTACTCTTAATTTAACGTCTCGTTACCACCTGTTGAGACGTTAAATTTGACGAAACGTTCAACCAATGTGATGGTTAATTGATCATGGTAACTCTTATTGATGTGTATGGAACCAACAGTAACCAAGTGGCCCACAGTTAACCCAAGCTTAACAAATGGATGACTTTAATTATTATTCCAGGATTTTCCTTCCAATTTCAACCGGCTTTGGTATCACGGCCTAAAAAAATCTTAACCCCAAAGTAAATATTTGGTCCATTGATTGTTTCAAAATTCATCGTTTCGCGCACTCTAGTGTTCAGCCATGAGTAGGCCTATCTATGGTTAATTTTCTGTGTCACGTTTGAATAATATTAGTATTCTTTACTATGGAAGCGTGGATCTTCAGTTGGAATCCATCTGCACTGCTCTCCGGTTCGATAAAATATTGATACCCTCGATGTATCCGCTTCAATGAAGGCCATATTTAGTAGTTCACTCTCTTCGAGGTTCTCAAAATCAATTCAAAATAATTATGGTCCATATGTCGCCAGGATATGGCAAAAAACGACCGCTCTTCGACCCACCTGTTGAGTTGAGATCGTCACGTGTTTTCGATCACAATCCCAGCTGCTAGAATTTTTCTTGCAGAATTCCTTTTTCTTCCAAACTGCACTGTTTAAGAATTTCGATTATTCACGCCTTCGACGGGATTATACAACACTGTGTTAACCGGTTCACCACGGCCCGACCGCGAACCGGCAAGGATGGACGGCTGTTTTGAACTAAACCGAACAAATTAACTGACTGACTGGCTGCCCCTCCAGCGCCGCTGACTCGGGAGGACAGCCCAGGAGGAGGGAGGAGGCTCGTAGAAACAGACGGAAAGTCGGATGAACCGCGTGAATGACGGAGAAGGGAAGCCAGACGGGGAGGGAGTCAGATTTACCGAGATGACGTCTAGAAAGGCCTGCAGGGTGCAGGGAGTCTCCAGAGTCTCTTGTAGCATCGGGTACAGGTCCTGACAAGAGCTGCGACTGTCGAGAGAATGGAAACCTGTGGATGCAGTTCTGCATTGCGTTCAAGTCTACCGACTCTCGATTTGCACGTTTTTCGAAGAAATCGAAATTTGACGTTGTTTTTGCTTCCAAATTTTGTTCATTTGAGTGAGGGCAAGGAAAAAATTGCGACGTGTTCTTGTTACATATATAATATATATGTCCTTGAATACTTATTTGCAAGGAAAAAATTGCGACGTGTTCTTGTTACATATATTATATGTAACAAGAACACGTCGCAATTTTTTCCTTGCAAATAAGTATTCAAAGAATTTTATAGCTGGTCGGATGTGTTTTCAGATGGAAACTCCTGAAGAAGGCCCGTGTGCCGAAAGCGCTTTCGGGACACAGGCCTTCTTCAGGAGCTTCCATCTAAAAACACACTCGTCCAGCTATAAAATTCCTTGAATACTTATTTGCACGGTCGAGTAATCCTGAGAATCTCAGAATTAGCTTATTTCCAGCGGTGCTGATTGGTATTTGGCCATGAGTGGAATCAAGTGCCAATCAGGACTGTTGGAGGTAAGCGAATTCAGAGATTCTACGCATTACTCGATCGTGCAAATAAGTGTTTAAGGAAAATTATAGCTCGGATGTGTGTATTTCTAGATGAAAGCTCCTGAAGAGCTTGTGTGCTTAAAGCGCTGGAGTGAGTAGAAATATATATCGACGGTGTAGAATCAATACTGCCCAATTCGTTTGCCATGCAATCTATGGACGCGTGATTTGCCAAGTTGCCACCAATCCAAGTTTTGAGAAGTAGGCAACCCAGACGCCCCCAAAAGACACGATGCTTTGAATTGGGCAGTATTGCAGTTTCATCGTCGATATGTAACAAGAACAGGTCACAAGTTTTCTCTTGCTCTCACCTCAATGAACAAAATTCAAATATTTGGTCTCCAGCCCAAAATCGAAAAAGTTTTCCACATTTTTCTCCAGACGCAATAACTATTATTTCATCGATGAAATATACACAAAATAAAAGCACCTATCTGAGTTGTAGTTTTAAATGCGCTCTGGAGGGGCAGATATGGATAATTTTTACAGAAAGGGAGAATCGTTGTTCAGGGAGGATTCCACATTCCGATTGATGATTTTGGCTATAGAAAAATTCTCTATCGACTATACCTTGCTTCATATTGAACATGCGCTAAAGAGTGCAAATTTACACTTTTGGAAATATTGACATTTCAATTTCGAGGGCACAATGTCCGATAATCTGCCACAGCCAACTTTGATAACTGAGGATGACTGGTCCAACGACTGAATCGTAGGTATTCTTTATTTGCACATATTATAATAAACACGAGACGACCACTTTTTACGTAATGAGGTGATAAAACGTGCTTGTCCCAGGGATCGGTCTTGTTCTCGGTCTTTTATCTGCCGGCTGTAAGAATGATAGGTGTTGGCGAGCTGTATCCACAGTTCATGGACATTCATCTGCGGAATGCTGAAAAAACTCTTCGCCAACTCAGAGTCAATCTCAGCCCAATGCTTGCAGATCAAAGACAGAGCTGCCTGCAGGCAGATGATAGATTGTTTTGATTTGCCCTATGTATGCCTATTCGCCTAGTAGACGAATCGGTGAAAAATTCGTTCGCGCTTTTTCCGCCGGTTTTTGACGGGTTTGAAAAATTTCGAGAGATTTTCTCCAAGGAAAACGACGGATGAGATGGCGATGCCAATCTGCAGTATGGCGAGGGCGTAGTAAAGTTCGGCGAGCCTCACCGGTTCTTCATTGCTTGACGTTTTCTTCAACTCCGCTGGGATGTACGTACCGAAAGGTGTACCATCAAATGTCCATTTCTGGTACAGGCCGGACTGTACTACTCGGACTACGATCGAATTGACTTTATCGATGAGCGGGAAGCCCTCGGTCATGACGAAAGCAAGCGGGTAGGTCACCAGACATTCGTTGACTACGCCCATGATATTTTGAGATTTTTTCCCCCTGTACATTATGTTCTGGCGGTTGAAAATCGAGTAAATTCTCTGTGTTCGACCGACATCGCACCGGTTGGATGCTG
This sequence comes from Nesidiocoris tenuis, assembly GCA_036186465.1. Lineage (NCBI taxonomy): Eukaryota > Metazoa > Arthropoda > Insecta > Hemiptera > Miridae > Nesidiocoris > Nesidiocoris tenuis. The sequence goes on along the minus strand of AP028915.1, from coordinate 10,038,693 downwards.
CTATGCTTTCTTCCACGCTGACCAATTTGAAATTCACACCTTTGCGGTCTTCCGAGTCGCTCATGTATCCGCTAACATCCTTGTTCGAATAGACTATCTCGATCCGACTTTTCCGAAGGTCCTCCAACGTTGTAATTAATTTCTCCCGCACCGTCGTACTGGATATGGTTGTCATGTAACCTTGGAAATAATTCGAAATCACGAGAGTGGTCAGGAGGCAAGCGCTGAGGAGTATTCGGTCGGAGAGCAGCTTCGATCGGAAGACGGTAGGTACCCCCAGGAACATCCGGTAGGGGAGAGAAAATATTTCCCTTTGGCTCATCTTATTCTGCCCGTTCCTCACGCCCAAAACTCTTCCTAAATATTGAGTTATTTGCGTACCTGTCAAACACAATAGCAGGTGGGTGAAAATTATCTCGAATCCCAGCATCCTGGCCAGAGCTACAGAAGTGGGGATTTTCCTCGGCGCCGGCACCAAAACGCTCAATTGGTCTGCAGAGACTGGGGCCGTGAAAACTATGCCGTTTATGCCGTAGTCTTTGACGAAATGGGAGTTACCTGTGATGTTGGCTTTTCGTATCAACAAGTCATTGAAGGCTCCTTCCACAGACCCGTTGGCGTTGACGGATCCGTATTTCCTGCCGTCAGTTGTTCGGGTCAGTTGGAGTGGCATGTTCAATTTTTCGGCTATTATCTTCATAATTTCACCGTCTTGCCCACGCAGATATTGAGTGCCGTTTTCAACTTCGAAAGACCCTTCTCTTGGGAAGTATACGACGCTGAGTGATAGCCCTTCTATGCCTGCCAAGCTGTCTTGTTTCATTTTTCGAGCTGTGTACCCTTCATCCCAAGGTTCTATGATGACTTTCATCTTCGAGGGTTTGTAATAGAATATTTCTTTCGTTGACGGAATGATGCCACCTCCTGCAACCCTGAAATCGTGCCACAACGTGTGAAGAAAATCTTCGATTTCATCTGTGACGTTGTTAGTTATGCACGAGTAAAAGAGTTTGGCCCTGAAAAATGACTTAACGTCGAGGAAGCTGTGTAAAAACGAAACGTTATCCGTTAAGAAGATGTTCGCAGTCCGCGGATCTCTGTTGGTCTGATTTAGCAAAATCAACGCCGGAGAGGTTTGATACAGCAAAACATAATCTTCGGGTTGCATAGTGTACAAGTCATCCTGATACAACGCAATTTCAGAATTTCTCCAACTAGGGTCGAAGTCAATGTAAATGGAATTCAAAATCATGAAACTGCTTACAATATTAGTGGGCATATTCTTGTGATGCCGCTTCTTCTGTTCGGCGCCTCTGCAAAGACTGCGGTGGAATGGCATATGGCCTTTCATTTCTGCACTTGAACTTGTACAAGGTGTTAATTGGAGCAGAGTAAACATCTATTGTTGAAAGTCTGAACGAGTCAACCTGCCCAGGTTGGCAGAACGCTGTATTAATTGGTCCCTCAATTTATAACAAAACCAACTACGCTAGTCTCTCCATGAGCACAATCAAGCCCTATCATTTGTAAGAAAGAATGTTTTTTTTTTGCGAAAAAACATGCCTGCAGTCAGCTCTGTCTGATAAAACCAGCAACTGCTTTCACAGCAGGAAGCTGAATTCCAAAAACAGGCGAGGAAGCCGACGAATGTCCCCAGCATAGAATACCATGTAAGCTGTTCGACTACGGAAGGGTTTTTTTGAGCATATCACCAATATAGATCAAAAATAAAAGCGGTCCCAGCACTGAGCCCTGAGGAACTTCATAGCTTACCTCACCAAACATTGATAAAGTACCATTAAGTCGTACAGCCTGAAATTTGAACCGATATCAGAAAAATTGTACTTCCCTATCTTATCCTCCAGAATCTCATGAGGTACGAAATCAAAAGCTAGATCGACGAAGGCAGCTGAAGAATATTCATTTTGGTACAAGTGACGAACATCCTCACTAAATATTGGTTCCAGGGGTTTGTTACAAACATGAACTCCCCAGGGATTAACTACAGATCACCAATTTTTACCCAGAAAGCCTTTCCAATGAGACTTTCCAATCGCAGTAACTATTCGTTGGAAAAAGTTTTCGATTCCGAAGAAATTGAATTATTTCTTATTTTGAAAAAGATCGATAGACTTTTTTGTTGGGATTTTATCCCCGATGGTGACACAATTCGTGATTTTTGTTGCAGAAAACTTGGCTTGGACTTGGTGCCAAGATGTGGAGCAGAAATGGTGGACCCATGCACCGTCAGCCTTATCGAGCTACACCAAGTGGTAAATCATAATATTTTTTCCTTACATTATTGTACATTGTACAATAGTAATTGTATTACTGAATTGATATCTGACGTTTAAGATACACCTGTTGAAAATCGAAAATTACTTCGAGAAAACCTCGTATCTATCTATTCCACTATAGTTTAAGTTGTGTATGATCCAACTTTCGATTTATTCGATGTAGACTTCAAATTTTTCTTCGGTGTTGGAATCTATTGTAATTTTGGTGGACACGTCGAGTTTTCAACCTTGTCTGTTTGGCTTTGAAGTTGTCACCTCTCTCTTTATTCGCAGCATGTTGAAAGCTCTGAGAATTCGTTTGGACCTTCGGTAAGTTAGATACCTATAATTTCTCCTGTGCATTATGATTATTGTAGAATTGAAAAAATTGCAGAAGCATCAACTTAAATTGCAATAGTTTGATTGGTTCTGGTATCGATTCGTATAATTTTTCCCCTCCTCAAAATGATATTCACGTAGTTATATCTGGTTTTTTAAAGCATAAAATTGATGTCTTCATTTAAAAATTGAAGTATGCTGCTCTTAAAGGATGACCATGCTGAAAATTATGAGATTTTCGTTATTCGTTGATATTTTGTCAAATAAATAAATCATCGAAGATTCATCTTTTTTGTCATTACAAAATTTTCACCTGAACAGTCACGAGGAACGCTGAAGAGAAAGGGAGAAGCTGGAAAAGCAGCATCTCATCATCTGTACCTTTGCATGCGGGATTTCGGGCATTACGTCGGCGAGACAACAGAAATTTACATATCCCTTTACGACGCGAAGAAAGCCAAATATATCAGGTACGTTATACCATAATTTACCATACTTCCAGCACTTCTGCCATATTTCTTCCATATTTCTGCACTAACCCGTTGATTTTTCCAGTGAACGATTTCTAGTCAAAATTTCGAAAGATGGCTTTTCGAACTATATCGAAAAACTGAACAGCAACTGTACGCTTTTTACGGTACGTACGTACTAGGTGTGTAGGTAAAGGTGTATCGAATATTTTTCTCCTGTAAATTGTGGAAATAATATTGTTCTCAATTTCCAGGATCTTGGAAGGACTGATTTAACAAAGGAATTATTTATAGTCGCCCACGTGTACAGAATAGGACGAATGCTCGCCAATGAATCCACCAAGAATAAAATTCTCAGCCAAGCAACCAAAGAACTTTCTCTACCATCGAGTGGAGGTTGCACGCACAATGTAACGTTTAAAAGGCCCCATGCTGTCGCTGTTCTAAACATAGGAGAGGTGAGCGTAAATAAAACATTAATTTATGGGTCAAAAATATTGGTTAATAATTAAATTGAAGTATTAAGCATTAAATTTCGAAGATATTCGTACTTTTGTGAATATTTTAGTTTCTTTCCAAAGACATCATATTACAATTTTTTTTAAGTTCTTTCCTTTTACGATTTCATCATTCGAATTTCGCAGGCGGTGACGTCCAGCAATACTGACGAAAAAGAGTTCTCCTTCAAGGCATATCAAACAGAAGACAAGGATTTCCACCAATTGCACGAATTCATTATAAGGAAAGTCACCAATAAATATTCGCCCCTGCCTGGACAACCTAACTATGGTAGGCGTGAAGTCCATTTTTCGAATTCGTTTGGCTTTATTTCTCTAATTTCTCCATTGTTACTATTGACGCATGATTAATCATCAATCGTTTTTCAACCCTTGTCAGGGATCGTCATGTCTTTGCGTGTTCTCCATGGCGAGCTTTCCCAAGTGAGAGAAGAAAATCCTCTGCTTCTGAAGAACATCACTCTGACCAAGAAGCTTGGATTTCCTGACGTTATCATGCCTGGTGACGTGAGGTGCGGTCTCTAGAATTCACTCACATTCAAGGCGGAAAAATAAGAATTTTTCTAAATTCAGTCTTTTTGGGCATATTTTCAAATAATGAAGTTATTTGGAAATTATTGTTTTCAAATTTCAGGAATGACCTGTACATCTGCGTTGAAAAGGGCGAGTTTGAAAGGGGAGGAAAATCGACGGCGAAAAACATCGAAGTATCTGTGATGGTTTTGGACAACCAAGGCAATACTATCGAGGTTAGGGAATGATTATTTGCATTCGGTTTTGGTGCATTTTTAGTATTTGCAGATTGGCAGTTATTGAATTGCTGGCATGCGCTTTCAATGTTGGGCATAGCGAGGAAGGCAATTGATACCTTCACAACGAAAGCGTTTGCAATCAATGCATCGTAACACCAAAGATGAGACTAAAAACGTGCTAGATTCCTTAAATTTGAAAAACGTTCTCTTGGATTGTAGGATTCTGTTTTTGGCGCATCGGGTATGGATGGCGCTTCGGTTTACAAATCAGCGGTGATGTACCATACGAATTCTCCGACCTGGGCCGAAATCGTCTCATTGGCTATTCCCTTAGACAGATTCCAGGCAGCCCATCTTCGCTTGGAGTATCGCCATTGCTCCAGTAAGCAGCCCATTTATATACCTGCTTTGGTTTAACCGGTACCACTTTTTATTATCCTGGAATCGGGATTCGATTCGACAGTCATTTGGAAGCTCAACGTCTAGGTATATAGTATTGAAACCTTCTCCATGAGGTTATAATGGTTCGGTTACAATTTCAATTAGTATGCACTTATCCATTGATACTGTGTAGTTTTGAATTTGAAAATATTTTCGTATGTATGAATAAAAATATTATTTTCAAAACTTCGAATATATTTCACTGAACAAAAGGTTATGGGCACAGCACGCTTCCACTGTGCAAATATATTTATATAGCTTCAACGGATATTACAAGTTCATACAAATTTTGTCAATTCCAGTTCAATCCAAAAGGTGTAGAAGGGTTTCGGCGGTGAGGCCTTGCCAGTTCAACACTTCTTTACTCTAATTGAGTTTCTATTTAAATTTTATGGACTTTTGCCTAAAAAACGAGGCTGATTTGTGTTCCTGTATTCTTTCAATTCCAGCCCGAGAAAAAGCCGATCACAAGAAATTGCTCGGTTTTAGTTTTGCTCGCCTTATGGAGCCAAGCGGTGCTACGCTGCAGGTGTGTATTTTCTGTTTTGAATGTGATATACCGAAAGAAAGAAAGGATTTTCGGCTGTAAATGATAATTATACAAACATTTTAATCGCCTAATACAAGGTGTGATTTCGAGACCCCTTGCTCTGCAAGCGGATGTCTTAACCACTAGACTACCAGGTGACCGTCTGTCGAATTGTTTTTATCCCGAGAGTTTGTATTGGAGGCTCAGTGTTGATTTTTCTGCCGACTCAGCTTTCTATGATGTCACCCGTAGAACACGTGAGAAACCCCCTGAAATCAAGGCAAACTATGTTCACCTTAGTCCTCCAAAATCACATCCCTTCTAATTCACCTAGCTCCTTACTTTTGAGTCAAAATCGGTGAAGATCTCGACTGAAATTGAAATTTTGGGAATAATATTTTCGGCTTTCACAGGACGGCAGTCACGAGCTTCTTATCTACCGGTGCGATGATATCGCTAAACTCAAACCCGGTCTCTACCTCAGTCTCCCATCATCAGTTGGTGATGGGCCATCGATGAACGGACAGGTCCATTTCAGCGCTTCGCACAAGGAGAGCGTAACTATCAGAAGTACGCTCTGTTCCACCAAATTAACACAAAATGGTGAGTTTGCATCGTACGAACACCCGAAATGTAGTTAGCAAGAAATGCCTCTATTTTTCTGGCCTTTGTCAGTCTACTGTTGGGAACAAGAGACCAAAAAGCGGCATGATCTTGATGTTTTTTTGATTTTTTCTTGGAGCGTATATTTGGCTGAATTGTCTCATCCTGGGAGTGATGGTGGGTCACAGTGTAAATCTTCAATGAACGGTTCAACCTTAGACGGCATTCTGGCTTTCCACAGGTGGCCTGCCTATCAATCTAGTTGTCTACCAGTTAGGTATGCTTCATTCAGCCTCCAGAAAGCCGCCCTGGCTTGATGTCGTTGAGGTGATGAAGCTTATCTGTAGATCGCTGATTTTTAGGACCTGCTGAGTATCAATGGCAGGAATGGCCTCCTGGTTTCTGCTTCCTGCTTCCCTGCAGGGTGTATTTGCGGCGTTTGTCAGGAAGCCGCACATCCAAAGTTCAAGTACTGGAAGCTTCTGCATATATGCGCCCCGCTTGGAAGGGAGCTGGAACAAGGAGGCTATTCATGCCATGGAAACTTTGCTGGCCCTCAAACTCAGCTATCAACAGATGAGCTTCATCACTACAGCAACATGGCCAGAATGGGAGAGGCTTTACCTCTTGCTCAAGAAAGCCTCGCTCTTCAAAAATACTGCATGTTTCTACAATCAAGAGAAATCCTTGATTAAAAGACACTCAGTATTTGGGAAGTTGATCACCTTAACTCTTGGTGTAGTCAAGTATAGAGATTCTCTCCTCTCGTTTTCAGCCGATTTGCTCGCTTTACTTCAGTGGAAAGCTAGGCCCGAGCGGATCCAAGACGCCCTCGCCAGGGCGCTAAGGCTTGACGGAGAAGAGCTCGTCAAGTTCTTGCAAGACGTCTTGGATGCCTTGTTTTCCATATTTTCAACCGAAGATGGCAACTCTACGCCTCACTCTGGCCTTGTCTTTCACGTGCTGGTAATTGCAGGACCCTAATTCGAACACATTCATTTTCTGAGCATCGTGATATTTCCATAGATAGCTGATTCAGGTATGTGTCAAATAACGTGCTGATCAATATCTGGATATCTGGATTTCAGGTCTCCATTTTCAACCTCCTCAACGACAGCAAATTCGAGCATTTCAAACCAGTCATGGATGCTTACATCAAGGACCATTTTGCGGCAGCTCTGGTCTACAAGTAAGTTCAGATACGTTCATGATTTCCTGCAGAGGACTCTGCTTTTCGGGCTAAACGCTGATTGGTCGAGCTGCTGTCAACGAATGAATCTTCTGTTTCAGGGGTTTGCTAAGTTCCGTCCAGCATTGCGCCGATTGGGTCGAAGCGACAGAAAAACAAGAGCCGATCCTCAAATGCTTTCGTTCTCTCGAGTCCATCTTCAAGTTCATCGTTGAGTCGAGGTTGCTATTCGCCAGAGCGACTCAAGGCCAATACGAAGAGAGCTTCAACCGAGATCTGTACTCTGTGGTGGACAGCCTGAACAAAGTCCTAGCTATCAGCAACAACCCAAACATCCTGTCGACGCAGGTATGTGGGGAACTTGCATTTCAATCAGTGCACCTATTTTGCATATTTTTGACTTATGTGAGGATGAGCAGATTTTCAGCGTATTTCAATCGTTGGCTTTTATGGTTCGCAGGCTGGATTGGCTGAAAGCATCAGTGGCGCCTACGATCAAATGTGCAGGGTTATACCTTTGACCGAAGTTGCCAAATTGGTGACGGTGACGCTCGACAATAACCACACTATGAACAAAGGGCCACTGATCAAAGCCAAATTGACGTCCTTGCTCAAGATAGTCGACAGCAGACTCTTCAAGCAGACGGGTCAGTTTTGGTGCTTTGGAACGAATTGATTTCTTACTTATTGATTAGGTTGTATCGCAGGTCCCACAGTTACGACATTGCGGTGAATATTTGTAACATCGACATTATAGAATGATTCTATTAGAATCAACACTGACCGATCCTTTTTCCATGCAATCTATGGACGAATGATATGCCAAGTTGCCACCAATCCAAATTTTGAGAAGTACGCCCCCAAAAGATACAATTCTTTGAATTGAGCAGTGTTGCAGTTTCACTGTTGACATGCAAATCTGAAGCCTCTCTGAAGTCTGTCTGAAACCTCTGAATCAAGGTCAGGGCTGACCACCCGCGGCAAGCGATATCGTAGATGCGCAAAGTAAAGCAAAACGTGAAGATTCATTTAGTCAAAATTTCAATCCTCAACAAATCATTGAACCAAGGAGCACCCAAGTTGTGCGCTATATATCTCTTGAGAGAACGTCTTCGTTGGGCATTTGACTTTGAATAACAAATTGATTTTTATAAAATGTCTCAGAGCCTGAAAAAAGCTACTCCCATCATTGGTTCATTACTCTGCTAACTAACCTACTAACTATTCTATGAATAATTCACGTGAATAAGTGATGCTGTTTCGTGTTAGCAGAGTCGCGGACTATTGTGTTGAGCACAATCTGCCGCCATCTGCGGATCCACTTGGCCCATCGTGAGGAGCTCCGTCTAGTCACTGATATTCTCGGTCGAATTTTGGTATTCCTGTACAACGAGCAGCGGGCTGACGAGGATGGCGGAAAGGTACGATTTACAATTTTTTCCTGATCTGGGGGTAGAGGTCGTTAGACTCCGTTATTTAAAGTGGAATCAGGAACCTCAGAATATCGCTCATCCGAATTTTGGACCGGTTCCTTGGGTTGCGTCCATATGCAGAAATTAAAATTTTGATATTTTTCTCAAATCTTGCAACTCCTGGAACTTGATGGAAACATGCTTTAGAGGCAACAGTACCAAATATTTGGATGAAGGAGGTCATTTGGTTTCATTCATGGATATTTGCTTAATTTTTCCAAAGGTGTCGTGGACGTGCACTTTGGTTATAGGGCAAAAACCCAACGCTTGGGACGACGATTTGCTTTTTCACTTACGTTTTAATGGCTCATACGTGTGTTTCTATCACGTATTGTTGCAGATCGACAATTACCTACATCACGACATCGAAGTGGTAGCAATAAACACTTTGGACATGCTCGTTCAAACAGTGATTATCATCATCGATAGATCTTCCCCCGTCTTGGTAAATACCAATTCACTCTTGAAACTTTATGTACCTATTTAATATTCACAGTTGATTCATGTATCGCAATTTGTCAACAGGGAAGCCTAGTGGCCTGTCTGATTGGCCTTCTCCAACTGATGAACAAGGCTCATTTCCGGCGTCTTTCCGCCGGCACCGAGCCGATGTTCATCAAAGACCTCCTCCTCCGATTGCTACTTCTGTTGAGGGATTTGTTGAAACAGGTAGGAATTCAGGGTCACTATTCATATTTTCAATCCTAGAACTGCTAGAGCATTTCGTTTTTCAAAGATTGTAACTTAATATTAAATGTTTTCCGGTTTGGTGTTTATCTGAATTGGAAATTTGATAAAAATTGCTATTGTTCTCAACAATTCAGGAGGTTTTTCCGGAAGATTGGGCGTCAATGAGGCTTGCCACGAACTCGGTGATCTTGCATACTATGCGTCACTGTTCCACCGTGATGTTCAAGGCGCTCGGGGCATTTGACTATCAGGTATTCATTTATTTCTACCTAGTATTTTATTAGTTTTGTGTCTACTTCAAATAATTCCTTGATGGAGGGTAAAATTTGATCTGAAACATGGTAATCGGAATTTTTTGCATTAAATAAATTTCAGGTTTGGAGCAATTATTTCAATTTGGCCGTGGCTTTCCTGACCCAGCCATCTTTACAACTTGAAAAATTCTCGGAAGTGAAGCGTGAGAATATAATCAGCAAATATGGCGACATGAGGGTGAAAATGGGCTTTCAAATTTTGGACGTTTGGTCCAATTTGGGTAAGATTAATGAATTAATGATCAATACATCTGTTGTTCCTTTTTTGTGCTGATAGGAAAGTAATTTTAAAAAATAAATAAAAAATAAATGAGCAAAAAATTTAAGCGAAATTTCCATAATTATTTGTATTCATTGTTCGATTTTATCTGTTTAAATCACAAAGGTGAGCACAGAATAAATTTCATCCCCTCGATGGTCGGCCCCTTCCTCGAGGTGACGCTGGTACCTGAGCCTGAGCTACGCAAAGCGACGCTGGGCATATTTTTTGACATGATTCAATGCGAATACAAAGTTCACGGGAATTTCAAACAGGTCAGCCTCTTATGGATGAAAGTCTAATGCCTACCCATTTATCATAATAAGGTTATAATAAGGCTCATAAGGTTATAAATTTTGTTTAAATTATTTGATTAAAAAAGGCTTTTGATTGCCCAAAAAGGGTTAATTCGAATTTTTTAATTTTTGATCTTTCTCAAGGCCTTGGGGTTGAATTTCAATTAATCGATTTGTCTTCAGGTTGAATCTGAGCTCATTGACAAGCTCGACATACTAATCAGTGAAAACAAGGGTGACGATGAATATCGGCAGCTGTTCAATACAATGTAAGTACATTCTAAAAATTTTTGATTTTTGAAAAGCGTTTTTTTTTTAATTGTAATAAACATGATGTTTTTACAAGATTGGCATAGCTTATTAGTTACTCCAGTATAAGTATAAATAAATAAACTCCTGTGACGGTATGAATAAATCGAAAACCAGCTCAAAAGTAGGCGCCCTCACTGATTATAAAACTGCGCTGCCTTAGCGTAGTTTGTAAGAAATTAAATTAAATTTTTGGGGAGGTCCGATATGTCCATGTGTCACGTGCTGCTTAATTGCAGATTACCCCCAAACGAATACAGAAATGCAAAACTATAACCCATGTTACATGATCCATGTTACATTTTTCACTATTTCGAGATCGTAATGCCAATTTTTTTCATACAGGGAACATTTGAGCAACGTGTAAGTCCAGGGGAATTTTGTGTTTATTATTGGCATGTTTTTTCTTCTAATGTTTGGTTTGAATTCGTCGTCGTCCAGTGTTCCTAGATTCATTGCTAGCGTAGGTTTTTGATTTTCAGTTGTGCAAAAAGAATTTCGAGCTTTTGAGGAGTTGGTTGGTGACAGAATGAGTATCTGCGGTAGTTTTTCTTTTTTTTTGTGATTTTATCATCAATGGAAATTAAGCTGGGTTTTCTGGTTCAAAATCTGAACTATTCTGAAGTGAAATCTGATGATCAAATGAGGTTTAAATGGTTTAGTGGTGGCTTAATCAAAATTGAAAAAAGAAAAATGTAGATATCAGGTACTTGAATTAAATTTGGGGTTTCACTCTCGATCGATCTTGATTTTAGCTCTGATTGATGAAGATTTTAAAATTTCTCGTTTTTGCTTCAACAGGTTTTCTACTCATAAATTCGAAGCGTGAATCCTGTTTTTGGCGATTTCATCATTTCATAATAGTATAAATATTCTGGTTTTGGGCTGATTGTGCATGATACGTAGACAATTCAATTTTTTCTCTAGCTTTGGAGTTTTTCTACTTTTTAAAAGTGAGAATATTTTGCGATCTACCTCCTTTTGCCACGTAGTAATCATCTTTTTCTCATTATTCTGGCAATATGTGCTTGAGGTTTTGGTATGGATGGACAAAATTAATGCTACTTCATTATTCGTATTTATTTTTTTTCCAATCGGAAAAATTTACCTGCCATTTTTCTTGTGCTTTATATCGGAAGTTACCAACTGTAGTTTATAGTCACCGTATTGTTAACTATATGTATTATTTTCGATATTTTCAGCCTTTTAGAACGAGTGCAGAACGAAGAGCCGGCCTGGAAAGAAAAAGGCTGGGAGTTCGTCTCTTCCGTGACTCGATTGCTCGAAAGATTGCTCGACTACCGAAGTGTCATTCATGGAGATGAAAATCGTGACAAACGCATGTCCTGCACGTACAATCTTTTGGTCAGTATTACAGTAACTCGTGAATTGATGCATTTTATTCAATTTTACCTAAATTTTACAAATGTCATTTTGTGGATTGACAACTCCTATTTTGGTAAGGATGCATTTTGCTGTCAGATTTTAATCGTTCGACAAAAGGAAAAATGCTCAGAGTAAATTTTATTAGGTATCATACGAAAGGTCAATAATTTGCAAAGTGGTCGAGGACGATTGGAAATAAAGGACAATTTCTGTTTGATTCGACTCGAAATTGGTTTTGTTTCAATACGCAATTTCATCTTTTATTATTTAATTTTCCTTACAGAATTTCTACAAGACTGAAATCAACAGAACTGAAATGTACGTAAGGTACATTTACAAATTGGAAGCGCTTCACGTATCTGCTCAGAGCTATGCTGAGGCCGGGTTTACGCTCTTGCTGTATGCAGATTGCCTCCACTGGAATACGCACGCTGTCAAAAAACTAGAGCTTTACCACACGATTCTTCAATACTTCGACATGGCTAAAGTAGGCGTTTTTTACCCAATAATATGATTGAAAAAGTTGAAAAAAAAATTAGCGGATTTGTGATTGATGGAAATCTTCCGTTAGATGCGCCTAGTATTTTGAGTTTTTCAAAACATTTCTTCAGGTTCTTAGGTGTTCTCATTTAGATGAATACCAAGTACTATTCCTGCTTTTGCCTTTCATCTGTAAAATCGCCTCAATTTGTTCAGATTTGGGAAAAAGGACTACCTCTGCTCAAAGAACTGGCTCACGTTTACGAGGAAAGACTCTTCGATTACGAACTGCTTTCAAAAACGCTCCGAATGCAGGCCAAATTCTACGACAATATTATGCACCAGCTTCGCCTCGAACCAGAGTATTTCCGAGTTGGATTTTATGGTACCGGGTTCCCCTTGTTTGTGAGGGTAAGTGACTGTCAAAACCCAACTATCGAAAATAATAATAAATCAACTATCGAAATCGTCTTGGAGACTTTCCATCTTTTGTAGTTTCTGATCGTAGCATCCTGGACTAATAATTAGTACGCACCTCTAGCAAGTTTACTTATTACGTTTTACTTATTTTCCCCTCCTGGTGGTTATTTGAATTGGGGTGTTACGGTTTGTTATCAGTGCATTACCCCCTACCTGAATAACTCCAAACTATAGGAGTCTCTAGACGAAATTATTGTATTATTTCATAATTGTAAACCTCAAAACCAATTGTGTATCTATAAGGGCGCGGGCGAGGTTTTCCCCCGATTTGGATAAAATTGTCGTACATCCAAATTTCTTGTGTTTGTTTGTTCATTTTCCAGAATAAAGTATTCGTCTACAGAGGCTTGGAATATGAGAAATGCGAGACGTTCACGCAAAGGATTCAAACTGAATTCCCGGCTGCGCAGATCTACACCAAAAATACACCTCCGCCACACGCGCTGCAACAGTCTGACGTTCAGTGTGAGTAGGATTTTGCATGATCACCATGGAAACGGGCTTAGGGTACTTTGCAAGGCACGAGTAGTCAGTTATGTAGAGCAACTTTTTTCATCCGATTTTGAGATGATTAGCGTGGGTTAGTGCACCCATAAATGCGATTCAGATAAAACTCAAAAAGCTTAGTGGATCATTTATCCTTATCATTTATACAGCATATTTTTTGCAGACATACAAATCAGCAACGTTAAACCCTTGTCGGATTCACGTTTGCCGTACAAACGAGCAGCCCTAAGGGAAGTTCCAGAGCGGATAGCCAGATTTTACCAGTTCAACGACGTGAACAATTTCCAATTGGACCGACCAGTGCATAAACCGCCCATCGATAAAGATAACGAGTTCAAGGTATGTTCACCGAACAATTGAACGATTTTTAAAGTAATGAGTACTCTTAAATCAGAAAATTATATTGCATACTTAACTGCTCTGTCGTTCATAATGTCAATGTTTCGCTCGATTTTAATCTCGATAATTTCTCTCTCCCAGTCCTTGTGGGTTGAGCGAACCACGTTGACTACGTCCGATCCATTGCCTGGAATTCTACGTTGGTTTGAGGTAACTAAAATTACGAAAATAATTTCTATCTGTACCTTCTGAGAATTTTTACAATCCCGTTTGAAATCACCCAAAGAGGCTAAAATAGGCGAAAGCGCTTGAGAGAATAATGACGAAAATTATGAGGCAACGTCGTGGTATAAGTCATGTAGTCAGTCGTGGTGAACATGGGAACGCGGCTTGGAAACCCCAATCAAATTTATTGTGTTGAACGCCGACGCCACCTCGACCAATCACAGCAATGCATTTTCTTACCTCATCCACCAGGAATCGGATATTTTATGGCTGACTTTAACGTACAATATTTGTTATTGTTGTTTTTTATTTCATGGCAACAACTACATTGATCGCTAAACAATTTCAAGATTTACCCTTTATTGTTTGTAACTTTTGTCGATTTCCTCCAACAGGTTGTAGATACGAAGACTGAGGAAATACCGCCGGTGCGCTTCGCTTGTGAGACCGTCATGGCAGCGAATCAGGGTCTTGCTGCGTTGATTAATCAGTATACAAACGAGCCAAAACGCCACAATACGTCGCCTCTAAGCATGCGATTGCAGGTCAGCTATGATTGAACAATCATGGTCACTTGTCACTTCTGAGGAGCAAGGCCTCGGAGTTGTGGTGGGACAGGGAGACTGGGCGTATTGTGGAGCATCAGCTTCCTTGTTCCTTTGCAACTCCTCAAAATTCCAAAACGAGCATACGTGTTTCTAATTGTTGGCTAACGAGGATCGCCATTTCAATCCAACAGGGCGTCATCGATGCTAACGTGATGGGTGGAATCGCCAAGTACCAAGAAGCGTTTTTCAATCCTGATTTCATCAAAGAACATCCCGAATGGGCTCAAGATATTTCACGGCTGAGCACCCTTCTGCACGAACAGGTGAATATTTGCAGCGTTGCTTGTCATTCTGGGAAAAAATTGCACCAAAACATTGATAATTTTGTGCTACGTGATGGGGAATGCTATTTACATTCTTACCAATCCTTTGGCGTTTTTTTGCAGGTTGACATTGTGGAGTCCGGGTTAGTGATTCATGGACAGCTCGTCTCCCACGACATGCTGCCGCTACACCACCGCCTGCTTGAGCGATTGGATGAATTGCAGGCGTCACTCAAATGCCCTCAACTCGACCCAAATTTGCTCATGTGAGTCGAGAATGGTTTGCTTCGAAACGTAGTATGCCAGTAGGGAATCTACGAGAGTGAAATTTTCGTACGGGGATCGTTCTGATTCTTTGGATGCGACTTGAGGAATACCCTGTGGAGCAAATCTGGGAATGGATGATCCCAAATGAGGCGTGTGGTTTCAAAATTTTCCAGGAAACACGAAAAAGTTTTCTCGTGAAGCAAAACCATTGTTTCGAAAGCGTTTTTTCTAACACATTGAGCCGGATTTGGTCCATAAGGCTTGCAGGGTGATAGAATGGATCATGAACTTGGGAAAAATGGAAAAAAGTTAATTTTGGAAAAACGTGGATTGAATTGGTTTTGAAGCTTCACTCCTCAATTATCTTCATTAGTTTTTCTATGATTACTAACCTGAGGTAAAGCGCGGGATGCAACTCCAATGATAAAAATCTCTCAAACTTTCGAATCAACTCAATAATTTGCCTTTGTATTATCTGTTCCAGTAACCCTCAAAACAACGCAGTCGAGAATGCTAAACAGCACGAAGAGTACACAAACAGCTCCATGTACAACCACATGAATGAAGATACCTACTCACAACCTCAGGTCAATGTCATTTTCCCATTGATTAATACAAATATCGTGTTCTCCGTCATTGTGTGCGTATTCGATTGATTCATCAGTTCTTGTTTGTTTGCGTAGCATGATTACACCTTTCAGGCTGACCGAACATCGCATCGTTGGACGCATTGTTTTTGCGGGTGTGGTCGACGTGTGGTTTTTTCAGTTTTTGCCAAAAATTCAGGGAGGAAGTTCAGCTTAGGTTGAGATAATCAATAGAGGAGATTCAATAAAACAAAAAATTATGAGACAACGTCGTCTTATCAGTACCTATTAATGCGACACCTAACAAAAGAAAAATGAAACATTTTTTTGGCTACCTAACCTGTCGTTGTCGAGTAACCATCTGAAATTGCACCATCTAACTGAAAAGCTCAAGTGGTACTCCGGCTTCATCCCCATCCCTCAATTTTGGATTTCTAGTTTTTTTAAGTGGCTCAAAAAAATGTTAATGGTGTAGTTTTCAATCTCATTGTTACAAATTCTCCAACAAATTATTTGGTATTTAAACGTTCAAATTTGTGATAACCTTTTACTCAGGGAGTGGTAAAAAGTGTAGAATATTGCCATGAATTTGGATTTCAGTATCAAGTACGTTTGTTTTGCACACCTATGCTTTTCTGGTTTTGAGTTATTCACGATCGGCCATCCATCAATCAGTGCAGCTGGGATCTTCAGCCTATGAATGCACGTGTGTTGGGTTGACTTAATTGTGGAAAATGTTGTATTATTTTGAGGAAAAATTCCGAGTAGCTAGTTGGGTGGAACGAAATGTAAGGCTCATTCATCTCGTAGTTTGGACAAATTTTTGCATCCGTTTCGCTCGGAATAAAATATTTGAATTTAACTGAAGTTTTTAACTGAGATTTTTACAGGTCGGGTTTCTAAGTCAGGTGCTAACCGCACAACTAAATCCAGGTTCTTTTCAGGAAGTTAATGAGGCCA
This sequence comes from Nesidiocoris tenuis, assembly GCA_036186465.1. Taxonomy (NCBI): domain Eukaryota; kingdom Metazoa; phylum Arthropoda; class Insecta; order Hemiptera; family Miridae; genus Nesidiocoris; species Nesidiocoris tenuis. Next base: position 10,022,134 of record AP028915.1, on the reverse strand, counting down.
TCGACGTCCTTGAACCTCCCCCAGTACGACCCAAGTCCTACGCTACCTCTGATGTGTTAGTATTTCGATTTTCCAATTATTAAGGAACCGATTCCTCAATTTCTTAGAGGATGATTCGAGCATAAATTTTTTCAAGGTCCTTGTCATTTTAGAAGGCGATTACATATTTTCAAATATTTCTCCAGGCCTACCAGACGCTCACAAATGCTATTCGTGCGCAGCGATTCTGCGGAAAGTGCACCACCACTGCCACCACGAGGTTACAGTAAGAAATAAATTATTTAATTTGTGTGTTACGTTAAAAACAGCCTCCAAAAAATTTAAAACAAAAGTATTTTATGGAATATGAAACATAAAAATTGGTTCATTAGTTCGGGAGATATAGTCACCATTGTCGTTAATCTCTTTGATAACTAGCTAATAACAAGCTGATGATAGGGAAGTTGTGATTTTGACATACCTGATTTTTCTTACAGCACCTGATAAACGAAGCAGCGCTGTGGAGGTCCCACCAGCACCCCCAAAACGTCTCCTTAATTCTAGAAAAGTTCGTATTTTTTATTGTACTCACTCCCATAACAGGTACTTTTTGGGATCGTCATTTTTCAAATAATTGGATCGAAAAATTCCATTTTGTTTGCAATTTGTAAAAACGTTGTGATTGTTGCAGGAAAGCGAGAGCGATAAGATCCGAGATTCAGGATTCATGGACACGATATCGTTGTCATCACAGCTCAACAACCTCAGCTATGAGGATTGGACGCTACCCAATTGCCTGGCCTCAGCAGCCAGCGACGGAACAACACCGCCACCCGTCCCACCCAAGGGGGGCATTGCCCCTCCCCTAGCTTCAGCTGCCATGACAGCTATAGATATTGGTGAGTTATGCTTAGCGCGTAGATCGTCTTCTCTCGACTGGAATAGCCTACACACTGAGATAGCTGGTGTTGCTACATAAGCAACGATGTGATGTATGTTTTTTCGATAGATAGCTGCATGGCGTATGTTAATCTTATGCCGGCCTTAAGAGGTTACCTAATATAAAATTTAATTTCAGATTTTTTGAAGAAATTATAATTTTCCAGGTTTGAACATTCCCGCTCGAGGTGAAAACTATTCGGCCCCTCCAAACATCGACCGTCTGAGAACTGGGCGGGACTTGACGCCGGAAGAAACGTCTCCGATGCAAGCAGATCTGTCACCGGAAGTCAACCATTAGATCGACGTTGTCAGGAAAACCAGTTCGGAATGTGCCAATTCGGTAATCGAGTTCCCATATACCCAGTACAAAAAGTATTTATCCTTTAGTTACTGTAGCCATTACACTTGTCGATTCGAACGCATAAGTCTGACGTAAGCCAAATTTTTTTCGATAGCCGTAGCGAACACAAATTTCGGATTTGTAACGCGATCGATCAGTATTCTTCCATGCCATACGTCGATTTTTAACTTCTTTAGCAAATTTAGCTTGGCTTTAACTTGTAAGATCACTTTCGAGAACTTTGAAGGTTTTTTCTTCATATTGTCAATTACAACTGGAGCCACAATCCGAAACATTCTCAGTAATAGAGAGGAAGGTAGTGAATCAGCTCGTCTATTGAATAATTATGGAATCAGCTGATCAAGACAAGGGCAGCAAGAAACGACGAGATACTATGACGTCATGCACCCCTCTCCTCGATCTCTCTTGCTCGCACTCGCTTGGAAAACCGCACTGTCGTGACGTCTGCCAAAATCAAATTTGCGATTCACGGCTCAACCAATAGTAATTTTTAGCTGTTTGGGATCTTGGGGTTGCTGAAGTCGAATAGGTGTATCAAATTACGCACTCAAGGAGCCCAGTGCAGTTATTGGTTTATAATCACCATAGACCATGGTGAATTTTTTTTTTGAATGTTTCTGGATATGGTTCCAATTGCTGACATTTTCCAACCAACTTATGTACATCAGACAGAGCCATGGTGCACTTCTCCGGGACAAAAGTAAGGAAACACAATTGCTGCATCATCCACAATCATGTTTGGCCTAACTTTAATTTTCCGCATTGACCCCTCCTCATGTATCCCATTGGATTGAAACATTTGCAATATTGCCTAATCTATTTTGTTTTATTTTTAACGCAGATTTAATTTAGTGATGCTACATTGAGGTCTTATTGTCCATTGTTATTTATTTGGATTTTTGGTCAATACTCGTATCAAGGATTTTTGTTGTTTGCCAATATTAAGGACTTCTGTTGGTTGCCAATGCATTCAACTGTTAATTTTTTAGGTTTCAAAAAATAATTCTCATTTTCGATAAAACACGAGCTGTCCATATTTTTGGAATTATACTCCACTTACCTTATGGCTATTAGCTTCATGAAAATAGAGTTTAGGTTACTGAGCTTTTGAATTGGACTTTACAGAATGCCCATAAAATTGTCATTTATGAGCTTTAGTCAGTTCACGAGGGGTAAACTGTCGTCGAAAAATGATAGTTTTGTCCGCTTGATTCTTCAAAATTCGCAAATCTCCAACCAACCACAGCCATAGAAAATATTGGTCAAACTGTGATGATGTTGTGAAGGAATCTTGAATCTACTGACCAACGTAGTTCATCGACCAATTCAGAAATGTTAATTTTGGTCAATTCAACATTTTGTTTGAGGCCGATTGCCGATTCAATCTGTATCCTTTAAAATTCCGGAGTTCACAAAAATGTCTGGTTTCAATGTGTTTTGGTCAAATTTTAAGTCTTTAAACCTAGGCAGGTTAAAAAAGTAGGAAAAAAATGTAAAAAAAGTCAAATTTTTTGAAATGTCTACCAAAATGGCAATAATCGTTAAAGGTTGGTGTACTATACTGAACACGAAATTCTGTCACCAGCTTCGACACCAGTTTACCCCTTGATTTATTGAAGAAAATTAACTGTTTCAGAAACGAAGTACAATAAGGGACCTACCGTTTGTGATGATGGTATTTAGAGGGTGGAAGTCTTTGGAATTCTGTATTTTAGCTGGTCGAAAAGTAGTCACCTTGTAAATCCAATGGATCAATCTAGGGCTAGTGCTGAACTGTAGGTGAGAAGTAGATTGTACTAATTTGTACGTGCTGAACGAAAATGTTTACCTCTCGATATATACCTACATTCCTATCTACGCAGTTTAGCCTTCTTAGACCGGGGTTTTGTCTAAATTTCCTGTCAGAAAGGGATGAGTATTCAAATCTATTTGTATCTGAGCTGAAATCAGATAGTCGTCTGTCTTGTTGTAATGGAGGTTGACGATGTTTTCTTGTAAGAATGAATACTATATTTACTCCTAAATTTGACTGTGTTTCGAGTATTTTTTATAATTCGTTGGTGGCTAGTCAGTCCTCGTACAATATAATTATGCGTACGTAAAAAAAATAGAAATAAGTAGATGTAGCGTCGCCTAAGTTCCGTGTGTTATTTTTTATCTGAAAGATTTTTATTCTTGAAAACGTACAAAGAAAAATCAATAATCGAGTATTTAAGAGTGCTGGAGTATTTATTTACCCCTTGGTTCAAGTAAGGATGGGTACTAAATCACTCGCGGAGAAATTGTGGAATCCCATAATTTGAATAAAAACTCAAAAAATGAGGGAAGAGTAATAGTCTATTCCACTTATTAAGGTATAATTGTAGACCGGTTTCGGTTATTACACCATCATCAGTACTTAAAAACGACGTCGTTTCTTCCCTCATTTTTTGAGTTTTTATTCAAGTAAGGATGGTTCATTTTGAGGATATTGAATTTTTGGACGGTGGGGGTACTTCAATTTACCCTGTTAATATTGAAGTAAGAATTAAGAGATTTCTTTTTAAAAGCGTGGGTACCTGTTTTTAGAAGGCAAAATAGGGTTGATATTTTCATATATTTTTCCTATATTCTCTCAAAAATTTTAGTTTTTCTTATACTTGAGCGTCGACTTGCAGGCCACATCTGGGACATGGGGCACTGCCTTTTTGAGATCTTTGTACTCGCAACAGTAAACGTAGCCCTTGAAAAGATCGTCCTGATAGGTTGGCCAGTTGTTTGCCTTACAGACGTCCTTACAGATCGGCGTCGGTGCGCTTTTCAGGAACGGATTGTTTGTAGCAACAATAGCCATGCAAGAGTCGTCCTGAAATTTGAAAATTTGATCAGGATGTATGATTATCAATGAATTTGCATGTTGAAATGGCCAAAGAATCGGTCTGTACAGACGGTCTGTGGGATGGGGTGGGGGACGGTTTGACGTGTGATACGGGCTTAAGTTGGCCACACACTATTCGATCTCTGGCCGTTGGTGGGGTGAACATGGGAACGTGGGTTGAAAACCCCACCAAATTTTTTGGGTTTAACGCCGACGCCACCTCGACCAATCATAGCAATGCATTTTCTTACCCCCTCCACCTGCAATCGGATAGTGTATGGCCGACTTAAGGTACGTTGATAATTATGGTTTAGGGACGTTTTTTTAGTAAATCTTAATCGTGTTGCCGACAACTGACTCGACATCTGTCAGCAACACTTGTATTAAAATTATTATTTTTATTTTGAAACTCTTTCTACTGATTAAACAACCTTATTACAGGTATCAATCGATTCAAACTTCAAGGGACGTTCGTCTAGGCAAAAACTATTATCCTTTTCAACCGGAATTCCTACAAGTAATTTCGGAATTTTTAGTACCTAGTTTGCTTTTTATCACCATAAAAACGAACAGATTTGAGGGTTCTTAGTCTTCAAATATTAATTTACCTTGCAGAATTTGGGGATTTTTTTATTTGTATTTGTAAATTGACGTACTTCGATATAAGGCGGGTTTGAAAATTTGCAATCTGGTGATTTCAACATTTTTCATCCAAGAAGCCTCAAATGATCCAAAATAAAATAATTTTGGTTCAAAGCCTCAAGTATCAAAGTATTGAATTGTTCTGTAAATACCTAATATGAGTTATTAGGTATTTACAGAACAGATTCTGTCACAAATTTCATTTTTATAGGAAAATCCTTACTTCGTTCAACATCCTCACGTTTCCGAAGGAGTTGGGTTTGGTTTTCAGGATTCAGAATCCTCATTCTACTACTATTACCTCAGTCTGTCAATCAGATTCAATTCAAAAAAGCCCAAAATGATGGAATTAATTTGAATATCTCCACGTACTTGCGGGTTGCGCAGAATTTTCCAGTAGTATTCAGGAACGGGCAGTCTGTCCTTGCCTTCCATGTAGACCTCTTTTTCTTTGCCCTTGTCGTCAACCATTTTGGAGACGCCGAGTGTTCCAGTCACCACTTCCAAATCGACCTGGTTCTATATCGACGGAAAAGATCGAGCAAAAAAATTAGATAGCAGCATGTGTGAAAAATTCGTGCGTCACTCTTCCATTCAGGTGAAATTTGAAGGATTGTTGCGGTAACAAGGCTAAGGGTAGGTTATCAATTCAGTTTATTCATCGAATATCCATTATTCTCCCAATGAAAATTTCCAAGGAAATTCATTGTCTACATTTTCAAGGAAATACTTATTCGGAAAATAATGTTTATTTGACGAATAAACTGAATTTATGAACACACCCTTAGGCTAAGGGCTAAGGGTAGGTTCGTCAATTCATTGTATTCATCGACTATTCATTATTCTCTCTACCAGGTGACGCCTCAAAACGAGAGAAATTTATTCTACCGATATCTCAGCAACCGCAGAACCGATTTTGGTCTTGTAAAGCTTATTATTCCCTATTTTAGCGTGGGATTGATACGCATTAGAGTTGAAGATAATTTAAAGCGAAAGTTGAAGAATGTTATAAATTTTACTAAATTGGGAATTTTATTATTTCATCGTATAGCGGCTTACTGTGCCCGTCAAAAAAGCGTATGCCGTTTACCCAATCCAAATCGGTCGAGTAGATTAAATCTACAAATTTTGTCCTAATAAGCGATTAAATTAAATCGAATGAATCATAAGCGATTAAATCTACAAATTTTGTCCAAATAAGCGATTTCGCACAAAAGACCTGTTATCCTCTAATTAGCGAACCCTGGGAGAAAATGTGAAATGCCGATAAATGTTGGAATTCGGAGGAAAATTTCATCTAAAAATTTAATGTTCGTGAAAACGGATACTTACAGCTGCAGCGACAGTCCTGGCGTTGACTTCCGTGCGGAGCCAGTTACCGGCATTGATGGACTGCCATTGTGGGGCGGCGTTTACGAAGAAATAGGTAGCGAGCTGCTGAGGGCTGTTGGCGAAATCAGCGTCCGGAGCGAGATGTCCTCTGGCGAGGAATTTGGTGGCTTTGGAATCCAAGTATTCGGTGGCGCTCTTCGGCCCCAATATGGCCTTCAGTACTTTCTCTTGGTTTGACTAGAGCAAAAATTCCCAAATTATTCAATTCAAACTCTCCTGCACGTCGAGCAGTTGATGGGAAACTTGATAGGTTCAACAGAGGATCCTTTCTCTATTCGCCAATCACTGGCTGCTTTCCCTTCACTCCTTGTCTATATAATGTGGTTGTCGTGGTTGAGGTGCTCGGTGTTGGTTTTGTACTGACGATGGCTTCGCCGCCGAAACTGGTTTACCAACTCGTAAACTTTCGCATAACAGACTACTTCAATTACCTCAATTTGAGTTTCTATTCTTCAACAGTGTGGTCGAGAAGTTTTTTTTTTGTGAAGAATTTTTGAAATCAGCTGGGAAAAGATGTGCCCAAACAACTCAATCACTCAATTTTCCACAAGTACCTGTTTGTAGGCGTTGTCTGGATTGAAACCTGTGTACAACCATTTTTCACCGCGAGAGAAAGCTGGGCGCGCCGTCGATCGGTAAACTTTGCCTTCGATGCCGTCGCCCTTGATCGTGTGGGAGGCCCAGTAAGTCTTCGCCTCGTCCAGATCGTGGCAGACTTCCAAGAGTTTGAACCATTCACTGATCACCTGTAATGCAAGCCATGAAAATATCGATTCCATAAACCGAAAAAATCACTTCTACAAACAAAGTTGCCATAATGAATTAACTGACACCAAAGTTTGGTAAAATTACGTTTACTTCGATAGTAAATAGATGGTATAGCAATAAAAAATCCGAAATTTAGGATTGAATCACTCAGACATATTTATTCACATTCAGACTTCACATTATTCTGAATTAATTACTGAACAATGTCTCTTCGCGAGCACATGGTCAATATAGCTGACTTATATCCCTCAATACTAATGAATATTTTTCTAAAATTCTTTTGCAGTAATGTTTGCCCGAACAATTTTCCCTTTGACTTAAATGAATTTCTTAAAATCGTATTTGGATATCCTTCCCATTACAATAAAGCTGACTTTAATTTTTATAGGATTTCTTAAAAATTTCAGAGCGGGTATTTGCTTACCTTGAATCCAATTTCGAGAACAGTTCCTTTTCCGTTGGCGCATTTGCGGTCGGTCTTGATAACATTTGATTCAGCTTTGCTCTTACAGTCGAGCTCCTTCGAGTCAACCTTCAGAAATAGAATTCTCAATTAATTGTTGATACTAGAGTTGAAATGATATCTGTATTTTTTCATTCCAAATCATTTTTTGAAATGATGCATCCTTTTAGAGAGTGAAATGCAGATATTTTAAAATACTGTGCCAACCCATAATTGATTACTTCCATGAATATTCAATCTACCAATTTCCTTCTGACACTCCATCAAATGAGCTGGTTTACGATTTGCATGCAATAATAATTTCTATCGGCTCATTGGCCATGGCCTTGATTTTACCTTTGAAACTTTATCAAAATTTTGTCACTCAACTCCTCTCCAAAGGCGTACGATTCTGTTCTACCAGGATTTCAACAACCCGCAGTAATTCCGCTGTGATTTGTTTTTCAGTCAATTTTTTTCCAGGCTAATGTTTTGTTCTACAGAACGCGTCGGTATTTTTTATTCCAAACATATCCTATGGTCAAATCCCGGATACCACGGGTTTTTAGTTTGACCTTTTGGAAGGTCCCCCCCCCCCCATAATACCAATCGAAGGCTGACCAACTATCTTCAAATTTTTATACAATGAGTTTATAAAATTTATACAATGACCATTCACTCACCTTTGCGCCGTTTATGACGAGGGTTGAGCCTGATTCGCATTTAGCTACAGCAAATGTCTCTTTGGACACGACATTGTTGTTCTTGTCCGATGGGCATGCAACTACGATTTCCTGGGGTAAAAAACGAGCAGAAAAACATTCCAAGAATGACAAATATGGTTATGGTGGAGATATGCAAAAGATATAAATTTTTTTCTTTCAGAATGTTGTCCTTTTTTTATGAGTTTAGCCTTTTAAAATGATATTTTTGGTGGCCAATGGTGATAAAGGTCGATTTTTGGTGGTCAATGGTGATAAAGGTTGAAAGGTCCAGTGTGATTAAACCTTCCTTGTTACGTTACAACAAATTGCGGTTTTCCTGCATGTTCCTTTTCCCCCACTCCTTCCCTCAAAGAAGTGGCGATTGATTATCCGAAAAATGAATATCTCGATTTACTTGGTACCTGGCCTGTTTTCAAATCAAGGGTCGAATCTTTGCCTTCAGAAGGACTAGGTCTGAGTATTTCCAGCTGCTTCTTCGAGTTTTCTGTGAGGAAAACTGGCTCGTTCTTTATGGGCAAGTTGTTATTCAGCGACAGGCTGCATCCTAGAATATGGACAATTTCTCTTGAAGAGTCAATAAGCAAGGTAGTACCTGGTAGTTATTTCTATACTTGATTTAAAAGCCTCAATATTCACGTACGGACTAATCAAAAACCCCGGACCTCATTTTCGTTAGGGTCACATGAATCGTCAAACTCTCCTTTCCTTGCAAAATTCCGAACTATTTAGTTTTTTTTGCAGATTCTCATAGGTTAGCTAATTTTTTAACCCCTAAAATTTTAACCAATCGATTTTAAGAGGGGAAAAATTTTCCGAAAAAAACTTGGCCTCATGTTACAAAAATAATCCAAAATTGGCGTGTTTTTGAATTTTTGAAAAAATGGAAAACTTCATCTTTGAGTCTCACACGATGAACTTCTTATTTTGATTTATTGGTTGGTATCTAATTATCAGATATAGGTTCAGCGGAGTTTATGTGAAATAAAAAGACTCGAAAAATGAAGCTCTTTTCAGACACTTTTGCAAGTGACTCTAATTAGTGGTTAACCATACCTGGTGCTGATTTGCCTTGAGCCAAAAAGGCGAAATTCGCTAGAGCAAGAGCGACCCCAATGAATTTCATTGCGGCACAGATGACACGTCTGATCGAAATGGAACGTCATTTTTTCCCGTGAGTTTTTTTATGCTAAATATACGGCAAATATTTGTAACATCGCCTGAATACGTTCGGATCGTTAATATTGCCGTTCTTTTGTCATGCGGCCTTGAATTAGCACTTGTTTATATTCGTCTTCAGAATTTCGTACAGAACCCATCTGGGCAAATATTCTCACATTTGAATCCATCTTAATAGACAGTGTTAAATCGATTCGGGCACGCCACGAACTAATACGAATTTGAATAAGTTTGCCAAATGTGTTTTTCCAGTAAAATGTTTTCCGCAAAGATCGCAAGAAATATTGACTATAACAATAGACTGTCAATAGAGTTGGGTCGATGCGTGCGTCTTGCCAGGTTCGGCCAAACAATAAACAGATAAATACGATAGACAACAATTTAAACCAGTAGTGCGTAGCTAACACACAATACTTCCATATTTTGATACGTTTGGCCCAATATGATTATATTTTGACTACTTTGGATGCCTAATACTCATAACTCCAGAAATTAATAATAAAAAATACCCATCGATTTTTCAAATTTTTTTCAAATTTTTATCAGGTACACTTAATTTTTAAATGATCTTCAAATGATGGTCTTCAAGTGATTTTCCAATGATCATCATTTAGCGAATACCTAATATTCTTGACTCCTGAAATTAATGATAAAAAATACCCATAGATTTTTCAAATTTTTTTCAAATTTTTGATCGAGCATACCTACCTAATTTTTGCACTTAATTTTCAAATGAAGTTTCCGACCACGAGCAGCTGTCACCCGACAGGATATACGAAGGTAACCAGCCTGCATTACCGGGCGGTGTTGCGTTCCTTGCATCTCGCCCCTTGGTCCGAAAAAAATACTTGGCATTTTCGAATGGAGATTCAATGATGCGCCCTGAGATCGGTTGTTGGTTGGTGGGGTAAAAACACCTGCATAGTTACCCTACAGTATTAAGAAGCAAACATTTTGTGACTATTCTGTTTCTTTCGCTCGTTTCTTTTTACGCCTTTTTCCGTCTCTCATTTGGAATTGAAAAATTCGGTTTGGAGACCGATTTTGTAGTCACGAAAGAATATCATACCCCTCCCCATTGGGATTTATCGCTGAAATATGGGGTGCATTGCTTCAATTGTTTCCGAGTAAAACTGTTTTCAAAAAAAAAAAAATTATTTCGGTCCTGATCCATTGTCGCGTTTTCTACACCTGACGAGCTGTCATTGCCGTTTGGCTGAGCCGAGTCGTACCTGAGGGTGGCAGTTCCGTTTGCGTTGTTACCGGGGGCGTCGAGCAGATGGGGCGGATGGGGATGTTGGGTTTTACGCGCATCCGTAGGTTGGCCAGACTGGTCACCTAGGCGAGTTGCCCGCGCTGCGAGTTTCAGTCGCGAGTCAAGTTCCGCCCTGAAATATTCGAAGTTAGGCAAATTTATTCCGGATCCCTGATGAAATTGCAGAATCAAATTTCAGTAACGGTGGAAAAACTGAAAATTCGTTCCCCTCACTTCGTCTGAGTCGCGATTGATATCGTAAAATTTTCTCCCCATTTCCGGTTCAATTGGTGAATTTTGACGGAGAGCTGCAGTGTTCGTCGATGCACCATCGAATAACATATTACTAGGTATGTGTGGATTTCGTTCTCAATAATAATATTAATTTAGTTTTGGTTTTCATTTCGACTCCTAATGGCACAATGCAAATCGTCTTTCGAAAATTCACATCAATGAACTGCAATTGATTTTTAATTGATTAATGTAATTTCATATAAAAAATGAAATGTCAAATTTTCACTCTAGTCAAATTTTCAATGTTCTAAAACATTAGACAACTCAGGCTCAAGTGGCGTATAAAATTATAACACCTTACCAAATTTTCAGAATTACAAAATTGTTAGATAAGCTTGCTTGGTATATATTTTTAAAATACAGCATGCAGGTATCTATTGCTTTGTCAAATTTGGGAATGAACATAGGAAAACCTGATTTTTGCTTTTCCTCCATGGGAATAGGAGGATATTCGCCCGAAAGATGCGCCCAATCATCAGCTATAACTTGAAAATTGGAATCCCCTCTCAAAACGTTCAAATGTGGAGATGGGAAATTTTGCCTGAACTGGGCAACATATTTTTCTAGTTTCTGGATTGACTGATGTGCGGACATACCGGTGGACCTTGGCTTAGTAACAGCAAAGTAGCCCCTTAGGTACTTTGAATAAGCATAAAAATCAGATAATTTTGTCAAAAAAACCTCTTCCACCAATTACATTTTTGCTCCCATATTTTGACCCCATATTTAATAGTTAACTACTCAAAATAGTAAATGCTTTCATCCTAATTTTGATTTTTGGGTGAGAATTTCAAAGTCGTACATCAAATTCGAAGGTATCAACTTGACTTTTCATTTCTATGAGTCATGATAATGGAACCCTAATGGAGCGTTTTTTACATTACCAATTCAAGTAATGTGATTAATAATAATTTTGCATGCAAAGTGTGTTTTTTCTGATAAAACCTTGAAAAAATTAGGTTTTGGTTGCGTCACGAAAAAATTGTGTCACGAGTTGAGTTGGAAGAATGCGGCTGGCGACGTTTTGTTCCGGTTTGACTCAATTTTTTTACCCCGCGTTTCTAGACACCCTGTATATTCGAGCATGAATAATATTTTATTCATTTTTTTTAAATTCGATCTCATTTAGTGTAAGAGTGGAATAAACTTTTGGTTCATTCATTCATCAAAAGTAATTTTGTTCGTCCCACCAGCTGAACAATCGTTTGAATACGTGGGCAGGCAATCTGACTTTTCCAAGTCCTCGGCATTAAAACCGTTAATTTATTCGCTGGAACCAATCAAACAAGAAATTGGATGAGTTCGTTTTATCGAGGGGATTTGTCGTCTTGTTGAGGGGCTTGTCCCTGGAAAAATGCAGAACTCTAGAAATCCGAGAAGAGGGAAGAAAACTAGTTTACCGAGGAATAGAAATGAGAGTCCTCTCAGTCTTCGGCTAAAAGGTCAAAGGGGAAATGACACCGACAAAGGATATTGTTAGTTATGAAAGGAGAAGGACCTACGAGGCCAAGTGCTTTCCTTCAGCTGGGCTGAATGATTTCCCAATGCTATTTGTATGCGGTTCTCTGGGGGATTTTTACCCCTTTCCTGCAGCTTTCGACGAATAATTAGTGGTATTCCAAGCGGTGATAGAAAAGCCTATAAAAAGATCCACTATCAAGGAAAGGAGACTCTTGAACCCGATAAAGCAGCTTTTTGAATTTTAAAGGCCGTATTATTGATATAATGCTTCAATATCTACGTCATGGCTCAGGAATATCTAATACATAATGAGGTGTATGCCATGTATCTGCAAAACTCATGATCCAATTTTTCCTTTTTGAGCTGTAACTTTGGTGATAATTAAGTCTCCTTGACAATTTTTGTAAAATTGAACCTTCCTTGAGGTACCGGATGATAACAGACCAAACATTGTACTTGTACTACATCATCATAATATGATGTAGAATATTATTCAACATTGGTATCATCCCTGCTTCTATGTAAGTACCTATTTGCCTCACTAGGTGTAAGGTAACTGACGTCTGGAAGTCTGAAGGCTGGAGGGCGAGAACCTCCACTCCCAGAGGGGAATTGTTAACAGAAACTAATTATTTATGCGGGTTCGGGTCAGATTTTAGCGCCATGAAGTTCATTCATTAACGCTGAGTTCATGAATTAACTTCAATCTTAGCTAATTAATTTCAATCGAAAAATGTTAGCTTAATTACTCTGATGATTCTCAATTATGTTGAGGCAGCCAAACACTGCGCTAGAACCAAAATCTCAATTAGTGTGAGCGTGGATAATGAATGGTAAAATTGGAATGGTGAAAGCGCTTTACCGACTGAATATCCAAGAAAGCTCTGATTTACCTGCTGATCCCATATAAAAAATCATAGATGACTTTAAAAAAAATTCAGCAAAGAATCCGTTTTTAGGGCCAGAAATTATAATTAGGTACGTGATCGGAGCGTTTTTGGATAATCAGCAAATTAAAGATAAAGCCAGGTCTTATCAGAGTTGATTAGATGCCGACGCTAACCAAATCGGTTTTCTCCACAGTTTCTGGCGCTGGAGTGTTAATGGATCTTTTGCCACACGGGCGCTCACAGCTCAACCCAACAAAGTTGCTCTGCTAAAGTTTAACGTGATTTTCACTCATGCTCATGTATCAATCTTGCTAATTCAAATGTCACTTTGATAAGGGCGGGTTAAATGTCTCGTAACGGTCAACCGAGAAGGGGCTTTCAAAAAGCCGGCGACGTCATTGTCCGACTTGAAACATTTTCAAGGGTCATCACCCGCGAAAGTTTCCTGAAAGCCCTCAGCTTGGTCTAGAAAGGGAAAAAGTGCTCGGCAAAAAATGGGAATTTCAATGAGATGGCCCCTATATATATACTGAAGGCCTCCCCTCACTTTCTTGAGTTAATTCAACAAACGATTCATCAATTATTCCATTAAATATGCGTATGCATATGCAGAACTGGAATTAAATATTCCATAAACCCCAGGCTTACTAAATAAATAAGGGTTTATTAAATAAACATTAGCTTCTCCGATAAACAAGAGTCCAATTTATAAACGAAAGTTTATAAACACAGAATTTATAAAGACGTTTCCTCGGAGTTGATTTAAGTGAACGAGAGATAAATCAATAAACGAGAGTTTGTTCTACAGACTAAAATTTCATGCAATGAACACGTTTTTGATAATAAATCAAACTAACTAAATTCGGTAGCAAAACTAAAGATGAAATAAAATGTAAAAAATGGATGAAACGTGAAGGTGAAACGAAAAGTGAAAATTGGAAGTCGAACTGAAGTTGAAAATAAAACTAAAGGTGAAAGTGAAACTCAAGTTCGTAGCAAAATTGAAGTTGAAATAGAAACTGGAATGTGAAACATAAGGTGAAACTTGAAGGTGAAACAAAAAATTAAAGTATATAAAGCTGAATCTGGAACTGGGCCTTGGAGTCAAACTGTGTGAAACTGAAGACGAAAGTAAGGCTGGAGTTACAAGTGAAACTGAATTTGCAAGTCAATCTGAAGTTGCAAGTGAAACAGAATTTGAAAATGAACACAATTCGCAAGTTAAACTGCAGTTGAGAGTAAAACTGTGGTTGCAAATAAAACTGAGATTGCAAGCTTACTTTTTTTAACCAATTTCTTTAACTTTTATCCCCCCCCCAAAATTATATCCTGGGTAAGAGCCTGAGTGAGGTAGTACGAGTTGACCGAATGCTTGAATTATTTACCTAATTTCAATATTCACTAACTCGTGCATAGCTTATCTATTTTCTCTTTGTACCATTATTTTCAAACACAAATGTTTTAGTTGGCCTGTAGTATGTGCGCCGTTCTCACTTACACTGCACGAATCTTACGCAATCACCTAAGTGCGATCGATGGATAACGTAGAGCTCTGCCAGTTCGATTCTAACCGCTTCGCGTTTTTCCCTTGCATAACCCATTCTATCTGAACCAGGCCAGTCAGAATCGTAACCATTGGTGCGTTGACACACAATACTTTCATATTTTAATACGCTAATTTTCGACACAATTCGATAATATTGAGTCTAGTGGAGGCTCTTGGGCCAAAAATGTCAGGAAACACACCAACAAAATTTTAAAACTCGCCTAAAATAGAAATTCGTCAAGTTATTTGAGTATAAAAAATACCCGCGTATTATGCAAGGAGAAACGAAGATTTTAAGACTCATTCCTACCTTGTGTATAAACCTCGTTGAATGAATGATAGTTGTGCGAATTCAGTGGCTTCTATCCTATTGAAGATTGTCTCAATATCAACCCTTCTCCGTTTCACCCGGTGTTGTTTGGAAAAGCGAATAAACGACACGGGAAACGGATATTCCCTATTATCTTACCATTCCGGCCACCGGACCAGTATACCAACCCCCAACTCGGTTAGTGATCCCCTTGATCCATATTGGCAGGGTTTAACGTTCTAAACCCGTGTCAATGAATCAGTATGCCTCGGAAAGCTAAACCGTTCGTTGCCAGTTTGGCTTTTTCGGCTCGAGGCAGAAAGCAACGCCGTTTCACCCAACACGACTCAATATCATGAATAATTGCGTACGGAGCGTATTTCTCCAATAGAAGAGCCTCCCGCCTGCCCTCTCTCTTATTCTCGCTGAATCGTCCGCCTTCCGTCTCTTTCTATTCGCGCAATAAGCCTTGGAGCTCCCATCGACTAATATCCACCCTCAGTTCCGACGTACGCAGCCTTTCAAACGGCAATGGCGAACTGTTGAAACGCACGTCAATCGATCTGAGTCTTTTTCGGTCGTTTGTTGCTCCAATTCTTTTTCAAGATGGTCGTTCAACGTGAGCATGAGTAATTCGATGATTTATAGAAGAAACTCTATCTACTTCTACCACGAATCTATGATCTGGTACAGGCCCGTACGAAGGATTTTATTTTGGGGGAGCCAACGCCCTAAATTAAATCACTTTTAGCAACCAACATTCGGTTATCAACATTAGTTTGGGTACGAGTTGGAGTTAGGTAGTGTGTCATTGTCGAAATCGATCTCGAAGTCAAACTGACAATGATACAGGGAATCAAACTCATACTCGAACTCGAAGTCAAACTTACAATGAAACAGAAACTCAAACTCATAATCGAAATCGAAGTCAAACTCACAATGAAACAGAAACTCAAACTCATAGTTGAAATCGAAGTCAAACTCACAATGAAACAGAAACTCGAACTGACAATCAAATTCGAAGTCAAACTCACAATGAAACAGAAACTAAAACTCATAATCGAAATCGAAGTCAAACTCACAATGAAACAGAAACTCGAAGTCATAATCAAAATCGAAGTCAAACTCACAATGAAACAGAAACTCGAAGTCATAGTCAGAATCGAAGTCAAACTCACAATGAAACACAAACTCAAACTCACAATCGAAATCGAAGTCAAACTTACAATAAAACAGAAACTCGAAGTCATAATCAAAATCGAAGTCAAACTCACAATGAAACAGAAACTCGAAGTCATAATCAAAATCAAAGTCAAACTTACAATAAAACAGAAATTCGAACTGACAATCAAATTCGAAGTCAAACTCACAATGAAACAGAAACTCAAACTCATAGTTGAAATCGAAGTCAAACTCACGATGAAACAGAAACTCAAACTCATAATCGAAATCGAAGTCAAACTTACAATAAAACAGAAACTCGAAGTCATAATCAAAATCGAAGTCAAACTCACAATGAAACAGAAACTCAAACTCATAATCGAAATCGAAGTCAAACTCACAATGAAACAGAAACTCGAAGTCATAATCAAAAACGAAGTCAAACTCACAATGAAACCGAAACTCGAAGTCATAGTCAGAATCGAAGTCAAACTCACAATGAAACACAAACTCAAACTCACAATCGAAATCGAAGTCAAACTTACAATAAAACAGAAACTCGAAGTCATAATCAAAATCGAAGTCAAACTTACAATAAAACAGAAATTCGAACTGACAATCAAATTCGATGTCAAACTCACAATGAAATAGAAAGTCAACCTCATACCTAATCAAAATCGAAGTCAAAATCACAGTGAAACAGAAAATCAAACTCATAGTTGAAATCGAAGTCAAACCCATAAAGAAAAGGAAACTCGAACTGACAATCAAATTCGATGTCAAACTCACAATGAAACAGAAACTCAAACTCATAGTTGAAATCGAAGTCAAACTCATAATGAAACAGAAACTCGAACTGACAATCAAATTCGAAGTCAAACTCACAATGAAATAGAAAGTCAACCTCATACCTAATCAAAATCGAAGTCAAAATCACAGTGAAACAGAAAATCAAACTCATAGTTGAAATCGAAGTCAAACCCATAAAGAAAAGGAAACTCGAACTGACAATCAAATTCGATGTCAAACTCACAATGAAACAGAAACTCAAACTCATAGTTGAAATCGAAGTCAAACTCATAATGAAACAGAAACTCGAACTGACAATCAAATTCGAAGTCAAACTCACAATGGAACAGAAACCCGAACTGACAATCAAATTTGGAGTTATACTCACAATGAAACAGAAACTCAAACTCATACTCATTTGAAACGGAAACTCACATTGTGTCATATTTGCAATGAATGAAGTGAGTTTGACTTCGAGTTTGACGATGGGTTTCTGTTTCATTGTGAGTTTGAATTGGATTTCGATCAAGAGTTTGATTTTCTGTTTCATTGTCAGTTTAACTTCGAGTTAGAGTTTCCGTTTCGTTGTGAGTTTGACTTCGATTTTGATTATGACTTCGAGTTTCTGTTTTATTGTAAGTTTGACTTCGATTTTGATTATGACTTCGAGTTTCTGTTTCATTGTGAGTTTGACTTCGATTTTGATTATGACTTCGAGTTTCTGTTTTATTGTAAGTTTGACTTCGATTTCCATTGTGAGTTTGACTTCGATTCTGACTATGACTTCGAGTTTCTGTTCTATTGTAAGTTTGACTTCGATTTCGATTGTGAGTTTGAGTTTGTGTTTCATTGTGAGTTTGACTTCGATTCTGACTATGACTTCGAGTTTCGGTTTCATTGTGAGTTTGACTTCGATTTCAACTATGAGTTTTAGTTTCTGTTTCATTGTGAGTTTGACTTCGATTTCGATTGTGAGTTTGAGTTTCTGTTTCATTGTGAGTTTGACTTCGATTTTGATTATGACTTCGAGTTTCTGTCTCATTGTAAGTTTGACTTCGATTTCAACTATGAGTTTTAGTTTCTGTTTCATTGTGAGTTTGACTTCGATTCTGACTATGACTTCGAGTTTCGGTTTCATTGTGAGTTTGACTTCGTTTTTGATCATGACTTCGAGTTTCTTTGTAAGTTTTTTCATTGTAAGTTTGACTTCGATTTCAACTATGAGTTTTAGTTTCTGTTTCATTGTGAGTTTGACTTCGATTTCGATTGTGAGTTTGAGTTTCTGTTTCATTGTGAGTTTGACTTCGATTTTGACTATGATTTCGAGTTTCTGTTTTATTGTGAATTTGACTTCGAATTTGATTGTGAGTTTTAGTTTCTGTTTCATGGTGAGTTCGAAAACGTTCTAAATCAAATTGAGGACTCCGTATAGAATTTTTTAACACAGATTGGCTCGGAAAATTCCCAATTTGGTTTGGGTGATTCTCAGCGACTTGAAAATGTTAAAAAAATGTTGAAAAAATTGAAAGTGATTATTCTTCAGTATTGCCGCAATTCTATTTCCGACATGTTTTCCTTGAAAATGCGTTAAAAACAATGTCCGCCCGAATGGAATGAAACGGGTCGTAACCTTGAGACGGTGGCATTTACAGTGATCGATCCAATAACACAAAACGTTAGACTGACCACCAATCTATACCTTCGCAATCGCCAAAATATACCAAGGTGATCTAACCCCACAATAGTCTATTATCTCAAAGTGCCACCGCTTTTTCAGGCTGTTGAGCGTGCAAATGGTGTATTTTGTCAGTCGAGAAACGAGCTAATACCTATTAAAAAACAAAAGTGTATTTTTTGCGACGAACAGTTCCAGACGTTAGCGGTTTGACATATTCTACAATTAAAAAACTAGCGTGAGTCGGAGTTTAGCTATTTTTGACTATCGAAAGCCCCATTGATTGGTGCAGAAGTTACTGCCATACCATCATAATTATCCCCCTTATACTAACCAATAAATAAGGTTCTTGTATCACTGCTATTCTGTAGATTCTACATCTACTCCAAAATCTGACGAAATCTAGCGGAAAATCCTGCATGACCTGAATCTTCTCCGTAGAGGGCGTTGCGCCTTGATTGTTTCAGAATTTCCTTCCTGTCCTCTAATATTTAGCATCTACTCGGGCACACTGGAATGTCAAAACAGACGGACACCACTCTCAGCAAATAAGATGATTAAACCCTATTTCAGACGAACGCCATTTTCCTTTTCGACTGTCGAACAGCCGTATGCTTCATGCATATTTATTCGAGGACGATATAAAGTTCCCATGTCGCAAACGTTTTACGAGGTTTCAATGCTGTAGAATACACGAGACCTCGGGACAATCTACCTGCATGTTGTGATGGCATTACGGTCTTCTGTGTAAGTGTGTAATAAAGAAGGTCTGTCAGCAACTAATTCACACGAGGTGTGCTGGTATTATCTGGATTTCTGTAGTATCTCGTTACTTACATATAAATGTGTCTCTGTGTGCACATCCCTATACAACAGGATTACCTGGCCTTAATCTCCGCTCATACTACAATCTATCCTCATACGACAATCTACCTCTCAGCATACTAGCTAAGCATTATCGACCTTCCTTTTCCCCATCGTGTCACCTCAAAGGAACCTGGTCAGGTAGTCGGGTTAGATGGTCACAGTTATCTGATAATGACGACAATGGCCAAGGCCCAGCGGTGCATCAAGTGCAAATGAGATAAATTAATCCGAAAGTAGGTAGCATTCGTACATGTTGTAATATGGTCAATGAATTCATCTCCCATAATCAGAAACTGTAGGCCCAAAATGGTCAAAGTCAAAAAATGTTGAAACTTTTTTTATATTTAAGGCCAAAAATATAAACATGGGATCGAAAAATTTTTTTTTTGCTTGACCGAGATTTTTATTGTGGGTGAAATCGGCCCTTAATTTCATTGTAGCAAAAACCTCTTCAAATGACAAAAAAACCAGTGGTTGCAACAGGCACACAATACTTCCAAAATTTAATGCGAAAAAGGTAGGGTAAAGTTGATCATATTTGGAGTATACCCGGATAAAACCAGCGGTGCAATCTTCCATATTTAATGTAAAGTAAATGACACAACTGATTGACTATTTTATGTTAGCCCTCATTTAGTTTTTATCGTGACCTGCAACTGCAATGTGGGTGACATTGCGGAAAAATTTTGGCCGAGGAATTCAACACGTTTTGAACATTAACGAACCAGTAAATTTTGAAGTAGGAGCAATTAATTTTCAAACGACTTCATTTTCTTCTGCCAACAACCCCCATTTGGAAATCAGCCCGAGGTTATTTTTTCTCTAACTCGATTAATTTCTTACTCCTTCCTTTCGAGGAAAAGGAGGGAAAAAATGCCGTGCTTTTCAGAAGCTTATTAAGTTGCAGAAGCTCCCAGGGTTCGCCAGAGTAGCGGCTCCGTTCGTGACAACATTATTACCTGCCTGTTCCGTTTTATACCGCAAGCGACGGTTTTTTCGGGCAGTGTTTTTTCTCATTTCGACCATTTCATTTACGAGCCTCGAATTAATTTCCTCGGTGATTCTAGTTCGAAAAAGAGAAGCTCCTTTGAGTATTCCTGAACGTTCCGACCATCGTTCTCGTGTTTGATCGGCGAGCAAAATGTAAACAGTGTAGGTTTTTGAAAAAATTTTACATAGTGCTTGCAATTTTGATAGGTTCGATTCGAGGAATTTGGGCGTGAAAAAATGTTGTTTGAAGAAATAGACGCGGTTCGAAGAGTTGTTAAAAAGAAACAGTCCTGTTGTTGAAGCGAGACGATGAAAAATAGGTAACGCGATGCTTTTCATTGCGATTATTGCGGTGTTTCGACCTTCGAATGAAACATGATGTTGTCTATTTTTCTTGAACGGTGAAAGGGATGTGCTGTTGCAGTTTTGGGGGTAAAATATACAATATCATATTAGAAAATGCAGTGGAACGATATTTTAAACGTACACATTGGTACCTCAAGAAAGAGTCAATGATGTCTTACGCCTGCGTTGAGATACGCAAATGAACGAACGAACCATGAACTTCTTGTAGCCATAACTCCTGAACCACTGAACCGATTTTGACGTTTTTGGTCTAGAAATACAGGGTTTTCAACAAACTATAACTTTGTCAATACACGGGTTTCTCAACTATTTTTGCAAATTTGAGAAAATAGAAGGCAAAAAATTCTTTTTTTGGGGGATCGATAGCGATTTATTGATTTTATTCCCCAATAACAGGCAAGATCCCAAAGCTATGGATAAGGTAAATAGGTTGGTAAATAGCTGCCCAAACACAACAAATTTTGTTTTTTATATGTGTTGTGGTGACCTACGTTTTTTGCAACTCTTTAAAATAACTCAAATTCTTGACAAAAAACATAAGCGGTTTTTAATTCGTGTTTCCCCCCAGTAGCGATTCGTGTGATTTGAAGACACAAACTCCTCCGAATCGGGTCTTTAAGCTGTAAGAAAATAGCTTCAGAAAATGCGACCTAATGGGGCTTCTTGAGGTTTTGGGGGCTCTTGAGAAAATTGCAATCGCCCGTCCAGCGGTGGAGTGAGTGACACCGGCTCAAGAGAAGACTTAGAAAGCCATGCTAAAGGACTTATCTCCAATCTGGTCAGAACTTTTGCCTAAGTAAGAAGTTGACTTTACGTGTTTTCCTGCCAGAAAGTTTTTCTCCATGTGAAGAAATTGTACAGCGAGAATCATAGACAAATGCTATTTGAAGAACTACAATTGACCATTTTAGTATCTTTATTTCCGTGATTATTACCACGTTGGTAAAAATGTTACAATTTTACCTCAATAATAATTACTCCCATCACTTACTACGTCAGATTCATTTGAATTAGCATCATAGGAACAATTAACAATAACGGAACACTTTTTTCGCTTTGAAGATTTCTTTCGTTTTTTCGACTTCGTCGTAGTAAAATGGCCAAAAGTCCATCAAATTTTAGAGTATTTACAAAAGTGAGGATGCTGTTGGAAAGCCCATTAAATTTCCCGTAATCTTACGGTATTTCCTATTTTCTAACATCAAGTTAGATGAGCAAAAAATTAAGCTGAAGTCTAAAAATGCCGTATGGAGTTCAAATAAGCGATAGGGGTAGTTACAAAGAAATATTTACCTACATTTTACTTCGAAAAAATGGGGGTAAAAACAAAGGAAAGTAAAATTACCTTCGCCTTGCTGAATAGAAGATCGCATGCTAAACGGAAATGAATAAAGTCATTGTTATCTGTACGCGGCGGGCATTAAGTAATCGACCAGTATGTTTATAAACCGAAACGTTATCAGCAGGATATCTCTTGGTCGACAAACGTTATGAATCTTCGACGAGGCCATAAATTATATTTCTTTCAGCGATCCAATAACAATTTTCCTCCGGTATCTTCCCGTATTACCGCCGACAAACCGAATATATTTCAAACGTATAATTTCCGTATCTGTGAGACAAAAAACGGGGTAATGATAACTGTCATAAGGAAGATCTAATTTTGATGTTTTTGGTCTCGAAATATTTAGTATTATTTTTTATGAACCTATTTCGGCCCATAAGACATCAATCGAAAGGCCGAATCATAGAAAAAAGTGAAATTTGAGCTTAGGGGTTGATTAAGAGCTCACCCATAGTGATTTATAAATTTTGGTTCATTTTTCTTAAGAAATGAACCTTTTTAAAATAAAAATTAGCTTTCCTAGGTATACTGAAATTTGACGAAACTCGATAATTCCTTTTTTATTTTACGTTGTTAATATCGCGTTCGTATCTCACGACAAATTTATCGCCGAAATGAGGATGGCTGAGTTTAAGGCGGTACAATGAATGAGGTCGTTTTCAGACTATTTTCCTTTTTTTCGTGCATATTTTAACCAATTTCAAAATGTCATCAAAACTGGTCTAAATTTTTTGAAGATGCTCTACTCCTTTTTTTCTCATTTTTGAGGATATTGTAAAAACATACATCAACGGCTATAACCTCTTTTGCTGCCTTCAGATGGCATAACTCCTGGGTTCATGGAACTTTTGCAATCGTGACAAAAAGTCTTCCCGCGCTGGTTTGCCTCAAATCATGATGGATCGCTTTTGAGTAAATCGCCAATTCCGAACTGTTGATCGATGCCATAGTTGAGGGAGGAACGTAACCGAATGATGACACTGACATTTCCGTGTCGGCCTGTACGAAAGAGGCCGAATGTCACAAGAATGAGTCGATTTTCGCGTGCGAAAGGCATAATATAGCCTGAGAAACGTGCGTCAGACAATACCTACAGCCGAATACAGAGCAATACTTACAGCCGAATACAGAACACCCGAATACAGAACAACCAAATACAGAACAACCCATTACTCAGGCCACCGCATTCAGATGAATCCAAAATACTCAAAACGTCAATAATCGACTGCATCGAAGGAGTTACTCTTCGTCGGATAACCGAGGCTGTCCCGGGCGTGCCCTGCCGCCCTCAAGGAGAGTGTCATAACTAATAGGAACACGTACTGTGATACAAGTGCATGATTTTACCCTACTTAACTTATGCGAATCGATGCAACCGAAAAATCAAAAAATTCTCGTACCCATGGCTTTTCTGGATTATTTTGAATTGGAGTGAAATTATGCCTGCTAAAATATACCATACCTATTTTGAGAGTTGAGCAAATTCATTACTCAAGTATCATGTTTTACTAATATAGAATAGAAAATGTCAAAGACCTTCTTGCAAGCGATTTTGCTTCGTCATGGAGCCCGTCAATGTTCGATCCAATAAAGGACAAATTTCCACGTAATCATTCAATATTCATGCTCAGCAATTTCTCTTTTGATGTTACTACGCGCCCTTCCCTAAACTTCCCTTCCGGTTCTGCTGCAATTATTGCCCTTTTTCGCTATTAAACCGCAATTTCCACGTTCTGGATCCTTCCGTTATATTTTCTTCATTATTAAAGGTGCTTGGCTGAATACGAAAGGATGTTCTAAAAAACATTGGCAAATTAGTCTCATAATTTTTTCCGAACTATAGGTAGGTACAACTAGTTTGTTTTTTCAACTCTCCGGAATTAATGAACCGATTGCTCTTTGATAATAGACCATAAAACCAGGTCAAAGACTCGAAGTTGAATTGTTGAAAAAAATTTATGTTTCTTCGTGAAATTTAGGAAAATTGGATAGTAATTTGGAAGATTGTGATTAGTTGACGCTTTAATCCAAATCTTGGGGTAGAAAATAGGTGAAATTAAGGGAAAATCCTTTTTAGCGATTAATCAAGAATATTGCGAGGTTTTTACGATTATTCGTCGCACAAATGACGCACCCGGATTTCCAGCAATATCTGACAGTAAGCTCTCTTCGCTCCCAGCTGAGTTTCAAGATTTCAATCAGTTTTATGCCGCTGGCAAATAAATGGACGACAGCGAAACTTTACTGCCTGATGCGGAGATTGAAACTGCATTCATCCCGTCTCTTGAGCGATAAAAATTTACCATTTTTCACCACCTGCGCCTAGCGAAATTATCATGAAACTATGCTCTGGTATATATCGAATAAAAATCTAGACCTAGCAAAATGGAATAATTTTCTCTGGAGAGACAATTCAACTTTAGTTGGTACCAATGACAGAATGATTAATAATAGGTAAGCGTAAAATTTCCTAATCAAATTGAAAATTTTCTCAATCGATTCGAGCGTTTTCCAAGTCAATTTGAGAATATCCTATACCCAAATTGAGAATTTGCGTTGGAAAATTATCAATTTGGTTTCGAAAACTCTCAAAATGGATTTGAAAATTTCCCTACTCGACTTGGAAATGCTATATGACATGTTTAATGCTTCAAGGTGTCTTACATTATTAACCACATCAACGAATATAAGGTTCTACAGTTTTATGATATCCATGATTCACTAACAAGCTCCTGCTTGTTGCAGCAGTTTGAATGATACTATTATCATTATTATGGGTAACTTATCAAGCAAGTGGGTAAGTACAAGATGAAACAGCCGGAGTAAGGATCTCCAGAGACGATTCAATTTGGCTCTCGCCCAAGTTGCTCATTACTTGAAGTGGAAACAAGCACCTGGGTAACTGCTAACTGGTTAACTTGTTTTATTGGATGGAACAATTTCTTGTCACTCCTCGTTAAACCTGAGGTAGAATCGAATGTAACACAAAGTTCTTCCATATTTTGAGGCAGATTTTTTAACCAAATTCATGCCCAACCAAAACTCAAAACCTATCTATGAAATCAATTCATTTTTGTGGCCAGTAAGTAATAAAACGAAAAACAGATGATTACCTTCCGGAAGTATTGAGTGTGAGCTCAACTCAGGTTGAATATTTGCTCTGAATTGAATACGAACGATTGTGTTTACTGTATTGTGAATTGTGAACGGTAGGTGCCTATTCAAAACGGATTTAACCATTCACGAAGAGACTCATTTGAGCCCACTCGAAGCCCCCATCACACGTCAGACTTCCCCTCCCCATCACGCGTACAGACACACAGACCCTATTCTCAGATTGGCTGATCCTATGGATATGTCCACTTTGGCGAACTTGCATCAATGTTTGTTATTGATTATCCATTATTTGTTATTGAACCTTGTTTCTCAAAAAAATCATCAACGCGTTAACGCTGCCAAGGAATCAGTCTGTGCAGACGGTCTGTGAGATGGGGGAGAACGGTCTGACGTGTGATACGGGCTTTAGACTCGCCGCAAGTACAGACCCATCAATGCCACGAATAGGTCGAGTTGAGTCCTTTGGATCAAAACGACCAACAATCAGATTACCTGCTTTGTTGACGCCATGCCCCGGGCATATACGGAGGCACTATAGTACGAACACTATACCGGGACGGCATATCAGGCACAATTTTCGTAATGAAAAGGAAACCATAATCGTAGGCCCCTTTTCATAAATAATTCAGTACCAAAAACAAACTCCGAACTTGAACATCCAACTTTGAAGACGGGGCCTTCATTAATTAAAAGCTTCATCCATTAAGACGGTTCATTCCCTTCAAATATTTGTGTTAAAAGATGAAAACAGGGTTTTCTCAGTTTCGTACAAAATGACATTGAGGGTTTTCCTTGTCGCCCCCATATGGCAATGAATCCTGACATTAAGCTTGACTGGCATCCTTCCAAAATCGCGAAG
This sequence comes from Nesidiocoris tenuis, assembly GCA_036186465.1. Classification (NCBI taxonomy): domain Eukaryota; kingdom Metazoa; phylum Arthropoda; class Insecta; order Hemiptera; family Miridae; genus Nesidiocoris; species Nesidiocoris tenuis. The sequence goes on along the minus strand of AP028915.1, from coordinate 9,995,925 downwards.
GTTATCTCGACTGTCCTATGAGCATTACAATGCATCCAGCGAAGGTTGCATTCCTAACTTTGGCTGAAAGGCCAAATTGAATGTCACACGTCTGGCAGACAAATGGACTCAAGTAAACTCGACATTGATCCCTTTGCAGACAATGTATTACCATTTCCTCAATACGCTGATTAAATTAATGCCCCGTTGTACGCAGTATTATTAATTTTGAGTCTTCAATCTGCCATTTCTCTTTCACAATTTACTCCAGCTTTATAAAATATAGAAGAGGAAAATTTTCTCTTGGGATAAGACGCGTATAAACGAGCGGGCGCTATAGATTTGTCGATTTTCCACCTGGTTTTCTATGTACTCTCAGCTAACCATTTGATCCAGTCCTTTTTCCCCTCTCAAAGTAAATATTTCCCGACTTTTTCCCCCGCTAGGGTTAATAGCCTTTATCCTTTTCTCATCACCCGACCGCATGGAATGCTTTACTTGGCCTTCCTTTGTTTCTCTCTCCCCCGTCTCCGAAGGTCCCCTCTCTCTCGGGCGCTTTGCTTTTTCGCCGTAATCCTCGAATAAAAGCGCGGATATTCTCGTCCGGTCTCAAGCACTTTCTCGTTCCGGGAAATGAGACTAGTAGCGCCGAAATGGAAGATGAAACCCGCCCTGGATGATGAGCAAGAGGCGAGGAAATTGCTCCTGGAAGACATAAAAAGTTACAGTGTCTTGATCATTGAAAGGATTACGGACTTTTGGTTATTTCATCGGTACGAGCTGCTTACACATCGGTTTTTGAGGGCAATATGTTCCAACTTTCCACCACTCTTTCTCGGAGTGTTCGTATATTTTCGATACAGCAACTCCTTTTACGATCCTTCCATGGTGCTGCTATGGTGCTGCTCTTTTATGGAGGATATGATATTTCATACCATTCGGATACGTAATTGGACTAATGAGTATTTTCTAAAAGCCTTGGAAAAAATTCATAAATTTTATATTTCGCAGCTTTTGTGGGAAAGAATTAAAGGATTAATTACAAAAACAACCAATTTTCTAAAAAAAAAAATCGAAAATTGGGATTCAGAGCATTTTGGTAGCTCTTGGTAGTTCTCCTTGAATAGGTAGTTCTCCTGAAAATCAGTTTTTTTTTGTCATTGGTTGTTTTTGTAATGAATTTTTTAATTAGTGTAGGCACTTTAGAGATGACATAGTTGATGAAAGTGAAGACGGTCTTCAGGAGTCGTAGAAACTTACTCCACATGCATCTGGTATCTACTACCAACAAACTCTCAATTTTATCGCGTTGTTTTTCTGGTCTAACGCAATTAAAGAGTGAGAAATAAAAAATTAACAAAAAAAAAAACCACCTTTAAAAAACGAATGAAAAACTAAAGAGTAAAAATGAAAATAGAAATCAATAGATTGAGGTATATTTTATGCATGTTGTAAGGGGTAAGATGTATTTTCGAGGGTCGATCATCTATCTACAGTGAATTTCACATCCCCTCTATTGCCATTCTACAAAATTGGGATGCTGATGACTGAACTGATTCGACTGCTGACTTCAGCTCCGAAATAATAGGCCTAGGGATCCTCTTAATCGCTGACCATGGAAAAACGATCGACGTTGACTAGTCGAAACGCTTATCCTGCGGTTTTCTCTCAGCTTTCAATCCGACGTCATACTTATCCTCGTCCAGTGGCCAGCAGCTGGACATGCTATAGCACTTAGCGACCGATAGTCGTTCCCTATTCGCCATCGACTATTTATTTACCGGATTCGCCATCAATTAGCGTCTCGTGGCCAGTAATTAAATCTCTCCTCCGAGCTACGCCCTGTGACCAAGGGAGCGACACCGATTTGCAATTAGTGGCCGCAGTCTGAATGGAGTATTTTTTTCAAGCTTGATCTCCTTGATTGGTTGGAGTGTACGAAATAGTTACGTTACGAGATCCGAAATACGAGCTGGCCAATCGTGGCAGAGGAGTGGGAGAGGTTTTTATGCATAACATTGGTACCAACCCAAATAAAGGATGGGATAAAATAAAAGAAATGACACACAATGATATTTTCTTCGAAAAAGAGAATTAATATCGACGGTGTAGAATCAACACTGCCAAGGCAATCTACCATAGTCCTATGCCAAGTTGCCACCAATCCAAGTTTTGAGAAGGAGGCAACCCAGACGCCCCCAAAAGACACGATGCTTTGAATTAACTATTCTGCCCCGCTTATCAAGAATGCAGTAACTTCACTTTCGGGTGGTTTTGAGTCAGATCGCTCTAGAGGTCCATGGGAGGGTAATAAACCATTTGAAGGGTCAAAGTTCACCAGAAACAGCCATTTTCAATCCAAAATCGGTCAGGAATTTTGCTGTAAGCACCGTAAATAACTGAGGGCTTGAATATTGCCTAAAAGTTATCGGAATAAAAAAAATATCCACATATTTTGCAAGGAAAAACAAAAATTTTAAGACAAGAACGCTCAAATCGGTTCATTTTTGTGGCCGGAAAAAAATAAAATAGAAAACACGAAAAATGCAAATATATCTGAGGTACTGTAAGTTAAACAGGGTGTTAGGTCTTGCCAAGACAAACATTTCAGTTCAAGAAATTTGAAAAAATGTTTAGAATTGAGGGAGCTATGGTCTGAGTAAATGTGAACAAGTAAAAGTTTTTACCGAAGTTCCGTCCCGATTCTTGATTTTAGGACGAGTACAATACTTCCATTTACTCTGTAAATATGGAAGTAAAAACGCTTTTTCTTTAATTTTATATTTTTGGAGATACTCTTCCTAAGCACGGCAGATATGCGCTACGATATAATGCTTCAAAATTTGTTAAATTGACGTTGTCATTACTACCAACTCAATTTGAGAAAGAAAAACGCGAATTTTTCAATATCGGTGGGTGACTGACGACTATGTTTCTGAAGGAGGAGGGATCAGGTTTGATGACTTAGCCACCTCCTTCGGAGTAAATTGATTGTGTAGCGTCGAAAGGAGGACGGGAATCTCCCAACCACGTGCTCAAGTGGTTTCCTCGAGCCAACACGACGGTTTATTGGGCGAACAATTGACGGATGTCGACCGACGTCGAGGAGTTGACAAGGAGCGCCCCCGGGCTGGAAATTCTCTCGACCGGACGACGTCTACCCGACCTTCGACGATAAGCCGAGGATCTTGCGGTAACGACAGAGACTCGAAAAAGGATGATGGATCGGCGGAGGATAAAAAACGCCAAATTGTATTACGACGAGAACACCGAAAGCGAACTCGGCGAAAGAGTAAATAAATTCGGTAAACGTGAAAACCGGTCTTATTAACACTGAACCGCCAGCCTCGAATTGACATGATATGTTTGTCAATAAGCTCCAAGTAAATGTTAGCATGTTGGAGTTATTAGTCGGAAAATTCCCATATTTCCAAGAAGAGGAATTTGTCGTTTTATGACGTACAACGTGGGGTTTTCTTGAGAAAAAACTCTTATTTCGGGAACGGGATGAGATTGAACCTTCGAAGTGAACTGGCAGCCTTCATCGTGCCGCCAAATTTGGAAATTTTAAACTGAGATAATAAAAGATGAGGTTTGGAATGTGTGAATACCTATTTCCCCAAGGAATCCCAAAAGATCTCGTAAGCCATGGCTTGAATAGTTTTCATTACCTCTTTCGGTCGGTAGGCCGAACATTTGTTCCACCGAACATTCGTCGGCTTATTCATTTAATGGTAACCGGTATGATAAGGAATGAATCGACCTTACGTACCTGATGAGCGAAGCCATCACAATTTTGCTGACAAAACAAAATATCAGCGGTCAGCGAACGGCCGGTTCCGTCGTCGGCGAACGATGTAAATACCGCCGGTTTGTTTGCCGAATTCGCACAAACGCGTTCCCAATTCCCTTGATTATTTAATCAATCGAGAAAGGGGAAAGTTCACGTATCGAACCGCGCGACCTTCGAACGAGGAATTCGCGGGAATTGCGCTAATTTCGCATACATCGGCGATCGGCGGCATGATGTTGCAAAATTGAGCAACAACTTACACTTTTCGAAAGATGAGCACAGGACAACTTGTTCGGAAATTTTCAAAGGTTTTCAATAATACGTCACAATATTGGGTTATCAGAACCCAAGATATTAGCTACAGGAGGTTCAAAAGAAAAAAAAAGTTAACCTCAGCATTTTAAGGTCAAGAACGCCTGCTAAGATCAGCAATTTTAGACCGATTACAATACTTCCATTCACTCTGTTAATATGGAAGTAAAAAGATTGTCCCAAACTATTTTTTTTGACACTGATTTTTTTGACCCATTAATCCTCTCAACGAATCCGTTAAAGCGATTGCATTAAGGACCGACGACCTGAGCTTTGGTATTCATCCTTAGCTATCCATGACTGCAATTGTGTAGCTGCAATCTCGATGGTTACTCGGCCGCTGCAATTCATTAAGTGGCCGCCTAAGCTTCGCTTCACTTCAACAGCTGCGTTTCACCGTACAAAGCTGTTTGTACGGAAGGTAGCCGCACCAAGGCGCAAGGGTAGTTAATTAGGGGCCGCATTGGCGGTAACCCTATGTTGCATGGCTACATTCGGATTCAGGGACCTGTATACGTGTCAACTTGAATGGAAGGTTCGCTGAAGCAAGAGGTAATAGATCATCTGTGAAATGCCATTTCGTACAGAATATACCTGAGCTAGTTCAGATTTGAATTATTGAATACATTTGACAGTTTGAATTGTCCTGAATACAATAGGTACGTCGCAACGGTACGCGGTCTCGGCAAGACCTCAGACAAACATTTCAGTTCAAGAAATTTGAAAAATGGTTGAAAATTCAGGGAATTATGGCCATTTTTGTAAATGGCAACAGAAGGACACATGGACAGACGGGGACTCACAGACTTTTGTTCGGGAAGTGATTCTGAGTGAATGTTTATAAGTAAAAGTTTTTCTGAAGCTCCGTTCCGATTCTCGATTTCAACGCGATTCCAATATTTCCATTTACTCTGTAAATATGGAAGTACCTAATAATAAGGTCATCCATTTGTAACATATATCGTTGTTAACATTCGCTTCTCCATTGTCCTCCATACAATCGAATGGAAAATCCTGCCCTCAATCCACTAGAACTGGACTACCGGTTCACCTTTCCATGAACTCACCATTGTCCCCGCCCTGCGTGGGTTGACCTATTGGATTATTCGTTGTATGCGTGCTAGACTTACATTGTACTGCTAAGAGGAACTCCTACTAATTCTCTATACTTGCTCCAACGCTAACGTCATCCTTCACCCCCAGACGAGAATTTTCCTCTAGTAGAGAAGTATTGAAGTAGAGAAGTATTGCTCTATCTCGTGAACTTTTGACCTTGAATTTACTATCGATCTCGTTCTACTGACCCGACGTGACAGTTTTGTCCCAACCTATTGAAACTAAACGTGTTTTATTATTTAAAAAGTCTCATAATTATCGATAATTAGTTGCCCTGGCGAATGAAAAGGGCAATAGCGATAATCGCTGATTAGCGTGCGCTATAAACGGAGCTATCTGAAGGAAAAGGGAAATCGAACTTATTCGGCTTTAATCATTCAGCTAAATGAAATTGATCGACCTCAAAGGGTGAGACTGAACTTCCATCAGTTCCTAAGGGGAAGAACAAAGCCGAGAGTGCGGGGTCGAACTTCTGCTCAATGAGGAACTTCGACCTTTAGCTTCTATGGGCTATGTCTTGCCGACTGGCAGTTATCTCACTCTTATAGCCAACCTACCTATTAATGAAACAGGTGCTCCGATAAACCTCACCTGGTCTGTGAATTAAGTGGATATCGCCTTTCTTTGGCGAAGCTCCTCCTCCAACGATCAATTCAACCCGGAGGACCCTCGTTACCTTCTAACGCCGTATTAAGCCCGAGCTCCTATGTCAGCTTCGGAATAGATTGATTGTGAATCGGCTTGCTAACACTCGACTGCTGAACAAAGATCCCTTGATGACAGATCGGATCAACGCGAAGAGAGATTTTCGTCTACGAGGGAGGGATTTTCACCAATACACTGATTGAGCTGGATTGGTAATCACTTTGTCAACTTCATACGGCTCCAATCGGTCGCCAAGTGAACATCATCGCGACTGATTGGTAATTCACTCCTACCTGAAGTAATTTGCATCGATAGACATGTTGAAGACAATGAACGAGTCCACTGACTTCCGTAAATTGAGTTATGGTACGCCTATCAGTATCTCACACCTGTGACACTAGAGCGACACGTCCTGATCAGCTCCGACCCTCATAATTAGGGTGGCAGGTCATGCCCGGGACAACTTCGGTGACCGGGCTTAATGCTACACACCACAGATCCTATTCTCTGAATGGACGATGCTTTGGACATGTTCACTTTGGCGCACCTGCATCAATGTTTGTTATTATTCATCAATGGAACCTTATTTATAGGAAAAATTATCAATGAATTTGCATGAAAAAAATAACCAAAGAATCGGTCTGTCCAGACGGTCTGTGGGATGGGGAGGGGAACGGTCTGACGTGGGATACGGGCTTTAGATGGTTACAGATAACCACATCAGTTAGTATGTATGCAATGTTATATGCTGAATTTATTCGTTTCCATCGAGAATTTGAGAATCAAGCACCTATACCGAAAATTCATTTACTATAAACTTCATAAATCATCCCCCGACGCATAACATCTGTGTGACAGGATCGTTTCACAGAATGCGACGTACCCTGAAAAAATACCATTCCGTTTCCTAGAGCAGCTGGACAATCCGACGGGATTGGAGAGGATAACTATAAAACATTGGTCGTCCTTTCCTCAGGCTTAACCCCCACCCCTCGCCGGCTCTGGCGATGACAACTTTGCTCGGAATCTGACCGAGGGTATCGTAAGGGTCGTCTCGGAACATTTCACTCTATCCCTTTTCTGGATTAAACATTATTTGTAGGTCGACCCCTTTTCCTGGCTCATCTGATAACGGAAGCTACCCCAGATCCAAGACTGTGGTCGGAGAAGTTTCATCATGATCATGTGATGGTTCATCATGAAGATGATCTCTTGTCTACCAAAAAGAGATCCGGCCCAAGACTGAGCCCTGCTGGTCAAGAAATGGCTCAGTTATCCAACAAGCTTGCAGACCATTGGTAGTTCATATCGTTTTCGGTTATTCGATCTTATTGCCCATTTTCCAGCAACCGATCACGGGACCATTGCACACCAGAGGTGAGAAGTCCCGCATTACATTATCTACTTTGATGACCCCAACACGCACGCGCCAATTTTCCCATGAGGGAGTGGTGTGGCGACCGACCTTCTCACTCATTCCGCCTGACAACTAGCAGTATCTCATCTACTACTTTGGTGACCCCAACATCCACACGCCAATGTTCTTATTCGCTGGGAGGGAGAGTGATGTGGCGACCTTCTCTCTAGCTCCGTTCGGCCATTGTCAGTTCGTATCCTCTCGGCTTTTTGATCTCATTATCGAACCGCCCTTCAACACCCACAGGCCAAATTTCATATTTGCAAGGAGGGGGAGTGATGTGGCGACTTTCTCGCTAGTTCCGTCCGACCGCTTGTGTCCTCTCTGCTTTTCGATCATTATTCAACTTCCAGTAATCGATCATGAGACCATTGAACATCACACTGTGATGATCACAGGTCCCACATTACTTCATCTCCTGCAACTTCTTCAATTCCGTTGAATGTCCATCGAACGAGCAAATGAAGGCGTATCAGCAATAAATTGATAACCGATCCATTGACCCTGGCGACTGTTGAAAGTTATGTCGCGCAAACGAACTCGCAGGAGAGGATATTAATGGAAAAGTGTCGGGCCAAGAGTGTATTTAACTGCTGTTTGCCCGATAGCAAGTTGTCACCCCGTCCCTTGTTCTCCAGAATTTCTCTCCTTGTTTCGCACATGTAAGTTCATTTTCATCGGCTCCGTTCTCGGTAAGCGAGTATGGCATCGTATAATAGGCCCATCGGGTTTCCAACTCGTACAACAGACGTCGCTTGCCGACACTAAAATATGGTCCTTTTGAATTTCGAGCAGAATTGATTCGTTCTCAAACGGCTTTGACTGCGGGGCTTCGATCAGATGGAGCGAACAAAAGATTTCAATGCCTACCGAATTGCTGACGTGTTTCTCTCTGTATCGGTAGTTTGGGTTCATTGAAATCCTCGTCGGTGATAATTCGCCTTTTCATCGGAGGTCGAGTATTTTCTGTATTGATTTTCTTGACTGAGCGGCATGAACTTTATAGACTTTTTTCAATTTTTAGTAAGAGGGCTGGTTCTCGAGTTATGGTGGAACCAAGAAGGGTTTTCCAAACTACTCCGGAATTTGAACCGGTGTCTGGTTCAAAGAGTCACTCGTGCAAAAAAATGAAAAACCTATCCACTGAAGTTGAGCACGATTGTAGAAATTTCTATGCCAGGTGATACACATACCAGGTGTATATTTACATAATATGTATTTACATTATATTATAATGTAAGTGATGATGAGCAATTTCAGAAATCTACATCATCCAAATTTTGGATTCCAAAACAAGTTCGGCTAGGCCAAAATTTGGATGCCAATAACTTGGATAAAATTCATACTCGTCCAGACGATCTCTTCGTCAATTTTCCAGTAGGCATACGTATTTGTATGTATCCTTTAGGTATTAAATTATTACTTATCATCCTATTATTAGCTATATGTATTATTATGTATCCTATCTTTAGGTACCTGTGCATTATGTATTACAGTAGGTAAATACCGATGTATTTATTTTATATTTATTTATTAATCTATAGACTAAAGGGGGTACTGTACCAACTCTAGTACCTCCAAACGTCCAGGGATTATTTATCTGACTCTGATTTGTCAAGTAGATTAAAAAATGGCATTTCCAGTGTTGTGGGGGCCGCGTGATGGAAATTTCGTGTCAGGTTAAGCCAATACGTTGAGCACCTGATGTGACCCCTGGATCTGGGTTGCGGCTTAAGCTCCGGTACATGACAAGTTAATTTTCCTCAGTGGCACTGATTGACATCCGTCTCTCGGCAAAAACAAGCTATAAGGGGCCTTGATTGTTGAGTGCTTTAGCCAGAAAATGCGGCCACTGGCCAGGAGAAATAAATTGTTTTGTCTTCGGCCGAACGGTGGAGGAAAGGCGATCATTTTTCGGCTCGTTAAACCTACCTCAAAACTAATTCCATTATTTGCGCTTGAGCTCATTGATTTTATTTATGAATGAAATGAAAGTTAAGTGAAAATTAGTGGAAAAAGCTTTTCCAATTTCACTTATACGAATGCCATTTTGGACAAACCTAGTTCAAACTGGTTGTTTTTCAGTTTTTTTTTGTTAGTTTTTAATTTTTAATGTTTGGACTGCAGTACTTGAGAGTTTAATTCTGATTGTGAATGCACCCCAGTCATGCATAAGAAATTCAACGCTGAATCCAGAATCGTGCTGAAAAATTGTTTTGAGGGGAAGAAATGTGGGTTTTCGCAACGCTAAGTCTGCTTTTCTTGGAAAAACCTCAAAAAATTGGTTCTTTGCAACAATTCGATACAAAAGTGCGACTGGCGGAGTTTATTTTCCCATTTTCGACCTAGTTTCAACCAATTTTTTCCTCAACCTTCTTCATATCCTCTCTTTTTAGCATCAACTGAGCATAATTTTGACTCAATTGCAAAACTCAATTGAATTTTTTAATTTCTGTTTCTTTCAGGTAGCTTGATGAAGCCGTCGTGGTAACAGTTTCTTCCGCAGTCAAACAGCAGCCCAAGCTGTGAGTATATATTTTACCTAACCTCCCAGCCTAAACTATGGCCACGCAACTTGCACAGAAATGAAGATAAACTCGATGGCCGTTTACGGTTGGCAAATGTGATTGCCCAGTGCTCACAACAACTTGTCCTAATTCGCCCTGCGCGATGGTGGGGGGGGATTCGCTCGTGACTGGCCTTTCGCATCGTAGGTAGGTACACTTCAACTTCGAACGACCGAACAGCTTACGGTCGATGGACGAGGATGGCAATATTAATATTTCAACTCGACGCTATCCTTAGGATCGATAACTACCCTACCTTAGCCACTGTCTTACCTGACTCCCTGTAAAACCTCAACCTCGTTAAGTTTTGAATTTCCAATAGTATTTCTGCTACTTCGAGCGAAGAAAGTGTAAACATTGTTGCCACTGGTCTCAAAAATACTCTCCGACTTGAGATTGTACGCAAACATAATTATTTCACAGTTTTGTCCTGGTGAATTGTTGAGGATCGATCCGTTATTCAGTTTTTGTTGTCAGATATCAGGGGTATGGTCTTCAGAAACGCTCTGTCTCCTTCGCCGAGCTTTCGAAAATTTATATTTTCATCATCAGGGCCTGTAACAATCAAAAATCAAATCAACAATATGGCACATTCGTTAAACTCTGTCAGTCTATTTTTAAACAAGAAGGAGACTAGCATGATTTAACAAACCGTTATGTGTATAAACCTACTTGGAGACAGGTCTAGACAGTCACAATATGACCACTGCTGAATTTTTCTTTTTCGGGGGAATGAAGTCCATGATTCTGAAGCGATAAAAATTTTTGTCAAAATAAAGTATTTCGCCCTACGATTCCGTGATCCATATGGGTCATTCCTCGATTTTGAAGACCAAATCAATTTGCAGCTGTTTCCCTTTTTATGGCCTGGGACAGAATATTAAATATTTCAAATTTTCAAATTTTGGGGCTGGACATGTCCATGGTCACGGCAATCGGGTATACATCTACTCAATTTATCTAATAAAGAACTGATTTCAACGTTTAAAATTTTAAAATGTAGGTGCACTAATACCCTTTTCAGAAAATATTGTTTTCATTTCGGTAACTCAGCGAAGGTTTATCAATTTTAGATAGGTTTAAAATTAGCGTGTTTTCCGACTTATTTGATCCGGGAATCCAGGCAAAATCGATCGAGCGCTTTCTACGACACCGTCATCTTCAGGAGCGTATCAATCATCGAGGATACCGTCTAAATTAACTCTTTTTCGATCGCTTTCGCGGAAAAATCGCATTATGCAATTAATGTTGGATTAATTCGTTACGTGGAATTCAAAGCGTTAAAGTAAAAACCCCCTCATAATCGAAAATCATAGTCATGTCGCGATATCGGAATGTTGATTCAGATAAAAAGCCCATCTGTTTGGAACACGAGTTCGTGAGCGCGTGATGTTCGCCTTGCGACGAATATCATGATTGCGCGGTGCAATCAATAGAAACAGGGTGGGGGGAGGGCCTACAATCCTTCCCTTGGGCTGATCGCACTGATAGTACGGTGAACTACGTTTACTAGGTGACCACCCGCATAAAATTCTGCAGCGGTGAACAACCTGTCCTTATAGATAACGCGCATTACTCATTATATGGGGTACATATCATATTTCGATAGTCCGGCAGGTTTTCGAGCATTGTTAATTCCATTTTGAGCAAAGTTCATTTCTGATTTTGAGCTAAGTTAATTCTAATATCAAATTTTTGAACATTTTTGGGCTGGGTCATTTTTTTGATTTGCGTCGCGTGTTTGAAGTCGTGGGGAAAAGAGAAAAACAACGGCGTCCTCGTTATCTATAGGTTTCCAAGCGCTTTCGCCGTTTTCCTACGTGGGCCTTTCCCGGGGTTACCATATTTATCGCAATAGGACGGTTATTTATATTTAAAAAGAATAATATTGTTCATTTTTATTTTTGTACTATGACTTTCACCCAGGGGGGCCAGAATTCGATACAAATTTAGGAGAAAACATAATTTCTTTTGCCATCAAGCTGATTTCACTGTTTTTACGACCAACCCCTCTATAATTTACTTCGATAATTTTTCCCATCAACCCAATAAAGGAAAAATAATCTGAGCGACTTGAAATAAATACATAACACTGATTGATGGTCTTGTTTGCGTGATGGAGATACCTGTAAAGCATTATTTACAATAATCTTCCAACCTTGCTCGGCGGTCTGAGCGTTCGTGAGCAACAGACTAATCGAAATAACCCTGAACTTTGGAGATAAGCTATGATAAGGGTTTTCAGTGGTGGTTCTCCGGCTCTCGAATTGGAAACAATTTTCTAGGGTTCGAGAGATGAAGGCTTCCAATCTGAGGTTATCACGTCACTTTCGAATACTAATGTCGAAATGAGGAAAAACTGCTTCTAGTAATTCGACCTCACGCCGAGTAGCGGTCGTGGTATTGGCGAGCAAAAACGATGCGCATAATTTTTGCTTTTCCAACCGAATATAAAGTAGGCAAACTTGGAACAGGTACTTGAAACAAAACTGATTTCCCCCACCGTCGTCTGAAAATGCAAGTTGGAAAAGTTTTTCGGATCTATGGTTGGTTCGGAGCTATGGTTATTATTAATCAACAAACCGCTAAATTGCACGGTTCTCAACAACATTGATGATATCCGAACGCTTTTAACGGCGGAGGGAACGTTTAAACCGCCGTACGATGTACTTTATATTCCTCAAACTCTCAGGAGCAGTTTGAAAATCCGTTTTCCCAAGTCTATTTTCATATGGAAATAAACCCTTTTCCCCTTGACGCCTTCGATGGGAACTCCGCTAGGAAAACAATAAATTCCTGAATAGGGCCCGGCCGTTTGCGTATCGCCTCTCAAAACTGAAGAGCATAATAAAACCAGAACGTTCTTCGAGTCAGCGTATCTGGGGTCCGAACAGAATTCAGATATATACCACAATATTCACATTTTATACGTGGAAAGCCTTCACTGGTTGCATGCGGGAAATTTGTATTTTATCGGCGTTTCCTCTACGTGGAAAATCGCCTCTCTCACGGCGAGCCTTTTTTTATTGGTCAATCGAGGCCACGTGACGAATAAAAATGAGTTTTTTTTATTGCACCACTGAGCCTTTGCGGGTTGGAGTAATCATGCACTCACATTTGCAGCTCGTTCGGATCCGTATTATATTTTTTAAGAGCGTTGACGCCATTTCCGCAAGATAGATACGATATGCCACCCGTATAGTGCAGATTTATCGGAAGCATTGAAATCTAGAATTACCTACTTGAGTTGCTTCCGCTTCGGTCGTTTTGTTAAAAGGATTGCGGGTTTTGCACTTTACTCAGTTTGAAATGTAAAAAAAAAGTTATTCCAGCTTTCCCTTCGATATTGAGGCCAAGTGACTACGGAGTACCACCGGACAAATAAAACAGGCATAAGGTGCAGCCGGGCAAGTGCAAAACGGGGTAAATGCACATGTGTCTTTAAAAACTCGGAATTTTTCTAATGCCCTTTGAGGGTATTCTAGGCAAACTTATTTGTCTTCACTAGATGCCAGTAGAGAGCGCTCAAGCCTTTTGATAACAGCAGGAGTAGGGTGATGTTGTAGGTTCCACAATTCTACGGTGTATCTCTGATGTCAAGGTAATGAAAGGTTTTTGTATCCGTTTTTTCAGGGAATAGTTTATTTTTCTCAAAATTTTATTTTATTAAAAACCTAAAAAATTTTCTGATTTTCGAATCATAGTTGGTAGGTACTTTCGAATTATGTAATGAACAGTGCTTGAAAGCATTTGTTGTCTATAGTTCGATTATGTGTACAATGATAGACATATCCGTCGATGCGTAGGCAAATTTTCTTCGAAAGACAATCTTTTCTTCTTTTTTCCGATAATCCGCCCCATTCCCATCAATCCAGAAACAGTTTCAGCTCACTTTCACATTCTTCGCCGTACCGCAGGTCTACCACATCATCCTGTTCGCTATCCAATATCCAACCTCTGACGTTTCAATAACCCCCGCCCGTTTCGCTATTTCCTCCCCTGCCATTTCGGGAGACGCATCGGATATATCGACCCATAGCCGTCGCATTCAACAGTACGGCCACGTGAAAAAAGCTCGTCTCCCTGTCCAACGGTTGGTTGACTACCTCCAATTCTATCTTGGTTGGCTCTGATGTGGTCATATGTGTGGAACGCATGTTAGGGGGATATCCCGACATGACATTTGACACAATTCAAAAGGTCACGTGCCAATGGTTTCAGTGAGTCTCTAATGGTGATGACCGATTGATTTTCTCGCTTCTTTTGCCACCTTTTATTATTTTTGTTCCTTTCAGTCATTCGTGGAATGACGACAGTCGAGCGATCGGTTGCTTCTTTACGGTTGAAACTTTATGTCGGAAATGTTTCGTTTCGTTCGTTCCTCGTTCGTGCAATCGAATTTACTCTTCGAGATTGAGTCGAGGGCAATAGAATTGACACGGGGCTCGGTTTCATACAGGAATTTAGCCATCTCTAGGACAAAGAAAGTCTGGAACTCTATGCTGGCAAGATTTCCGAGAGGGTAGCAATTTTGAGGAGCGAGGCCGCAGTGGCCAAGAGTTGTGGTGGGGCCAGGAAGTTGGCACTTCGTCATACAACAAGTGGATGTCTTCTCCGCCAGACTACCAGGGGGCCGTCTGTCGAATTATTATTTTCCCTATTATTTCCTGGTTTGGCTGCATTTACCTATGGTAGCTCTTGCTGATTCGAAGATGCTGGTTGGGGTCGCGCAATGGAGATGTGGGACAGCATAGGTAGCCCCTCGACAAATCGTTGCCACGCTGGCTGAATGGCGTCAGGTCGTCCCAGCCTAGATCCGCAGCCCAGGTGAGTTGCAGTAGATGTTTGGCCTGGAATACGACAGGGTCGATGTAACGCTGGGTGTCATACAGTCGACGCACTAATAAAATGAGAGAATGTTCCTGGCGAAGCGGACTGATTGACGGCTGGGTATCAGGGTATGCCCAAAATCTTGGTTGCATCCTCAAAATCTCAGCACAGACGCACCTAAAGCTCTGGGGATGAAGAGGCAGCCTCTTGCAGGGTGGGGTAGTTGGATGTCTATTTCCCGAATTCGAAACCACCAATGGTGCTTTAACGGCGATGATTTGGGGCCCCTACCCCAAGACTCTCTAGTCAATGCTGGTCATCGATGTCATCGATGTACTTTTACATGATCGGGTATCTCAGGATGCATCTGCTGCTGGCCAATTGAGGATCCTGTGAATAGAGTGTCTCTCACCAAAATACAGTTGATTCGCTGGGGCTTTCCGTGGTTGAGCACTGCCTTGCCAGAGCTACAATTTTAATTCTAAATTAGTTGAATCTGGAAACCACATCATACTGAAATCGTCCAAGAACAAACATAGCCCAGAAGTCTGAGGCATGGTGCCAAAATGTCTTGGGGACAAGAGTGCCTGAGCCCCAGTCTGCTAGAGTTCCAGGCTGGGGTTGCCCTCAAACCTACTCCTACTAATTGCCAAATGCATCGATTGGACAATTTGAGCAAATAAAACCATCGAGAGGCTTCTTCAAAAATTTTACTTTTCGCTCATTTCATCATTATCACTTTTTATAATCATCTTTATATTCACTGCGATTGTGTGCCTACATCGCGGCATTCAAGGAATACACCTCGAATCGTATTCTCTCGCTTGATCGCATTCCGCTCTTCCAAGTTCAAGAACTGAAAACTTCTCGCTTCATAAAATAACACAAGGGGATCGAACAACTTTGGAGCTTAGAATCGTCACAATATACAACGGGGGAAGAATGAAGGGGAAATAATTCTTAACAACTACCAACTTCAAAAAAGGTTTCCAACAAAGCGCTCACGTTTGAATGGAGTCGAAAATCGGTCGAGAACTTCTCACCCCCATGATGGGAGGTCACGATTTTTCCATCCCTCTTATCGGAGAGCGGCGAAAAAGCAAAAAGGGTTGCCTCAATTCATGAAATATCCTTCCGATTTTGTAAAAGCGACACGGGTAAGATAGAAAACCCCTGCAAGATGGGTATTGATGGAACGGTGGGAATTCGCAGGGCGTGAGAAATAGTCTTCTGGGCGAAGAAAACGGAAAACTCGCCTCGGGGGAGGAGCGTTATTGCGTTACGCACGAAGCCTGACGTTGCAAGGTCCACTGCTCAGGGGTCCCTGGAGGTAACGCTGTTCTCGAGGAAGACGAAAACCCCGTCGAGATCCAGCTCGAGACAGAGCACTAAATTTGCAGTTTTCTCGGTAGATTTTCACCACATAAATGTCCTCAGGACGCTTTCGATCCATCTTCCCGTAATGCTGGAATCGGAGTCGGGAAAACGACGCAGGGAAAAAGAAGATTTGAATAGAAACGCATGACACCGCATTATCAGATACGAATAACATGTATCAACATGTTTAAGTACTGTTATAGTAAGTTTTTCAAATGAAAATTGGAAATACAGGGCAGCCTTTCAGCAGTTGTAACTTCCAGGACTGAAACCCCGTTTTAAAAATGTTGCCACCTACCAAAAATAACTTGGGTATTTGACTTTCTGTTTGAATTCTAATTTGTGTTTGACTTTCAGTTTGAAATTGAGTTTGAGTTCAAATTTCAGTTTGAGATTTGACATTAGGTACTCATATTCAAACTGAAACTCAAACAGGGACTGAAACTGAAATTTGAACTGGAAGCCAAAGTTAATCTCAAACTGAAATCAAACTGGTACTGAAAATCAGACTCATACTGAAACTCAAATTGAAATTCGAACTCAAACTGAAACTCAAACTTGAGTTTCAACTCAACCTAAAACTCGAACTGAAACTCAAACTGAAGTTAGAACTGGAACTCAAAGTAAAATTGAGTTTGATTATAAGTTCGAGTTTGAGTTGGAGTTTCAGCATCAGTTTTACTTTCAGTTTTAGTTTGAGTACCAGTTTGAGTACGAGAATGCGGTTTTGGTAATTGGGTAGTTTCGTAACTGCCCTTGTCAAGGTATAACAATTTGTACTTCCGAAAAATCCTGAGGGGATTGAGCTAATAAACGAAGGCCTATGTTACTTCAAAGAACTGGTAGCTTATTTGTCTCTTTTGATACATGACTAAAGAAACCTGAAGACAAAGTTGCAAGGAGTCGCTCGTAATTGAGATGCCTGCCCTTCTTTGAGAATTCGGCTCCTCGAACTCAGGAATTCTTGATACACAATAATACACCATGGTCCTTGTAAACTCGCCCGAACCCTCTGATCTATCTTTGTACATGGTATCAGAGTTGAGCTCAATCTGACCTCGAATATTAAATTATCAGGCAAACAGAGTATTAATTTGCGTAATAATGTGAACTTGTGAAACCTGCCATGCACAGTATCCGGAGAACAGCGCTTTGGCGATAAGTTTAACATCCTTCTAACAATAGACGGACGGATGGTAAAGTTCTGGTGAGTCAGGTAAATTGCAAACTTGAGTTGAAAGAGCAGGCGCCTTTTGGGTACTGTATCTCAGAGTAGAGATCGTATTATCTTCAAATAAGAAAATTTCATAGTTTTCCACAGTCTACTTAAATTGCACAATGAAAAGGCGGTCGTATACGAGAAATAAAGTTAGCATTTGAAATTTGGATAAATAATTTGGAAGTAGGTACCCGGGCGTTGGAAAATTCCAGGTCTGTTCGAACAGTTTGTAACATTTTCGGGGTCGTTTATAAAATTGTATTGCATAGGCATAATGTTTAATTTTCCAGTACATCAGTATAGTTGAAGTAGAACTATAGTGTACGTCATTGAAGTTGTCAGTATAGTCGGTATGATGGAATTGCTGACAATAAACAATCCGGAAGCCGAGATCTGGGCGGATGGCATAGTCACGAGATAAAGGCGAAGTTTCTTGTTGTAGCATGGGAAATATTGCGTGCGCATCGCTCTGCTCAACGCTCCTCTGAATTTCTCCGATTCCTCGGTCAGTTCGGTGCAGGTGTTGCAGAGGAGCAAAATTTGCAGTAGCCTGCCGCCAACCACGGTCATCAGACCCATTGGAGGTGCTGGAATCATGTGATTCAGAAAAATATAAATCGTAGAAAATATTGATTAAATAAATTTTCTGTCACTTTGATGGGCCAGTAGGGTAGGGCCGAGGCTTGACAATGATGCCTTTGCATCGGAAATGATTGCCACGAAGTTATTCTGCTCATTGCCGAGCTTTAGATGTGGCAAGAACATCTGCAATCCGTCAAAAAATCGAGACAAAAGATATAACCATGAAATATTGAGAAAACGAATTGGTCAAAAGTCAACAAGGATCAAACTAGGTAATAATTTGGCAACAACCGATAGTCCGAACAGTGTTGCCAAATCGACCCTTGAAACGACTCTTGAAATATTCATTTTCTCAAAATGATAATTATGAAATAGTGTGATCCTCGTTTGCTCAAGATATTTCATGGCAGTATCGGTTAACTCTATTTCTTGATGGTTTCCTGTTGTTCTTGCAACCGAAAACACTGCTCTAAGCCCAGATGATGATGTTGTATACATCGAAAGCTCGGCAATTGAGAAGGATGTTCGGTTTATTGACCTCGTTTCCGATCTCTTGACTGCTATTAGGTAGGTGTGTTTACAACCCCCTGTTCACTCCCTGAGAGTCATTTCTGAGAATGTGTGCCACCGACAAAATCGTTGTCACTAACATTCAAGAGGTAATTATCAATTATTTCTCTATGGCAATAACAACGTTCGTCGGTCGCTAAACAATCTCAAATTCTAATAGGGTCTTTTGGATCCTGAGGTTGTTTTGCTCCTGACGAATATTGCTATTCCCATGGGGTAACCAAAAAAGTTGTTTAACGACTGGAACAATTATGTTCATCGAACAATGAAGTTCCCGCTGAACAACGATGGACGACGATCGCTAAAATTGTCACAATCGATCAACTGCTCAAATAATCGTGAAAGAGACTTGCCTCGAAAGTATCTCAAGAAACCAGACAAGCCTTCGAAAATCCTCGTCGTTCCTATGATGAGATTTTCCGCTATGAAAAACGTCATTTGAAAACTATGAATTCGATTGATTTCCCGTGTCAATTTGCAAATTTCCGTGTGCACTTCGGCGCAATGTTCCAAATCCTTGCGCTTCAGGGCCTTGACGTTCAGCTGTTCGAGCAAATCCCGTATCAGTTTCAGCAAGCAGTAGAAGTACGAAATCGCTACCGAGAAGAACAGCACGTTGACTGTTTTGAGCGCAGCGGACCCAAGTTCGTCACTTTTTAGGGATAAAAAGTAAATCGGCAACGAGGCGAGAAGTACCGTCAGATAGTAATCGTAATCGCTGATGTAACGCAGATGCTTGCGGGTGTTGACTGGGCCGATGTCGCGGGCAATAGTTGACAAACGAGTTAGCAAATCTTGGACTGCTTTACCATTGTACAGATACCAGTAGAAGTTAACGGCGACAGTAATAATTAAAAAGATTATCCTGCAAACTGAAAAGACGTAGTGGAAATTGAATTCGGAAGGCATTCGCCACTTGACAATTGACCCGTCCACTACGACCTGGCCTATTATGGATAGCCATGTTATTGCGTGGAATGCGACGCCGATCCAGAATCGAAATTTGGTCGTTTTTCCCTTCGAATCGAACGGACATATCCCGAGCTTGTAGGCCAGACGAAATGAAAGAGGAAGAGGAGTTGACATATCGAGTCAATCCTTTCCAGCCGACTGGCGGGAAAATCGAATTGTAATTTGAGTAACGCTCAATGTTCGCATGATTCTTATCGCCGGTTTGAATCTATGGAACTGCGATGGTCACCGATCGCGTCTTATCGGAAAGGGAATTAATTGGTGTGGCTAAAAGCAAATTACACTTTCATAGAATCAGACACAATTGAGAGAAAGTTTTCTACAAAACAGTTTGCAAGCAATTCAAGGGCAATTCAATCAATTGAAGGGAACTATTATTGAGATATACGTTTAAACCCAATGGTTCTTGGCTCAGAAACTGACTTTCGATAAAAATGAAAAGATTTTGAATTTATTTACACAAATAGATATAATGGCTCCCATAAGTTTCAAATTGGATTTTTTCTAAAGGAATGTTTGCCTATACCACCATTTTATTCAGATAAATGGATATTCGATGAATAAACTTAATTGATGAACCCTCCCTTACATGACTAGTTCAATAATTGACTGGTGTGGGGATAGTAAAATTCAAATTTTGTTTTTATCTCGTCTAGATTTTTTTCTTGTCATTGCTATTATGACTGGGGTTTTGTTTATTGTAGTTTTACTGTTGTACCCACAAATCCAATTCATAACTCAAGAGAACGGATAAGAGAGAAAGGATATTGCGCTGATCTGACCTTCCACAGCACACAGACAAAAAATCTACTTACAAACACAAAAAAAAGCGAAAAAATAATATACCTATCGCGGTTTTGAAAATTGAGGTAGATCACTCAACAACAGAGAACAAGCAGAGGTACAGAGATATTTGTTCAGACAGCGGTTCTGCGTTGGACGAATTACCAACGAAGTGAAAAATTCCCTCCAAACCTCATACCCAATTCCAATTTTTCCAATTCCAATTTCAATTTTTCCGATATCCAATTTCAATTTTCTCAATATCCAATTTCAAGTAAATTGTATTAAAATTACTCAAGGCTGAGAAAAATTTGAATTAAAACATTTACAGAGAGTGATTATTTTGATCACCCTACTTCGTGATAGTACAAACTCATTTTTCCAACTGCTAAAAATACGATTAACCTCGTGCAGCATGATGTGCGGGTGGGTATGGGGGAAAATGTTTCCATTATTGATAGTCACGTACTAAAATTAAACTGACCCATTGGGGGTGACTCGCGTGACGAAACTCTACTTTCAGCTATGTCTTTCGGCTATACTACTACTAGCAATTGGCTATTCGGTCAATTTGAGCTAGCAAAAGATCGACTGGTACCATGGGTTAAGAATGTTGTTATTGCCAGGACGACACAATCAGTAAATTAGGACGGGAACTAAATAAATAGGTATATTCTGTTAAATAGACATTTTCCAAATCGACGTAAACGAAGACACCAGGTTGAAGATGGAAATATCGACCCGCAACTTGATTTAGTTGTCAGCTGATCGGGATAAGGGTCAAATCAAAACAGACGCCTCTTTTGCCGAGCTTTCGATTAATTGTATAATCATCCTCAGGGCCTAAAACAACAATAGCGCAATCAACAACAGCTGGCAACCAACTGTCAACAAATCGAAAGCTCGGCAAAAGAGCGCCTGTTTTGGCATGAGTCTGATCTCGAAGACACCTGGGGTATATTACCTTCAGGTAATGTACTGTACAGTGGTATATGTACTGTGAATGCGATCAAATCTATTGGTGTAATTTCATGCGATTTCTCAATGAAAAATATCAGGTCAGGCGGACTGAGGTCATAAAACAACGGACTTTCCCTTGCGATATAACGTCAAAAGCTCGGCGAAAGAGGAGGATCGGGATTTATGACCTCGGTCCTGATAAAATCATCTGACGAACACTACCCCCAGTATATTTAGTGCTTACACCAAACTCTATCACCCCGACACTGTTGAAGCTTGACGTGGCCAATCAGCCAAGCTGAGAAAAAACCGGTTCATTTTTGCGGCCGGAAAAAAATATAACAAATAACACTAAAAATGCAAATATATCGGAATTACTGTGAGTTATTCAAATTCCAATTAAACAGGGTGTTAGGTCTTGCCAAGACAAACATTTCAGTTCAAGAAATTTGAAAAAAGGTTGAAAATTGAGGAAGTTATGGCTATTTTTGTAAATGACCACAGATGGACAGACAGACAAATGGACCTACAGTCACACGGGCAGACAGACACTTGTTCAGGAAACGGTTCTGAGTAAATGTGTAAAAGTAAACGTTTTTTCTGAAGCCCCGATCCGATTTTCGACTTTAGGACGGTTACAATATTTCCATTTACTTCGTAAACGTGGAAGTAAAAATCGATACGGTAATTTTTTCATGTTGCAGGAGCGTTCCCAAGGGAGATTGTGGATGTTCATTTACAAGTGTGGTATACCGTAAGTATATTGTTTCTTCTGTTCTTCAAATAGATTATTAAATAATTGCAGTTGGCGAAAAAATTCATAAGCGTAATTTATAATAGTATAAGTATTAGTTAGAAGCATTAATTCAAAATTTCATGTGATTGGTGTGTCATAAAGTAAGTTTTTCCATGAAACCAGTGGTGTTGTACTATACGCAGTATTCCACATAACAACGAAGTTATGGTACTTCGATTACTTTTTGCCTCGTATAAAAAGTGGACAGAGGCTATAAAACAATGAACCGGGAGGTTACCAGATTTTACTGCTCTTCCTGCAGCTTAATTTTCTTCTCGTTTGATATTAACGAGGATTATGAATTTTTGTTATATGTAACGATTATTTGAGTGGATAGTGAATACCCGACAAACTCCACCAATATTGAATTGTACGCAAAATGAAGAGTTTTCGTCCAAAACTGCATTCATCCACTTTCGAGTTTTGTCGATATCGATTTCGTTTTTTGATTTTCGATTTCGATTCATAGCAGTTTTGGTACCTATAAGCAATCGAAAAAACGAAATCGATATCGACAAAACTCAAAAGCGGATGAATGCAGTTTAGGAGGAAAACTCTTCAAATATTATCTTCGGTAATTGGGATTCAGGTTCGAATAAACTTGATAAACTATAATCATTTACAGCCCCTGTGAAGACACTTTCAAAGACTTGCTCTGGCCATGAGCTACTAAGTTACTTACTTAGTTTCTGCATGTGAAAGTAGCTCTTTAAACAACATTAAGCAGCGGCTCATCAATTTGCGATAAAGGCCACCTTTGTTTTTCAAGGATCGTTAGTGTTGTTGTTAAGACAAACTTACTTGTCTGAGTAAACGGCAATGTGG
The DNA here is from genome assembly GCA_036186465.1 of Nesidiocoris tenuis. Taxonomy (NCBI): domain Eukaryota; kingdom Metazoa; phylum Arthropoda; class Insecta; order Hemiptera; family Miridae; genus Nesidiocoris; species Nesidiocoris tenuis. The sequence goes on along the minus strand of AP028915.1, from coordinate 9,973,182 downwards.
TCGGTGGTGGTGAAACACAATTTTCTTGTGTAAGTCACTCCGTCTCGATAAATACGTAATGCGAGGGCGGGGGTTCGATGTTTTTTGGCCGCCACCGCCATCCCTTGAGACTAGGGGTCTCTGAATTAATAAGGCGGCGAAGTGCCAGTTCTTTAATCTACTTGAAAATCTCAAAAAATTTAACCCTGAACAATCTGCTAGATATTCGTGTATTGGTTTTGTTCAAAACGTTCAAAGATTAGCCAGAGACTAGTAAAATGTCTGTTGATGCTATCAATATTTCAAAATCCTCAAATAATGAGGAATCAACTCAATTCTCCGAATTAAACCGTAGAATGTTTCGCAGTTCGGCAAGTTGGTGGATGATGTTCTGTATTTATTTATTTAGAATTGGTCAGCTTCAGTAGCGTTGAATTTGAGTTATTGCCAAATCTAAACGTTCAGGCATTCCTGATTCCAATAAACGCAAGTCCCCTGCGGAATTTTGTTGAGTTTTGGGTATTATTAGTTGATTTGGGTTCGATGTGTGGGTGAGCGGGTTGTGGGTATGGGTAGGTAGAGTAGCATAATTTTAGAAGTACCTGAGAAGCATTTTATTATTTTCTGTCGTTTAATAGACTTTGTTTGTGGTAAAAACATGAAAATTACCATTCGTACCGTCAAGAAATCATGTTGGAAATGTTCGAATATTCTACCAGTTTTTCCCGTGTCATTTACCGTACGTCGATCGGGATTTTAACTGGCTTTTAGTTTTGGGCGATTTTTGGCGGTTTCTTTTGCCTGCTGAACATTTGTCACCCCTTCAACATTCAAATAGTTTGAGTTTCCAAGTGAAATCAAAACTGGTTTTTCTAATTTGCCAAAAAGTGTTTTTTTTTTACCTTCTGGAAAAAAATCTTCACTACTCAAGTCTCAAACACAAAATTGCTTATTTTGATCTGTAGTTTTGAATCGCAGTAAATACTAGTCAGTAGTGCGGAAACAGAACTACGCCAGTGAGTTAGGTAACTCAGATACACCGTCTACCCGACGCGCAGCGGTAAGGATTATTTGCGACCGGTAGGGCGAAATAGTAAATTGCGTATGGTGATGTATTGGAGAGAGACAGCCGGAGAATCCCTTAGGTCGAGTGCAGCCAGCGTGGAATTGTGTCGGGTGCAGCGATGCGGTTTTCATTCGTACTAAACTGCGTCGCACACAAGAGACAAAAACAGCAATATGTATGGAGGAGAGCAAGGATCAAAACACCGAAGAGGCGAAACAGCAGAATTTAAGCGCCATAGGCGAAGAATGAACTAAACGCAATCAAATCGACCATACGAAATTCTGCGCATTTTCTGGGCTTCAACGTTGACCAGTCGCACATCAACTTGGAGTATTTTTGGGACTTGATGTGGTTATAGGTGCTCCATGATGTTCCTGCATGATGCACTGGCTGTGGTTATTGTTTATGTTTGCTTGTTGAATTTATAGTTTTTCGTTAAATTTCTCGCATAATTCTCAAAAACGTTGGCCAGGAGTAGGTATTTGTTCTGCCGTTGATGCTTTAATAACATCTAATAATTCTCATAAAAAATGTTGGAATAGAACCAGAATTATGGACGTCATTAAAAATCAGAAAGTGGTCATAATGCGAGTTATTTCATTTTTAATTTACCAAAAATTAGAGCAGATGATTTTACGCCCTCGAACAAATAATTCTTTAAAAATAATCCCTTAAAAAATGATTCCTTGAATACCGAATAAAGGACTAGAAAAAGCGAAATTACTGAACTAACCCTGAAAAATTAATTTCTCCGAAAAAATTCAACCTACGGAAGTTATTTTACTCTAATTTTCCAAAAATGTACAATGTATGTATAATGATATTCTTTAGGACAATTTTGAGGGGCCGACGTTCTCTTATTTCTATTTCTGACTCCCATAAACCATGAGAGAACGTCGAGCTCACTCTCTCACCCTCAGAATTGCCCAAATGACACTGCGACAAAACCGAAAATCTTGGAAAAACTGGACCGAGCATGCGCAAAACCGTGCGGAACTGACTGAACGCGCACCGAGAACAAACTCCAAGAATTCGTGGCAGTCAATAATCGCAATGGCCAACTTTGTGGCGCTTGTTTCGTCTTATGACTCCTATCCTTCTCGATTGCTGTTCCACGACTGATCTTGTATTGAGTACCATAACCTTAAACTCATTCATTTGAGTACCATAACCTCAAAGTCGTTCGTGGATCAATGATATTTTCCCCGGCATCGCAAATCGCGCAAGACGAACGCCTTACCGAGCCTGCGATCAATGTCTGTAAGGACGAAAGGATAGCGAAGTAGGAGATTAATTGAAGCCGCTGCTGTGATAAGTTGGCCCGACCTGCAATATGAGAAGGTGGTACAACATGCTAAGAGCCCTTCTCACTTCTCAAGGGCCCTCGATCCTATCCTCCGAATTCTCCAGCGGTATAATTGAAGCCACTTCACGCACACAAACTCTGGAGGTTTCAAATTAGCAAATTTATGGCGAGGTATTGGATTTGCTCATAAAATCCATATTGTACATTGATACATTACCTACGGCTTGCTGAGAATTTTCAGCACGTTTAATCGGTGGATCCACGTTTGAGATTTTGATGCTGGCTCTGATGGGATGTTGGAAGTAGTGAGGTTGGGGGTGTAGGTATCGGGAAACGAGCATTTTTTGACGATAAGCTCTTGTCAAGGTCATTTCTTGGGCTTCATGGCCACCCTCAAGAACAGCCTTTGATGTATGCATCTAAATAACATGTGCTTTCAACTCTAATTGTATTTTACTGGCGAGAAAAAATAATTAATCTTACAGAATATTATGATTGATGATTTCTGCTTCCAAAATTTGAATTAAAATTGTCGGATGCTCCGTTGGATCGAAAGGAGGCATCCTTTCAAAACTCCGGTTAAAGCTCGCTCTCGTTGACGTTATTTTCTCGTACAGAAACAAGACTTATCTCATTTAAGACTGTTTACCCTTTTCGAGAGGGATCAAAGGAATAGGAAAGAGACGGGGATGTCAGGTCGGCGGAGTGCGCATGTCTGAATGGTTGGCGTTGAAGACAGAACAGTCGCTTCAGAGATTAATTAGAAGACCAGTTTGAACACGGGACACTGAAAGGGAAGCCAGAGAGCAACTCGTAGCTTAAGCTGGAGTTCCAACGAGGATTTGACTTTCCGAGTTGAGCCCATCAGGTCGAATAATAATTTAGATTCGACCTTCGCTAAATTACGCCATTTCACGCATCCTTAACTATGCTTACGTTTCTTGTAAATTATCAAGCGCTCTCCATTCGGAAACAAGATAGTGGTAATTTAATAATGGTCGAATTGAGCTTTTGTATGTTCACAGTCACCATCAGAGCATGGGAGTGAGAAAAGATCTTTCCATTCTAAATCTAAAAGCAGAAATCAATTACCCACTATTCAGAAGAGATTTGCAATGTTATGCCTTGTTTACATCCAGCTGACACCACAGGCGACTAACAAGTTTTGTTCATAAACTCCCATTCTCAGCTGGATTTTATTTAAAAAGCTGACCACTATTTACCGGCATTCCAGTGTGTGAGTTCCATCATCCGGAAAGTCAAATGTTCGACTTTATGTAAATATGTGTTTCTCCTCGGGTCGCTAGCTGCATAATTACTGCAACCCCTTAGCAGCAACTGACCTTGGCAATGGCAATCCCCGAAGGGACACGTTGGCGAAAGAGCGGTAATTATTCTGAATAGGTCACTTGTCATTTGCATTGGCTTAGAATCTAGACACGCACTAGGTACTACCAATTATTTCTGCGATGTGTTAGGTCGAATATTACTCTCATCCGAAAGTACCTGAAGGAAAGAAAATTTGAGTTTAAGTAATTTTTTAACAGAACAGCTAAATTTTGAATAAATAATTCACATCCTATCTAGGAGTCAAAATATTGATTTTTTATCAAAAATCCTTGAGTGGAGCCTTCACTCTCACAGTTCTGTCTGTCTGTAAGCCAATTTCCAGCCAAAAGACTAGTCCAGTTTGAGTGAAGATTGAAGTGATTTTATTTATGACATTATCATAAATTATATTATAGTATGAGGGCCGGTTTATCAATTTTTTTTGAAGCTAGATAACGTAAAACCCTCTAGGTAAAGGGAAATAACAAATAGGTTTTTGGTATCAATTAAATTTGCCAAAAATAAATAAGCTTTTATATCATTTGACCAACTGTTCTTCGATCCAGAAACACTGTGTAGCGCTTAAAAACTAAAATGAAGTATAATAAGTATAAATGAAAATAAATATAATTTTCCAAAATCAAGCGGTGTTCTTCTTTTGTTTGAAGTTGAACAAAGAACGTCGCAAGATTCATACCACTCAAAGCCGTCCTGAGTTTCCTCGTTAGTTCCTTCCAGGGGGAAGTGTCTCTTAAAAAACTAGGGCGCTTTTCTTACCACGGAAAATCCCTTCATTTGTTCTACACTCTGGTCAACGGCGAGGGTATTTCATTAGGGTGCCAAGATTCTAGGTCGATAGTACGATGGAAAAAGCTGCTCGCAAATTGGATACATAACTAAAAGGCATCGTACAATTTCACAACTCCCACCGTAAATGACGAAGGCTAAAGGCCTCTATCCTCCAAACTAAACAAAAAAAAAAAAAAAAGCTGCTAAGTTGATTAGTGACATGGGTACATTATTTGTCTGGGTATCTCAGAGAATAAAGTTCAAATAGTTGGGTTTATCATCATATCATTTGCGGAATAATGGTCCATGGTGAGCTCAATGATGCTTAAATGGTACGTTTTCAAAATGATGAATAAATAGGTACAAAGAGAAAATACGCTTGTCCCCCCCCCCTCTCACGAGATTCAACCCTCACCAGCGCCCGGCACCCCTACCCCTCCCAACCACCCCCTACAGCATCCGCTCCTCCCAGTCCCTCACACCTCACCTACGTACCTATCTACCTAGCGTACGCCCCCCTTTCTGTCTACGCGATTAAGTTGGTAGCTAGACGAAACGTTCTCTTTCCAAGAACAGAATCGGGAATCCGGTTCAGTAGAACTCCCTCAAGTCGCAGAAAATGCGAAAAAGGAGAAATCGCGTCAAGAAATACCAGAACCTCTGAAACGTAAAAAAAAGTTTTCAGGGGGTGTTGTAAAAAAAATTTGCTCGACCGATTACATAGGGAAATAATGTACCAAAAGGTCCTGGACTTAGTAGATCGGTCATATCTTTCGGTCGTTTCACCGTGATACCACTAACGACACTAACACCATCATCACCAACACCTCCACCGGCCCAACGGCACGTTCGGTCTTTTCTCATCACAGTCGGAATGGAAATGCCAGCGTGAAAGCGTCGTAAAAATGAAAATGTTAGCAGCAAAGTGCTCCAAAACGTTCATTCCTTCTATTTGTATTTAGGCCGCTCTTGTTCTGTTTCTTTTTTATCGGTTTCCTGCCCATTAAATAAAGGAACGTGCGTATTGAGGCTAATCTCTTCCTTTCGGGCGGAGCAATTCGCCGACAACAACTTTTCGGTTCTCCGACTGATTTTCGAGAATCGTGGCGGAGGGATACGAACCGCGGAGGCGATCGTTTGCTCGCAATAGCGGCTCACACAACGGGGTAGAACAATTATGCGGCTCATCACGAGGGTTGCTGGTCAAGACAACTGAGATCCACCGGTTGAAGGGAACCCTATCAAAGTTGTTTATTTTATGTCAACCAAACACGGAACGCTGTTAGGGCTCATTGTTTCTCGGAAGGAATCTAGGTTAAGTGATGAGCTTGCGAACTGAAATAGAACTGAGCTTCCAGTGAATCTCAGGGATTTTGTGTACATCCACGGCGACGGTACTTTTTGGATTAATAGCGTGATGTGCACCAGTTTCAGTTCAGAGACAAACATCAATGGTAGCTTCAGAAGTTTAATCGAAAATAAATTTTCTGGTATACCTACACGACGGCCTGTGCTATAACATGTGCCGGCCATAGGTAGTGAAACAGAAATTGAAATCTGAACCATACCTAAAATTGAACCTGAAACTAAAATCAAAACTGAAACTGGAACTATAATCAAACTAAAATTCAACATTTGAACCAGGTTTAATACGGAAGGTAAAAACTCTTAACTGAAATCTAAACTAAAACTGGTACCTACTGACACTGAAACCAAAACGAGGACTACCACAAATTTTAACTTTGGAACGGGAATCGAAAACTCAAAATCATTATCAAAGTCAAACTGACACTGGGACTCGGACTGGTACTCAAACGCACACTCATTATCATAATCAAACTGCAACTGAAAGTCAAACAGAAACTCAAACTCATAATCGAAATCGAAGTCAAACTTACAATGAAACAGAAACTCGAACTCATAATCGAAATCGAAGTCAAACTCACAATGAAACAGAAACTCAAACTCATAATCGAAATCGAAGTCAAACTCACAATGAAACAGAAACTCAAACTCATAATTGAAATCGAAGTCAAACTCACAATGAAACAGAAACTCAAACTCATAATCGAAATCGAAGTCAAACTCACAATGAAACAGAAACTCAAACTCATAATCGAAATCGAAGTCAACCTCACAATGAAACAGAAACTCAAACTCATAATCAAAATCGAAGTCAAACTTACAATGAAACAGAAACTCAAACTCATAATCGAAATCGAAGTCAAACTCACAATGAAACAGAAACTCAAACTCATAATCGAAATCGAAGACAAACTCACAATGAAACAGAAACTCAAACTCATAATCGAAATATAAGTCAACCTCACAATGAAACAGAAACTCAAACTCATAATCGAAATCGTAGTCAAACTTACAATGAAACAGAAACTCAAACTCATAATCGAAATCGAAGTCAAACTTACAATGAAACAGAAACTCAAACTCATAATCGAAATCGTAGTCAAACTTACAATGAAACAGAAACTCAAACTCATAATCGAAATCGAAGTCAAACTCACAATGAAACAGAAACTCAAACTCATAATCGAAATAGAAGTCAACCTCACAATGAAACAGAAACTCAAACTCATAATCGAAATCGAAGTCAAACTCACAATGAAACAGAAACTCAAACTCATAATCAAAATCGAAGTCAAACTTACAATGAAACAGAAACTCAAACTCATAATCGAAATCGAAGACGAACTCACAATGAAACAGAAACTCAAACTCATAATCGAAATCGAAGACAAACTCACAATGAAACAGAAACTCAAACTCATAATCGAAATCGAAGTCAAACTTACAATGAAACAGAAACTCAAACTCATAATCGAAATCGAAGTCAAACTTACAATGAAACAGAAACTCAAACTCATAATCGAAATCGAAGACAAACTCACAATGAAACAGAAACTGAAATTCATAATCGAAATCGAAGTCAAACTTACAATGAAACCTAACCTGAGACTCATTCAACTGAAACTCGAAGTCAAACTGAAACTGAAACACATACTCAATATCAAACTCGAACTGAAACTGAGAGTCATGATCAAACCCAAACTGATCATCAAACTAAAACATCATGAATCTAAAACGTATCATATCAAACTAAAAGTCAAACTCAAACTGAAACACATAATCAAATTGACTTTGATCTCGAAGTTGACTTTGATCTCGAAGTTTAGTTTGATCTCGAAGTTGATTTTGATCTCGAAGTTCATTTTGATCTCGAAGTTGAGTTTGATCTCGAAGTTGATTTTGATCTCGAAGTTCATTTTGATCTCGAAGTTGATTTTGATCTCGAAGTTCATTTTGATCTCGAAGTTGACTTTGATCTTGAAGTTGACTTCGATCTCGAAGTTCATTTTGATCTCGAAGTTGAGTTTGATCTCGAAGTTCATTTTGATCTCGAAGTTGACTTTGATCTCAAAGTTGAGTTTGATCTCGAAGTTTAGTTTGATCTCGAAATTGAATTTGAACTCGAAGTTGATTTTGATCTCGAAGTTGAGTTCGATCTCGAAATTGACTTTGATCTCGAAGTTGACTTTGATCTCGAAGTTTAGTTTGATCTCGAAGTTGATTTTGATCTCGAAGTTCATTTTGATCTCGAAGTTGAGTTTGATCTCGAAGTTCATTTTGATCTCGAAGTTGATTTTGATCTCGAAGTTCATTTTGATCTCGAAGTTGACTTTGATCTTGAAGTTGACTTCGATCTCGAAGTTGAGTTTGATCTCGAAGTTGATTTTGATCTCGAAGTTGATTTTGATCTCGAAGTTGACTTTGATCTTGAAGTTGACTTCGATCTCGAAGTTGAGTTTGATCTCGAAGTTGATTTTGATCTCGAAGTTGATTTTGATCTCGAAGTTGACTTTGATCTTGAAGTTGACTTCGATCTCGAAGTTGAGTTTGATCTCGAAGTTGATTTTGATCTCGAAGTTGAGTTTGATCTCGAAGTTGAGTTTGATCTCGAAGTTTAGTTTGATCTCGAAATTGAATTTGAACTCGAAGTTGATTTTGATCTCGAAGTTGACTTTGATCTCGAAGTTCATTTTGATCTCGAAGTTCATTTTGATCTCGAAGTTGACTTTGATCTCGAAGTTGAGTTCGATCTCGAAGTTGACATTGATCTCGAAGTTGACTTAGATCTCGAAGTTGAGTTTGAACTCGAAGTTGAGTTTGATCAAGAAATTGAGTTTGAACTCGAAGTTGACTTTGATCTCGAAGTTGACATTGGTCTCGGAGTGGACGTTGATCTCGAAGTTGAGTTTGATCGAATTTCAGTTCAAGTTTGATCATGACTTTGAGTTTCAATTTGAGTATGTTATGAGTTCGATCATGCGTTTATGTTTGAGTTTGGATTTCAGTTAGAGCTTCTGAATCACTTTCTGTTAAGCTGATTATATTGGGGATATTAGTAGATTATATTGGTATATTGGCATCGGTGTTAGGCATAGCAAAACTCGATTGGCTGTTTTTTAGCCATGTTCTCCGGGCCGGAAAAATCCATATGTTATGTTATTATGTTTCTATTGTTGTAGTTAATTTTCTATCGTATGTTATGTTATGTTATGTTATGTTATGTTATGTTATGTTATGTTATGTTATGTTATGTTATGTTATGTTATGTTATGTTATGTTATGTTATGTTATGTTATGTTATGTTATGTTATGTTATGTTACGTTACGTTACGTTACGTTACGTTACGTTACGTTACGTTACGTTACGTTACGTTACGTTACGTTACGTTACGTTACGTTACGTTACGTTACGTTACGTTACGTTACGTTACGTTAGGTTATCTTAAGTTAAGTTACATTACGTTAAGTTACGTTACATTAAGCTACATTACGTTAAGTTACGTTACAGTAAGTTATGTTACTTTAAGTGACATTACGTTACGTTACGTTACGTTACGTTACGTTACGTTACGTTACGTTACGTTACGTTACGTTACGTTACGTTACGTTACGTTACGTTACGTTACGTTACGTTACGTTACGTTACGTTACGTTACGTTACGTTACGTTACGTTACGTTACGTTACGTTACGTTACGTTACGTTACGTTACGTTACGTTACGTTACGTTACGTTACGTTACGTTACGTTATGTTACGTTATGTTATGTTATGTTATGTTATGTTATGTTATGTTATGTTATGTTATGTTATGTTATGTTATGTTATGTTATGTTATGTTATGTTATGTTTCTATCGTATGTATCAATTCGTATGTTAACCATTAGTAACTTTTCTTAATAGATAAGTAGGAATCAAAGTAGGTACGTACTTTTGAGAGAGGTTCATTGTTTATGACAAAAACTAAGCTCACCTTCGACTATTCCAAGGCCGATAACGGTTTTTCGGTATTTAAATAATAAACCCAAATGATGAAGCCGAGTAGTAATCATCGATTATCCCATTAGAGGCAGGTAGAGGTAGATTCCTAATTGTGCAGGCTAGGTTACCTACTAACGTTTTAACATCCAATATCGACCGGTCTTCGCTTCTATTTTGAGCGTACTTTAATTCGCGAACATTCTGTCCGTCAGGTCGTTGTTGTTTCAAGCGATAATCCTTCCTTTAAGTGTATGGCGGCTTAAATTAGAAAATACAAATATATAAAAGAAAGCCCTGCTCCGTTCGATTTGTGACAAATCTTGACACGCGATTGGAATTATCGTGTTTGGAATTGGCGTTCTCTTTCAAAGTAGAATTATTTATCTTCGTTCGATTTCCAAACAACTTACTCGGGGTACGTTGAGGCAATGCGTAGGTTTTCTTTCGCTTTGTCGTCGCAAACTCTCTTAACTATTTACTGTTGAACAGCCAAACCGAAAAGTAAGAAGTAAGTTTCAACAATTTTTTTGTTGAACTTCCCTTTTAGTAGTTCGGTTCGTTTGCAGTATCTACGTGTAATTACATCAAGCCTAATTAACGGATTTAGTCCGAAATTGTAGGTACCAAAATGATGAATCACTGTGTGTTATTTACTCACCACTGGTTTGTGATTACCTATTTGTTGAAGCAAAATACCTACCTATGCCAATTTAATCTCGGTACTTACTCTCGGTAAACATAATCCCTAAGTTTTATATCCGGACAAGCAGTCCCGGACTTGTCTCTGAATAGTCCGGTACTACTCGTCCGAACAGACCCTACAGTACCTTCTGTTTTTCCCCAGGTGCCTCGTAGTGGTGATGCCCCCGTGGGGGAGGGTGGCCCCCCCATCAACAGGCCTCAACCCTCCTCGCTCTTAGCTATGGTAATTTTGGTCATGCTTCTCGTCATTCATGGAGCAACAACCGTAGGTGAGTGGTTTACCTAATTTTCAAATTTTTATTTCAAAATTTTTTTGGAATTTTTATTTGTTGAAAATGATTTTGTCGTAATTTCAAGTCAAATTTGTTTTAGTGTCCCTTTCAAATTTCACAAAAAATTTGATTCGACCTAGGTATTCCTGCCCTCGTAAGTATGCAAAGGAATATAGGTAACTATACCAACTTCAAATTTCATCATTTTTGTCTGTTCAGGATCGATGCCTGCTGGAGGCACTCCAGAGAATATCACAATTGTGTTCCTTTCTCCTTCCGAAGTTAAGGTGTCTTGGACGACAGCTGTCGACGCCGTCGAGAAGTACGATGTTATGTACAAACCAACCGACGCCAGGTCAGCGCACCTATAGGCTTATCCGTAAATTTATCTAAATTTTGATGCAGGATGAGAGACATAAATCGACCTCCTTTCACTATCATTGTAAGCGCTTTCGGCTTGGCAGCCCTCATCAGGAGTATTAAATACTATGTGTAGGATATAAATTTTATATCCTGCTTGGTGTCATGTGTTTTTTATCGTCGATGAAAGGAAGTCGACTTATGTCTCACGACCTCAACCGCCTCTCCAAATCTTTATCGTTAATATTAAAGGTGAAACAGCATTTAGAACATTCTGAAATCAACTCCAAACTGAAATCTTCTCCTATGTGAGTGCATGCGAAGAAAACGCCTCTTTAAACGATAGGTTGTTACAGTAAAGCTATTAACACGATTTACAAATGGCAAATCTTCACTTTGCTGTAATCTACAATTTAACCGAAGACCATCTTTACTTTTAAGGACCATTCGCTCCTTAGCACCCTCGTAAAATCCGGCCGTTCAATCTATTTTCGAAGGGAACATAAAACACGTATATTGGTTGGCAAGGGCAGAGAGTCAAACCGTTCCGTCCAGATAGCCGAAGGGCAGCCAGGAGAACGGCAGACTATCGGAAACCGATCTTTCCAGCCGAGCGTTCTCGTTGGTCGGACGTCATCCGACGAGTCGTAAGCCGACGTCAAGTAGCCACGCGGGAACTGCGGTTTATCGACTTGCCATGCGACTAACCCGAGTCTGATACACACGTACGAAGTTGTCTCCCGTGACATTCACGTTGACGATTTCACAACGGAAATGTCCAGTGTAGATAGCCGTGGAATCGAGTTTTTCAGTGCCGAACATCAATCCACTTTGAACCAAATTTTGGAAAAAGTAGGCGTTCAAAAGTAAAGGAAAAACTAGAAATAATGTAGAAAAGTAGTAACGTAAGCCGTTTCAGCCGCTGCGCTTCGCTCCGTAACCGAAGTTGCCCTGGACGTACCCCGCCGCCCTGAGGGAGAGCGTGAGGGCATGTCGCTTTCATCCCACAGCGCATAGGTACCGTGATACAAGTCAACCCATTGCCTCACCGCCTCTCCTTGAGTTATTGACGGACGTTATCTAACACGTTGAACCAATATGGTTGCTATGTTGTCTGGTTGCTGGAAAATCAAAGAATCCGGGTTCTTCGAGTCACAATATTGAATCATCTAGAGGGGAGGGGGATTTTTAAAAAATTCCTATTCTAGGGAATTGTGTCAACTGCGGTTGTTTTTGAAGACACAAGAAACACTATATAAGGTATAGGTATAAGGTATACCTATATATAATATAAGGTATACGTAGCGTTTCTTTTGTCTTCAGAAGTAACCGTAGTTGACCCAATTCCCCGAAATAGGAATATTTTTAAAAATCCCCCTCCCCTCTAAATATAAAGTGAATTTCTAAGTAATAGTGAAGCATAATTTAACTTCTTTACCAACAAACCTGTGTGGTCAGAAAAAATTATTTTGGCCCTTATTAAAGACAGGTACACGGTAATATTTAAAAATCAGGACTCAGAAATTTTGGATTTTTCTTAGAATTCTGGATTTTGTAAAAATTAAATTCATACATCTCGAAGTATAATACTCTATCCTCATGATCGAACACAATGTGATCCGAGCTAGCTCTATTCTCGCATCCATCAGCTTTCCTCTCGCTTGGACGGCCAGATAGACCTTGATTATGAGCAGGAATGAGGAAGGAGGGTGATGGGATTAGATGCACGAAACCAACGAATGTGTTTCGTCAATCTATTATTGCGAGAAATCCGTAGTTTTTGAAGACGAGTGGAGATTCCTCTCAAAAATAGGCATCAGATTCTTGCCTTCACAACTGAATGAATTGACATCGCAACTTTCCTTACCTCAATTTTGGTTTAGTATTCAATTATAAACAATTATGATCGCCCAAGATTTTTTTTTAAAATAAATCCGTTGCAAAAAATTGTAAAAAATTGACCCTATTACCCAATGGACCAGAATAAAAACATTTACAATCAGAGGCAGAACTAAAAAAAATTAAAGGACCTATGTACTTAATAAAGACTTATGTACCCAATTAACTTATATATTTTCCTACTTAATAAATACTTGGGTACATAATTTACTTATCTTTTTTTACTTTCTCTGCTAGAAAACTATTTCGGATCACTTTCCTAGCCCGTTCCTTTCATGACACCATCGCTGAACTTCGCGTCGAATTATTCTTTTCGACTCCAACCCAAATGCAATTTTCGTTGCCGACAAAAGACCCAGGCAGTTTAAAAGGTTGGATAACCGAGTTAGGCGGTGGAAATTTTCTGACTTTAGCCGGCCGAGAGTATTACGACCGAACCTCTAAAACAATCACCCTCGAAACTTGAACTGAACTTGAAACTGGGAGGAAATGGTTATGAAGTCGAAAATTAATTTTCTCCGGCGGCTATACAGGCATTTTAGCTTTTAAATGCTCAGAAATATTGAATACCAAGCAATCATTTGGCACATATTATGGAGCATGAATAGCATGATGTCATAGTGACATTGTCGAGTGCCAGTCCGGTTGACTGGCGCCAGCTCTAACTTCCCTAACGAGTGTCCGTGTGTCTGACTGTGGTCATTTACAAAAATATTGAATGATGGAATTGGACTAGTGTCCGCCGGTTTCTTTTCGTGATTTTGGTTTCCTGATGGCAGTAAACCGGCAAGGCCCTGCGTTGGGACGTCAGGGTAGAAATAGAAATGAAAGAGCTGGATTGTGTCACTCTTTTACTTTCTCCTTAACGAGAGATAAAGTAAAAGAGTGACACAATCCAGCTCTTTCATTTCTATTTGCAACGTCCCAAATTTTGCCGGTTTATCAGAAACCAAAATTTACAAAAATTTCAATATCTCCCTCAATTCCGAACTTTTTTCAAATTGCCTGAACTGGGATGTTTGCCTGAGTAAGACCTATCATTCTGTTGAACCGGAATCGGGATTAGTCGCAGTACTTCAGATATATTAGCACTTTTAGTGTTTTCTATTTTATCTTTTCCTGGCCACAAAAATGAACCGATTCAGGCGTTATTGGTCTCAAAATCTTATTTTAAACTTGCAGAATACGTGGATATTTTTTGTATTACGATAACTTGTCGTATTTTGATTTTAAGCGAGTTTTAACATTTGTATAGTGAATTCTTGACATTTTTGATCCAAACAGCCTCCAAAATATTTGAAAAAGAATTGTGCCAAAAATTTACGTATGAAAATATGGAAATATTGAGTGTTGTCTACGCACTACTGGTTGTAAAATTTACATTTAATGACCCCGCGGACACACGGACAGACAGACACGTAGGCACATTGACACTTCAGGAAGTTATCCTGAGTAAAAGTGTATGATTGAAAAACCAATTACATTATTACCAAAATTTCTGGAGCTCCGATCCGATTTCAATTTTAGGACGATTACGATTAGTAGTTATTTTTACATTACCTATATATTATACCAACGAACAATTTGGAGCAGTTCTTCTTACATCGGAAATAGACCTGCACTTGACCGTAATTTGTTTGCCAACTTATTATGAGCCAGCTCATCGGAATATTCATGAAAACCAGCTTCGCTCAGCTATCGATCCGACCGACCACTCTAGTATCAGACCTGTTTAGCGATGAAGGCATTTTAACCACGGTCGTTCAAACTACGTAATTTCATATTTGATGCGACATTTCGTCGATGCATTCTCCTCGGAGTATAACGCGCTAAAGAGTTGAACGTGAGGGACTTTTGAATGAGGTAACTGTATAGAGCAGGAGGCTCTTAGTGGAACCTAGTTCATTACTCTATGGACGAGATTTATGCGAGAGAAGTCGTTTAATTATGAATTCACACAGGCCCCACCTAACCTAATAACCCGGCAACGTCGGCAGATGCAGTCGCCGCTAAAATTCAAGAACGCGCCAGATTTTCGCTGAAATTTGTCAAATACGTTCACAATGAAGTGTGGTTTTTGCTGGTATTGATTCAATACTATTGAATGACCTCTTTTGCATGAAAATTATTTTAAAAAAATTGGAAAACTGATTAAGTTATCTAAAACATTTATCCACTACACTGTTGTTCTTTCCGAGTTTTCTCTTTGAGAAGTGGACAAAATGTAATCATTTTACAATTTTTTGAATAGCCCTCTGGTCGCTCTGTAGCTCCGAAACTATGGCGGCTACAAGAAAATCTATGGAATCGATTTTGTTGGATATTTTACGTTCTACAAGTTTTCTTATATTTTCAAAAGCCGAAAAACGCAGTGGGAACGAGCTACAGGCAAAAAACTGAAAAAAGCGTCAACATTTGGTGGTTTTTCGATTATAACGGAGGAACCAAACCAGATTGGAACAGAGAAACTTGGATTTCTTGCCTACTTATTGACCCAAACAACATAATATGATGTTATCCATAATCTATTGCCTTATTGAAATTCGAGAGATTTTGAAATAAAAGCCTCAATCCGACGTCGTTCGGTTTTCCCAGCATTTCGAACTGCGAATCAGCCACGATATTCTTCTTTCGAGAAACGTGAAATTAAAACATCGCGCTTTTATCTTCCTTTTTTCATCCTTTTCTTTCACAGCCCACCCCTTTGTTCATGCATGCAATCAAGCTCTTCTTCGGCTCCGAGCAAAGCGCCTCGGGGCCCCGAGCGACGAGAGTTCAGAAGGGAAAGGTGGAGATTTGAGCGGGGGATGGATAAAGGGGCTCTTGCATATTCCGACTGGCAAGGAAAACCAGAGTATCAAGGCGGAGTAGATGGGGTGGAATCATCCCTTCGCGTTGTGCCTTCTATTTTCATAATCAAGTTTGCAAAAGTCGCCTTCTGGTTGGAAGGGATTCCGCCTTTCGAGTCGAGGGGTGACAAGTGGAGGCGCCTATGTTGTGACAGGCAAACCTCATATTCTCGGCCTTGAAAAGTTTCTATCGTACGCATTCGCTTTACGTGCGGATACGACGTTCGAAGTTTTGCGCAGGGCCATTGAGGCGGCCCGCAGGTGACATTTTTGTATACGAATATTCGACGGCTTCGAGATTGATGTGTACGTCTCATTTTCATGACATGAAAGCAGGAGTTGTCACAGATCAAGAGATGTGTAGGAACATACCAAAATCACTTCCCGAACAAGTGTCTGTGTGTCCGTTACGTCCGTTACGTCCGTCTGTCCGTCTGTCCGTCTGTCCGTCTGTGGTCATTTACAAAAATGGCCATAACTCCCTCATTTTTCAACCTTTTTTCAAATTTCTTGAACTGAAATGTTTGTCTCGAAATGTTGGTCTAACGCCCTGTTTAATCGGAATTTGGATAACGCACAGTACTGCCGGCCCGCAGGTGACATTTTTGTATACGAATATTCGACGGCTTCGAGATTGATGTGTACGTCTCATTTTCATGACATGAAAGCAGGAGTTGTCACAGATCAAGAGATGTGTAGGAACATACCAAAATACTAATCATCAACTATACTTGTCGCAACATAACCTATCATAAACTGGTCAGGGTTTTTCTAACTAATAGGTATGCGACGAAAGTTACCATGTAACATTTTGATAGGTACATTATTTTTTAACTCACTTTTAAATTCCAATTTTTTCACTTTTAAGATTTTTTCGGGATATCGATCTTAATTCACTAAAATGCCCCTAACTCCGTTACTCTCTGTAGAAAATTCAAATTCGACAATATCGTTGGAAAGAGCGTTAAATTTCCAATCTCCCTAGACCATCAAAAACTTTCTGTGATATAGTTCCATCGGTGGAAAATCAATCGGAAAATTGAATTTTGTTAATTCCTAAAAATCTCCACTTTCGTCAACTCGATGGCTGTAAATTCTACTCGTTAAATTTAGCCTGAAGCCCCAAAATATGCGTCACAATCCCACCTGGTGCTCTATTATCGAATAACTAATCAAAACTGGCATGATTATGCGCCTCATCTGAATATTCACCTCAAGTGTTGTCATTGGTGAATTTCGGATGTGGCCTCCGCCAATAAGCAGCCCTCCAAAATGAATTGCAAACCCCCAAAATGTTTTAGCTGAATTATTATGCGGCACCTGCTAGCTAAAAATTCTAGTAATCTAATATCAGGACCCTGCATTACCTCGGTACCGCTGTGGAGGAGAATTTAAATTTCACGTTTGGTTTATCTCGGCTCGAAAGTCGCCAGACTCTCTGCGGCGCCGGCCAAATTATGGAAATTAATTTACTCGATAATGCGCTTCGCCGAGTTTAATTTACATTCAAATCACGTATGGCGCTTTGAGCTCCGCCCTCGCTGATATTTGGTGGAGGCGCCGCGTTGAACCCCGTCTACTTGAGGGCGGAATAAAGTTTATTACAGTACACAATGGTAGCACGTAATGGAAAAGAGAATTTTATTTGCTTTACGTTTCGACAAATATGTTGCATAATATTAAATTTCAAGTATACCTAAGTAAATTATTCGTCAAAACCTTGGAAAATTTTAACTGGTTTTGGTAAATTGGGAGCAGCGCCTCAATTAGGTCCTAAACGAAAATTAGGGTAATCTAACTTAGGGTAAACTTATAATATACTCACACAAAGCATTATATTATGTTTAGAGCGATTCTGCCGACCACGTCAACAAGCAGGTCTGAAAATAAGAAAACAAGCATTTTTCATGCATTGTAGTTAGTCATAGCAGAGCTTGCTCGAAACTTGCTAGTAAGCTTAACTTTCTAGTAAGCTTCTTTGCCCGAAAGCTTTGTTTTGCGCCCTTTAAGTGGCGATCCCCTAGCATAACAAGGTGGCACTTTTGGAGTAATAGTGATTTTCAACCATCGCTCGCTAAAAAGACAAGCGACGACGGGGAATTTTCCAGCTAGAATATTCCAGAACACTGACGAGTGATGAGGCTTGTTTTTTCCCACGTGAACAATCTTTCAAACAGTGTAGTACAATTTCAAAATCGATTTCAGGGGCTGAAGGGGTGATGAATGTAACGGCCGTATAGATTCCGAATGCCATTTTTCTTTGATTTCGATAGTTTTTAGTAATATGTGAATGACTTGTATTGCCAATAGAAGAGAACATTTTTCGAAAGGAAACCAGCATGTCAGTAAGAATTTTTCGGAATGTGATTATTTTCATTATCAAATTGTGATGTTCCATGACCCCGATTTTTTGAATGGCTGTTCGAACCAATGGCCGAAAATGGAACAAAACATCGTCAACCGAATTCGTCAACTCGATTTTGGTTCAATTTTCTTAAGAAACATTCTTTAACAGGGTTTTCCATAAAAACTCACATATTTTTATTTCAAACCCATTTTCGTAGCTGTTGAGGGCAATTTTGGATTCAGAATTAAATTTTCTAAAATTTATTTTTTTCTTAATTAAACTAAACTGCTTACATGCGTGATCAATAGGCCTGATAAAAAAGGATTATTCATTATACTTTTATACACCCTCCTGGACGTACCTATATTAGAAATTCAGACGAAAAAGGTTTTTGAAATTGTTTTCAATAAAAAATATAGTAAAATATATAAAATATAATATAATTTTTCAATTTTTAATGCCCAAACTGCAATTGTGATCCCTTGTTTGTGGACGTACACTCGGCAAATCGAAAATTTAACGCTGAATCCAGAAAAATTAATCCTAAAATTACCTCCAAAAATGGAATAATAGTTCTTATCAAGAGCAGAAATATGAATTTTGATTTAGAAAACGTTGTTTCTTCGGAGAAACCTTCTAAAACCGTATCTCCTCAATGGATAGAGATTTAAAAGTGCGGTTGATGGCGTTTTGCTCCATCTAGAGACTAGTTTACCCATTTATTTGTGTTAACCCAACAAGGCGACACCCTTTATTTGTTCGTTTTCCCGGTTGAAGGTATGAATTTATTATAAATCATCGCTGTGAACGCAACTCGTGGCCTTCAAAAAAGAAACGCGTCGGTTTGAATTATTTACCCAAAGCGCTGGCCTCTGGTTCTGCGCGCAAGCAAACATGAAAAGCCAGTGACTTTTCGTACATTCTGTTCTGATAGCACAAAAGTATGGTAACGTAACCTTAAAAATTGAAAAGCGAAAACTCCGCGGGTTTTGTCATTTTTTCATAGGCATAGAAATAATTGAAAGACGTTTTGAATTTCAGAGATGAAAGCGATTTTTCTCTCGACGCCATGTTCAACGGTCCAAGCTGACGTCGTAATAAAGAACTTTCCTCTTTATCCCGATTGGACCAACTTTTTAATTAACTCTTTCTTTAGTCCCGAAAATTGAGAACAATATGTTGATTTTTGGAGAAGGTGAACTTGCTGAACAGCTTTTGCAGAGAAATATCCGGGCAATTAATTTTGTACTATTTTGACGTTCCGGGCAACTCCAATGTTCTTCTTCTTCGATTTACCTCGTGAAAAGAGAAGGAAAAAGGGGAAAATGGGTTTATTACGATTTAGAAAAATGTGGTGAATCTATGCTAGTATGTATGTTGCTCTTTCCTCGTACAGTGAAATACATAAAAAAGGAACTAGGTGAAAAAGCCAGTTTAAGGAGGCTTGGGAGTCATTGGAAATATGGTTTCTTTGTGAGAGGTCCTTGAAATCAATACAAAACAAAAGGTAGGCGGTTTAGCAAAATCGGACCAGCTGTTTTGGGGAAAACCTCGAGGACAGGCCAATTTCGATCATTTTTTTCAAAGCTACTGTAAACATACATAAATATACATATCTTTGGGCCCGGTTTTCGGCATGAAAGTCGTCTAACGGAAATTTCACATGATACCCAAAATTTAGGACATTTCATGAGGACCAGTTGACCTCTAGCCTTAGATCTCCAACCGTTCCCAAAAAAATGAAAAACACTTCCAAAAAACTCAGGCTTAATCCGTGAAAAAAAGTTTTGAAACAAATTTTCCAATCTACAAAAATGTTGGAAATCTAACTGGCTACAAAAAATCTATCCTGGTCTAAACAAAAGTTTAACCCTTATCGTTGGAAATCGCCCAAAACCGGATCTACTTTTCCGAAAAACGCTCTTTCATCACTTTTTCCACAAAAAAAAAAAAAAAAAAAAAAAAAAAAAAATATTTTGAGGTAGAAACTCGAGAATCAATAATTTTGCCGTTAAGTAACAAGGCAGGAAAAATATTTTCTAAAACACAATCCGTCCTATTTCAATCGTTAAATAATTTGTGATCAATCCAATAATTTGTGTCATTTTCCTCCCCTTCTCCTCACACCCATCTCGTTTTAGCAATTTGACTAGAAAGGGTTCCGAGGTGTGCTAATTTTTACCCTATTACCTTTAGGGCATCAACATCAACGGTTTATAAATGATAACGCTGACGCATTCTCATTATCGCGCCTAATCGACTTCTTTTAAAGCTATGGAAAAATTGATGTTATCATTGACTTAGTTACAGAGTCGTCGTGGTTGTAGCCGGTAATTCGGACTCGGTCACGCTATCGCCTCTGAAGCCAAATACGTCTTATCAGCTGACAGTTACTGCAATACGCTTGGGCAAGAAATACCGAAGCCGGCCCGTTATTTTTAAAACGCTGGGTATGCTAATAATAAATTATGCTGATAACGTATTATGCCATCCATTTCGCGTGAAATTTTTATTTTCCGCACCTGATTTCTTTCCGTGTTAGAGGCAAAATGAATCTATAAGCTAATTTCAATTTTCAGAGGCGCCAAAAATACCGATGGAGCCTACGATCCAGATCACAGGGAGCCCACCCGGCAAAGTGAACAAGTCGTTGATCCCCCCACATCCAGGATTGGGGCTGGGCCATCAGTACATGACAGTGAGTGATTTTTGTTGATACATAAATTATTGTTAATTTCTCCGATTCTTCAATTTACCTATCTCATGTTATGAAACGTGTAATCTCGACCAGTGCAGGTTTTTGAATAAAAGATGAACCGAAGAATTTGTTGATATGTAATAATCATCAATTTACTATTTTTGAAATCCAGACAGAAGTATGTAAAACTGCCAGATTCAATCGGAACAGTTAAGGGTGTATGACAGATCCTTGTAGAACTCCCGACGGCATTTCGGAATCTTGGGGGGAAATCATGCTGGAGTAATAGGCACAACTTGAACCCAAGAATAGGTATCTTGTTTGGACAAAACACAATTTCTTTTCCTAATCTTTTAGGTTTGGGGTCACACAACACATTTTGGCGAAGGAGACTGCGTTTAACTGTGTGACCCTATCCCTGATCTGCTGACGACGTTATAGGGTATTTGTTGATAATTATAATACAATTTCCTCTTTTTGGAATCCGGGCAAAAATTAAGATTTAATAATATGCCTGCTGCAGTCAAGATGAACAGTTAAGGGTGTAACACAGATCCTTGTACAACACCCGACGGCATTTCAGAATCTTGGGGGGAAAACATTCTGAATAGGTCAGTAGGTACTTCGAATTGAGATAACACTCCAAAATAATGAGAAGCTTATCAAAATTATAAATATGCTCATTAACTATCTCCTTTTTCGCTTCCAGAATGTGACTGATGTGCGCGGCGTCGAAGTGGGGATCGTCTGCTTAGTTCTCTTGGTCTGGGTGGGCGCCATCATACTTTTTTTCAACAGGTGGGGCAAAATTCGTATGCTACTGCCCTACCAGCCCGACTATAAGGACACGCAGCTCAAAGTGCCCGGCTCCTGTCAGGGCGGCACCACTTCCTGCACCGGCCAAGTTGGCAGCTCCGGCGGCTTCTGCTGTTCTCAGGTTTGCATGCAATTTTTTTCTTGAATATTTTATAACTAGTCGAAGGTCCTGCTGTAATTTCTGTTCATTAGCTTCGATTACCAAAAGGCAAAGTTAACGGTGTCGCATAATTTTTATGATAATTCTAATCCCGTGCTTATAAGTCCTATCAACGTGCCAGTTCAGATTCAATGATCTAGTTTATCGACTTAGAACTCTGTTGTCCTCTTAACTGACACCCCAGTGCAGTTTAACTGGGTCAATTGACTGGCACAGTCAACTAAATTTGAGAGCCACAACTGACCTTTCGCAAATCCGGAATATCGAAACGCAGTTGGTTAATTCAAAAAATCATCGTTTTCTGAGAGAAGTTATTCAAGTATGGAAGCATAATATGCTCCCTTTATAATGCTTTCATAATGCCTAATTCCCCTCGCATTGATGATGAAGTTCAATGTAGATCTGCATTTTCATCATCGCTGGGTAAATAGAATCACTAATGAGGCTTAGATGGTATTTTATTGGAAAATTGTTCCAATCATGCATCACGATTCCAGGAAAAATGGCCACAAATTGGCAAAACGACCGTGAAACAGGATAATTAATGTCGAGAAATTCAATGCAATTTTCGTCCTACCTATAACAATCTAACTATAGACTTCATTAGAGAGATTTACCATTAAGTGGCTTAGAAAGTTAAATGTAGATGGACGGCAATTTTTTTATTTTCTCGTTTTCCCCACCTTTAGCTATCCCGGATTTACATTGAATAGTCACCCCGACGTGTTAGTCCCCCATTAGTTTAGTTTCCTGTTTTATGTTCACTTTATCGGTTACAAACTCTCAACAACTTGATCTGGTTGTTGGGCCGACTTGCAGAGTTCGAGTTGTTGCCTGCTGTTTAGTTCGCCTCCGAGAACACAGCACCACCCGAGGGAGTGCAACTGCAGGTTTGCTCTACTGCACAGAGCGGACACCTGAGTCCTGTAAGAAAACCAGTAACATCATTTGCTGTACGACTGGAAAAATTCACCCTTAACCCTGGCCAACTCTTAATTCATGTAACATTTCACGATCGTTGGTTTAATCTTACGAAATTTCTCTTTTATTTTCTATGATTTTTTTCGTTTTTTTCACTCTCTTTTATCGGGTACTTATCTGACTAGTTAAAATTAAAAAAATTCAAATCGAGTTTTCTAAGGATTCTCGGCACCCCTTTTTCTCCGATTTGGTGTCTGCTTCGGGGTGTTACACAGGGTGCTTATCGTCTTCCTTGAAGGAGTCGATTTTTCACCTCATTTGCGACAAGTTTTTTTTCTAGAAAATTTATTTGTGAACC
Organism: Nesidiocoris tenuis; assembly: GCA_036186465.1. Lineage (NCBI taxonomy): Eukaryota > Metazoa > Arthropoda > Insecta > Hemiptera > Miridae > Nesidiocoris > Nesidiocoris tenuis. The sequence continues at coordinate 9,949,987 of AP028915.1, read as the reverse complement.
TCAGTAAACGTTTTTGCATTGACGTTTTTTCGTGTATCTAACTTAGCAAAAAGTCTCAGCAAAATGTCCATAACTCTATAAAATATTGGAGAATCACCGTTTTAAAGAGCGTTAAATTTATCCTAAACTTTGGCAGCTTTCTAACTATTGGTTTATAAAGCAAAAAATTTGGCTTAAGTAGAAAAAATTCTCAATTTTCAAATCCACGTGAAACTGCGTTAAAAATAGTTAAAATTCATGTTCCACACAAATTTGTATGCGGCTTGTCCGAATAACGGTCCTGTAACACTATTTAACACCCCAAACCTCATATCCCATCATGGGAGGAGTGAGGCAGAAAATTAATAATTTAGAAACTATGGTGGGTGTTTACGTCTTCAATATGTTAGGAGGAAATTAGGTCGACTTTTAAAAATCGATATTTTGAAATAAAAAATCTAAAAGTCCTTTTAATAGTTTGGGAGTTGTACAGACAGAATTTTTTTTCAATAAATTAATCTCACTCTGAAAACTAGCAACCCAAAATCTGTGGAAAGCAAAGCTGTGATGTGTTCCCTGATATTTACTCAAAATTTTCATGTAACATTCATAAATAGTTTCATATACGTGACTTAAGAGTGGCCTGGACGGTTGAAGTAGTGTTTTTCGTAATCAAGCTTTTTGGGCACTTCCAGCTTTTGTTTTGTCCTTTGAATGCGTGAAGCACTTTTGCGACTTAACTGGTTTGCAATTGGTATCAGTATTGTCGTACACAGCAAGTGACCCCCCCATTCCCCATGATTCATTGGTAATTTTATTTACTCGTGAAAGAAATCATGGTGCCGCAAATGTGTTCACTTACTTCATGTAAATAAGCTTTATTCTCGTCAGCAGGTAATAGCTGCAAAGCAATTTGTGGAATCAGGGTTCTAATTTATGAGCTCCCGATTGACCTATATAAACCAACCCTTGAGATTGTATTAATAACCCTTATAAGTTCTGTAGACTAGCGTTTTACGATCATGAAATGTCTCACAAATTATGAGACTAGGCTGCTTGCTGGGATCTCATCACTGCATCATCAATAGCTCACATAAAAGCCCCCAGCTGATGAAAATCATCGGAACGATCATGTCACTTTTAGCTCCTTTACCGCTTAGTTTACATTGCACGCAGCTAGCACATTTTGGCTAAGTAAAGGATTGAATTTAGAGTAGAAAATAGTTTTCACGAGTAGAGATTTTAGAAATCATAATAGCCGAAATTAGAGGGCCTCACTCGAATATAAATCATAGTTTAGAGTAGATTAGAATCGTGCTGAATTATTAATGCCTCATGCTTACCTGATGCGACAAAATGGTTTAAGCAGTCAATCTGGAGGACGATCGGCAATATACGATGGTTTACTAGATTCTTGTAGAATAATACATCTCAATTTACTTTTGTTTATTTCTATTTTTTCACAGATAAAAAGGCATTACTTTTATAGTGGAAACATGAAAATTGGATTGGGGATTCAGAAAGAAATTTCAAATCTGTACATATCCATCATTTGTGTATCCGTCAGCGATTAACAAAAATGAACATCTACCTATCATCCTCATGATTGCACACATTACCTCCAAGAAATGGGCAGTTCTAGCTACAGGCATATTTTTTCACATAACCCGACTCTCTTTTTCAGAGATAGCATATAGGTACTCCATTTAGCATAATATATTATACTCAACCAAATAATGGCAACAATTCAGCTTGACAAGAATGGAAGTTATACAGTACAAGCAACACATATGAGTATTGCAGAATGGTCGCAGCCTATTGCAGGTTGCTGCTTGCAAAATTCCAGTTCCAGCTATTTGGTTGGTTTTAAAAGTGACACAAGTTTTAATAAATGATCGTGATGGTTGATGAATTGATCATTTTCAGCAATTTGGCTTCTGTTCTGCAACCAATTTTATTCCTAACAGCGAAATTATTGCAGAACGAAAGCCGCTCGGTATACTGACTGTTCTTCAAACCTCTATGAAAGGGCTCCATGAAATTGCAACAACAAATTACTTTGTTTTTATGCTTAAACAAATTACTATTTGGATTTTAATCGACCATAAGGGGCTCGATCAATTCAGTCTCCAATCTCTCATATTGTGATCAACCGAAGAATTTATCATGATGCCAATAGGTAACACCACATGCCTACACTCACGCTAGAACAAGCCTATTGTAACTATATTTAGTTATTGTCGGCAGATCAGGGTTAGGGTCTACGATAAAAAACTGCCTCTTTCGATACATTAAAATATCTTCGTCAGGGCTTGGAGACGTTATTTATGTCCTTCAAGCCCTGATGAAGATATTATAATATATCGAAAGCTCGGCGAAAGAGGCAGTTTTTTATCGTAGACCCTAACCCTGATCTGCTGACAACAATAGTCTTCAAGGGTCGATCATCCATCTACAATATATTTAGTTGGGTTTCTCCGGACAGGTGAGTCCTGGACAGTTCCGGACCACTTTGTTACCGATGACACCACCCGAATTCGCCAAATCGCATTGCTCAGCCATCGCCATGGCTATGGTCCTACTGTCCTATGGGCCAAACGAGTTTTTTTTCAATTTCTCCATTTCAGAACATTTCAAATTTTCAAATCTTTGAGATTTGCACATGGCGATTTTCCAGAGACAGCTGGCACGAGTGCCAGACGATTGGTTCCGAGGATCGCAGAGATTCTTCATCGCCCGAGCCCGATCTCGAACGAATTCAGCTGTCTACATAGAGGCAGGACGTTGTGGCGGCGACCTCACCCAACCGTTGTTCGCGGAGTGCCAGCTGGTAGCCAACAAATCCAAAAGTGCTGATCACCTTCCCGTAGGCAATGTGGACCTCAATAGTTTCGAAAGAAATTGCTAGGTAGACGAATACCGACAGGCAGAAATGAATTTTCGAGTAGTAATTATGGATTTTCAGACTTTTTCCCCTCCCGTTTGATTACTTCATTTCACTTAAGTACCCAACTTTCTATAATAGGTAGGTACTAGTCATTTCTGGTTCTTTGATTGAGACATGTTTCTAATTAGGGTTACCAGAATGCCTAGACCAATATTTTACACATTAATGATCGAATTTCTAGAACAGCCATGAAAGCCACGCCCAATACCGGAAAACTGGTTTGCTCGTATTCAATTTGTTTTACGATTCCTGCAACAAAGAACCAAAATTCTGCATTTGGTCGAGAAAAAAAAACTGAAGTAGAAACCTGTACCTTTTCTTAGCTGTTGGTTTTGTTAGAGGCTGGCTCTGTTTTGCCTAGATCTGTGCAGCACTGTAGAATTTCAATAATTATCATTTTGTTCGTCTCGATTTGTAAATTTATAAATAATTTTTATAACATGTGAATTCAGTGCCTATTCTCCTTTTTATGTGTACGTTTTACCCCGGGCTGTATGGTAACCCTAGTTTGTCGCACTTGGAATACATTGGTAGATTTTTCGAGTATGTTTTTGTATTTGTATATTACTTATAGCTATTTGTACATTACTAATGGCTATTTGTATATTACTTTAGCTATTTGTATATTAATTATAGTTAAATTATTCCATATAAACGTAATAATATGAATAATGTTTTGAAACAATGTCAATGCTAATTTCAATAAGCTTTTAAGTGCGTTTAGCAAAGCAGCTGGTGATGTTCTGGGGGAACAACCGAATATAATTTTCAAACTCATTGTCAGTCGGCATAATGTTTGCAATACGTCCAAAAATCGACCCACTTCTTCCATTCCGGCATAGATATTACTTCACATTTTTGCCTTTCAGAAATGTTCGACATCTGCGAGTAATCGTTATTCATCAAACCTGGAATTCTTTAACCAATATTAATTTTTCAGGTTGAGAATTATGTTTTTTTTCAAATTTTTTTCTAATATATTTGCAAAAACTAGGTGTTTGAATTAAAGGTCTATAACAACCATTTTGATTTAGGGTAAATGTCTATCAATAATTCATGTTAAATCAATTGGTATGAGAGCCTCAGCAAAAAGTCGTTGAAATTTCAGCTCGAAAATTCAATGGTAACATCCCCTTAACCATAAAGGTGAGTGTTCCTTAGATAACCAATGGCAACAATGAATTGGTTAATGAATCCTCATGATTTATTTCTTCATTCATTGCCGTTGCGATCAATAAATTATAGAGAAATAATTATGATCAAATTCATGTCAAAATGTATCAATAAATCAACTTAGCGTTAAAAATTTTTTTATTATGAAATTGCGAATTTTCATTCTCATTTCAATAACACTATTGTCCAGTTTTGATGAGTAGCGTCCAACAAAAAATACATTATAATTTCTATCAATCTGAACGAATATTAACGCATTATATTGTATGTTTTTCTTCTTTTTTGGCGACTTTCGATGTCGAGGCATTTCTGTTCGTGTATTTTCACGTTTCGAGGATATCAATGTTTACTTCATGCATCCTTCCGATAGGTAAGATCTAACATGCCTACCCCCAACTCACTGAACTCTTGATTCACCACAAAACGAAAACTATTCAAATCTTTGGTTTCTAGTGGTGTCAAATTTTAACTACCTTACTGCTGCTAAAAAAATCTCTTGTAGCTGTACCGACTCAAAGCAACGACTTTTCCTAAACAATTTCGGAATTTGACCACAGGGGGCCAATTCTGATGTACCTATATGTTAGCTGGCCCACCAACAAACAAATTCTGGGATCTTTCTGCAGTGACCTAGGTAATCCTGATATCTTCAGTGACAGTTTTGCAACGGACAAAAATCATTATCGCTATGGGGTATCCAATGATACTCCACCAACGATAGCAACAACGATGTTCATCGGTCGCAAGCCTATGCAACCAAATTGTAGGCAATTGTAGATCAAATCTAGACTTCAATTTTAGGATTGTTAGCGACCTCTTTGCAGATATCATTAGGTACTACTAAGGAGTTTTTTTTTTCAATGATAGCTTGCCAAAGACAGCAATAAACTTTATATTGTACCAAAACCTTTTTTCTCAGTTCTAAATCTATTTTAGTAAGTGAACGATTGGCACCACTAGAAATCGCACACAGTTTTAATGTAGAGCAATGAAATTTCAAGGTATGAAGTCATTGACATTCTGTTCTATTGGACTTGTCGAACGATTCGTACTGACTTCCTTAAGACCACCCCAAACGCCAAAACTTAGGTATGTCCGGTATAATTTGTTGTAGCTACACTGAAGCCAGCAAATCGTCTTGCCTTACTAACTACTAGGTCCAATATCTTGAACCACTGAGTAGAAATCAATATTTTTCACTATCTTTCTATGGCCGCCATGGGCTAACCTATTTTTATCGATACTTCTAACGAGTATGACTAGTATTTTTGATAGGTCGGACAACAATAACTTCGCTAGACTATGGAAAAAACTAGAATAGCGTATCCCCGTGTGTAGACTACTCTTATAGGATACTGTTGAATTAGCCCAAAGATTCCCCTCGACGAATTCTTGGGGTCTAAATTTTGTAACTGATCGTCTATTAACAAATTTACAATAAATCATTCTTATCATAAATCGCTACAAAGGGTAATCGGTCGGGTGTAGGTAGAAATATTCCCATCCCCTGTTTGAATTCGGTGTCTTGAGGCTCAAACATTGTACTATTGTTACCAACCTAATTACCTAATAGGTCTACAGAACTTAGGAAAATATTATAATTCAATAATTACCTACCAGCTCTAAGGCTCTGAGGAACAATTCACTGGCATAAGGTGTAGTGGACTCCTCGACAATGACGACCCTCGGATTTTAAATTTTTTCCGACTATCAAAATACTTTTGACTTCATCAAAATCGGAGCAACTAACATCGAAGTTGGCAACATTCACATTAAAGTTGGAGCAGCTTACATTAAAATTGGCGCAATTCATTCACAAAGCGAGAGATTAACTCGCGCGATATCAAATAACGGCGCAATAGTCAGGACCTCGTATTTCGAGGCTTATGGCGCACCAAAATCGTGTATCGAGAGCGATAACCATGAGCCATGGCTTCTCAAATCAGAATCATAGGGGTATAAGGGTTCAATTTTTCAAATTTACTTTTGGGTGACGTAATAACCCCCAACGAGTGCGAATAATTGAGCTGATGGCAGCAGAGGAGCGCGGCTGAATTTGGGTAGCTGCTTTGTGCCCCACGTATGTAAACTTCTTGAAACTATAAAAAAATTGACTCAATGTGTCCTCTCATCTTTTTTGATTCAATACCCAAATCTCCTCAAAACCAGAGCCATAATCAAAGTGAGGGAAGTTCGAGGGAACTACGCTAGTTTTTGAGCAAAAATCAATATGAAAATTCTCCAAAAATGAATAAAACCAATAAAGGAAAATAAGGGGATCCTCTTCTGCATTTTTTAGCTCTGCATTGAGGGACGAATTTAATAATTCGAAAACAAAAACGTTCGAGGAGGGCTAATAGATTGCACTGCCTCGTTAATCATTTTTCCCATAAAAACATGAAATGCCGAGAACCAACAGACAGGACAGGATGACATTTCAACTTTACCATTAGTCGCCATTGACAAAAAAAATCAATTGGAATGTCAATTCCACTAAGCCTTAGATGACCAAAATCTCCTCTCTAGCGACAGCAATAAATTGACGAATGGCCCGTTGTATTTCGAGTGTGTCTTGAACGAAAATTTAGCGTATTCCTTATCAATGAGCAGAGTGGAACACTTTTTTACTTCCATATTCTATTTAAAAGAAACAATTTAGGTCTAACGATTCTGCACCATCGACACTTACTAATCAGTTATCTTCAGCCAGTGCCTATTTATATGTGTAAATATTCGTCTCGTATGGTAATCGTTATCTTGATTGAACATATTATATTGTACGTTCTATCTATGATTTTCCGTTAACTGTGAATTGTACAGGGGCCTTTTTTTGTTAACATTTCGTCCTAGCTCGCCTAAGAGAATATAATATTCGATTTCGAAGTGGTTGATTTCTTAATCCAGTACGCCAGATAATTATAAAATGAGTTGAAAAGTAAAATGAACCGCCATTCCAAGGGTTGCTTCTCGCACGATAGCAGAAGTAGTCCCGGGCGTGCCTTGCCGTCCAGAGAGTATTCCCCCACAAGGACATGTCGCTCTCGTCTCACAGCACCACAGTTCGTGATACATGGACACCCATTTCCTATCGCGAGATATAAAATAAGTCGTGAATGGGGGTGAAGAGAGAAAATAAATTTCTCAAGACCAGGAAGAGTCGATTTTAATAGATACATCGTTATGATTAGTATGTTGTTAACAATAATTTGACTTCGTAAACAAAAATATTCTTGAAAATCTTTCCTATTTACACCGTCACTAGACAAGAACTAGACCAAACTATCACATGACAGAACGAAAATAATTTCCCTAGATGTCATAATCTGCGATCAGTTTCCTTTACAAACGTAAAAACGTCCAACGATTTTGTACAGAACTTAAAACGAAAATTAGTTTTATTTACAAAACGAACACGTATATACACAGAGAGATTAACATTGTTCGGAACAATTTTCCAAGAGCATTATATTGTTAAATGAATCGATCAAGAGACATCGTCAGCGTTTTATAGTGAGATCGCTTTTGCTATAAGGCCACCATAAGGCACCCTGTTGGAATTGGTAAGGGAAGTTGAACTGTACACACCCCAGAATCCAGCAACATGAAAAGCATTGGTCGCAAAATTAGAAATAACTGATCCGTCATTTAGATTGAAGCAATCTGGGTATTATTGCCGAAACAGTATACCATTTTTATTAGGTTATTTTAGGCTATATAACCCTCTGCGCTGGATGCACCAAAATACATTTTGCACATTTTATTGGTCAAAAAACTAGCATGCCGTTCACATAACTGAGGTCGGGTACTAAGGAACTTTCATAGATAAGGGCTGATAACCTCATGAAAATGGGTAATTTATTAAAACAAAAACTTGAAGTAGTTTAAAATGATTTTTTGGATTTCTTCCCACGATTGCAATGGCGACAGGTGAAAATTGCCCTTTACACTATTGGAGAACTCCTACCACTAATACGCGGAAAATGAAATATTTTGACAACTAATTGAAAACCATCATTTCAAAATACGCCTACGATTTGTTATTGCAATGTTGCAAGAACAACACATTTTTTTCGGTATTGTTCCCAGACGTTTGCTTGGATGGTAATGTGGTATAAAGAAGCATAAAATTAAAAAAAAAAATCAACCCGCAAGGCAACTTTCAAAAACGTTAAAAAAAGCGCAGTGGCTAAAGCTACCAATAGTACAAACTTGGATGCTGTTATCTTCAAATTGTTGTGGACCTGAATAACGGCGTGTAATTGGTATTTGACCAGATGCTTTTTTAAAATTGACCAATAAAACGGATAGATGAAAATTTATTTTGGTGAATCTAGCGACCACCCTTTGTTGCCGTCGGTAAAGTTAACATTTTCAAATATGGGCCTAAATCGAATTGAAAAGTGAGTAAAAGATTCGGTGACTCCTAACCCCAACACCCAACTGCTGCTGGATACATTCGATAAATATTTTCTGCTCGATTAAAAACAACTAACGAGGAAAATCAATTCCAAAAGTGACAAGGACTCAAAAAAAGAACAATAACGATTCGAGCGATGAGATGATAAATTTTCGATTAACAATTCATACGATGTGACGCTGAGGAGAAAAAGACTAGGATTGAAGTTATCGAATACAAATACAAAAATTTGGACGAACGCATCTAAAAAACCAAAACTTGGAATGGTGTACATCGATTAGTAGGAATGTCAAAAAAATCTGCCCTCCCAAACTTTTAGGCTATGTTTTCAAAATTGACTCAAAGTTTCGAGATTGTCATGATTTGTGCGTTTGCCATAATGTCACAATGATTTCCTACATGGACGAGAGAGTAAACATTTTATTTCGGATAAGACTGAGATTCGCTGCGAGATTTATCCTGTACAATCTGAGTTGTCAATCTGCTCGTCTGGATTGCACCGAGGCCATTGCTGATGCTCAGTGTCTGCATTTTGGTAACTAGCTGTTAAAAAAATATAACAGAGAGTTAAAGCATTGATAAGACCTCATGTTAAGTTAATTTAAGACGTGAGTAAGACGTGAGGACGAGTGGTGGAAAATAGGTATCGAAAGAAACGCAGCGAGAACTAGAAAACCATGAGGTCCTCAAAAATATTTCAGTCATCTGCCAATTCATTGTATTTTTGAGTGATCAGAAACGGCAGAAATTTCCAATAATTCGACTGATAACTAGCCAAACAAATTATTCACCAGTAATTGTTTAATGGCGGAGGTCAATAATTAAGGTAACGAAGAGAGTGAAAGCCCATCGTATTCTTCATTCTTCCTAAAATAAAACTCGAAGGCAAACTCACAGTGGGACAGAAACTCAAACTCATAATCAAAATCAAACTCACAATGAAACAGAAACTCAAACTCATAATCAAAATCGAAGTCAAACTCACAATGAAACAGAAACTCAAACTCATAATCGAAATCAAAGTCGAACTCACAATGAAACAGAAACTCAAACTCATAATCAAAATCGAAGTCAAACTCACAATGAAACAGAAACTCGAACTCATAGTTGAAAACGAAGTCAAACTCACGATGAAAAAGAAACTCAAACTCATAATTGAAATCAAAGTCAAACTCACAATGAAAAAGAAACTCGAACTCATAATCGAAAACGAAGCCAAACTCACAATGAAACAGAAACTCAAACTCATAATCGAAATCAAAGTCAAACTCACAATGAAACAGAAACTCAAACTCATAATCGAAATCGAAGCGAACTCACAATGAAACAGAAACTCAAACTCATAATTGAAATCAAAGTCGAACTCACAATGAAACAGAAACTCAAACTCATAATCAAAATCGAAGTCAAACTCACAATGAAACAGAAACTCAAACTCATAATCGAAAACGAAGTCAAACTCACAATGAAACAGAAACTCAAACTCATAATCGAAAACAAAGTCAAACTCACAATGAAACAGAAACTCAAACTCGTAATCGAAATCTAAGTCAAACTCACAATGAAACAGAAACTCAAACTCATAATTGAAATCAAAGTCGAACTCACAATGAAACAGAAACTCAAACTCATAATCAAAATCGAAGTCAAACTCACAATGAAACAGAAACTCGAACTCATAGTTGAAAACGAAGTCAAACTCACGATGAAAAAGAAACTCAAACTCATAATTGAAATCAAAGTCAAACTCACAATGAAACAGAAACTCAAACTCATAATCAAAATCGAAGTCAAACTCACAATGAAACAGAAACTCAAACTCATAGTTGAAAACGAAGTCAAACTCACAATGAAACTGAAACTCAAACTCATAATTGAAATCAAAGTCAAACTCACAATGAAACAGAAATTCAAACTCATAATCGAAATCAAAGTCAAACTCACAATGAAACTGAAACCGAAACTCATAATCAAAATTGGAGTCAAACTCACAGTGAAACAGAAATTCAAACTGATAATCAAAAACGAAGTCAAACTCACAATGAAACTGAAACTGAAACTCATAATTGAAATCAAAGTCAAACTCACAATGAAAAAGAAACTCAAACTCATAATCGAAATCAAAGTCAAACTCACAATGAAACTGAAATGATGTTTCATTGTGAGTTTGACTTCGTTTTCGATTATGAGTTTAAGTTTCTGATTCATTGTGAGTTTGACTTTGTTTTTGATTATTAAAACTCATAGTCAAAATCTAAGTCAAACTGACAATGAAACAGAAACTCAAACTCATATATGAAAATGAAGTCAAACTCACAATGAAACAGAAACTCAAACTCATAATCGAAATCAAAATCAAACTTACAATGAAACTGAAATGATGTTTCATTGTGAGTTTGACTTTGTTTTCGATTATGAGTTTGAGTTTCTGATTCATTGTGAGTTTGACTTTGTTTTTGATTATTAAAACTCATAGTCAAAATCAAAGTCAAACTCACAATGAAACAGAAATTCAAACTCATCATCGAAAACAAAGTCAAACTCACAATGAAAAAGAAACTCAAACTCATAATCGAAATCAAAGTCAAACTCACAATGAAACTGAAATGATGTTTCATTGTGAGTTTGACTTCGTTTTCGATTACGAGTTTCTGTTTCATTGTGAGTTTGACTTCGTTTTCGATTATGAGTTTAAGTTTCTGATTCATTGTGAGTTTGACTTTGTTTTCGATTATGAGTTTGAATTTCTGTTTCACTATGAGTTTGACTTTGATTTTGACTATGAGTTTGAGTTTCTGTTTCATTGTGAGTTTGACTCAGTTTTCAATTATGAGTTTGAGTTTCTGTTTCATTGTGATTTTGACTTTGATTTCGATTATAAGTTTGAGTTTCTGTTTCATTGTGTGTTTGACTTTGATTTTGACTATGAGTTTTAGTTTTTGTTTCATCGTGAGTTGACTTTGATTTCAATTATGAGTTTGAGTTTCTGTTTCATCGTGAGTTTGACTTCGTTCTTGATTATCAGTTTGAGTTTCTGTTCATTGTGAGTTTGACTTCGTTTTCAATTATGAGTTTGAGTTTCTGTTTCATTGTGAGTTTGACTTTGATATCGATTATAAGTTTGAGTTTCTGTTTCATTGTGAGTTTGACTTTGATTTTGACTATGAGTTTTAGTTTTTGTTTCATCGTGAGTTGACTTTGATTTCAATTATTAGTTTGAGTTTCTGTTTCATTGTGAGTTTGACTTCGATTTTTATTACGAGTTTGAGTTTCTGTTTTAATGTGAGTTTGACTTTGATTTTGATTATGAGTTTGAGTTTCTGCTTCATTGTGAGTTTGACTTCGTTTTCGATTATGAGTTTAAGTTTCTGATTCATTGTGAGTTTGACTTCCAGTTTGATTATGAGTTTGAGTTTTTGTTTCATCGTGAGTTTGACTCCCTGTTTGATTATGAGTTTCGGTTTCATTGTGAGTTTGTCTTCATTGTGAGGGCCAAAGAGGCCAACCCTGCCCCCCCATTTTTAGAAATTTTTTTCGTAAGTACTGCAAACGTGATATATTTTTCATTATTAACACAGTAGTAACCTATAATTAGGTTGTTTCCCAATGTTAATAACCTAATGTTGGTTGTTAAAAGTGATTCAATTCTTGAGTATGAGAGTACGATGGGCTAACACTCTTTCCCTTACTTCAACTATGAAGTAAATTGTTGTTCAATGAATAAAAAAATAAGCATTACCGTCATAATTCGAGTTCCTCCAGCGTCCGCGATAGTCTGTTCGAGTCGATCCGTCTGCGTTGCGATCTTCGAACCGCGTCAGCTCTTCGGTACGGCTCACTGCGCAGGCCCAGCAGGATGTCTTCCAGGGCGCCATTGTAGACTTCGTCCTGCTGCAGTAGCTTCATTTCTTGCACCAGTCGACTTCGGTTTTTCAATTCGTTGATTACCGCTTCCTGCATTGGAAGTTAGGAGAGGATAAAACTTGAGGTAAAATTTGTAGGATATTTATCGTTGACGCATAGGGTTCAATCATTATTACTTTACTCGTCATTATTCGAGTTAATCAATTAAAGAAACAACAATCCATACATGGATATATCACGGAAATCAGATATCACATGTTTTTATCCATGAATCGCGCACCTGTTCGGATAAGTCCGCGATCATTTTTCGCTTTTTGATCGTGTCTGCCGAGAAAGCCTTCATCGCCGCTGCTTCCTCCGCTCTCCTTTGCTCTTCGTTCTCCTTTTCCGCCGCCTAAAATAGAAAAAATAGTAGAAAATCGTTGCAGAAAATTATTGCCACGGATCTGATCAAAAATTCGAGCTCTTGTAAGTACACAAATAGCTATTTTCTTCTTTCTGGTAAAAAAATTATGAATTGAAAAATTTCCAAAACACTGAAGGATTTTACTTGATTCGTACAGACCTTGAACGCTTTGACGAAACGCACAAAGAACGAGAAGAAGGTGGTCGGATCACTTGTGCGCGAACATTCGCCGAAATATTCGGCCGTTTCCCGGAAAATGTTTCGAGCGTCGTTCAATTGCACTTGGAGCGACCTAAGATGGAAAATAATATACGTAAAATAAATTATGCCGTCGATTTTAACAAATTGGAGAACAGTCATTCAAAGAAAAAAAAAATTAAAATACTTCGACAACAATTCGATAACGAATTAATTTTAGGACTCCTGTACCTGAGTCGTTCTTCACTGGCAGTCAGGAAATCGATCAGTACGCCTTCCCCTCGGCCGGAATTCTCGCGTCGTACCGATTCCATCCCTTTCTCCAATTCTTTGACGTCGCTTTCCAAATTCTCGAGAGAAACTGCAAATCCATGAAAAATATTAATTCTCAATATCAGTTTTCCCACGTTTTTCATCTTTTTTTTCATTGATGAGCACTCACTGGTCGCGGCTTTTTCTATGTAGCGAAGTTCCGAGTCGAAGTCCATCAGTTCGGGCAACTTCGACTTGATCGTATTGGCGATATAGTTGATCAACGAGAGCTTCTTATCTGCCGTCTTCAGGTCCGTCAGCGAATCGAGACTCTGCAGTTTGAAGCCGTAGGCAGGACCTCTTTTGGCGCTGTTGACGTAATTGCCGAAAGCGAGCACCACTTCCAGGACACCTTTGAACTTCGAGGACTGCCTGACCGATTTCGACGACATCTTCAGGATTTCGATTTGCTGGAAGAAAAAGGTGGGATTATCGTCGATTTAATCGGATAACGAGATTAGATAATAGAATGTTAAATTCAGAATATTACTTACTGGCGCAATGAAGTTGACATTTTCATTGAAATTGCCCATGTAATGTAGAATGTTCAACTTGTTGGGAAGGTTGGCAATTTTGTTCAATTCTAGAAGCAGTCGATCTTCCTCAGTCAGCGCACTGATGTCCTTCTTATCCTCCAAATATTTCTTATATTTTTTGGCCTGGAAAAATGAGGTAAAAAATGTTAATATGCGTATTTGAGGTAAGGTGAGTAATTTTTTGTTTTTGTAAAGGTATTCCTTTCAATACACCCCCCCTCCCATAGTCGCAGCATAAAAAATGGCTTACTTCCACTTCAGTCGGAATCATTTTCATCAAGAGTTCGACAGTTTCTAATGGTATTTGCCGCAGGTCCAAGGATGTAACAGCCCTGGCGATATCGTCCACCGCTAGGCCGATTTTTCTCTTCGAAATGGCTAAAAACAAAAAATTATCATGGATTGACTGTATAAAATAGGAATTCAGATCAAACCAAGTTCAGACGGCCCCAAGCTGTTCAGCGTACAGTCAGCATCGACGCACTTACGCTCGTTTAACCAAACTAGCAGAAAAGAAAACTAAATTTTTTCCAAAAAACCTCATTTTTGACCTTCAAATTTTCATCTTGAGAGAAACAAAAGGGAGCTTTACGCTAAAATAGTTGAAATGGAGAATGGAGTTAAGAACAGACATTTGATGAAACTTGAGATCTTGAAAAATTGAGCAAATTCAGTTTTTGAACCCATTTGTAAAACGCGAGAAACTCAAAAAACACAATTTTTTGGAAGATACCTACAACAATTTTTTGACAAGCGTTTTGAGCGCCAGTTTAAAGGGCTATCATTTCACGCCATCTGAAAAATTTTGGACCACGCAGAGCTTCGGTTGTCGAATATTTCGAAAAACTCACCAATGTTTCGTAACCGGTTGTGCTCGAGAAGAGAGATCAGGTCCGATTTCTTGAAACGTTTGCTCGGCATTGTCGTCAGGCTCGAATCCGTCAGCGAAATGTTGTCCTTGTTCGGCGGGCCGGGCATTTTGAATTTGTCTTCAAAATCGTTGAAGTCGATTCGATTGAATACGCGGCCGTCGTCCAATTCGCAGAAAACAGTTCCTCTTACCTGTGAAAATGGAGTTGGGATTGTGATAGACCGTGAGGATGGTTTTGAAAGTATTTGATGGTTTGGTGGATTGTGTTTGCTTTGATTAGTTATTTGGGTCGATTTTTGATAGATTTTGATAATTTTACCATGTTTAATTGCGTAGGTTTTGACGAATTTTGTTCGTAGTTTTGACGGGGCTTTGGTTAGGACTTTGATGGTTTGGATCGATTCTGGGGTTTTCACGGGTTTTTGGGTTGGGCTTGGATTGATTTTGGAAACGTTTGATGGTTTTGTAGCTGTTGATGGTTCTGCTCGATTCTTGTAGTTTTGATGGACTTTGTTGGCTTTGAATGCCTCTTGGTTTATATTTTGATGGATTTTGATAAATTTCAATTGTTTTGAAATATGTTTTCCATTGGCGGACCCGAATCGATTCAGATGGCACAGATTATGACTGCCGGTATCAACATGTCTGATTTTTTAACAGAATTGGCACTTCCATATCTGATTTTAATAGCTAACTTAGGTAATCATACATAAGCCATTAACTACCTAAAACTGAGCTCACCTGGTTCGGTCGCATGGCAGCCCAGTTAAGCGTAGGCAGGCGATTTTTGGTTTGTATCTGTCTTTTGATTGTCATGGCACCGATAGGGGACTGCATGAGGCCGGGTGGCGGAGGCGGGGGCGGTGCCCCTCCCATTGGCTGGGGCGACATCAGCTGTGAAATCAGGGGCGGGGGTGGCGGCGGTGCAGCGACCGACGGTAGGGGCGGCGGGGGAGGAGGTGGTGGAGGCGTCTCGCCGCCACCAGTCGATCCTGTCCCGCTCGAAGAACATGAGGACACGCCGCTGGAACCTGGAATATCGAGATTTTTAATTTTAAAATATAATAATCGAAAGGTAAAGTGACAATGAATTTTGGTATTTAGCTCTTTCAACTGATGGCAGCTCGTCAATTCTTCAACTTACTCGACTCTCTTGGGAAGCCGGCCATGTTCTTTTCATCCAGAGAGGCCCGGTAATGTGCCGATTCCCGCCTCAGGGTTTCCGCTTCTTCTTCGGCCTGCCTTCTGCCTTCTCTCAGTTTATCTCTTTCGTTCCTCGTCTCCACAAGTAGCCGCTCGAGGTTGGTTATCTGGGCAGCAGAATCTCGCTCCATTTGCGCGAGTCGGTTGTGGGCCTTGGAAAAAGAAAATTGCCGTCAGAATGTGATATTAAACGATTCTATCGAAGTTAATACAGGTTAATCGGGTAAATCACCCAAATACTGCATCTGGCATCGAAGCTCGAATATAATAATAAGCCAATCCACTGCAGTATACATAAGTACTGCAGTACCGGTACCAGTTTGCTAGCTTCTGCACACTGGACTCGCGTAAATCCGGCATTAGAGAGCATTGCACTGATAAATCTAACATAATTACATGTCCAAGTTCGTCCTCCAGGTCAGCGACTTTCTCTAGGGCTGATGTTTTCGTCTCGCTGTCTTCCATAAGTGCCGCCACATCGAACACATTGTCCAAATATGCAGAAATTTGAATCTGAAATTGGAGAATCAGGGCCGAAATGAAGCATGGAAATGGTGAGGTGGCGAAATTGTAGGTGAATTTGTAAGTGTTGGGACAAACATTCCAAAATTGATTACCGATACATTGAGTACAGCTATCAAGGAAATTCCAGCACTGGTAACTCCGATCAGCAAGTAACTGCCGATACTGTAAAAATTGCTGATGGCAAGGCGAACCGTCACTTCTAAACTCATGGGCCGATTTTGGAATTAGCAATTTCGGATCTTCCGGCGTATCACATTTTTTTACACCAAATAGGGTAAATGAACAAATCAGAAACTGGCCTACGGCCCTAGGCTCACTAAAGAGCCAAATCCGAATAAATTTTTTACATGACTGTATTCTTGTTCTCGAAATGTACGGTACGGTTGTCATAACAAGACTCCAAAGAATCTTTTCCAAGCGATAAAATCAATTTCCACGGGGATGAGGAATAACTTTTTTGGCCTACTATTGCTCAATTGGTGCTGAATCAGCCAGTGGTGCTAAGATAACACATAGTACTTCCATAATTTCGCGTTCAAAATTTTTGAACCACCTGTGCAAAAAGTTGCAATCTGAGGAGCCAGGGATAATTTTGAAGGTGCAGTATGGGAAACTCCGACTTTCCGCCCCCAACTCAAATTTTCTCATCTCAAAATTCGATACAAAATATTCATGAAAATATTGTAAAAAACCTAATAATTCGAGAAAAAATCGAATTCGTACCTTGACTTTGCACCACCTGAAAAATCGTTTGAAACAGTTATCCTTCTTGGACGATAATTTCTTATAGCCGCGTTTCATGATAAACCAAAACCAGTACATTCGCACGCATTAACCAAAATCGAGCCCGAAAAATTAGGTAAGCACTACCTAACGCGGTGCAAATTGCATATATTTTGGGGAAATTTACGAAAAATTAACTCGATAACTGGTAGGATGTTGACACTCAGGACCGGACATGGAGACTGGGGGTTTTGAAGTAATTACCAATACCGATTCGTTAGGCAGGGAAAGGGCAAACATCGGGTAGATAAAGGTTGTTAACTGTAACAGGATGGTACAGAACGTAATTGATTTCTATGACTGGACCTAATAAATGACCGATTCCTCAACAGGGCCTACCTATTTAGTTAGCGAGTTTATCTCGGGCAAATACAGAAATAAAAGGCATCGAACCTTCGCTCGTCTATCAATAAACACTAGACAGTTTTTCAATATTTTACCAAAGTTCATGTTTTAAAAAAATGATAACACACGACACTTCTAAACGTGCGATTTTGGACCAATCTGCCAAAAATACTCTAAATTATGAAAACGAGGAATGAAAAAACGAGAAAATGAAGAAATCGCATCAAGAAATTTGAACCAAACCAATCAAAGACAAATTTGCCAAAATTTCCTTAAAAAAACCCTCTATCTTACAGTAAATCAATCGAGAAACCAAGGAAAAATACTCAAAAAATTCTAAACCCATGATATCACCTTCAAAATTGAGATTTTGTGTTTTTTTTTCGAAAATGAAAATGAAACTGGACTCATGCCTTTTGTTGGATGAGCTGGACTTGAGCAAGAATTGTCAGCTGATGTGGACAATTTTTAACAATTTTTCCCCAGCAAAATCCACACTGACAGATCGTTTCGGTTGTTTAATTTGGTTAGCATCGACTCACCTGAAGTTCTTCGCTTTCGGTGTATCTCAGCTTCTCCAGATAATTGTCCAGGCCCAGCTGGGTAAATTCGTACTGCAAATGAACCCTGTAGTTCATGTCATTCACAGAATGAACGATGATGTTGATAAACTGCATACAGGCGACCTGAAATGGCAAAATTACCAACAGGCAATGAAGCAAAGTGCCAAAAACTACTTTGAAACTCTACAAAAAATATGTACAACCGCAAAAACGATTTTTCCCATTATATTTTGACATTTGGCAGACAAGGTTGAGGGAAAGAAAATAATCACCATGAATTCGACATGGAAGACCTCGTAGTTCATGAAATAGCCCATGAGAGTTTCAAAGCGACGTTTCTCCTGGCAGATTTCCTTAAAATGGTCGAACGCTTCGACGATGATCTCGTGGCCGCCCTTCACCAGGCAAATCGCTGCCAGCAGCTCCAAGACGAGGGCTTTCGTTCTGAAATAAAATTCGAAAATGAACTATCCGAAAATATTGATGGAATATCAAATCACTATACTGTTTACTTGATAAAAAAAGTTGCCAACGGCTGAAGGAAAATACTGGTAGGTTATATTCAAAATTCCCGCTCCTTCCCGCATTGAAAGCAGAGCGATGGATACGAACCTAGGACTTTTGTGGGTGAGACTGAGCGCGATTCCGTTGATGGCGTCCGTACTTTGAATGACCAGACTGAATCCATGCTGAAACGACAGTTGAGGTTAGTTTTGAATTTAGGACAAATAGGTAAATAGATACGCGAGTCTTTCCCATAAAAACCAGTGACATTACCTAATAAAGTGAAATTACCCCCAATAGTATCAAAAACTGACGCCACGTCACACTTGAAAATGAGCAGATCGCCAAGCCGCTCATCAGATTTTTGAAATTCAAATTCTCACGCGAACTATGGGCTAGGCGGTTTTTTAAGAATTTCAAAATTCAGTAAAAACTGACAAAATCGTATAACCTGACTTCGACTTTCATGATACGAACCTTATTATTCATTATGGCTCGTAAGCACATGATACAGATATGTATATCGTCTTTGGTGTCGCCCATTTTGAGTTTGGCCGCATGCCGCGACCGCCGCCGTACGTCGTGCGAATCGAAACTAGAAGAACGGCCGTTCATTTTACAACTATTTATCACATTTGTTCCAACACCTGTAAAAAAAGAGTCATAATTTTTACTTTTTATTGGCGATAGGGTCCAAAATTTATTACGTTTAGGACATCAACATAAATCTTTAGTCATAGTTAGGTGCTCGGGTGATTTTTATTAATGAAATATTTTGTATTTTAAATAGTTTAACCACTTCACATGGAGAATATGCTGTAGTAAGTTCTTCAATTCTAAAAATCCTTCCAAAAAAAGTTTTTGAAATTAGGGCAGGTGAGGTTGGGGAAAAACTCTCTAAAACCCAGTGGAAAGAACGTCTCGGAACCCCCAGTTTTGTTAATTCCCAATTAGATACCAAACACAGTAAAAAGGAATAAAATTAAGAAAGAACTATTATGGTCCAAAGCCTAATGTATTTTTGCTGTTTGCAAAAACTGTCCAAAAAACGAATCTTCTAAAATAACGAGATTGTTGTTCAAAATGGTAGGAAAAATAGCGAAGGTCGGAGATGAGTCAATTGACTATACTTACTATTCATAGATATGTTGTCATCAGATTCAGTCTTGTTAACGTTGCGGACTTCGGCTCTCATCATCATAAGCCGGAAGCTCAAATAATTTATTAGGTAGTCGAGCCCGTGATGCTCGTCGTTTAAAAATTCCTTCACCCACCTGAAACAATATTTTAATCAAATCGTCGATTCGAAATATGCGAAAAATGCAATGCATTCAAAAGTTTGTGATAAATTTTCAAAATTTGATAAAAATTGGTTCTAGTTACCAAAAAAAGTTAAAAAAATTAGTTTGAGAATTACCGAAATTGTACTGGAAACCGATGACAAAATATTTCATTATAAACTCAAGGTCACGAAAAAGAAACGCATGATTGAATAGACAATTCGTATGAGTCATAGCCTTTGAGTAGAAACGATCGATAAAGGTGACACAGCCGATGAGGATGATAATACCATCTTTCCTCCATGACGTGCAATCCGTAAGGGGGAGTGATGGTTACAACGGATGAGGGTATTTTACTCCTAGATTCGATCCGGTATTGGTCATTTTTAATAGGTTTAAGCACGAAAGAAGCTGAGTGACAAATTTTAGACCGAAGGCCTGAAAATACGAGTAGTTTTTTATGACCAATAAAAAATCATATCAGGATTTTACGGTTGAAGTTCGAAATTAGGTCTAAATTAAAAATGATTAGTTCAAAATCACAATATGATCTTTTGTTGGTCATTAAAATCTATTTTTAGGGCTTCGGTCTAAATGTGGTCCTAAATTTGATATTATCAAATCTGAAGTTTTACTTATTTAAACAATGATTTTACTCGTATAGGTATCGTTAGAAAAATTCTCTACAATACTCCATCGTCATATTCGTCTTGTTTCATCAAAATCGGCCACCAAAACCAATTCTTCACTGCTAAAGGAGGTTTGTAGATTAAATGTACATGTTTTGGTCCATTAGCCATTAGGTTCTTTCCCAGTACTCACTAAAAAATGACCATTGGCTTCAACTTATTGAAAAAAATTGTAGCACATAATTTGAAACATTTTGAAAAGCCAATATTTTGAACCCAACATGTTGAAATCATACAATTACTTCAAAAGATCTGCTGCTATAAGGTTAACGTCAATGCCTGATTGATCCCACATTAAACTCTATCTCCCTCTGGACATTTTGGTCCTTAATTTCAGTGTTAACCTTATCAGAGAACACCCTTTCTCATGCCAGGGTGAGGTCATCAATCTTGACGCGAAGCAAAATGAAAAAAAAAATCAATTTTTTTTTCAAACGTTAAAATCTGCCTACTTAAAAACCGCGGTAAAGAAAGTTGCAATATTTGGTATGCCTCAAACTCACATTAGATTTTTGTTTTCGATAAGATTTATCCTAGTACACCTGTTCTGTGACACATATGGGACAAAAAATCTTGAATAATTGATATCTATAATTAAAACAAACCGATCTCAGCCTCAAAACACATATGCACCTTCATTAGCACCAATGATCAAGCGGTTGAGGCATTCGATAAAAGGACTAAATACCGAGAAAGTTGAGCTTACGAGCAGAACCGTGAAGTTGGTCACTAATTATACTGGTCGAAGCCAACTAACCGGCATCTGAATGATCACTTCCCGCGCCATTTAATTGTACCGTAAATTATTTCTTAGTGCATAGCAATTTCAATCAGCGAAGCGAACGATTCTTTCACCTTCAAGTCAGACACAGGTCCGTTCCCCATAAAAGATGAAATTGAGATTATTTATCTCAAGTGCGGACGTCTACCGGAATTTATTTTATAGGCAATGTATTAGGTAAATATTTATTGGCTGTACTATAATATCCAACGTTTTTTTATGTTGCAAGATGGGTATACCTAATATGGCTCTTATACCGCTACATGGAAGAACTTCGAGGAGTAATTCTGGTTTATTGACAAATACGGTGGTATTTATATCAAATTTGAATAAAAAAATCTCATAGGAAATTTTTACCTAAAGCATCCTTGGATATCGGATAGATGAATTATGTCAATAAATCGCCCCTAAAGCTGGTTTATTGACAAAACTAATCCACCCGATATCCAAAGAAGCACCCAATACCCATTACCAATGAGATTTTACATTGAAATTTGATTTAAATACCGCCGTTTTGAGGTTTATCTGAAGCTTCCTTAGATAGGTATTCGCTGGGTACGAACTGGAGCGAACTTTTTTCTGCTTTTCTCGACCTTTGCTGACCTCGCTGTCATTCACTTTCAACACAACCTCATTGAATTACAAAGCTGCCTCGAGCTCAGAATAATTTGCACACGTCCGGGATACAAATTGCGTCAAATGAAGGTATCACGCAGACTCGGGAATCGAGGGGAATATTCTGCGTGATATATATGTATTTAATACACGGTGGATGTAATATATGGGGTGTACGACCAGGAAAATGAGATTGGAAAAGGCATCATGATCAAAATTCGATCAATCGAAAGAATCAAATAGGTATTGAACGAAACCAGTGAAAATTGATGGGAAACTAATAATATTGAGCACCTAATCGAAAATATTTTTAAAAAACTCCCTATTCTTCAAGTCAAGACCACGATTCAAGACCTTAAACTCTGAAAATCGTTCATTTTTGTGGTCAGTGTAAAATGAAACCAAAAACCCTATAAATACACTGCCCATATCCCGGTAGTTTGATCAATCAAATATCGGTAAAGCATCAGCATAAGCACGCCCACACAACATTTCGGTGAAAGAAAGAAAAATTTATATTTTCTTCATCAGGGCTTGGAAAATATAAATTTTCGAAAGCTCGGCAAAAGAGCTTCTTCCTTTGAGATCTTCTTCTCTGAAAGAGATCTTCCTTCTCTGAAGACCCTGATATTTGACTTCAAAAATTGAATAACGGGTCGGTCCTCAACAATTCATTAAAAATTCAAGGATTTTTTGTAAATGCGCATAAACGAGTAGGTATGCAAACTACTTGTTCAGAAAGTGAATTTGGAATCAAAATTTTGGATAAAAATGTGTAACTCTGAACTTTTGATCAGTTTTTTATTTTTCGGGCGATCACAAACTCATTTCGGCGATGATGGAGGGCAGGTAGGTAAGTTCATTTCCTTGGTAAATATTGAAGCAACAAATACGTATATCACAATGCATTTCCTTGCCAGTTTTACAAATCTAGCTCGTCATGAGAACGCTCCAGAGAATGGACCAGACCTACGGGCGAGACAGGCCGCAGACCGACGCGTGACTCCATTCTTCGCCGTTGGGCCACCGGCGGAAAGTATTGGTCGTAAAAAGCCGACGCTTTCTAGGCATCGGCAGACAAAAAATATGCGTGGCCGAACGTTCAACGGCGGACATCCCGGATTTACAGAAGCCACCCCGGCCGGGAAGTCGAGGGAAAGTGAAACCGAAAGGATCTGTCATGTTTTTCACGCGCACTTCCCGAGATGCAGAAAAACTGGCCAGTCTAATTTAAGCGTGTAGTTTCAAAACCGGATCGATGCAAATTTGAAAATTTTCCGGGAAACACAAAAACGTATTATTCAAGCAAGCTATTAAAGTGAAAGCACTGTTTCAGAAGCGTTTTTCCACCGGGTTGAGCCGGATTTGGTTGGAGGGTGACAAAATGGATCATGTACTTGGAAAAAATGGAAAAACGTTAATTTCGGAAAAACATGGAAACGCCTCAATTTACGATAGGGGCCAGTCTGCGAAATTTGATCTGTTGCAATAAGTAAAAATCGATTAAAAACTATCGCTCCAGATCCGCGAAAAAAATTTGTTGAAGGACAGACTTACTGACAAAACTTTTCAACCCTCAACGTTACAACGTCAAAATCCTCAAAAATGCCAAAGCATTCAAACTTCGTAGGTTTATAACAGCGAAAAAAATTCCAATTCCATATTGCAAAAGAAAATAGTAAAAAAATTGGATCAGAGGTTAAAAAATTGCTTGCGCACTTTCCTAAAAATCGCTTTTTCCGCAATTTTGTTCTGGGAAAAAATTAAAAATTGAACAGAAAGGTAGCTAACTTGAGAATGATACGATTGAATGGCACATCGTACAATTAAGGTTTCCAGAATTATTTTTCGACCATAGACGGAGAAATCGTGGAAAAAACTCTTTCGAAACGCTTAAACCGTGAAGAAGCTGCATAAAAAATACGGCTCTGAGAAGAAACAATCGTGATCTTCCCCGTTCCGTCCTGGTAATTGGTCTGACCGAATTTCTAGTCACAATACTCGGCAAGTTTGCGGAAAATCGCGGCTGTAGAACGTTGGCGAATTTAATCGAAAGATCTGAGTTCCGTGATGCGGAAACGCATATTCCCCTGGTGAACTTTGCCAAACCCGCGAGTTCGTTACTTTTGTTTATTTGCATAGTTTTAAAGATACATAAATTGTTATCAATTTTAAGCCAATTTTCCCAGAAGAAAAATCCAATAGGCATGACCTAAACTCAAATTCGAATTCTCGACCCGATCGCAATACTTTCTTTTTTCAAGATTCATTCATTCTGAACCGGGGAAGGAAAGTAACAACTGGTTATTATTTAATCGACGGTTTATTCGGAGAAACCAGTGTTATTGTCTACTGAAGGTTTATACCGGGACCATAAAATTCTGCCTTTCAATCAAGTTTAACATATAAGATCCAACTTTGAGAAGGCATTTTGCCATTTTCCGTGTCTAGCTTTTTTGTTTTATTGCAGCTTTAAACGCTCGTGGTTTCTTGAAAAATTCTCAAGACCTTCAGTGAGGATCATAAAATTTCCGCTATGCCTAATCACGAGTTAATAGTTTCGTATGTATTTTTGGCGCTCTCTGTCGTAAATAAGAGACAGACGAAGACACAGACTTGTTCAGGAAGTGATTCTGAGTAAAAGTAAGTAAAAGTTTTTTTCTGAAGCCCTGAATCGATTGCCGATTATAGGACTCTGTAAATATAGAAGTAAAAACATTTCCAGCCCGGTGGTAGGCGGACGGTAGACAGCGTCCGGTGGTGGGCGGACAGTGGACGGCGTCCGTTGGTGAGCGGACGGTGGACGGCGTCCGGTGGTGGGTGGACGGCGTCCGGTGGTAGGCGGACGGTGGACGGCGTCCGGTGGTGGGCAGACGGTGGACGGTGTCCGGTGGTGGGCGGACGGTGGACGGCGTCCGGTGGTGGGCGGACGGTAGACGGCGTCCAGAGGGGGGCCTGGGGGCAGACGGTGGACGGCGTCCGGTGGTGGGCGGTCGGTGGACGGCGTCCGGTGGTGGGCGGGCGGACGGATATTTTTTTATTGCAGATTCGGATTCTACGCCCATTAAAACGTAAACCATAAAAATTTCAGATTAGAAAAAATTTTTTTTTGGAGATGATTGTTGAGCATGAAAAGTTGATTCTTGTTGATTACAATGGTTTATCACTTAATAATAAACCAAAAAATCAAATTTTCGAACAAACCGGAATTTTACTAAAAAAATTTTTTTTCGGTCTGAGGGAAAAATTTCCTAAAACGTACGATACCTACGTCAGTGACTTAAATTCAAATTTTTCACCCAATTGCTATACCTACACTGCACGCTGAAGTTTTATCGCAGCGGACTTCGTACCCCCGTATTTTTCTCGACGGTTTCCCATAAAACCGTGCATTTTAAGCGCACGACATTGGCAATTACATTCATGCAAATCGGCATGGCTGAAGAGAGTAATAAAGTCCATGTACCCCATACAGAAGAGGCCAAGAGGTTGACGTTATCGAACAACCAGGGGTTTGACCTCGGCCGGTATCTTGAATTCGTAAACGACGCCAATTCCGAACTTACGGGGTGACTCAGCAGCTAAGTCAACTTTCAGCTGGCGATTCAGCTGGCCTTCGAGTCTGTCACGCGGCCGCGAGTTTCACGAGGGCCATCCGCATAGTCCGCAGCGCAAGGAATGAGGTCACCGCGTTATCTAAATCACTTCGCTCTTTTTCTATTGTTCCCCGTTCCTTTTCCTGGTATTTTCGAGAAAAAAAATTATTTCGGGGCAAACGTCACAGTTTTTCCAAATGGTCGTTTTCCTAGATGCCTAAATTAAGGAACCGTTTTTTTACCGTTTCTGGTCTAGAAAGTTAGTTTTTTAAAGGGCTACATTTTTTTTGAATTGTGGTTATTATTCGAAACCTTCAGTTTTCAAGTTATTGGCGACCGAAAAATTACTCACATTATTACTCGTATCATCACATTACGTCCATATGGGCAAAAAAGACATTCAAATCGGACCAAGCATTCGGCTCTTTGTTAAACTGGATACAGATCGACAGGATATAGATATAGAGAGATAACTGATAACGAGTTCTGAGCAACGATGTGATAGTTCTTGTGTATTGTGTATGAATAGTACAAAAATTTATTACGGTGATTCATTGAGAAAAACGAGACCTCGGAAAACGATCGAGCGAATTCAAGGTCGACCGGAACAGTTGCTCGTGATTGCAATTGGTCGAATATTCCCACGTACTCGCCGGATTTCCCAGGATGGACGGCATTGATTGCAAACTTGAGGTGCCAGCTATTGAACTGCAACTAGAGCCGACTACTTCCCGAAACTCGATGGATGAGCATTGTAGATAAGGGTTAGAATACGAAACAGTTGTAACATTTCCGGAAAAACTATATTTTCTGTGTTTTTGAGTCAGCAAAAGAGCAGGGAGAAAAGTAAATTAAACCGCCATTCCAGGGGTTGGCCCGATAACCGAAAATGTCCTGGGCGTGCCCTGCCGCTCTCAAGGAGGGGTCAGAACTCCGATAAAACAATAGTTACATCAATAACATTTTCCAGCGATTTTCGTCGAGTTTTTGTTGGCAATCAAGCTTTCCGTATTTTTACCCACTCAGAGAGGTAGGTAGAAAATTGACGAATATTTTTCTCAAATTAAAACCACAAGATACCCGATATTTATTGCGGAACATTGGAACATCGTTCAAGGGTCGAATTATTTCAATATTTAGAAAATTTATTTTCTAATGCGTCAATTTTGACGTAGAAAAAGAATGCGTATAAATTCCCAAGAAATCCGAAGAGACCAAAAAAATTGGTTCAGAGGAAGCCCCTGAATTGGAAGAAACTAAAACGAGGTAAAATCGAGACATAACCGAGAGTCAAAAAAATGTACCAAAAGTCTAGCAAAAATATGCCAACCCACGATAAATCGGGACAGAAATCTGCAAGAAATATTCAAAAAATTAGAAATCGAAGGCATCATCTCCAAAAGCCAGTTTTTTTTCAGTTTTTACTCCAACCACCATACAAGCAAACAACCAACAATTATTCCGACATTTTAAACTTCAATTGCATTATGCATAATTTGAACAAAAACGTTTCACGCCAATTTCTTTAATATTGGATCAGTAGTTTTCTTGTGACCCGACACGGCATTGATTTAAACGTAAATAAGAAGTTCCAAACCCGTAAAAACCCGTCTTGAGATAAATAATAATTTGTGGATGATAATTTTTTTTATTAATAAAGCAAATTAGGTATTTATACCTAAATGCACTTGCATAAGTTGAGAAATCACATGAAAAAAGTTTCAAGGTGATATTTCAACATACCATATTTTATCGGCAGGGTTCGGCAAGAAAAAATGTGAAGGTGGCTGCTCATAAAAATTGGCGTTTCTTAATTACCTACCTCAAGTTAGGCGCCAGCAGCCTAGAAAACGCCTAATCCCAGGACTTTTAGGACGCGTTTTAGCGTTTTTATGACGCGTTAAGATCACAAACCTTTTACTCTTGAACCGTCGAATAAAAAAAAAATCAATAAAAAGCACTCACTCGATATGGTTAGTCCTAAGGGAAATCTCCAAATCGCGGAGAACTTGGGTCGATGTCGAATCGCCGAGCATTTTTCGTTTCTGGAAAAAAAGGAAATCAAGCAATTATTCGAGTCAATTATTGATGAGAATTGAGAGGCGCAAATCGAATAAATTGGCTGTCAACAAATCAGCTTCGAGAACCAAGGGTTGGTTCAATTATAAAAGTACGTAACAATCGTATCAATTTCTTTTACGATACACTTTATCGCCTTTCTGCGATAAGTATGCGGCGGAAAACGAATGGTGAATATCCAATTACGATCAGCACATCTTTACAGTCCATTGCGACATTGGATCATTAAAAACTCGAGAAGTTACGATCCCAGAGAAACATGAGACGTTTCCTGCTCGAGGAATAACACAATAATTTTTTGCGATTCGGATCTAAATAATATTTTTTTCCAATTATGAGCTAATTGCGCCGAAGGGAATTTCAAATAAAAACTGACTCATAGTCGTGAGTAAACAATAATTTATTATTCAATCAGCGATTCAAAGGCTCATCAATGTTCAGAAAGTAATGCGGATAACGGCATATTTTCAGGACAGTGGACATTCGGCTAATTGATTCATTATTATCATATTTCTAGTTTTACTAAAGTTGAAATAAAACTACTTTACAAGATTATCGCTTCATTCAGCAATGAAAAACAATTTTTGCCCCACATACGCTCCCAGAAAATTTCTGAAGCCCAAGAATGGAAAAGTTGCGCTTTCGACCTATTGGCCTTCTTCACTAGTCTTGGAACATGGAATTAGACGCAGTCAGCAGACTCCTCCATAAATTCATCAGCAAATGAAGGGGGCTGAAGGAGTTTGCGCTTATCCCTAAATTAATAATCGATTATTTTTCGATGCAGTAGTGAACTGGCTACTTCGGGGTGTCTGAAGTTTATATTTTCATTTTTTTTCCGTCAATTTTCAAAAAAATAATTAAAAATTGGTTTTACAGCCGAATATTTACCTATATCTAGTTCTTTGTATTTCAAATTTGTAATAAGTGCACCAGCAAGAGACTACGACAAATTATGCGGTCGGAATGCTCATTAACATCAGCGTCGAGAAACCTGTCGTCTAAAGAAGGCAAACATTGGCTGTCTAGGCAGAACAACTATCGAACATCACCATATCAGGAAACTGACTCGACCTAAAAACCGGTTAGGGATGTCAAATTCGACGAAAATAGTTGGAATAAATTTAAAACGCGGAGCAAATAGAGATCCCGACAGATTCGAAAAAAGTCTCGTCTAGCGGGTTTGTTGTCAATAATGCCGTCAAGAAGTCGATGTTGACCTTGTTTTATTTTGATTGGCAATTTTTACTTCCATATTTACAGAGTAAATGGAAGTATTGTGATCGTCCTAAAATCGAGAATCGGAACGGAGCTTCAGAAAAAACTTTTTCTTATACACATTTACTCAGAATCACTTCCTGAACAAGTGTCTGTGTGTCCGTCTGTCCGTCTTCCGTCCGTCCGTCTGTGGTCATTTACAAAAATGACCATAACTCCCTCAATTCTCAACCTTTTTCAAATTTCTTGAACTGAAATGTTTGTCTCGGCAAGACCTAACACCCTGTTTAATCGAAATTTGGATAACGCACAGTACTTCCGGTATATTTGCATTATTATTGTTTTCTATTTTATTTTTTTCCGGCCACAAAAATGAACCGATTTGAGCGTTCTTGGTCTTAAAATCTTTGTTTTACCTTGCAGAATATGTGGATATTTTTTACATTCCAAAAATGTGGCGTTTTTTCATTTTGGGCGAATTTTAAAATTTAAATAGTAAATTTTTTGATATTTTTGACCTAAACACTCTCAAAAGCAGTCAAAAAAAATATGATCAAATTGTGTCTCAATTTTACGTTTCAAAATATGGATGTATTGTGTGTTATCTACGCACCACTCAACTCAACGCAGGAAAACACAATTCCGTTTGAACATTGGTCGAGAGCCGACTCTCCCGCCATGGAGACGCGCCGCGCTGCCGGAACCCGAGCCGGGCGGTGGAAGTTTTGACCAGCCGCCCGGCACGGCTCAGCAAGCCGTAGGCGCTACGATTTCGAGAATCTACGACCCGCGCGCATGTTCGTTTGTGTAATTTCATGTTCGGCTATCCTGCTAGTGCGAATCGCCTGTTCGCGGCCTCAGTCTTCCGCCGTGTTCCCTCCGGGTCGGTCGCGTCGCGCTCGCGTAAGTAAATTTTCCTTTTTGCCCCCCTAGGATAGGAAAAAACACTTCGAAAAATATTTTACATAGAAAAACTTCGTTTCTAATTGTCCTTTTTCTGATTTCCTTCTTCCTCAGTAAGACCTGTCACCCTGTTGAATCGAAATTTGAATTACTCGCAGTACCTACTTCCGATAAATTGGCACTTTTAGCGTTTTCAATTTTATTTTTTTCCTGACCACAAAATTGAACCGATTTCAGCGTTCCTAGTCTTAAAATCTTCGGTTTAGACTGCAGAATACGTTGGTATTTTTCATGTTCCGATAACGTTTCCTATTTTCAGGCGAGTTTTAAAATTTGCATTATGAGTCCTGGTATTTCTGAGCCATAAAGCCTCCAAAGTAGTAAAAATGTGATACAATCGTGTCGAAAATTTGCGAATCATAATATGGAAGTATTGTGTGTACCACTGGTTTGAGTGAAGGTTTTCGATAATTCAATTACCGATTATTTCGGTCATTTCTGCGTGAAAGCAAGTGATTTCGGCATAGTGCGGGCTTAATATCGATAATAAGTTAAGAAAAATGCCATTGTTTTCGCCCGTTAACCAAATTTATCCCGAATTTTACAGAATTTTTCCGATTTTATCGGAGAGAGGGTCGGAGCTAGTTAGGGCATGTCGCTCTAGTCTCATAGCTTAATATGTACTTTGGTACACGGCGGTCATTGCCTCGCCGCCTCGAGCGGACTGGATCCAGCGTGTTGAGGGCGATGAAGGTGCATAGCGCTGCGTCTACGGAAAAAATAGTCGGCGGCGCATCGCCGCGTAGACGCAGCGCCGCGCTCCCGGATTTCGCCAGTGGAGCGGGGCCGTGTAAATTGAATTGTGCCCTCGCTAATCGATACTATCGATAGTTTGTGTTTGTTATTCAACAACAAATCTTTGTAATCGCCCAAGTTTCAAATAAATTTAAAATTTTCCGTAGGTAGGTACTCTCACGATTATTTCTCATTATCCGAAAATTTCTTTCTACTCCGACTGGTTTATTTCTTGGTAAGAAAAGATAGTTTTGGTAAATTTCTTGGACTTCTGTTGTTAATAAAGATAAATAATATAAATGTAAACATAATATAAATAAAGGTAAATAAAGATAGATTGGTCAAATTGATAAAAAATAAAAGTAATATTAATAAAGATGAATAATATAAATATAAGTGAAATATAAATACATAAATAAAGGTAAATAAAGATAGTCTTGGTAAATTTCTTGGACTTTCGTTGACCTATCGATAGTATTGGTTAATTTCTTGGACTTTCGTTGGTAAATAAAGATAAATAATATAAATAAAGGTGAATTAAGATAGTTTTGGTAAAGTTTTGATAAATAAAGATAGTTTTGGTAAATTAAGATAAATAATACAAATATTTATAAATATAATCTATAATAATAAAAGCAAGACTTACACATAGTGTAATGTGTCTGTCTGTCTGACCGAGCTCTCCAGCCAAATCTATCGCACGCAGGGACCTGGAATTTTTTACACGGAAGCACAAAGGGGCTGGCCACCAGACCTCGAAGCCCGATTTTCGATTTTTAAATTAGATGAATTTGAATTTTTTTTTTATTTAGAAAAAAATGACCTGTTCTTATTTAAACTAATTTTTCAACGGATTGTTTCTATCTATCGACGGGGAACTCAAATCAACTCAACTCAACCCAACCCAACACATCACAACCCAACACATCACAACACAACACAACACAACCCAACCCAACCCAACCCTACCCAACCCAACCCAACCCAACCCTACCCTACCCTACCCTACCCAACCCAACCCAACCCAAACCAACCCAACCCAACCCATCCCAACCCAACCCAAACCAACCCTACCCAACCCAACCCAACCCTACCCTACCCTACCCAACCCAACCCAACCCAACCCAAACCAACCTAACCCAACCCAACCCTACCCAACCCAAACCAACCTAACCCAACCCTACCCTACCCAACCCAACCCTACCATACCCAACCCTACCCAACCCTACCCTAGCCTACCCAACCCTACCCTACCCTACCCAACCCAACCCAACCCAACCCTACCCTACCCAACCCAAACCAACCTAACCCAACCCAACCCAACCCTACCCTACCCAACCCAACCCAACCCAACCCAACCCAAACCAACCTAACCCAACCCAACCCTACCCAACCCAACCCTACCCAACCCAACCCAACCCAACCCAACCCTACCCAACCCAACCCAACCCAACCCAACCCTACCCTACCCTACCCAACCCAACCCAACCCAACCCTACCCTACCCTACCCTACCCAAACCAACCCAAACCAACCCGAACCAACCTAACCCAACCCAACCCATCCCAACCCAACCCAAACCAACCCAACCCAACCCCCAAGTTGAGTTGAGTTGTGTTGAGTTCCCCGTCGATAGAAAGAAACAATCCGTTGAAAAGTTAGTTTAGATAAGAACAGGTCATTTTTTTCTAAATAAAAAAAAATTCAAATTTATCTAATTTAAAAATCGAAAATCGGGCTTCGAGGTCTGGTGGCCAGCCCCTTTGTGCTTCCGTGTAAAAAATTCCAGGTCCCTGCGTGCGATAGATTTGGCTGGAGAGCTCGGTCAGACAGACAAACACATTACACTATGTGTAAGTCTTGCTTTTATTATTATAGATTATATTTATAAATATTTGTATTATTTATCTTAATTTACCAAAACTATCTTTATTTATCAAAACTTTACCAAAACTATCTTAATTCACCTTTATTTATATTATTTATCTTTATTTACCAACGAAAGTCCAAGAAATTAACCAATACTATCGATAGGTCAACGAAAGTCCAAGAAATTTACCAAGACTATCTTTATTTACCTTTATTTATGTATTTATATTTCACTTATATTTATATTATTCATCTTTATTAATATTATTTTTATTTTTTATCAATTTGACCAATCTATCTTTATTTACCTTTATTTATATTATGTTTACATTTATATTATTTATCTTTATTAACAACAAAAGTCCAAGAAATTTACCAAAACTATCTTTTCTTACCAAGAAATAAACCAGTCGGAGTAGAAAGAAATTTTCGGATAATGAGAAATAATCGTGAGAGTACCTACCTACGGAAAATTTTAAATTTATTTGAAACTTGGGCGATTACAAAGATTTGTTGTTGAATAACAAACACAAACTATCGATAGTATCGATTAGCGAGGGCACAATTCAATTTACACGGCCCCGCTCCACTGGCGAAATCCGGGAGCGCGGCGCTGCGTCTACGCGGCGATGCGTCGCCGACTATTTTTTCCGTAGACGCAGCGCTATGCACCTTCATCGCCCTCAACACGCTGGATCCAGTCCGCTCGAGGCGGCCAGGCAATGACCGCCGTGTACCAAAGTACATATTAAGCTATGAGACTAGAGCGACATGCCCTAACTAGCTCCGACCCTCTCTCCGATAAAATCGGAAAAATTCTGTAAAATTCGGGATAAATTTGGTTAACGGGCGAAAACAATGGCATTTTTCTTAACTTATTATCGATATTAAGCCCGCACTATGCCGAAATCACTTGCTTTCACGCAGAAATGACCGAAATAATCGGTAATTGAATTATCGAAAACCTTCACTCAAACCAGTGGTACACACAATACTTCCATATTATGATTCGCAAATTTTCGACACGATTGTATCACATTTTTACTACTTTGGAGGCTTTATGGCTCAGAAATACCAGGACTCATAATGCAAATTTTAAAACTCGCCTGAAAATAGGAAACGTTATCGGAACATGAAAAATACCAACGTATTCTGCAGTCTAAACCGAAGATTTCAAGACTAGGAACGCTGAAATCGGTTCAATTTTGTGGTCAGGAAAAAATTAAAATTGAAAACGCTAAAAGTGCCAATTTATCGGAAGTACTGCGGGTAATTCAGTGCCCAGTGGAGCGGGGCCGTATAAATTGAATTGTGCCCTCGCTAATCGATGCTATCGATAGTTTGTGTTTGTTATTCAACAACAAATCTTTGTAATCGCCCAAGTTTCAAATAAATTTAAAATTTTCCGTAGGTAGGTACTCTCACGATTATTTCTCATTATCCGAAAATTTCTTTCTACTCCGGCTGGTTTATCTCTTGGTAAGAAAAGATAGTTTTGGTAAATTTCTTGGACTTTTGTTGTTAATAAAGATAAATAATATAAATGTAAACATAATTTAAATAGAGGTAAATAAAGATAGATTGGTCAATTTGATAAAAAATTAAAATAATATTAATAACGATGAATAATATAAATATAAATAAAAAATAAATACATAAATAAAGGTAGTCTTGGTAAATATCTTGGACTTTCGTTGACCTATCGATAGTATTGGTTAATTTCTTGGACTTTCGTTGGTAAATAAAGATAAATAATATAAATAAAGGTGAATTAAGATAGTTTTGGTAAAGTTTTGATAAATAAAGATAGTTTTTGTAAATTAAGATAAATAATACAAATATTTATAAATATAATCTATAATAATAAAAGCAAGACTTACACATAGTGTAATGTGTCTGTCTGTCTGACCGAGCTCTCCAGCCAAATCTATCGCACGCAGGGACCTGGAATTTTTTACACGGAAGCACTAAGGGGCTGGCCACCAGACCTCGAAGCCCGATTTTCGATTTTTAAATTAGATGAATTTTTTTTTTTTTAGAAAAAAATGACCTGTTCTTATTTAAACTAATTTTTCAACGGATTGTTTCTATCTATCGACGGGGAACTCAACTCAACTCAACTCAACTCAACTCAACTCAACTCAACCCAACACATCACAACACAACACAACACAACACAACTCAACTCAATTCAACACAAACCAACCCTACCCTACCCAACCCAACCCAACCCAAACCAACCCAACCCAACCCAACCCTACCCAACCCAACCCAAACCAACCTAACCCAACCCAACCCAACCCTACCCTACCCTACCCAACCCAACCCAACCCAACCCAAACCAACCTAACCCAACTCAACCCTACCCAACCCAAACCAACCTAACCCAACCCTACCCTACCCAACCCTACCCTACCCTACCCAACCCTACCCAACCCAACCCAACCCAACCCTACCCTACCCAACCCAACCCAACCCAACCCTACCCAACCCAACCCAAACCAACCTAACCCAACCCAACCCAACCTAACCCTACCCAACCCAACCCAACCCAACCTAACCCAACCCAACCTAACCCAACCCAACCCTACCCAACCCAACCCTACCCAACCCAACTCTACCCAACCCAACCCAACCCTACCCAACCCTACCCTACCCTAGCCTACCCAACCCTACCCTACCCAACCCAACCCAACCCAACCCTACCCTACCCAACCCAACCCAAACCAACCTAACCCAACCCAACCCAACCCTACCCTACCCTACCCAACCCAACCCAACCCAAACCAACCTAACCCAACCCAACCCTAACCTACCCAACCCAACCCAACCCAACCCTACCCAACCCAACCCTACCCTACCCAACCCAACCCAACCCAACCCAAACCTTCATAACTCTACCCAACCCAACCCTACCCAACCCAACCCAACCCAACCCAACCCAAACCAACCTAACCCAACCCTACCCAACCCAACCCAACCCAACCCTACCCAACCCAACCCAACCCAAACCAACCTAACCCAACCCAACCCAACCCAACCCAACCCAACCCAACCCAACCCAACCCAACCCAACCCAACCCAAACCAACCCAACCCAACCCAACCCTCAACTCAACTCAACTCAACCCAACCCTCAACTCAACTCAACTCAACTCAACTCAACCCAACCCAACCCTCAACTCAACTCAACCCAACCCTCAACTCAACTCAACTCAACTCGACTCGACTCAACTCAACTCGACTCAACCCAACCCTCAACTCAACTCAACTCAACTCAACATTTCTTTTATAAATTTAAAAAAATGACCTGTTCTTATTTAAACTAATTTTTTAACAGATCGTTTCTTTCTATCGACGGGGAACTCAACACAACTCAACTCAACTCAACTCAACTCAACACAACACAACACAACACAACCCAACCCAACCCTACCCTACCCAACCCAACCCAACCCTACCCAACCCAACCCTACCCTACCCAACCCAACCCAACCCAACCCCACCCAACCCAAACCAACCCAAACCAACCCAACCCAACCCAACCCAACCCAACCCAACCCTCAACTCAACTCAACTCAACTCAACCCAACCCTCAACTCAACTCAACTCAACCCAACCCTCAACTCAACTCAACTCAACTCAACATTTCTTTTATAAATTTAAAAAAATGACCTGTTCTTATTTAAACTAATTTTTTAACAGATTGGTTCTTTTTATCGACGGGGAATGTTATGTGTGTTGGGGGGGGGGGGAAGAGAGAGAGACAGTCTACCTAATTACTTAATCAATTAATCACAATTTTTTTGACACGGGCAACGCCGAGCGGTTACAGCTAGTATAAAAATAAAGGTAAATAAAGATGGTTTTGGTAAATTTCTTGGACTTTCGTTGACCTATTGATAGTTTTGGTTTATTTCTTGGTAGGTAAATAAAGATAGTTTCGGTAAATTTCTTTTTTCACACCGACTCCCTCGCTAATTTGGACTACCGTTGACCTAGTGATAGTTTTGGTTTATCATTCAGTATTAATAAATCTTCGTAATCGTCCAAGTTTCAAAAAATTTTACCTTTTTTCGCATTCAACTGTAACTGTAAAGTAGAATTTGATTATTTTATTATTATTATTTATACATTATTATTATATTAGGTATATATTGTTTCATATTATTATGGCATAGTACAGATAATACATTGTATCATTACTTTTATACATTACCTATTATATTATTATTATTATTATTGCCAACCTATCTATTAATTTATTATTAATTAATACTTCAATACTTAGTTAATTATTGTGTCTCTAGCTCGGTGTACTGATATCTATGGTAAGATTTGGTATCTAGCATGGTTTTTTGGGTCATCCAGATCCGGAATGAGGACAAATATCTTTTTTTTAATGAAAGATTCCAAATAATTTGGAAATTTAATAAGATCATTAATCAGCATCATTATTAAGACCCATTAATCAGCGTAAATGCTGTCTTCTTGATTTATTTTTTTTTAAGGACTTCAGGTAATCATAGTAGGGACTTGAAAAGCGTTTTTCGTTTTTTAGGTTGAGTAAAAATTTTCACGTTCAAATATATTATTCTGTCGACCTATCGATAGCATCGTACTATCGATATTAAGCCAGCACTATTCCGTAATAATAATTCCACGAAATCTCGGATTCGATTAATATAACCGACAATTTTTTCAAAATACTCATTTCATTTTCTTACCGTCCCGTTTCGCTCGTTCCGATTCGCGTCCGTCCGATTTCTCGTGCCGGTTGAGGGAACAACAATTTTTAAATGGTTCTGTGTTGTGTCGCTGTGTTGTGTTGTGTGGTGGATTCGCTTTGGACTTTGTGTCTGCCGCCCTGGTAACGCCACAAGTCAAGATTCCATCGGTTCGATGAAAGTAAGTGCTAGAATAGTGTCGAAAATCTTTCATCCTATGCTCGTTCTGGCGCATTCCTATGCTCGTGGCTGTCGTTTTCATAATCAACTTGGAAATTCAGATTTTTTTATGATTGAGATTATCATCTTACATTTTTATGAACTCGTCCTCGCTGTTGTCTACAGCTAATCCAGTAGTAAGCAATATTTCTTTCCCTCGATTTTATTCAAAATTTGACGTCTAACCGCAATGCTTCTTCTTGTTTGTTGCAGGTGTGATCAAGTGCCGTGTTTATTCTCAAGGGAGTGCAATTCCCAACATTTGATCAATATTAGTAGATGATTACGTTAGGTTTGAAAATTTCGGTTTGGTGTTCATCTGATCAAACTTCAAAGTTCAAAAAGTTTCAATTCCTGACTGGAGCCTTTGACAATTGAGTCGGTAGGTATTTCTTTGCTTTAAATTTTCACCATAGAAAGCAATTCGACACAAAAGCTTTGAGTAAAACCTAGTTGTTAGAAAAATTCAAAAATCCCTTAAATTCGTAAATTAAACTGTTTTATGGATTTTTTCTCCTAAAATAATGTTTTTTTTTTTTGACAAAAAAAAGTGTCGTGCTGTGGAAACATTCTGTGGTTCGAGAAGTGCAACACCTCGGAGTATGCAGCCGGAGGACATCGGCCAACGAGGAGCGACGCGGCCAAACGTAAGTTACCATTAAATGATAAATTTTATCATTTTTGATAAATTTATGATTTATATCACACTATTTCTATTATTTTTGCTTCCCTGAAGCAAATGGAGCTTTAACGGATTTTCCATTTTTTTTGTTACAGGTATGTCCGAACTTGTCTGCGTTTGGTCCAAAGGTAAGAGTTTTTCATTTGAAATCGAAGAGATGCATGGCTTACGAACGAAAAATAGGTAAATAGGTAGGTATTGTAGTGAAGGATCCCCACATTTTGGCACTTTATCGACCCGTTACATTCCCATAAACTAGAATTTCGCGTTTTTTATTATCCCGTGTCCTGTCCAGTTTTTCTTGACATTTCTGAAGTGTTTCTCGAAAAGTCTTCGCGATTTATTGTGACTCGGGTTTCTCCTGATGTTCGAGCGTTCAATTAAGTCGTGGGAATAGGTAAGTACGATTCATTAAAAAAAATGCCAATTATTAGATACAAAAATTACCTTGAATAATTTTTTGTGCTTTGAATATCCACTGTTCGTAATCATGTTACGGCCATCGATCAGAAATTAGGCTGTAACTCGATCGGAAATTCACTATTTGTTTTCACACAATGTCATTGCAGTGATGGACAATACTACAACTATCCGTAACATCTTCGGGCTGAGGATTCATATAATTTCGACCGAACTTCAGGTAAGTTCGATTGGTCGTCAGTTTATTAAAATCATCATATTATATTACTATGAGTATAAGTACCTATGAGTACCTCAATTTTTTGAAATTTTTGATTTTTGTTAAATAATATTTATTTAAATGAGTAATAAAAAATATTTATTTTTTAAAAAGTATTAATTAATATTTATTTAAATAAATAATAAAAAGTATTTATTTTAAACAATATTAGTTATAATAATATTTATACTTGTATTGCAGATTATGCGATAAGGAAAAGTCAAAGCAAGGTGCTCCTTTTTGGGATTCTCCAATGTTTCCGACAACTTCAAGTCATATTTCACACTGTCTGGCGCCGGACGGTGAAAATCTTGATTTTTTCACCGCCTATCGGTGACCACTGGTGCGGCTCCAATTCGAGAAGGTAAAACTATAAGGCAGTTTCAAGTTGAAAGGGCTTGTTTTTGTAAACGATGGCACCGAGCAATCTCTGGTACCATTTGTCGGCAAGAAAACATCGAATATTTGGCCAGGGTCCACATTTGTTTCAGAAAGTTCATTCTCGCGACCTTGTTGGAAAGAGTTAAACGAGACGTGTAAGTGAGACGAGATGAATGGAGCTCGTATGGAATTCCATCACCTGAATGAGTAAGTATGTGGTATGCTCTGATAATTGTCCCAGCTTTCGTAGCTCTCTCAACTCTCTCAACAATGCAGTTATGTTATTGTTACATTAAAAAATACTTGAACCGATCAATTAAGGGCTCACAGAAAGTAGGCCAAGAACATTTAAAATCTATTTTTTTAAATTATCTTAAAAGACTTAAAATTACCTCATTTAATTCAATTTCTAAGTTTGACCATTTTTCAATACATTTTTAATAACAAAGAGTTATTTTTCATTATTTTTTCTCAATTATTACAATAAGTAATAAACCATTGTAATCGCCAAAGATTTTTTTCACATGAGCTAAACATAAAAATTTTCAGTTTTTCTTCTAGAGCTTATTGTGTGTTATCTGTACACCTGCGATTTCCTTCTAGATTTTATCATCAAACTCAATAGGTATGTATGAACAAAAACATTTTTCAATTAAATCAAAATCAAAATTCATTATTTAATTTTAATTTTTGGCAGTTGTTACGTATAAAATTGGTTAGATTAGCCTGAACCCGGACCAACAATATGCCTATTTCCTATAAAAATATAATAAAGTGTTAGTAGAGAGTTTTTGCAAGCCACTAACGGGCAACGTTTCACGGGGGGTGCCATGAAAAATTTGGCCCATAGCCTTATGATTCATGTCATCCCTGGCATTCTGGGTTTTCGGAATTAAATGATATGGGAGAACTAAACCCACTCCTTGTGATGCCCTATGAGTTAAAACAATTAAACCATCATTCACATTTTTTTTTTTAGAAGGGTACTTCTTGGCCCTTGGCGAGAGACGGCCTCCTGTGCCACTGAGGCGGCGCTACCACGCGTTCACATTCGACCGCCTGAGCGACGAAGAA
Source organism: Nesidiocoris tenuis (assembly GCA_036186465.1). Taxonomy (NCBI): domain Eukaryota; kingdom Metazoa; phylum Arthropoda; class Insecta; order Hemiptera; family Miridae; genus Nesidiocoris; species Nesidiocoris tenuis. The sequence continues at coordinate 9,909,776 of AP028915.1, read as the reverse complement.
ATTTTAAATAATTTTCGATTCCGACGAGAAGAATTGCCTCGGCTAAAGAGATGTTTGGAGGTAAGTGTGATTAATAAAATTATAGGTAACGCAAGGTGTTGATTTGCATTTTATATACTTAGGCAGGTGTAAATGTAAATGATTCGTTAATCCAGGGGGAACCCCCTATCCCTACCGCTATTTCTGGCGTATTAAAAACCTCTTTTTCTTTGTAGCTTCATTATTCTTCCGAAGGATTTCAAATATGAATCCACAACTATGCGACACCGACACCAACGTCGTTTCTTCAATTGGCCTTTGTTTTCACAGATCCCTGACGATGTGTACATTCCTGGCAGACGGTACAGAGTACCTGGGATGACCGCCCTCGCTATACCTACTGCTTAAAAGACTGGCGTATCCCAATCGCTTCTCAGAGTAGGAGCGGTTTTTTTGGAATGTCGTCGGCCGTCATATCGTCGGTATTCCAATTCATGGTGAGATCATGGTCTATATAGATGCAATATGAATCGCCGCACGGCAGCGAGGCGTTACTTTCTACTCAATCGACATTTGTTAGTTTGTCTGTTTTAATTCTTATATTCTCAAACGGTTTCCTATATTTTCCTATGTAATGTCTTTTTCCCTCAAGGCACAAGAGGTACCACTGCCAAAAATTCCAATCTACCGTGACACCTCCTACACTCGAGGATTACCTTCAACATGAAAGGAGGCAGATTGTGTAGAAAAAAGTCCATTGTGTTGAAAACCAGTGATAAGTCTTTATTGGTCACTATTAAGATTTTTATTAAAAATTTCGATTGACAATTCTTGCGTTTTCACGTCCCCTTAACATTTTTTGATCGGATTCCCCTGACAATATGCCTCAAGTTGGAGCAAACCACAACTTTTAGGACCAACCGCACCAGCGGTGTTTTCTATTTTATTTTTTTCCGGTCACAAAAATGAACCGATTTGAGCGTTCTTGGTCTTAAAATCTTTCTTTTACCTTGCAGAATAATATTCTGCAAGGTAAAAGAAAGACATCCACATATCATGAACATATTATGTGGATATTTTTTATGTTCCGAAAAACTGGCGTTTTTTATTTTGGGCGAATTTTGAAATTTGAATAGTGAATTTTTTGATATTTTTTACCTAAACACCTTTAAAAGCAGTCAAAATATGATCAAATTGTGTCACAATTTTACGTTCCAAAATATGGAAGTATTGTGTGTTATCTACGCACCACTGGTTTTCACAAAAATAATCAAAATTTGATTTGATACGCTTACCTTAGCGCTACGAGATGCCTTCGGATCTAAATACGTTCGCAGTTTTTTCAAATACAAGCTTGGTGGATCTTTGGCTTGCACTCTCTCCTGAAACATGAACACACAAATATTAAAATATTTTCCAGAAATATAAGAGGCAATGGTACAATGAAAATAATTTAGGGAGAAAAATATAATTATTATGTTAATTAAATTAATTAATTATTAAAATTAATAGAACAACAGATATTATAGATAACTGCCGATTTTTACTTCCAAATTTACTAAGGAAATAGGGATAATAAGGATAACTAAATGAGGAAGTATTGTAATCGTTCTAAAATCGGAAATCGGATCGGAGCTTCAGAAAAATTTTCACTTTTCACATTTTATTTTTTCCGGGCACAAAAATGAACTGATTTGAGCGTTTTTGGTCTTAATATCTTTGTTTTACCTTGGAAAATACGTGGATATTTTTTTTTACTTCGGTAACTCAACTTATTCTGATTTTAGGCGGGTTTTTAAATTTGCATATTGTATTTTTGACATTGTGGTTGAAAAATTAACGTATCAAATTACGTATTGAGTGTTATCTACGTAGCAATGGCTTGAGCAGATTGACTTAAAGCCTGCTTATCAACGCATTTCAACCTCAGTTATTTACGGAGGGGACCAAAAGCGCATTGATAACCGAAACTCGCGTGCAACATAAAGTGCACCAATGGTCGCTTGCATCAATAGAGAGAGAAACGCAACATAAATTCGCTCGTTAAAAGTCACGGAAATCCCATTACTCCGACCTGAGGGGAGGCAAGTGCCAGAAAGGCCGGAACCGGTATCACCTACGCCAAACTCGAATTAGGTTACGAAGTCATGAGTATTATTTCTCACGCCAGGCTGAAGAAAAGCTCGTTTCGTCGAACGGCATGGAATGAATTGAATTAGTAACACTATCCGACAAAAGGTTCCCCCGGAGCCTCAAGGACGTCCATCATCTTGATGTGCTTGTAATGTCCATACGATGGAAAAAGACGATTGGATGCAATTTTCCAAGACAAATTTCTCAAGGGAAGCGGCGATAATAAAAGACCGTGAAATCGCCAGGCCTTCGCTAGCCAACGTGATTTGAATTTTCATTTTCCGCACTTTCCGTCTCTAGAGAAATTTGAGAAGGGATTTTTGCAAATTTCCGCAAATTGTAAATATATGAACCGTTTATTTATTTTTGATTTTAAATTGTTGCTATCCTGGAGGAATTTCTCCATTTCTTTTTCCATTCAAGTAGTGGGAGAATGGCTTTGTCTTCAACTCCCAAACTCCTCACTCGACGGCGCGAGCATTGAAATGTAAAAAGTCATCATTATACTGACCGTGAAAGGAATGACAATAATATACCGAAGGAGACAGTCGCGAGGGTGAGAAAACGACAGGGGACCATGACCCACCCATCGAGGAGGCTGTGGCAGCTCAATTTCGTCAGATTTCAATTGACACAATCAACTCGACTGTCCTCATTTGCTCACTTTACGCCTTCAGAGGTCATTCAACGTCGGCACGCCAGGCCAGTATTGGAATCGTATAGGTCCAAGGCAAATGGCAACAGGCATATACGTGATTTTTCAACATCTCTAAGCGGTTCACGCGATAAAACATGACTGGGCGCCTTTATTTAAAATTATGAAATATTTAAAATATAATATTTTTAAATTTAAACTAAACATCAAGCTGTTTTCAAGTCTCTATACCGAGTAGAACGATTAGTATAGACGGATACATCTGGAATTTTTTTTTTCGAAGGAAAAGGAACAGAACATGGGCATGCGAGTTTTCTTCCTCCGTATCACATACAAATATTTTAATGACCGGACAGGCTACCATCGGCCGGATACCTCAAACGTGACTGGCATGGAAATTACCTCTTCGAGGTGTCCATTGAAATGAAAAAGCATCCGAATGTCACCAAGAAGAACCGTTCATCAATGGAACCTGAGTTAGAAATCGATGACGAAGAATATGCAGAATTGGACGCCGGCAAAGATTATTTTTGGCGAGTGACGCCATTCGGTTTGGAACAGGAAATGGTCACAGGGATGAATTAAAAGTTCATGAACGGACAGCACGTACTTCCGGCTGAGGACTCTCTTCTCACTACAAAGATCTATCTGAAGATCACATATGTGCTATCATTATATTATAATGATTACTGTGCCTCAGGGCATAACACATACGCCAGTCAAGCCAAAATGTCATAGCCGGTATGACTGAAGAACTGCCACCAGCCGATTAGGCTTGTGTAAAGCCAAGACGAATATTCTGGTTCAAGAAATTTGAAAAAATTTGAGAATCGAGGGAGCTATGGCCATTTTTATAATATGCTCAAAGACGGACATACAGACAGACACACAGAGACTTGTTCTGAAAGCGATTCTGAGTAAAAGCGTATGAGTAAAAGTTTTCTGAAGCTCCGATCCGATTTTCGATTTTAGGACGATTTAGGATACTTCCATTTACTTCTTAGATATGGAAGCAAAAACCGCCTGATCAGAGCTGGCCTGATGCGTAGGTCGAATTGGAATTGTTTTTTTCTCTGGAGATGCGAGCGTTGCGAGCATCCAGATTGCTTGTCTACGCAAAGCAATAGGATTTTTTGGCGTTTTCTATATCTTTTCCACGATATGGATGAGCGTGGCAGCAATGTTAACAGATTTGCCGTTTGTTTTTGAATTTATGTCATTGTTTATTGCCTCCAATGCCTTCTAGTTCACTGGTTTATAGTACACTCGGCATATCCTATTCAAGGGTAGATGGATAGTTATCCCATTCAAGGGAAGATGGATTTCCCCAGGTGGAAAATCAGGCCAAATTGTGACTGACACCGCAGTTCAAACAATGGCTGTCCTAAAAGCGTCGAATGCATTTGCTCGGGAGCACAGGACGTGAATCGTTTACCGAAGGGAAGTGGAAAACCGTCAAAATCGATTCGTGATCGAACACGAGCTAAGGGGGGAAAAGGAAGAAAAAAGAGGAAAACGCCTTATGTTTTTAGCCTGGGCGGAAAGGTCGAGCTGAACGCCACAAAAGACCGGGTCATTGAGGCGGCTGGCCGAGCAAAAGAAAGGAAAGCAACAACAACAGTGGCCAGTGAATAGGCGAAGGTTTCATAACATGAAGTTACCAAAGATGACGAGGGGGACCATTAAGCTGCCAGCTACACAGAGCGAAGGGATCAGCTCGAAAGAGTGTAGAATCCGTTCTCAGGATAAAGATGGAAATTAATTCTTTATTATTTTGCTCGTTTTTGAAAATGGCGTACTTGGATGCAATATCGTGATTTTGTTAGGTATTAACATTACAGCATACCGGCGATTCGCCTGGTACATCATAACAAGGGAGCCTCAACAGCGAAGCGCGTCCCAAAACTGGGTCAGAAGCTGTTCGGTTTTCGATACCCACCTTCGTATCAGGCAGACCAGAAGGCCATTTGCATATCAACCGTTAACTACAGACTTCGTGACTCCTCTACGGCTCCAGCCATTTTGCCATCCTATGCAAACTGAGAAAAAGCTTCCCAAAGGGGGAATCTAAGCTTGGCAGAGGCAAGGCAAATAAAAAAAAGTGCCTGGCAAGGAACAGATGACAGATTCATATTTGACATTTGTAATGAACGAATGAATTTCCGAGTCACGATCGGCAAAGAATTCGAGTGTGGTGGCTATACATGGCAGCGGGTCTATAACGCCTTAACGACGGCCAACGACCTCCAAATGACAACCATTGGCAAGTAGATAACACACACTACTACACATTTTAATACGCAAATTTTTCGAGCAGTTTGATCAAATTTTGTCGCTCAGGTAGTTTTCAATTTTAAAAACTCAAAAACGTCTCATTAAAACTGCAATAAATCCTAAACGGTTGGAGCTACCGCCGTGGCGATGGTCTCATTCGATTCAGCATGAAAAAATCTATAGAAAAGTATGCCTCACATGCCTATGTTGCAAATTTCCTGAAAGACACGGATTTTTTCCCATTTCAACAGCTGTTTTACAGGCAATAGAATTAAGGTAGGGTTCTGTCTAGACGTTAGGACCAAGTAGATGAAGAAAATTTCAAAAATTTACGACAACTCCCCCGAAAAACATCGGACTTCGGAAGAACAAAACATTTTATTGCAGATTCGGATTCTACACCCTTTGAAACGAAAACCGACAAATTTTCAGGGGGTGTTGAAAAAAATACCCAAAAATTTTTTAGGAAAAATGAACCAAAACAATCTGAACCCGATCCTCTGACTGGGATGAAATAGTGAAAATGCTGCTATTGATCCCCCGGGATAAAACCAGGAAGGCGCCAATTGTCCCAGAACGGGGGAACTGCAGCGCGTTTTATGATCTTTGAATGTCAGAAAATGTCGTGCGGTCATTGGCAGAAAATTGGGACCTAGGGATTAGAAAGGGAGTAGAATATACAAAAATGGAGGCAAAATGTGAAATCGAAGGTCTCAAGGAGCAGATAAATTTCAGACTGAACGGTACTATCCTTACAACAAAGAAATTATATGGATATTTACGGTTAAATGAGTGATAAAAACCGAAAGCGAAGCGAAAGGTAAGGCACATAATGGTGGGTTAATTGAGACAACAAACTGCATCATGAAAAACTTTACTACAAAATTACCAATAAAACCCAAAAGAGATTTTAAATTTCGAGGTAGGTTATTATCTCCCAACGAAATAACATTGCATTACGTTCGAGCGGTGGCACAATCGGATCGCTATGCGAATGCGCCTTTCAGTATGTAGTACGACGAATATATGCTCTATATACCCATATATATGCGGATACATGCGGTCTTTTACCGTCGGAAACTAACCACAGGTATTTTCTTCAACGATCTGTAGCTCAAAAATCGATTGCAGGTTGTACCAAGTGCTGTACCAAGTAATAATGTTAAACTATTACTTCCAAAGTCAGCATAACACGGTTTTTGGCATTTTTCGTATTTGACGTTCCCAATCTCCAGTTTAACATCCGTTTACTTCAAACGGTTGAGAAAATCACGTTTAAATGTCGAAAAACATTGGAAGAGTTTTTGAAAAAGTTTGAAAATTTTTTGAAATTTGTTTATGAAAATGTTATGTGTTCAAAAAGGTTTTGAAAATTGTCTTGAAATTTGAAAATTGTTTCCTATCCATTAGAAGAGTTTTTGAAAGAAAATTTTCGGAATATTGTTTCTTATCCATAAGGAGAGTTAAACTATATAAGCGCTATTATGATGTGGATGAGTCGCATCGTCGCGGATGATGTGCGCAAGATTACGCAACGCAATTCCAAACTTCCCACAGACGCATTGTTCTTTCTCTTCGAGGCGAATAATTATAATAGACGCCAGTTAGGCGTAATTGCGACCCGACAAAACTAGAACGTCCCTCCGAGATACTTTCCGTCTTTGCGTGGGCAGAGATAACACACGACACAATCTCATATCAAAAATGCCATATCTTTTTACCAGTTTCGAAAATGTTGGCATTTGAGGCCAATTTTGTGGTCCCCAGATTTTCAAAATGGGAATTTTGTTTGGTTTTTTGCGTTAATTTTTTGTTACTTCGTGTCAGCGGAGACACCTTGGCCCATTCCGTAGACGCCCGTTATTGCCCACCATGCCCGAAGCAGAGGCAATATCAAGAAGCCACGACAATGACAATGACAACACACGACAATGACAACAGCAATGTCTCCCAACACTATTGAACTTTTTGACGCTCAAAAAATTTAGCCTGATCAGACCCAGAATGGGTAGGTAGCATAAAACCTTTGGGCCAAACTTACCGAGTAATCAACTGACCTCACGAAAATGAAATCGTGAGTGACAGTACCGTGTGAAAATGCAACTTCTTGAGCAATGAATTCCGACTGAACCTTTGATCTGACTATAATTTTTTTGACAATTTAAAAGCTGCAAATCATCCATATTTTGTAATTAGGTATATACAATATAAGTACCTACAAGAAATTCTTTTCCAACCTCCAGCATTCCTTCCTTTTCCAGCATTTTTTTCTCTAATTAAGTTCCATTAAGCTCATAATAAATAAAAGTACCTGCTCACACCTAATCGTATAATATTTTAGGTAGGTATCGCTCATGGTCATCCCATCAGGGATAATTGACGGCAGAGGAAGCAGGTGTCGAATTGATGGGGAAAGATTCGAAATCTTCCACAAAGTGTGTGAGGCTGGTGCAAATCCTTTCACTCGACAGAATTGTACGTAGAGTTGTAAATTATTATTTTCTTAACGATCAGATAATAAAGGTGGCTATCAAGTCCAACTTTGGAGGGGAACCGTTTAGGATTTAATGAGAGCTAATTACAGCCGCCGAAGGCAAGATGACGGAGTCCGTATCAAGTATGTCTGCCGCGGTCTAAGCCCAAGGCCGAGAGGCGCCGGGCGGTCGATGTTGTGTAAATGACCGCTATGCAGCTGTCCATCCAGGCAATTTTCATTTCCAATAACGTCAGGATGTTAATCCATCGGTATTACGAAATAATGGTAGGGATAAGAATTTCGCACGCCAAGGGCAACACGAGCTATCTCAATTTCTCGACTGACTACAAGAGTCTGAAAGCTGATTCCATGTTGTCAACGGTAGATTCTGACGGAAGATTCTGCTGAATTAAGATCCATCGAACGGTCAATTTGACTGGTTAGAATTCGACCGCACTCGACCATGGATATGGACACGAAGAGGTGCGTTTTTGAGATCATATTCACAGGCAGCCCGCGAAACGCTGAAGCACGATACCGAACGCCAGTTACACCAGAAAATGGTTTTCCTCGAAATCGAGTGCCAGAAACGGTGATGTGTAAGTACCAACGGTTCGGAATGGTAGCACGTAAGCCGAACAGGCGTACTGATAGGAGTATATTAGCCGGACAAAATACTTATTCGAAAAGTCTCACCTGATCGCAAATTAGGTCCCATTTCCGCTCGATATCGTACTGCTTCAGAACTTTGGCTTTGTCCGGTGGTAAATCCATAGAAGCCTGCAAAGAGAAAATGTGTGTAAGTAGGTAACTACATAATTATTCGACAGCGTAGAGTACAAATTTATGCATAAAACTTGTCCCAAAAGAAACCTGAAATAGAAGAATATTCCTAGGAAGTTTCAATTCTACATTTATTGAGGAGAAATCTTGAAATCGTCGAAACATCAAAAGCCGAGTCGGAGGGTCAGACAAAAAAATCATCCATTTGTATCACAATTAATAAAAAATATTTTGAGATCAACTGCACACAGACCGGCAGACCTTTCCCAGGTCCAGAAACGGAACAACACTCGTTTTGGATAATTCAATTTCCTTACGCTTTTTAATGGCGTTGCAACTTGCATTTATCAATTATGTAGTCAGTTGCCCAACTACCACGTATGAAGAAGTGAGTTCGGAATAAAATACATCCTACCTATACTTAGCAACCTATACTAAACAATTTTCGTACTAACGCGAAAAATAACAAAAAGAAAACAGTAGAAAAGCAGAAATAATATGAAAAATCTTGAGCCGGGCAAGGGGATTACAAGTGCAAGCAAATACAGGCAAAAGCATGGGTCAGAGTCTTTTTATCCTGTGCCGAGAAAAAAAAAGCCGACGAGGAACATCTGACAGGAGGAAGCGCCCAGAAAAAACTCCATTTTGAGGCCACGAGCCTGCCACGTCAAATTACAAGGTAATTAGCAACTTCAAGAATGCAAATCACCTCTGAAATTGCGGATAATGGAATATTTCGATGCCAGCTGTGTCCTCAGGCTGGTCTTTGATGGGGTATGAGGGCATTCCATGGAGACCTGACGACCGATGAGTCAGAAGAGAAAGAAACCTGCCCACGCATCCCAGCGGGAGGTTCGAATGGGGTGGTGAGGGGACGGGGGTCAGACAGGAGAAACCCGTTCCCAAATGTAAGTTACAATTCGAAGAGAAGAATTCCCTTCCGATACTGCAACGGCCGACTGAATAGTAAGGATCCAGAAAAAATCCAGGTTTCCTGAGAATAAGTAGGTCGGCAGTAGAATAAAAGTGACGAAGAAATCGTCGTCGGCATGCAACAGTGATTAAGTCGATTTTTTTCAACTTTTGAGGAAATCTAAAAAACTGGTATCTGTGCAGATTAAATTAATCGAGTTATTGCTTAGAAAAATTGAGTAAAATGAAACAAAAAGATGGATAATGATCAAAAAGAGGAGCTGCACCCAACCAACGTGAGAGCTTTCAAATCGCAGCAAAAGATAACCACTTTTACAGGCCTAAGAAAAGTTAAGCGGGGTTGATCAAAACGGTTTCCGACAGCTTTTTCTACTGAGCCCGCGCAAACCAGTGGTACCGCCGGAGTCCCCGTGGAAAAAACAATCCAGTGATACCAATAACTCATTTTTGCCAGAAATCGAGTTAACACTGTTGCATGCCGAGTGACAAAATCCATCAAATCCAATAGGTAATCGAAAAAAAATCGATATTTTCCTGGGACGGAAGAAATAATTTCAACGTCGACAATTGAGCTTCTCTAACAAAAGAAGGAGGGAAGGCCTTTAGCTATTTTCAGTCTACGCTCAAGGGGCGTTCTAAGATTTCCTGAAGTGTTGGGGGGCGGTGATGACCTGTCACACGCATGAGGGACTCGTGACATCATCCCCGAAGAGAACCTAGGACGTACGACCCCTCAGTATAAATATAGTTCAACTGAGATATCCTTCTAAACTGAATGAGAGGGTTGAGAAGTGTGCGAGTAATAAGGGGTAGGCACAAGAGACAATCTGACCCTTGAATATGAGCTGTGCTGAACACCCTGGGGCTGAGGAAGGGACAGCCCCTAACTTGGGCATTTCTTACATCAAGATTACAGGGGAGTCGAGGAAGAAAAGAATCATCAGGAGTAGTTTCGCATCTGCTGCAGGAAGAGCTCAACTATGGATACAGAGAGCTGCAAGATATAAAATTAAAAATTCCGCCAACGATCCCATCATTTGTCATGGCAAAACAGCTGTAAGGAGCATTTTTATTTTCAAATCAATATCAACTCTGCGAATAAAAAAAGGATACGCCTCATTTCCAAGGTTTTTTTTAACTATTTTACAACCAGTTTTCGGATTCCTGCTCTTCCATGGAAGAGTATGGATACTGAACAGTATGGAACAGTATGGAACAGATACGGAACAGTATGGATACTGATCCCATGAGCTTCGATATTGCATCGGATTGAGCAATGGGTTCGACGAATTCGAAAAAGAGTAGGATGATGGAAAATATGTGGGCAAACTATACCGTCTACCTACCATTGTCCATTCCAACCGGAGATTTTACCTCGATAAATTTTACGTGGGCTTCAGTTCGAAAAAACTATGACGAATCGACGTCATGCTACGACTTAGATGTTTCCCTTTTCTGCGGAGTCGGAATGCCCGTTCAAGGACGTTTATTCACAGCGTCGATTTAATGGTAAATAACTAGTATTTTAGTAGCGACTCACTGCCTCAGCTAATCTGCCGTAGAGCTAGAAGTTGAAATTTTACGCTTCATAATCACCACAGTCGGAAAGAAGTTGCTCAACTTTGGAGAAGATTACGGACCTTTTTCAAAATATCGAGACGCTTAACCATTGTAACCAGTAATCTACAGCGTACTTCTTCGATCATCACGAAATATTATAGAATGATAATTCCCTTGGAAAGACTGCAATGCTTTCGAATTACCATATCATCCTGATTCATGTCATCGGACTAGGTCGTCCGTAAAAACCTCATCTGCGAAGGACGAATCGAAGATGCGCTTTGAGAGGGGTGGCTGTGCACACAAATCACAACAGCTGTCTCCCACCAATCAAAAACTGAATTTTTGCAGAAAAAACAGAATTGCTCGAGAACTCCGTGAATGACAATGCGAATTGCAATACGATGTGTGTAATTGATACCTACATCATTACAACGACCAAACACAGGATCCAAATTGTCGCAAGTTCCTAAGAGGCGAGGCATGTTGCCGATGTTGAAAGATAGAATTCCCGAAACCTTAAACAAACCAACACCAGAAGACCAACTCCTCCTTACAAAGCACAAAAGAACCATGGAAAAGTCCAGGCGTCCAGGGGTTCAGAAATTTGATCAAATATTCGAACCATCGAATATTCAAACCTACGTCAGTAGGTTCATTCAATCAAATTTCCGAACATTCGCCCATTAAAACTTTCATACACTCAAACGTGCCAACTTACAAACATGCAAACTTTCATACATTCGAACATTGAAACCGCCAAACATTCAAAAATCCTAGCATCCAAACTTTCAAAAAATTCTAAGATTCAAAATTCCAACTTCCTAACCTGCGAACTTTCAAACGCCAAAAGATTGAGAGATTCAAACTTTGAAACCTACAAGCATTCAAACATATGAAAAGTCAAAAAGTCAAAAATCCAAACTATTGACCATTAAAAACTTCAAACGATCTAACACAAGAACCGTCAAACATTCAAACATTTGAAAATTCAAACCTTCAAACTATCACACACTCACATTTCCGAACATCCAAACTTTCAATCGTGCCATCTTTCAAACACGCATTCAAACATTCATGTTCGATACTTGAAAGTTTGAAAGTTCGATGTGTGAATTGAGTTAAATGTTCGAAAGTTCGAATTTTCGAATGTGAGAAAGTTTGATGGTTTCAAAGTTTGAATGTTCGAAGGGTTAGTGATTTGAATATTTGAATGTATGACAATCTCAAAGTTTGAATTTTTCAATGTTCGATAATTGAAAGTTTGTTGAATGTTCGATGTGAGAATTGAGTTGAATGTTCGAAAGTTTGAATTGTTTAATGGTTCAAAGTTTGAATTTCGAAAGTTTGAATGTTCGAAAGTTTGAATGTTTCAATGTTTGAATGTTCGAAGGGTTAGTGGTTTGAATGTATGACAATCTGAAAGTTCGACTTTTTCAATGTTAGATATCTGAAAGTTCGATGTGAGAATTGAGTTAAATGTTCGAAAGTTCGAATTTTCGAATGTGAGAAAGTTTGATGGTTTCAAAGTTTGAATGTTCGAAGGGTTAGCGATTTGAATAGGTATTTGAATGTATGACAATCTCAAAGTTTGAATTTTTCAATGTTTGATACTTGAAAGTTTGAATGTTCGATGTGAGAATTGAGTTGAATGTTCGAAAGTTTGAATTGTTTAATGGTTCAAAGTTTGAATTTCGAAAGTTTGAATGTTCGAAAGTTTGAATGTTTCAATGTTTGAATGTTCGAAGGGTTAGTGGTTTGAATGTATGACAATCTGAAAGTTCGACTTTTTCAATGCTAGATATCTGAAAGTTCGATGTGAGAATTGAGTTAAATGTTTGAAAGTTCGAATTTTCGAATGTGAGAAAGTTTGATGGTTTCAAAGTTTGAATGTTCGAAGGGTTAGCGATTTGAATATTTGAATGTATGACAATCTCAAAGTTTGAATTTTTCAATGTTTGATACTTGAAAGTTTGAATGTTCGATGTGAGAATTGAGTTGAATGTTCGTAAGTTTGAACTTTCGAATGTTCGAAAGTTTGAATGTGTCAAAGTTTGAATGTTCGAAGGGTTTGAATATTTTCAATGTTATATTTCAATAATGTTCGAGGGGTTTGAATATTTGAATGTATGACAATCTCAAAGTTTGAATTTTTCAATGTTTGATACTTGAAAGTTTGAATGTTCGATGTGAGAATTGAGTTGAATGTTCGAAAGTTTGAATTTTCGAATGTTCGAAAGTTTGAATTTTCGAATGTTCGAAAGTTTGATGGTTTCAACATTTGAATTGTTGGTGGTTTGGATGTTTGACATTTTGAAACTTTGAAAATTTGAATGTTAGATATTTGGAAGTTTGAATGTTCGATGTGTGCATTGAGTTGAATGTTCGAAAGTTTGAATTGTTTAATGTTTCAAAGTTTGAATGTTCGAAAGTTCGAACTTTTGAATGTTCGAAAGTTCGAACTTTTGAATGTTCGAAAGTTTGAATGTTTCAATGTTTGAATGTTCGAAGGGTTAGTGGTTTGAATGTATGACAATCTGAAAGTTCGACTTTTTCAATGTTAGATATCTGAAAGTTCGATGTGAGAATTGAGTTAAATGTTCGAAAGTTGAATTTTCGAATGTGAGAAAGTTTGATGGTTCCAAAGTTTGAATGTTCGAAGGATTAGTGATTTGAAAATTTGAATGTATGACAATCTCAAAGTTTGAATTTTTCAATGTTCGATACTTGAAAGTTTGAATGTTCGATGTGAGAATTGAACTGAGAGAGATGTGAGAACAAGACTTGGCAAAAATGTTCCTCTCCGGCAGGATTCGAGCCTGCACCTCGTGCTGCAGCATGTGCAGGTTCCCCCGATTAAAAGTAATGATTTGCCTTGGTATAACACGCAAATTGAATCCAGGAACACTGTCCCCTATGGATATCACTATTTATTATGAATAATACCTAGTGCCTTCAAAATGCAGATACATGCTAGATCAGGCGAGCAAGCGAGACATACGATTTGGAGCGCCACTCCTGAATGCCTCACCTGTGGAACATGTTCTCTGCTTGCCTCAAATGTTCACGCCCTCTTCATGCTTATCAAGATTTTGAACATTCGTCTCGATGTTGAAGAAAAGCATCAGCAGGAACCCATTGAAAAATTTTTTCCAAACGTTCCTAGCCTGAAATCTGCTTTGTCGAGCCGATGACACTTGGAGGAATATGTTGAAGAGCACTGAATTGAGTCAATGTTGTCGTAGTTGAAAAAGGAATTACAAAACGAGTCGGGTCGATATGAAGATTGTTTGACTAGATATGAGGATCGCCTGTCGGAATGAAAATTGATTGTCAAAGGCTTCACGTGTGTGTTTGACTTCTCGTACCGCTGGTAAACACGCGAGCGGCCACCGGCTACGCCCCTTTGTTCTCGGCGTTTCGCTCTCGCTTCCACTCGACTCCAACGTTGAGCCAGTAGTTAAACAGCTTTTTTCAGGCATGTCAACTTGTACAACATTTCTCTGGAATTCCACGATAAGAGCTTTTTTATCGCTATTCGATTAAATGAAATGAACACTTAGTACCAAGTGGCGCAGAGTGGAGCAGATGAATCAAGTTGTTGGAGTTACAGGAATCGGAATTCGGGGAATTCGAAATGATTCAAGACGAAACAGTCATATAAACCATCTTGAATATTGAAAAACGTTACGAGTGCGGTACCTACTATTTGGGTTTGTTCCAGGAAACCGTGGGTAGCCTAGCAGGAAAGTAGGATTCAAGATCAGGATTCCATACAGGATTACATTCTGTTATCAGCCCAAAACCGCAGCTATAATAGCTGAGAATAATTCTCGAAAAGGCCTTTCAAATACCTCAGAGAAATCAAAATCAGAGGTTTTGGGACAGGGACATCTGTATATCATATAGAGCTGTCCAGAATTGATTAGCTACGCTTTTCTGTTATCAGAGAGTAATCAGAAAGGTCTCATTTACAGACTTGCAGAGCATGATTACAAAAGACGCCGCACTGTTGGCGTTTCAATGGATCCGTTCGCGAGCTCACCTCGTGTAGCTCTTTTGTTCTGTTTAGCTCAATAGAATTCAATCGTATTGTGAGCGAACGAGTATTGGAAACTTGTACACAGTTGCTGTTGTTGTCTATTGCCGTTTCCTATGCTTTAAATAGCCCCGTAGTCCCGCCCCGAGTAATATTGTCGGCTGTTGAACTTTGCTCTCTATGGATTCTATGTCTGTCACGCTATGAATAAAAAAAAATTAATTATTTTCAACGATAGTTTTTTACAATTTTTTTTCAAATATTTAGATCATAAGCCGATCTCGAGGCTGAATAATTGCGCATTTTCGCATTATCTCAGACGGAGATTTTCTGACGCTGATCTCACTCGACACTAATAGATTCACTTATGATGCATGACGTCAGTACGAATACCTCCGCGTGTACGGTTCAAGAAACTTGGGGCGTTCCACGTGTCGGTACCGGCACTCCCACGTGTCTTCATGTGCCAGATGGGCCGTACATTTTCATCCCCCATCCTCACCCATCGGCTCCGATTCCATTCCAAGACGAACCGGCTGCGCTCTTTCGATTTATCCCGGACATTTACCAACGTAAGCTTTTGATGGGTGGTCCATCCTCACATTTTCCACTGGACTCTCAGAATTATCTAAACGATCGAGATCGTATCCGGGGCATTGTGGAGGTTCTGGAATCTTCTTTTTTTGTGCATGAAACCTATTTTTTTGTTTGTTTTGAAATCAATCAAAACGGTTCGGAGCTAATTCTAAAATTTGAGGCAATCTCTTGTCCTAATCGTAGAAAATCAGCGAAAAAATATAAATATATTGAGATAAACATGAAATAACGTTGGTTCATACTTCATGGCATGGTATGTAGAGCTGAATCTTCTTTGATCAATTGAATATTCGGCAGTTAAGGTGAAATGAAAATCCTATCCCAGCATTATAGTAAACAGTGGGACATTTATTTATTTATTTTAAATTTCCAAATTTAACACCTCAGTTTGGACAAAGGCATAGTTGGGCTTTGTTTTACGTAACCAGCTTGTGCAAGCAACCAGCTGGAGCTGATGGTACGTGACAGAAGTGACGAATGATTGGCCACAAGAAACGATCAGACGTGACGTGGCGCCCAAGAATTGACGTCTTATGGCGCCCAAGAACCTACACGCGTTAGAAGAGACGCCGAAGAACAGAAATCAAAGGTAGAAGATCGAAGATACAGGGATAAACATCATGATAAATACCAGAAATAAAATCCAAAATTTGGGCATGCAACAGTAATTTGGTAACTCTCTTTGGAGACTTAATGCATTGTCAGAAATTGATCAATTTTTTAAATAGAACAGATATTTGCTAGGTAAGGAGGTTCAGTATGCCTGCTCTCAATTTCCGATCAACATTATTTTAAAAATGCAATTTTTGCTATCTACCAATTCGAAGTTTGGGTCAAAATCTCAACTTTTCCCCAGCCCTTCAATCCATTCTCTGAAATTGAGACCAATGAAGATAAATAGTTAAACCAACGGAACCCCCACAGGTCAGCGACGAACGATACGTCTCGATTGAAAGGGAAGTGAGTGAATAGGGAGGAGGCCACCTCCATTTATATCAATAAGTCCAACATCCTGTTTATCCGGGCATCCGCCCCACTTATCCGTCTCTCTCCTCCACCCATCACGTCGTACCTACGCAATTATCATAAATTGATCGCCATTTTATTACATAGAGCGTAAGAGATTCATGCGCCGGAGAAATGTTAATCCTGATTGTTAGGCTTCAAGTGTCCAAGAAATTGGAGAAATAAATAAGTGATTATACGAATCAGGCACCTAAAAACTCGAATAAAGAACCGGCCGAGAGGAGGTTTCCACATGACGCAATCCGCTAACTCTATTTTGAACTATGATCGCACTAAACGTGATGATAAGACAAGCAGATCATTTCATGGAACATTATCGGAGCTTTTACTCTCTTACGAGGATAAAACAAAGGCATTTTTATCATGTGACATAATTCGATTTGTAGAGCGAAATTGATAATACCAATGGCATTAACGGAGCACTATAAAGAGAAGGTTCAAAGGTAAACTTCAGCATACTCCAAAATGTACCATTGTACCAAAATATATTTTGCTTAAACAGAACATACGACACTGGCTGTATACAGCCAGAAAAATAAAACAGTAAAGAGCCGGACTATTCATCATACAATTTCCTGCATTCATTATGCATTTACCTCAGCCATTCAGTCGGATAACTCCTGAAATAACTCCTAAACTGTCGTTTTCATGGCCCGAACTTAGGCTGATTCGATCGACCTATAGTAAGGTACAAATAAAAAAATCACTGCATGAATCCATGAAATCCTTAATACATTGACTATAACTTCCACGAGGAATGTTCGGATAATTCGTAAAAAATGTTCTGCTCAAAAGTTAGTCCTAATTTTCCGGTGAACGAACAAAGTCGTTCGCCTCTCCTAATTTGCATGATTGCCAGTTAAGGGCGATCTGGCGAAAACCGAAAGAACGAATCCGGAAGTTGTAATGAGCCGATTTTGGCAACCGCTCGACCGCGCTGTTGAAAACAATACAGCCCAACCCACATAACAATCAGAAATTTAAAAGCCTTAATAACAACATCGAAAATAACAGAATGGGAGATAGGTATTTAGGTTTTTCAAATACAAATCGACACCTTAGCGGTCAAAGGGTCAATCTGCTTCAGAAGGTATAACAGATTGGCCATTGGTCACTCAGGTGACGATTTATATTAACCAGATTTCCAAGGAATCACTCTTCCTCCTCTGCCAGCGTGAAGAGCACATTTTTGACACTAATGAAAAATATTTTAAAAACCAGTTCCAAGCTAGTAAAATTTTTTTTTGGAATTTGAAATGCCAAATGTCAAGCTGGTACTGCATGCAGTGTATATGCAGATGGTCATATAGCTGATGAAACATACCTAACCTACGAACGTGACCTTTCAAGATCCAGATGCAGATAAGTTCGTCGAGACTGATGGCTAAAGGGACCTTAAACCCCCTGATACACCCACCGCCTTTGAAGATGGGAGATTCAGCAGGCACGACGCACGAGCAGCAAAGAATGCAGCGGAAGACATGAGCTGGAAGCAAAGAGTTGGAAGATCCTTCAAAGAAATGTCAAGCCGAAATGGGATTTTCGGCCACACGACACAAGGACAAAGAGGAGATTAGCAGGGATCGAATGAACCGGAGGAGGACAGCTGCACAGCTAAACCAGCGAACGATACGTTACTTCAACGAAGGCAAATGCCGAACGGACCGAGTCGGTAGTTACAAAAATTTCCAGGGTCCAAAAATTCTAAACTCAAAAAAAAGTTGAAAAAACGAAATTATCCTCATTTCAGCGAGACATATGTCTTGGAGCCTCCAACAGCCCCAAATTTCATCGAAATCGGGCAAAAAAGTTGATTTCTCACTACCCAAGGTATGTGGGAGGGATGGGGGGTCATCGAGATTTTACGTAACTTATACGGAAACAAAAGTTGAAGCTCTTTGCAGAATCTTCATTCCGAGATCAAATACGCCAGAATCGGTTCAGTCGTTCAGAAGATACAGCTGCTCGGATGCTGTTCTAAACGCCCGATCAAGGAATGCCTCAAAATTCAGGAAAGGAAAGTTGTGAAGTGCATCTTCCCGATAGTTTGAGTTGCTGACGGACACTTGAAGCCAGTGTTGATTACGTCAGCTGCAAAATGATTCATCTGGGTAGACGCGCCTGCTGACGCGATGCCAAACGCTCGTATCTCTCACTTCCGTTCGCTGAGTCGGACCCAACCAGCCGAGTTCGTCGCAGTTGTTCGCTAATGAAAATTGCGGGTTCCACCATTCCCGATAATTTGCGACTTCCAAACTTCACTGAACAGCAACCACGAAAAATTTTGGAAAAATCATCAATTTTTCGCGGATTGTAGAAAAATAAAAAATTCCAATAATATTTTCCAGACACAAACAGAAAATCCAGATATGATTAAAGTATTCGGAGAATTCAACACCCAACCAATGCTTAGCAACGGGAGAACTGGGTCGATCCGATGACAGCTGCGTCGATATTTTTTACCATGTCAGCCCAACCCAAATGGGGAACAGGGGATACGCGAATACGATTCGGGATTTTTCAATTAAGCCCAACGTCAGCTGCTCAGGTCAATGATTGTCGATGATGTTGGTAGACCAGAAACGCCAGCCAGGTGCGCGAGAACGAAATTTGCATGTTTTGCCCGGGGCTTTCAACAAGATCACTCACTAATATAACAAGGGGGTGTTATTAAGACTTTAAAAAACCAAATCCGAAAACACGTACATATTTCTCGGATTACTTGAGGTGGAACATCACTGTATTGAAATATATACACACGTATATGTATATATTATTCGGTAGAATTTATTATTTCAAATTGTATTGCATCGCTGTATATTATTATAATGTTCAAACAACAGTGATCTAGTGAAGTCGAAACAATTCAAATTACTCGATTCCAAGATACACCGTTACCTCGTGGAACAATTGCGCGATTTATCGAAATTACGAACCAGGTAATTTGACGGGAGTAATTTACGTTTTGAGGGCGACTATTTGTGCGTCGAGTCAGAGCCATGGGGATTTCCAGTAAGACAAAAATAGACGAATCGGCCAACAACAAGGGTAACACTGCAAGTCGAAACTGGTCGACTATCACATGGCCCCCCGCATCCGGGTTCAGCGACATATAGATTTTTGAGCCAAATGACTTAACAAAAAACTAAAAATATCAGGAGTGCACACGTAACAACTTTCCTCAACTCGTTCAAAGTCTGACAATGACGGCAGCCATAGAGCAGCTTTAGCTCCCGAACTGATGAGCCGTTTTTGACGTTTTCACCTCAAAATAATCTGTATTTCTTGACTAACTAAATTTTTTTCTCAATAAGTCAAAAGCGAAACGCCTTAGTTGCCACATTCTTGAGGGAATTCGGGTAGACGGTTGTATCGTAAGACCAGAACGGCCCTAAATTTTACTAAAAAAAAAAACTTTTTGTTGAGAGTCGAAATTCTGACTTAACATACGTCTACCTAATCTTCGTGGAAATTTTTACTCCCAATGACTGGCACCTCGGAATGAAATAGCTTATTTCCCTCCGTAATGAAACTAATTAACCCGAAGAAAGGATAATCTGGCACTGAACGAAAGAGAAAACCGGAATCTCGTTTTCTCATGGTTACTCGAAAGCAAAGCGCCAGTCTGGCGGAACAAGACGAATCTCGTTTTAGGAAACCGCGGGAAAATACCATAAACCATCGCGGAAAAAACACGATTTATTCCTATTACTTTCTGTTCTTTATCAGCTTCTCACAGAAGATGTTAGAAATTGGACAAGCTGCTGTTGTTACAGCATCGATACCTGAATTTTTCCAATGTTCATCTGTAATTCCCTATAGGGAAGCATACAGAAAGTAATACGTTCTATAGAACTACTACTATGTCAATTGTGAAAATTCAACTCGATAAATTTGGGAGTCAACAATTAATCTTCGGAATAAATTAGGGGGGATATCTCTCATGATAACCATACATACACTATATTGAAATAGGTGACTTTCATTTTCTTCCATCAATCAATCTCCACCATTTCCTGCTTCTTCTCTGGAATATAGGGGTTAGTAAAGCATGTAGGTGGCCTCGGGGCTACAGACGAAGTTGTTCGCTATATCCGGGACCCATTGGTCGTGTACTGGCCTCGAACTCTGAACGATCCCATCAAATAACGGGCCCCCAAAGGCGAGTATCTAGCCTTTTTCAACCCTGGCTGTATATCCGGCTAATAGCACTGGCCATTAGCCGAGCAATCAATCCCTCTTCGTCATCAGTTAAAAAGTTTGCCCGCCTAACTCGATCAGGAGGGAAGAGGACGAAAACTCCGGTATCATCTTTCGAAACGAGTGACGTTAGTGGAATATTATGATAGCGATAAAAACACAAATGCTACGGGATACCAACGATTTAGTACCTTGAAGCTTGTGCACTCAAATTGGTTTATTTCTCATGCCTGCGAAAGAGTGAAATAAAAAACATTGAAAATGTCCATAGCTAAAAAATTCACTACTGATTATCATTACCTAATAGATTTTACATCTAACCTATATAGAATTTCGGAGATGAGTGATATGAGTAACGTCCAGTTCACCACTCTTCTTAGAAAACATGGGGCAACTTTTATAAACTTTCGACTTCTCGTTCTGATGGTCACGTTTCTATCTATTAGATATTGAAATCTATCTATTAAGAGGATTTAACAGCAGCCAAAAAGACATCAAACTTAACGAGTCGTTAAAAGTTTGGTAAAATTGACCCTAATCATGAGTCAACCTTATGGTAAATCATGGCCACTTTATCGATGGAGAAATATGACTGTTTGATTGATGTTTTCATTTATCCGCACCAGAAAGGGTTAAGGCTTTCTCTTCCACTCTCCCTGGATACACAAAATATAGATTCAGTCGGATTCAGGAAGACTTAAAGGAGCAACCATTTTTGTCACCTGATGGGGACGTTATCAGAAATCGGAATCATCCTTGTTTGGAGTCAACAATCCTGCATTATGAATCCACTAAACAATTTCACCAATTGCTCGAAATTAAGTTCATAATCTTATAAACCAATCCCGGATATTTCTAAAACCATTTCAAAATCTTGTGACAGGGATGGAAAATTCAGAGTCAGATTCCTCGATTTTGTGTCTCAGCACTCAGTATCATTTGGAATTCTGACGGATTCAATAAAAACATACTGAGCTCACCGAACACAGAAAGAACCGAAGCAGTCCTAACTATCTAACTGACAAGGGGTTCGTATAGCCATATCACGAGGTCATAATATAACGAAACGCGTAACTCAACCTTGGACCAGATCTATCAGCGGGAGGTGCGCGCGGTAGGAGCGAAATGCCCAGCGGTACCAACATACCAGACGTCAGACAGACGTCGACCGAGGGGGTAGTAAAGTGATGGGAACTCCGAGGTTGGCAGTTCGAACTGGCTACTGGTCCAGTTTATAATTATGTGTATCTCGAGGTGACGTCATGAGCCACGGAACGACCTCGGAGTACACACTCCCTCCGCTACCATAACCGAGGAGTATAATGACTCCGACTGGGCGGATTTCGCATGCAAATAACGCGAACAATGTGTTCTCTTGTTGCTCTATGGACTTAGCTTTCATCACTGAATCGCGAGGGGGAACGGCCCATCCCTGTTTGTCACTCTGATTACACCCCTTTGCCACAGGTAATTTTCAATCCATCTACACGGAGCGGAGATCGCAAAAAAATGTAAATCTGATTTATGACGTTAGAGGAAAACTATCGATATCTTTAACTTCGTTTGAAATTTTACGCACCAATGTGTGGTGTTACCAGCTGGTAACTGTGGTGTTGCCAATGCATGGAGTCAACAGTGTTATTAGCGCAACACTGGTTTTTATAAATTCCCGTTCGTGAATCAAACCTTTTTCCAATTTTTGTCTCTCGCCCTGGCTAGTAGAGTAGGTCGGTACGTAGGGATTAAATAATTTCATACAGGTAACTCAACGACATTCCGTTCTGAAGGGTTTTGATTTCTCCAGCACGCTCCCACGGATTTTTGAAAACGTGAAGTATTCCTGAATCTCGTCAATTCTGCAAGGATTAATCGGGGAATTCCTCACCATGAACAATTTCTATAGCACCTTTGAGCCGACCGACGATTTTATTTTTCCGCAGGATACGTCACCCGAACGGACGAAAGTCACGTTGAACTAATCCGGCCCCGCGAGGCGCAATCACGTACAACGGTATCCTCCGACAACATTCTTTTCGTCTCGTAATCTCGGAGCCACATCGGCAGGCAGGATAATATTCACATATTATGTGAATCTCAAGCAATATACATGAAAATGATACATAAGTTTAGGCGCACGATTATCCGGGAACCGATTTGTCGCAATTTTATGAGTATTTCTGAGAAAATCAGATTGACGCGAGCGTAATGTTCGAATTGTAGAAATGCATATATCCATAAATATATCCTCGCAGTCCGCCCCTAGGGCTCTCACTGAATCTATAACTTCCGAACGGCGGAAGCTATCGACTTGGCGGTGGTCTTATTCGATTCAGCACGAAAAAAATCAAATCTTCATCATTCGAAGATTCAAAATGAAGAATTACTTCGACGCTGGGCGGAATACTTTGAGTAAAAATCGCAATTATTTTTTCAAGAATTCAACTATCGTTTTAGAAGCCTTAAATTGGCTTGGCTAAAGAATTGGCCGAATACCCGTGCGACATATCAAAATTGATTTATCCTGAACATTTCAAAAAACGTCAGCAGTTAGGGAGAAAGAGGGTTGACGGCGTACGGACGGAATTTTTTCATTGCAGATTCGAAATCTACGCCCTCATCAACCAGGAATTTCCAGTAATGAATCACATTCCCATTCAACAATAATGAAAAGTTTAGTTTTCAATGGTCGGTATACAACGCTGACCAATGCTCACGATTGACATGAAAACAAAATCTGCGAAGACAGCGACAAAAATACAACTTTTTCGTTTTGTCTATCATTTACGTGTCTTGTAAGTGAAGATAGCATTTTCAAAATTAAACAACTCGCTGTCATATTCTGCCCGCCTGTTTACACATTCCATCCTATTTTTTCGCTCGCTCTTGTTATTTCGTAAGTCGCCCGAGGCGACCGGCCAAACTGTTTTTCCTCTGGTACTCCCTACCCTAGTACCTTGTTTTCGTCTAATTTCCCTATATAAGGGTTTAGCGATTGTTTGTAAATCAGCCATACGTTCGTTCTTCTACCATCTCGCCGTCCGTGAGTTTTCTCTCTGTATTAACTTGTGGTTTTTCCCGCAATATACTGTAATTCTTGCTCAGTACCCTTTGGTCAGTTCGTTCTCCTAGCCCCACTTGGCGATTCTAGCCGTAGCCCCGTCTGGGATACGACATAGACCATAATTTTGGTGTCAGAAGTGGGATTCTCTCTAACTCTATTTGGCATAAATAATCTCAAGTCTCAAGTGTCACCCGAAATATTCTCAACGGGACTCATCTGGATCCTCTTTTAACCTTCGCAGCCAGGAAAACTCATTTTTTCTCAAGCAGTCAGCGACTCGGATAGATCACTACGCTTAGTGCCCCGTCAGCAGTTTACGACCCTCATCGCGTAGCGCCTGCTGAGCAGTTCAGTCAAAGTGGACTCGCGAGAGTGAACACAGCTCATCCGAACTGCCGCCGGCTACGCCCGGACCGGCGTTCCGGTACCGTATTTTTTATCGGCGGAAATAATTCAATATCCTCTCATCGACGGAAGCAACCTCAAAATTTTCCCGAGTCGACAACTCGTCCGCTAGACTCGCAACGCATCCGCCAGTAAGCAGACAGTTAGACTGCTAAGAAGACATTTTTCTTCTACTAATTCGGAAGACATCTGTAACTTGTTGGACTGCCCTACAGAAGCGTGAAACACCCGACCTGGCCAGTTGGACCGATCGCGCCACGTAGACAACAATAATACGCCAATTTAGAGAGAATACCCTTTAGGGCTGAGCAGAATCAGGCAGAACCGCCCGAGGTAAAAACCGGTTAACCCTCGGTGCGCGGTTACGTACAGAGAGCTCGCGTTCGCGTCGGTTAGTAAGGCGACGTCACTGACTCCGGAAGAACATATTGTTTGAGGACCTTCCGTACCTTGGGGAACGTTGTACTCTCCCTAAGCCCAGACGTACGCGACTGTAGCTAAGTTACTCCGCTTAGAAACCTAGGTCACTCCGCCTAGAAGTCAGGAAACTCCGCCTGAAGATATTTCTCCCGCTCCCCCGCTCCAACACCAGGCGTACGTGCTGTTGCCCGGGACACTCCACCCGGAAGCCTAGGTCATACCGCCTAGAAGCCAGGACACTCCACCTGGACCCAGGACTACTCCCCCTGGAAGGACTCCGGACGACGTTGGACATCGTGAAGAAGAAAAACCGTGAGTCAAAAAGGTCGCAAATTGTAAAATTGTATATTTGTATGGTATGCTATCGTGTGCTTAGTCCTCAAGCCACTCTTTTGGATTTTTTTTCCCGAAAATTTTAGTGCTCCAGTAGTACAAGTAATAATTTTTTTGGAAGAATAATTTTGATGCTCCAGTTTTTGAAAGGATAGTGATTTAAATGCTCCAGTAGTTGGAAGTAATAATTTTGGGAAGTGATTTGATACTCCAGTAATTTTGATTCCTCAGTTTGGAAGGGAGGATAAATTTCTCTTTTGCTCACATAAAGGCTCCTAGTAAGTTGGTCGTGCTTATGAGTAAACAGAAACTCTGATTGTATCTGACTGCGGGATATATTATTGTTACATATGTTTTGACTTTAAACGCTCCAAGGGATTAGTCAATACAGTAGCGCAGACTTTTCATGCCGATTACTAGGTCCGCTAGTGCTAGTGCCTCCGCAAACCCGTCCGCAACCTCAAATCCAAACCCCGTCGGGTTACCCACAATAGAAGAAAACATTCAGGGAGAAATTCGGGAAAATATGCCCCTCGAACAGCCAGCAGGTGTTGTTCCTCCCCCTAGAGAAGCGGCCGTTATTAGCGCCAAAACCCTGGAGAAACAGCTCCGTCCCTTTGATGGTACTAAGGGTAAATTAGAGGAATTCCTCTCATCATGTGACACGGTCATGCGACTGTGTAACCCTGCCGAAAAGCCCATTATGTTTGAACTAATCAAATTAAAATTAACGGATAGGGCTTATCACTCAGTAAAATTCCGAGTATTTGCTAATTATGAGGAATTAAAAATTCACTTAGCAGAAATGTTCGGGGATAAATTAACGCGGCAGAAATTAGAAACGCAATTTTACGCATGCCGCCAGTCTCCAAGCGAGGACGTAATTCAATTTTCAGAGCGCTTAGAGGGATTCCTGTATAAATTAATAGACTGCGTAACGGGAGACGTGGACGTACAGTATAGGCGTACACACGAACAGCAGTTACGCGTCCAGGCAAAAAACGTTTTCATAGTCGGTCTCAGAGACCCCTTAGGTATGTTCCTGAAGGCCAGGAACCCTAATACGCTAGAAGAGGCAATTGGTTTGGCCATTGCCGAAGAAAGGGATCAAAACGCTAAACGCGACTGGTATAGGACACCCAATGGAAATTCTCCACAAAGGAAACATGCTAATTACCGCCAAACGGGTTTCAGGAATACTCCTATGACCAATGGTCATCTCAACTTTATTAGGGCTCCTAATCCGGTTTTCCCAAGGAGGCAGCACGAGCGCGGCCCTCCTAATTATTATAGCCACTTCCATCAGCCGTCGGGGTCTAGGGAATCACAGCCTCGGAATCTCGATGCTTATAGGAGGCCAGCATTTAACGCTAATCGGCCTACCGTTCTTTTTTGTTCTAATTGTTATTCCAAGGGTCATGAAGCTGCCACTTGTCGCCTCCGGGGTAGGCGCAATGGCAATGCTAACCCTAATTCCAGTCATAATTCTAACCCAAATTTCAATCGTAGTTCTAACTCTAATTCGAATCATTTTTTAGGCAACGGCCGACCGTCGGGTCCCCCGCCGGGAAACGGACCCTCCGGATCTCGCCCGAGGTCTTAAAAACGGGCGAAAAATCTAGTGCAATCCGAGCTATATCCGCCAACGTAGGCAATAAACTTTGTACGCTCATTATCGACAGTGGGTCGGATTGCACGATCGTAAAATATCACCCCGAAATTTTGCCGAAATCAGGCATTAATACCCTTCAGAAAATTCACCTTGCTGGAATTTCTGGTCCCAATGTTGAGACCATGGGTACGGCCGAACTTTGGCTACGGGAACCGTTGGAAAACTTCAAGGTATCCCATGTTTTCCATGTCGTGGAGACAAATTTCCCCATCCCCGCAGATGGATTAATTGGTAATGACTTTTTAACCGCTTTATCTGCAGTAATTAATTACGACGAAGAAATTCTCTCCATTAAAGGGTACGCTTTCAAGATGATGAACCCTTACAAAAATAGTAAAATTACATTGCCCCCTCGTTCCGAGTCCGTACAAGAAATTCCTTGTACTTTCGACAAGGACGCCAGTTCTGATGCAGTGTTTTACGTAGAACGTGTACAAATTTCGGAGCACGTAGTCTGCCCAAACGCCATAGTTGCCCCCATAAATGGTAAATGTCACGTCCTCCTGCTAAACTCTTCAGAAAACGTACAAGTAGTACAGGTACCGACTCTTGAACTCAAGTCGTGTCCCCAAATTGAGGATTTGCCTACCAAGGATGTATTATTTTCGCAAAATTCTACTTGCGATAGGATACGGAGGATAGAGGGACTGAGCCACTTGGATTCATTAACCCCCATAGAGAGGGAGGAGATCTTGCGGGTAATCCATGATTTTAACGACCTCTATTATTTGCCAGGAGATAAATTATCTACGATTCCGGGTATTACTCATCGTATCGCTACGCAAACCGAAGAGCCAATTTATTTGCGCCCATATAGGATTCCCCACGTATTTAAAGAGGACGTGGAGAACCAACTGCTTGATATGGAAAAGCAAGGGATAATTCGCCGCTCCAACTCCGCATATAATTTCCCATTGATCGTTGTTAGGAAAAAGCCCGATCAAAATTCTGGTAAAATCGATATTCGTATTTGTATTGATTATCGCAAGTTAAACGAGATTACAATAGGCCAGACCTTTCCAATCCCCAATATAGCTGATATCTTGGACTCATTAGGGAACTCCCGTTACTTCACCACTATAGATTTGGCTTCGGCGTTCCACCAGATAAGTGTGGACCCCAGGGACATCCAGAAAACAGCTTTTAGTTCTGGTAACGCCCACTGGGAGTACCTCAAAATGCCGTTTGGTCTGAAATCCGCTCCCGCCACCATGGCGAAGGCCATGAGCATGGTATTAAATTCGCACAAGGGTATTAGGGCGTTTGCTTATCTTGATGACGTCATAGTCCATAGCCCTGATCTAAAAAGGCATATCGAGGAGATCAGACTTTTATTTCAAGCCATGAGAAAATTTCATCTCAGGATTTCTCCTCAAAAATGCGCCTATCTCCGTAAAGAGGTTACGTATCTGGGACACCACATTTCGGACAAAGGTGTTTTACCAGATGAATCCAAAGTAGCCGTGTTGAAAAGGATGCCAGTTCCTAGAAATGTCAAGGAGGTCAAGTCCTTCGTCGCCTTCGCTTCATACTATCGCAAATTCGTGAAAAATTTCGCTCAAATTGCGGTACCCCTGACGAGGCTAACGAAAAAGGACGTACCATTTCGTTGGACGAGTCAGGAACAGTTAGCATTTGAAACTTTAAAAAACTCGTTGTCAAATCCCCCATTATTGAAGTACCCTGACTTTTCACAGGACTTCAATTTAGCCACCGATGCCTCAGCATACGCTGTGGGGGCTATCCTTTCCCAAGGTCCGATTGGTCAAGATCTACCCATAGCTTTTGCCTCTAAGACCCTCAGCAGCGCACAGTCCCGCTGGAGTGTCATAGAGAGGGAAACGTTCGGGATCATTTTTGCTGTTAAGCACTTTTTCCCTTATATTTTCGGTCGTCATGTAAAAATTTACACCGACCATCGTCCGCTAACCTGGTTATTTAATCATAAAGACCAGAACAGCAAATTGTTTCGTTGGTCGCTCGAACTCTCAAAATTCGATTACGAAATCATTTATCGAAAAGGAGTCAATAATCCTGCCGACCATTTATCTAGGGTGAAGATGGGTTCCCACGATAAAAAGGAGGCCGAGTTTGCAAACGTAGACAGTCTTCATGTACTGCAGACAGCCGGATCTCACAGTCAGGCAATCGCTGATGGTTCGTTTCGAAATCCTACCTCACCCAACAGTTTTGATGACTTCAGATTAGCTCAGCAATCATCTGTCATAATGAACTCTCGGGTCCAAGAAGTAAACAAACACCCGAAGGAGGTTATGAGATCGTGCAATATTGAGGTAGCCGTATTTTTCATTGCGCAAGACTTGAATAATCTGGAACTGATTCCGTACCCGACCGTTGTTGCCAGATATACAGAACTAAATTCAAAACAAAATATAGAACGCATCGATTTGAATAAGATTTCTGTCTACGTCGTAGCCTATAAAAATAGACTAGCAGAACAAATTGACGCAATAAATCTCTTTGAAATTATTAGACAACTCAAGATTTTATTAGAGGAGACTAAAGTAACAAAGGTAATGTTTCAAGAATTACCAGATCAGACTGAGAACCAGGAATTTAGAGCCATGGTTCGTTTTCTCTTCAAGGGATCTAACATTTCCGTATTCATTGCATCTTGTGAAATTCTTACAATCTCCGATCCTGCTAGGCAACAGGAAATAATTAAAGAATTTCACGGTTCACTCTTGCATGGGCATGAAGGGATGAACCGAACTTATAAGAAAATTAAGGCTCATTATACATGGCCCCTTCTGAAAGAGCAGGTAGAAGGTTTTGTAAAACGCTGCCACGGGTGCCAGGTCCGAAAAAGTCAAAATAATAGGCTAACTAAGGCCCCAATGCAAATCTCGTTTACTCCATGCGAGGCATTCCAGAAGCTGAACATGGATTTAATGGGACCATGGCCACTAACGCTGAGAGGTAACCAGTACGTATTGTCTGTGCAATGTGATCTCTCGAAATTTCACATCGCCATACCAATTCAGAATCAGGAATCGGAAACAATAGCAAGAGCATTAGTAAATGAGGTTTTTCTTATTTTTGGCTCCCCCAGATACATACTTTCCGATATGGGGAGTAATTTCGTAGGTCAACTAATCAAAGACCTATGTAAACTTTTTAAAATCAAGAAGCTCCAAACCACGGCTTTCCACCCCAAGCAAATGGTAGCGTGGAAAGGTCCCATCAAATATTCTCAGATTACTTAAAACATTTCGTCTCTACCAGTCAGGATGACTGGGATGATTTTCTTCCCTATGCTTGTTTTGCGATAAACACAAGCGTGCATTGTGGAACGAAGCACGTTCCGTTCGAATTAGTCTTCGGGCGGAGACCTCATTTACCCTCAGCAACTAGCACTATTCCTTTTTCGTACAATTATGACGATTATCTGATGGAACTAAGGCAGCGCCTTCATCTCTCCCAGTCCGCTGCGAGAGATTATTTGATTAAAGCAAAAATGGTTTGTAAGCAATATTATGATAGGAATGTCAATCCTGTCGTGTTTAAGCCCGGGGATTGGGTCCTTTTACAGAATCAGACGGTTAAACGAGGTACAAATAGGAAGTTAGCTCCTACTTGGTTAGGACCATTCCAAATTAAAGAGGTTGTGGACGAGGTAAATGCAGTAATTAAAACAGGGAGACGGACCCAAAAGGTTCATTTTAATAGATTAAAGCACTATCATCAGTAACGCTTTGTTACAGAATATGTTTCTCCTGTTTCTCATCTGTTTTCCAACCATGACGGCGGCGCTACAGGTCCCCTTCGAGGTCCGCCCAGTCGCTTCCCGACCTGGGTTACACTTCGAACAAGTTGGTACAGTACAGTTTTACGACAATGAATGGACGTTGGTTACTTTTGTTTCATTAGACGGGATGGAAAAAGAATTCTCAGTTATTAGCAATGGGTTGCAACGATTAGCACACGTCTGTTCCGACCCGAAGCTTAGTTACAACAATTTTCTGTTTAATTTTACAATCTGCACGAACGACCTTCGGATGTTACGAATCAACTTCGATGATGTATCACGTAGTCGGTTGGTCATCCAAAGTTTGTTGGGTCATAGGCAGAAACGCGGTTTATTAAATGCTGTAGGTAGTGTCCAAAAATTTATATTTGGTACGTTAGACGCCGATGACGGCGAATATTACGATAGACAGCTTCAATTGATTACCGATAATTTGGGTGGGACGATTGACTTAGTCAAGGACCAATCTCAAATTGTGAAAGATTGTATAGCCCGTTTCAACCAAACTATAGTTAATGCCAAGTTCAATGAAGAACTGCTACTTGCTAAAACTAATGAACTCAGGCAGGAAGCCACAGTAGTTCAACGTAAACTTACCACTATCGCCGCTGAGCAATTGGTCGATGAGTGCGCCTCACGCCTCATGTACCTAATTAACAAATATAGGGCCGACGTGGAATCATTAACTGATTCGGTGTTATTTGCAAAAATGGGTTTCTTACACCCACACATATTAACTCCACATCAACTGGTAGACGCCTTATCAGAAGCTAAGAATCATCTACGCAATGGGACCCGCTTTCCGGTTCCAATTAACCTAGATCAAGCTCATAATGTACTTAAGACGCTGCGTATCACAGCGTATTTTTCAGAAGGCAAACTGGTATGTCTTCTTAACATACCGATAGTTCGTACCGCCAATTTCAACTATTACCATGTCGCTCCTTTACCTTTCTGGATAGAAAATAACACTTACGGGTATATCCACCCAGAGGAACCTTATTTTTTGGTTAATCGGAATCAAACTGAATTCACAATTCTCTCAGAGTTTGAACTGTCTCGATGTTATTCTCTGGATAATGGGTATGACGTGATATGTAAAAATCCTCCACCATTATTAGAACTACCTTCAACGACCCTTTGTCTGGCATCTCTATTTTACCTACCTAATGTCTTGCCCTTGTCGTGCGAGACTAGGATAGTTAATGTCAATAGTCCCTTATGGCGCCAACTTAAGGTTGGTAATTCATGGGGTTTTTGCGTACCCGACGATGCGGAAATAAAAATTAAATGCCCTACTATTGTGGATAGAACAGTTCTCACGGGTGTCGGTATTTTCTCTATTAACCCAGCGTGTGTAGGATACACGCCGTTGTACACTTTGACCCCGCGACGCTCAGCGTCTGCAGTTATCAACTCATCTTTTATTCCGAATTTTAATATCTCCTTCGGTGACGATTTACTAGATAAATTACGAGCAGTTAACTTTTCTACCTGGAAAAACACAGATTCCATAAACCTTAAAATATTGAACGCCAATAATCTTGGTTTATATAGCGCTAGATTGGAGGAAATCTATAAAACGGCGGAAGAGATCCGTTTTAGGAACAAACTCGAGGTCCATAATGTCTCTTATAAAATAATTTTTGCGATCCTGGGGATCATTTTGTTTGTCCTTTTGGCTTGGAAAATTAAGTCATCTTGTAAGAAGCGGGCAAATGGTCAAAACCTGGTGGTCAATCTAAATACGAAGACAGAGACAGTCCGCCTTCCCCCGTCACCGGTAGAGCCAGTGGAGACGGAACGGTTGGTTAGTGCTCAGGACGTCTCCACGGGTTCTGATTTGGTTGATACTGTACCTGTAGCGCCCCCGAGGAAAACGCCTCTTTTGCAGTCTCCTTCCGAGATGCCAAAAAGGGGACGCAATCTTATTTTTACGTAATTGCGAGTAATTTCCCTATGTAAAGTGGTGCAACGAAAATAATTTTGATATATGGAGCAATGATTTTGATATATGGAGCGATGATTTTATATATGGAGCAATGATATTTTGATATATGGAGCAATGATTTTGATATATGGAGCAATGATTTTGATATATGAAGCGATGATTTTATATATGGAGCTATGATTTTGATATATGGAGCAATGATTTTATATATGGAGCAATGATATTTTGATATATGGAGCAATGATTTTATATATGGAGCAATGATATTTTGATATATGGAGAGATAATTTTGATATTTTGATATATGGAGCTATGATTTTTTTTTTTTTTGATATTTTGGACCGATTACCTTTTTATATACGAAGAATATTTATACCTGATGATAAGGGGGTACTGATTAAACTGATAACTGATTAAATTAATTGATAGCTGATTGAACGTTCCGTCTGTACGACGTTTACAGCATTTTGTACATCTACTGTTTACGTAGTTCTCACCTTTCGAATTTCCCGACTCCGGGCTAACCTTCCTTCAAACGGCGTGCTTCGAGACCATTAGGTAGGTTAGGCTGAACTTGGGCTCGATATGTATACATTTTTCTTTACTTCTATTCGATTGATTTTCTGTACAATTTATAATGTACAAGTTATGATGTACGATTTGTGATGTACGATTTATAATGTACGATTTATGGTGTACGGTTCATGATGTACATGGGTCTATGATTTACCACTGTGTGTTTGAAGTGTTTTGGTGATGGTTTAGAAGGCATGTTGCGGTATATTTGAAGTATATAAGTGCAGTATACGGTATAATTACGGTGCGAGACTTCACAGTCTTTGAAGTATATAAGTTCAACGCGTGTCTATGTAACGCATATGAATATAACTTCTTTT
This sequence comes from Nesidiocoris tenuis, assembly GCA_036186465.1. NCBI lineage: Eukaryota > Metazoa > Arthropoda > Insecta > Hemiptera > Miridae > Nesidiocoris > Nesidiocoris tenuis. The sequence continues at coordinate 9,876,614 of AP028915.1, read as the reverse complement.
TATATAACTCTTTGTTACCTACGGACGGTTTAGGGTCTTGAATTCTTGTGTAATTTCTCTAACGTTTTTGAGTAGGCTTTGTCTTTTGCTCACATACGGCGTTTTTCTTTTAGCCTTGATTAGGTCTGTTTGTAAACGCTTCAGTTCTTTTCCTTTTATCGTTTGTTCCAACTTTAATGCCGGGCTTCGTGGCATTTCCCTTCTCTCTTGGCGCCATGTCTTCAACCTGGCGTGCCTTGTCAATTTTTTCGATTCAAATTGCCTGCGTCTTAGGGGGGAACGTGTCATATTCTGCCCGCCTGTTTACACATTCCATCCTATTTTTTCGCTCGCTCTTGTTATTTCGTAAGTCGCCCGAGGCGACCGGCCAAACTGTTTTTCCTCTGGTACTCCCTACCCTAGTACCTTGTTTTCGTCTAATTTCCCTATATAAGGGTTTAGCGATTGTTTGTAAATCAGCCATACGTTCGTTCTTCTACCATCTCGCCGTCCGTGAGTTTTCTCTCTGTATTAACTTGTGGTTTTTCCCGCAATATACTGTAATTCTTGCTCAGTACCCTTTGGTCAGTTCGTTCTCCTAGCCCCACTTGGCGATTCTAGCCGTAGCCCCGTCTGGGATACGACATCGCAAACGAAAGCTGAAATTACAGGTAGAGGAAAGGCGTCTGAGTTAAAACAACAAACAAAACCCCGGCGGAATAGAATTTTTCGTAACGTTTGAAAGGAAATGTAAATAGCCCGAACGGAAGTGGTGAATTGAGGGGATCGGAGATAGCAAGGCCAACCTTGAACTTCCACTTTTACATCTGCCTATCGTAAGGATGGGTTACGCAGAGAAAATGATAATTTAATGTACATAAAATAGATACCAACTCAGAGGCGGGTTACATTGTTTACAAAGGATCTCTATTCCTCTTATGGAAACCGCGATAAGTGGTGTGAGCTGTGGTGAGTTGATTTTCGATACATAATACTCCAGGGTAAATATAGGGGAGTTGAAATTAATACCGTACTATAATGAAGAAATAGATAATACGCTATGCACAGCGAAGCTACGAAATTCGGCGAACATTTAGAGACGGGACATCGCACTGAACCACTGATCCGATTTTGATAAAATTTGTCTTAAAACGCCTGTTTTGCTACAACACGATGTCAGAGGCATCCGATCAAAAAATAAGGAGGGATGGCTGCATTAATGTGATCAGTTTGCAGAAACAGAAAAAGCTAATTTTGAAGATAACACCGAGGGTTTTGAATTTTTTAGCATGTGATTTTTCCACACTACTGGAAAAATCCGAGGAATTGCCACCAGCAATTTCCGAGCAATGGAGCAAATGTTCGTAAGGATTTGTCGAAGAAAAGCATCGATTTTGCCAAGAAAATCGTCTATTTACCCAATGAATATAATACATAGTAAAAACAACGTTTAAGTAGAACGGGACGATGAAAATGTTTACAACAAATGCAGACTTTCACCCAAGTTGGCACATTGTCATCGGACAGTTTGGCAATAGCAATTGTATTACGGGCGCATGCGACACGGCACTTTAAATTGTGTAAAGGAACTCAGGATCGGGCATCGGAATTGAAATGGGAGATTTGTAAGCGCAGGAGTCTTCTCGGTCTCCGGCGCCGAATGTCTAAACCACGCAAATATTGGCAGGGGGAATTTTTTCGATTGAATTGTGACGTGAATGAATCGAGTTTCAATGGAAACTAGTGAAAAAGGTCATGCCTTTGAAATTTCTTTCCTTTCTTCGATGGCGATTCTGAGGGAAACTGGTATAAGGATATTATGTATGAGCATGGATTGAGAATATGGACGAAGATTAATCCATTGAAAATATTGGTACACACCTATGTTTTGAGTAGGTACAATTTTTTCCAAAACTCCGTTCAAACTTTATTTTTATCGGCATATACTTCCCAATAGTGAGTGGTACGAAACGGTGACAAACGGTAGTAACTAAATGGTGACAAAAAAATTTTCCATCGGAAATTTGAAAAAGTAACTTGGTATTTCTGACAAATTCGACAACAACAACAAATTTTCAAACAAACTCAACAGCAACAACAAGAACAAATTTTCAAACAAATGTTCTGAACAAATATCGGTCTGTCTGGCTGTGCGCAACCACGCCCCCATAATCAACCACAACATCTTTCATAAATTCACATTAATTACCTCTCACTTAACCCTCAGATTCTGTTTGACCAGAACTTCTATAACTCAAAGTACTTCCCCGATACGATCTTTTTTAGCCAGAAACATCATTTTTGATTTTGGTGTGAAGTTCACGTTTTTTGAAGCCATGTCTGGCACCCAGCCCCATTATGTTCATGATGACAGCTCTAACTCATAATTTAGTTGAAGTGCCTGACTCTACAGCAGTTCTTGATTCACAGAACTCTCAACATCTGGATGAGCTTAACGTGATGCTTCAAAGTCATTGGACTTCTCCCATCTACGCACAACTATTTTTTCAACAACTAGAAACTGCAGCAACTTCCGAAAATATTAGCGACTCGCAGCCCCCAACCTAAAAGGGGAAGAGTTGAAGAGGCTAAAGGGGGAGAGGGGCCCGGGGGCCTGAGAGGGCACTGTTGCCACATCTAGCGGGTCTTTCCTCGCATCTTTCTTCTCTTTCTTCCTTCTATTGAGTTCGACTAACATGTTGGTCTGTGTGGGATTCCGAGTCGCGGTGCCTTACCAACATACGATCCGAGAGCTGTAGAGACTCAAGAAACTTCGGATGTGATAAGGAGGGACTCAGTTGGGAATTGTAAATGTAGATTTCGAGGGTCCATCGGGAGAAGAGTTCAAATGGTTGGTAAAATACCCAACTTTCCTCACTGAAAACACAACGGTTCACTATTTCGAAAAATCACAAGCGCGTTGATGACAGTACTTGTTGATGACAGTACAGAGAAAAAAATATCACTGCAACGACCGAGCTCAAAAACAAAAACATTGAGAAAACCATTACATTTACTCCGTGTAAAATGAATTACTGCAATGGCTCCTCGAGCTACCAGAATTAAAAAAATCGTATTCCATAAGCAAAGAACTAGAGAGAGTACTTCAACTAGAGAGAACTTCAAAGAAGGTACATAATATGTATGAGGTACTCAGGTACCTATTGTGGAATACACGGAAGAAACATGAACACTGAGAAACAAGTGACCATTCAGATACCTACTGGAAAATTACATAACGATGAAACCCCAATAAAAAGTGGATTAAAGCATAGTGTAACCGACCAGGCAGGTCTGAGGCCGAAACTTTTCAACAACAAACCCCAAAACCACAAACCCGACCGCAATAAGAGCGGATCGTTTACAGTAGCGGCACTGTGTATTTTTTTCGAAACCATGGGTATCATAAATATTTTGGGACCAAAAGTTCGCACTTCATAATCAAGAGATGATTTTTGAAAATTTAGGATTAATTACCCAACTTGATTTATATAGGTATTTGAACATCGAGAGAGATACCGAATGCAAAACAATTTACCCGCACGAAATATTGACGGGGTTTCACGACCATTTTTCAGAATGATTAATTTTTCCTAAAATCACGTAAAGAACTGGGGCAATCAATTATCAAAAAACACTCAACAGATCCTGGTAACTTCCTGAAATTGAAACAAAAATGAGAGTCTGATTGAGTTGATTTTTTTCTCCTGAGGGAAGGAATCCAAACCTAACGCTCCGTTCCGCCGTATAAAAATAAAAAACATCGATTCAGGGGAGCGAGAAAAAAGGTAGGAAATGATTCCCCGAACATTCGGCATCAAAATTATGATGCACATCACCTTCGGATGGAGATCACGTACCAATTGCGATATTATGATACGACTGCCAAAAACAGTATATTTTGATGCTTTTTTCGGGACACCTAAATTACAATGTTGACAAATTAGATGTCATTGTTGAGATAGATTATCCATTTTTCCTGAAAAAAATCTAAGAAGCGGAACTTTTATTCAGAATGGTCTGCTTGAACGTCAGCTAACATCCGGGGCGCCTTCTCAGACACCCGTATTTACATAGGCGGCAACGCAACCACAAGCCTGAACCTGAGAAACCACTACATTCAGATGTTATGCCAACATCATTGTTCCCGCGATGAGACATACCTACATAATTTTGCTCGTTCCGAAAGAAATTTCGGAGGATATCAAGATCCCTTTCAAACAAAAGTAATTATCATTGAGGCCTGCAATTTTAATTACATTTCTGAGTCACATAATTACAATGACAGTGAATTGGTTAATTACATACATTTTGATGTGACTGATGGTAATGACTAAGTAAATGTAACACTTTGCACATCTCTGCCGTTAGTGCTGTATCGTTGGGAGCAAAAAAAAATTGTCTTTTGGAGAATTCATTGGTCTGGCTCAGGTTTGACAAAACCGCTTCTTCCGTCCGTTTCCTTTTCAAAAAATGCCTTTATACAAATTTCTCGAACTGGAATGTTTGCAAGTTGCAACCCAGTTCAGTAGAAATGTCCATTACTCGCAGTGCTCACAAAATATTGGCACCCTTATCTGTCGTGAATATTTTGGCCTCAAATATGGACCGATCTGAGCATTCGCAGTTTCAAATCTTGGCTTCGCCTTGCAGAATACAGGGACATTTTTTTATTCTGGTAACTTTGTCCCTTTACGATTGAAGGGAAGTTTTATCATTCTTGCACGCCTACCTAGTGTTTTTCGACATTTTTGGGGCCGTATTTACAACACTTCCTAGGCATAGGAGCCGCTCGATGCCTAGGAAGTGTTGTGAATCCTGAGTCAAATGAAAATCAGTTTGATCTTAGCTATGGAAGCAGGTAGACTGTATTATCCGCGCACGTTGGTTTCAACCGACCAACCTACTGTAAAAATGGATATCATTTATTCAAAAATTGTGTACGACTGTATGGTTTCCGAAGAAATTCGTACATGATAATTACCTATGGTGATAATATCGCCTAAAAATATTAAAAAATCATATTATGAGTTTTGCTTTCTACTCACAAGAACTTTGGTGAACCTCCGCTCCAGCTCCATCTGGTCGGCTGGCATCGGCAGTTTCGAGCGAACGCTGGCTCTAACATTGTTGGTCCTGAAGAGGTCGACCGGAGGCGGCGAGCTCTCCACAACACTCGCCCCTTTGACACTGGCCGAGTTGCCCATAATGACGACCACGGCCCCCAACACCCGACCGGGATCACTGGGATTTCGACGGGAAAGGAAATATCGGAAAAAGGGAGAAAAACAGAAGAATCACATAGCCGCGATTTGGGGGTCGAGAAAATCTCGACCGTCCGCACCGCCGGCGATGCAACAGGTGGGAAATTTGCGAGGTTTTCCCGCTGAAAACGCGGCTTTTCAATGGACAAAACACTCGTCACAGGACGCGGGAGAGTCGAACATGCGGAAATTATTGGAAAATCAGTTGAAAACCGTGGAAATAATCGGCGAAAATATCACGGCTACTAGGGTCTCATAGTTGGTTGAAGGCACACAAACACCGAACTGAAGAAGGCGAACACGCGACGCGACCACTGCTCGCAGTCTTCGGTCCGCCGACAGGGTTACACCCAAAGGGAAATATTCCCTCTCGAAGGGAATATATCCCTCTCGAATTTGTAGGAATCTTCCCCCATGCGTTTGGGCGGTTACTAGTACCAAGTCGGAACGCATTTCGTCCGATTTCAGTGATCATTATAGTGATGTGTTTAGAGTTTTTGATTTGCTTGCTCTTGTAATTGGTGATTGGTCGAGGTGGCGTTGGACCAAATTCATTGGCGTTTCCAAGCCACAGGCCCATGTTCCACCGACTTCAGCAAAATCCTTCACAACTACTTGCATTAAGTAGTAACTTTTATAAAGCCTGCCCACCCATGTTTCCACGAACGACGGTGATTAAAAAAATCAGCCTGCTGAGATTTCTATAAATCCCCCTTCCCCTCTGAGACCATTATCATATACGTGGCAGTTTATATTTAAGATGGAAAATCTCGAATTTGTTTGAGGGATTCCAGGGAAAGAGAGCGGTGATGATTCCCTCTCGATGTAGCCTATTTTAACTCGAGCGCTTTCGGACGTACGGCCCTCTTCAGGACCATTTTTAAGGTTCGTTTCGAACGAGCTGAAGAAAAGATTGTTTGTGAGTGAGGGGATATTTTCACAATTAAAAGAGGGAATAATGAAGTGGTAGCAGTGATCCCTCTCTTTCAGGAATGCGCGAGGCTAGACAGCGTAGTTAACGCTCTCTATCGACTGTGACGTTAATGCTGAAACCATCATGCGCCTATTAGAGCGCCATCTGTGCGTGGTTCAGATCAACTAATCTTGAGCTCAGAATCGGATTTTTAGGCATATCCAAGTGCAACGCAAACCGAGTTTTCAGAATTTCTTTCTTGAAAACAGTCAATATTGAAGTAAACGGGAAAGAAACTAGGCCTGATGCCCATTAGACTTGTTGACAAAAGAAACGGTAGAGTTGGTAACAAATCTTTAATTTGGACGATTCATCAATAGAAATGCCGTAAGAAAAATGCTAGAAAGAAAGAAGGTACAGACAACTCAACATACCGAACGATCCGAATAAATTATAACGCATAATTAGCACTAACAATTCTCTGACATTTTTCATAAATTTATGGCAAAAATACCTAAACTGTACTTAGGAAATTTCCGAGTGGGAGGGCCCCCTCATAATAAATTAATCGCACGTAAAGTCCTAACGGGAAACATATACTTGAATCTCTACACGAGGCACTTTACCATCTTATCAAGTACAAGAGTCCCAAGGTTTATACATAAATTCGTATTTAAATTCATATATATTATATTGTTCTAACAGGATTAAAGAACACAAGATAAACTCGAAGGAAATCTATTGCCAATATCCCGATTAGTGATGTCAATCAAATAAGCCCATTGATTTGTAATTTGGAATAATTTTGTCAAATCACAATGCCTAGGTGAGGAGAGGGTTCACCCAAGCGAACGGATCACTTCAAAATATGTTCAACCGGCGAATGCGTGGAGGAGCAAAATAGCACATTCAACTGCGCATGCGCCGTACGAGTTCGATCACGGTATACTTGATTGCACAATCCAATAATTGCACAAATAGCCGAAAAGAAATAATGCGTAGGAACGCAGTTTTACAGTTCCGATGCATTTCAAAAACTATGTTTGTTCTCAGATCGATGCGGAATCATAATTTACTCTATACTACGAGAAAAATGCGCCAATATATTGTACGGATGACTAAAAAATTATTCTATGAAGTACAAAACATCTGATTCAAGATATTCGACTTGAAAACCTTAACAAACACAAAAACTCAACTTAAAAATTAATTAAAGTAAGTTTACCTACACTATAATTTTCTAGCAGACCCCTGCAGCTCTAGGCATTCCCCAAAATGAACCATATATAGCGGTTTGGAGATTGATAATTATCCAAGTTGAGAACTTACCGCAAGATCACAGCTTTCCAGATCATAAGTTGCGGAAGTCACAGGTTCGTAAGGGGTTAAAAAATTATCCCACGATTCGGCCTCCATTAGTGAGGCAATTATTTAAAAACGAATCTTGCTAACCTCGTTGATTAAAAATTCGGGTATTGTTACCCCAGTAACAACATTTGAAACTCGCGAAATTTTTACATTTTAATTTTGAAACAAACAGGACCCCTCTGTGAGGATTTTTCGTATTGAAAAATGTTGAACATTTTTGAGAAAACCTAGTAAAAACGATATCCCTATTGCAGCGTATTCTGTCATCTGAGAAACTGTTAGTGAGAAGATAAATTGGCCATGGTAATTCATTTTATACGTAACCAACAGCAACGAAGCTCCACTTTAACATAGAGGCGGCGAAATACATAAGTATTTCTATGATTTATGAACAATAGCAATGACAATTATACATTTTGCAGCATCGCGCAGTCATTGCCTCTCATTTAAACGATTGAGGTAGACACATTTTGAAACGCAATAAGGCACAAACGTTGTAATGCAGTATTTAGTACACCAAACAGGCAGTTTTTGAGCAAATACGAACACAACTGTATAGGAAGTCAGTTTTAGATAAGAGGATTGCTTGAGGAAACTTCTACCTGTAAAATAATATATGAGCAAAGTGAACAACTTCAAGTACTTCCCTATTGAACAACAATTTCAAATATTTCCCTACGATGCAATGGCCCAAGTCGACATAGTTTCAGGCACGAAAGACGTGTCAATTACCTAAATTCACGATGCGCTTTGACTTTGTACGTTTTAACTAATTGGTCAAGCCATAACTAGAAAATTATGGCATTGCTATGATATAATAGAAACTAACTTCTACCAGGCAAAGAGAACGGTTTCCAAAAAGAAATGGACAATAGAGAGTTTCACCAAAATGTGCGTTTCTTTTTTTGAAGCTTAACAGTATCCATATCTCTACGGGACAGACGAGAGGTGATACAGCTATGTGGAAGTTTATTATCTAGCAAAAAAAATTTAAAGAAAGTTGAATATAAAATTTTACAAATATTTTTTTGCTTCTTAAGATTAAAAGCGGAAAAATTAGGTTGCAAGGTCAAAAAATCTGAATACACACGAAAAACAGTCAGTCGCAGCAAATCTATAGCAATGAGGTTAAAAAATATCCTTAACTTTCCTCTTTTTTTGAGGTTAAAAATGCATCTATATCAATATAAATCAAATATCAAATTTCGACCAAACAGAAACTGCGTTTGTATTGGTAATAGTTGTGCTTAGAGAGTTAAGACCATTTTTCAACAGTCAAAATTTTAGATATCTCTGTCAATTTCAATAATGTTATTGGTTCTCTGTACCCGATTTTCATCCAAAGCTTTGGAAAAATTTCGTTACAATTTTTTCAGTCAGGCAGCCAGCAGCCACTGCTTCTCGAATGACTAGAATCGAATTGAATTTAGAATTTATCAGCTTATTCAGAATTGGGCACGATGATTTCAACAAGAGATTGTTGACTCCAGAGAACAATAACCGATCGCAGATGGAAAACGGTTTTTTTTTTTTTTTTTTAATTGCAAAGATTGTCATTTTAGATTTGTTTTTTCTTCGCATTAGAAAAATAGATCTACGAGTTTCTTGGAAACCGTTCTTTTGTCCATGATTGAGTCAATCATGGTCGTTGGTCAAGGTAATGCTAACTACTACGAGTTATCCTGATGATCGGAAACAGTACTTGAGCTGAAAAATTTATCCTAATTTCACTGAATTAAATTCAGACCTAAATTGAGTCGCTGGACCATCTCAATATATAAGGAGATAACTGGTGATGTCAATAGGGGGATGATTTGTCAGACTCCTGCAAAACAAGGATGCACTTTTCTGCTTTCGATATTGCTTCCGATCAGCAGCAAAGGTCCAATTTTAACGTAATTACCTATGAGAAATTGTAAAAAGCGTTCATTTGTTGCCATTGACGAACGATTTGACAGGATTCAAATATAGTTTACGCCTAAATCCTCGGCTGGTGTAGCATATGACTTGAAAAATACTTGGCGTTTGGCTGGAACGGACGTTGACGATATTTCTGTCCATCTGCGAGTAAAAAAGGGTCTCATCAATTGAAGAAGAAAAAACGAACTTCCATCGCTGAAGGAGCTCATAATTAAATATGAGAGCTTGGATAAGTTTTTTCTATTTATTCACCTCTTTCAACATGGTTTCAACATCGTCCCGATATGCTTTCTTGCGGAAGACCCGACACATCTCCTGGACGAACCAACTACCGTTGTACTCGTCACGAAAACTCGTCTTACCTGAAAAATAATAAATATTGAAAAAATTACAATTACAAAAATATTAAAATATTTATACTTCAGGATAACCTTAGGTCCTTCAGCAGGGTGTCAGAAGGTTATCAGCGTTACTTCAACTCGCTCAAAGTAACGTTGTCGTAAATTGTACCTACAAAAGGGTTAAGCCCAATCAACTAATTATCCAAGGACGCACTGACTAACTCACTTCATGGTAGAAAAAAACTTATTTCAGTATTGAGAATAATCAGGGGTTCCTTGGCTGATCAGCCGCTGATAATGCCAGCCTTAGATCTATCAAAAACAATGGTAACACACATCCAAATTCCTACCTCCAGGGTTCAGGCACAGTTTGTTATAAGGAAGCCATACAACAAAACAGCATACTTCATCGAATACAATGTGTAGTATTCAGCAAAAAAACTTGAAAACTACCACAGGGTTCAAAGCTGCTATTATGAAATGTCAATGGGACATTCAAGTTCAAAAGTGTGTGCCAACTTATGCTAACATTCAAAATCGATGCATTTTTCACAACATTAGTGCGAGTGACGTATGTGTGTGATCGGCTGTGTTCCAAGTAGGGCCAATGCCACCAAACTTTCAACGCCTCATTCGGTGAGGTAAATGATCGTGGTAAATGAGAGGAGAAAATGTGTAAAGAACAGCAACAACAAGACATTAAATATTGGCATATGGGGAACTACGGGTGAACTTTTTTGGTGGGCTCAAGTGCCACCAATTGATGGTGGTAAAGTTATTGATGAATAAGTGACCAAAAGCTACAACTTGCGAAAGTATGATGAAAGTAGACACGAGTATTCAATTTGATCAATTGGCCTTGTGCACGCACGCACGCACCCAGTGATGCACCCACCCACTCACGCACACACCCATCCACCCATTCACGCACTCACCCATACACCCACTCATGCACACACTCGCCCACTCACATCATGAATTGAAACTCTTCCTCTCGCAGGCATCTTATGCCTCTCAGTCTAAGCTCATGGTACTAATTCAGTTTGATGTAGAGCGTTCTCCGAAAAAACCTGTGAACGAGGTTCAAAAATCTCTGATCAAGTGAAATGTGCGAGAGATGCCAAAGGTCGATGATTTACCTATTGTTTTACCAACTAATAGTATAGCATGAGAAACCATCATTTTGTGGAATATTATGCAATAAGCCCCGTGGTGTGTACGAAAAAAATGTGAAACTTGTAAACAGTTTATGAATGTGAGCACAGAAGCGCATGTCAAATAAGTAATAGAAAAGTACTTATTGGATTTGAGCAATCTGATCCGTTAGGTCCTAGAAAAGAGTTGTTAAAAATATATAATAACGGAAAATATTGTTCAAAATGTTGTATTGTAGGAATTTTATCTTCATCATCTACCAATCGTACGATCAATTCGAAAATGAATGAAACTTACCAGGGGCACAAGGGTACACTAGGAGTATGTCGCTCAGCCGAGGAACGATATCTTCGCTTGGACGTTTGTACTCAGAAGTATCAAAGGGGTTTGATTCGAGTGCCAATCCGTTCGTGAAGTTGGTCAATTTTCTAACATCCGTGCCATAATCGCCCAGATCACCTCTGGAAAAGTTTGAAAAGATTTTACTATCAAACAACCAAAGAACCCAGCATTTTTGGAAAAGCTGAAGCTCTCAATGAAGAAACTAACCGGCAAGTGAGAATGAAAACGAGTTTCGGCTTTTTCACGAGGTACGGAGCGTTGACTGCACTGAGTGAATCAATCAGCCATTCAGATTCTATGCACTTGCTGTCGCCCGTCTGAATCAGAACCGATCCCGGAGTCGTGCCTTCGTTTCCGTGGGCCATGAAGATAATTATAGCGCAATCGACATCCCCCATGCTCGCTTGGGACGTCCACGCTCTTAGAGTGTTTTCAATTTCCTACGAAAAAAAAGCACTGAAAGTAATGCCTGAAAATTATCAACCATGAGGAAAATTAATCCTGCGGGACGAGATAATTTTTAAAAGATCAGCAATCACCTCTTTTGTGCCTTTTGGCTCGCAAGCCACCTTGTAGCCCATCTCTGTGAAGAGGACGGTCAAATTTTCGACGTCATTCTCTGAACCTAATCTGGTCAATTCTACGTTGGAGTATGCGAAAATATTGACTATCAACACATTTCCGCGCGGGTACGATTTCACACGGTACCTCTGAAAATAGAAAACCGGATGAGAACAAGGCACAGACAGAAATTGGTTAAAACAATAACAGTTTTTAATCAATGAAACAGTGGCGCGTAGATGAAGAAAGGTAAACTGTAACTGATACTGATAGTCAAACTGAAGCTGAAACTCAAACTAAAACACAAACCCACGCTAATACTGATGTCAACTCAAGCTGATATTAAAAATCTAAAAACTCAGACTGAACCTGAAATCAAACTGATACTCAAACTCACACTGAAACTAAAACTCAAAATGATACTGAAACTCAGGATGAAACTAAAACTCAAACTGCTACTCAAACTCAAAGGTTGAAAGAAAGGTAAACTCATAATAAAACTGAAACTCAAACAAAAACTCAAAGTGAAAATAAACCCATTTATTATTATTACTACCTACGTTTGGGCAATGGGTTCGATGATTAGAACTAGAAACGGACCGTGACGAGTAATGACACAAGGCTGGTCAAGGCTTTGTCCAAAAAGCACAAAAAATGACAAGATCCTTGAAAAGATCTCCGATTTGTCACACTCAACTCAACACGATTCCTATTGTTTGCTTCCGTCCTGAACGAAAACATCTAGGAGTGGCATACGATTTGAGTAGGCGTCAACTCTAGTTTGGGACAGGGGGATTGAGAAAAAACTCAAAATTGGCGCTCGCATGTTTTGGCAAAATCCAAAAAGTTTATTGCGAAGAGTTGCCTTTTGCAGTTTTTATTATTTTCCCGTGTTCTTGATTGTTTTGTTAAAAGGTGGTGTGTTCAACCGTTTCAATTTTTTAACACTGTGTTTTTACTTTAATTTTTTCAAATTTGAAAGGGTTCTATTGAATATGCGTAATAAATTATTGTATTGCGTACGTAGAAGAATGTCTAATTCATGAAATTCCAGTTTGTGATAATACAATTCGATTGACGAATCAAATGGCACGTAGCAAATCGTCAAAAACGTTAACCGCCAGCTAATAACATTGGCTCTAGAAATGCGGTCGACGGTACCTTATCGCCTGCCCCAATTAGGAGCAACAGGAGCGATTCCCAGAACAGCGGACAAACCGAATTCCACCTATATAGCACTGTAACCTTGATCCACAAGCCCAATTTTGTAGATAGGTAATCAATATCCTAGCCCCGGCTTTGTGTCAGTTAATAACACAGCTAAATAAGCGATGAAAATATTATTGCGTTTTTGCGAGGCCCTCCGAGTTAATGCACACAATACTAAAATATCGTAATTTTGCTAACCCAAATTATAGATAATGCACAAAAAAAATTCCACTACAACTAGATTTTCTCAAAAATTTTAATTAATAAAAAGAAATTTATATTTTAAATATGAAGCATTTTTGAAGAGTGAAGCTGACAAACCCTAGAATTAGACCATGTACATTAAGGTGGCAAGGGACCGGTCCCTATTCCAGAGGAGCAGCATGAAAGGCTTCCAGCTTCCTAGTCCCACGCCTACCGAACCTAGAGGTTACGTCAGCCACTCTTGTACAAAAAAATTTTGTTAGATTGGGTAGCCCACAGGAGCCAAACTCATACGTAAGACGATTTTGAATTTAATTCAAGTAAAATCAACCGTAATTCGGCGAATCTCTAGCCTGTCGAGAATTTAACGATCAACTCACTTCTTCATAATCTGTATCAGATTCTTGAGAATCAACAGGTGAAAGACCTCCGGTGGGCGATTGATTGGACAGTCTGAAAGAAATAAAAGTTGCCAGATTCCTGAACATTAAAGCAATATGTTTTTGGATATATTATAATAAATAGAAAATTGAATATAAATAGAAATTGATTCTACCTATTGCTACCTAATATAAAATGTCTAAAATCTTGATAAATTTCGAGCATACCTGTTGCCTTTCAGTATAAACGCAACGTTGTCATTCCCGGTATCGTGACAGGCTTCGATGAGATTCCGAAATGCATCCACCCCTTGTCTAGGGAGCAATGTGTAGAAATATTTAGCCCTAGCGTCGGGCTCGTCTTGTGACTATAACCAACATGATTTTATATGAATTTCAACACAAATTATTTTGTCCATTCAATTTCATTCAAGTATACGGTGATAAGTTATCACTGATAACCCTCCTAGAGAGCGGCAGGGCACGCCCTGGACAACTGTGGCTATCAGCAACGCCCGAAACGGCAGGTTTTTACCAACTCATTCTGAGTATGCAGTAATTTTTCACACAAAGCAAAACTTATTGACCTTTATTACGTCTGCGATCTCTTCAGAAAGCGTTTCTTTTGCAACTAGGTGGTCAATCAGCTCGTCGAGGTTGACGGTTTTTTCAACAAGTTCGGGGAAATTGATATTAATCAATTCCCGATGGTGGAGATCCATAGTTCGGCCTGCAATGTCGATTCAGGAGATAAAAAGATGTGAGTAGGTACATCTGGTGATTCATTCAGAGCAAGCATGCACACACATTTCTTGCTATTTTAACCGCAAGATGCCAAAGTGATTACCATACACCACAACAACAACAAGCGTTTGCATATTTAATACCAATAAAACCAAGAAACGGCGCGGTTTTAGGCATTCCTTCACTGAAATTCCACCCCCATGAATTACTTCAGACTTTTTGCCTTACACAATGCACTAATTCTACGGATTTTGAGAAAACCAATCTGCCATAGACAGATAATTCAGATTTCAGCATGCGTGCAGCGGTTTCTAAAATCAGAATGGTGGCGGAGTATTGAAAAATTCTGAAAAACCAAAACGCGAATGATAGAACCCGCCTAAAAAATAAATCAAGTCATACATGTTAAGGTGAAACCATTATGGGACCAGGAACACAATGTTAATTTTGAAGAAAGTGATTAACGTACGTATGCGAGTAGCCACCCAAAATGCGAAATAGGATGAATTTCAAAGGAACTTAATTTTACTGTATGAACGCCCAACCATGATTTTGGTGGTAAGCGTTAAACTGGCAAAATCGAAGTCTATTCTGGAAATAACCTGGTCAAGGACTCAAGACCAAAGAAGGTCAAGCCCGCGTTTACGGTTTATGGAATTTCAATTCGAAGGGTACATGGATTCTGACGCCTTCGTAAGTTGACGTTTTGTTCGAACCATAAAATAGACACATTGGAAATACGCGAAGGAAGAAAGAAGCAGATTGTCAAGCTGCCGCGAGTTCCAAATCCAGACACTCCACACCAAGGTGAAGGCCGAGACGACTCACAGCAGGGGGAATGATCTCGAACAAGGACACAGACACGGCACGCAAATTACTTATTCGTAGTCGTAGTCTCTGCTTGCTTGACGCAAATAGGAAGGCGGATATTGCCCACATAAGATCCAAATAACATGATGATGAAAAAAGGCAAACTCAAACACAATGTGTCATGTTCACATGTCATGTTCGGCTAATAATACGAAAGAAAACGAAGAGATGTTAGCTGAATCCTGTATGCTCCCTCTGAGTAATCATATAAACAAGATAGGCTGATACTCAAATCAATTTATTGAAAGGTGAGGAATTATGCTATTATCGGTACCTACCTATTCATTTGAATGATAATCTAGCACTGAGAAATTCCACGATACCAATAAAACAGGCACAGTGCCCCCATATTACATTTAATAGGTATTGAAGTCACTTTAGTCAATGGTAGGGGTACCTAAGGAAATCTTTGGCTACTACCGTGCAAGTTTTCTATGCTTGACAAATTAATTGACGATCCCATTTCCTGTCGTACCTGGGACCGATTCCATGCTGTTTATTTATGAGGAAAACAGCACCCTAGTTTAACGATTGAGGATGACTCATCCCCATCTAGGCCCTGATAGGCTTGAATGATAACCCCGAATGAGGCCTAATCTAATCTCATGGAAGAGAAAGCAGTTAAAAACGAAGTGTTTCTGCAATAAAAAGAACGAAGGAAGGAAAATTGAGCG
The DNA here is from genome assembly GCA_036186465.1 of Nesidiocoris tenuis. Lineage (NCBI taxonomy): Eukaryota > Metazoa > Arthropoda > Insecta > Hemiptera > Miridae > Nesidiocoris > Nesidiocoris tenuis. Next base: position 9,860,690 of record AP028915.1, on the reverse strand, counting down.
CAAGGACTCAAGCCAAAAATCAACCCACATTTTGGGGTTTTTGATAGGACAGATAGGATAGACGGACGGTAGGTGACCCAAAATGGGCTTTTGCACATCCGACCCGTACCTTGCGTTGAATTCAACTTTTGCATGCTTTGATGATAGGTATTATTCCTCGTGAATTACTCAAGAATTTAAAGTGTTTTGGGTGAATTGTGAAGTATTATTAATGTTAGTGATGTACTTACAATGCTGGTTATCAAGGGACAAACACGCAAACAGTACCAAAAATAAATTGTCACAAATGGCAAACTGCACTAAAGTCGAGTGATCTTCGAAAGGCCAATGAGCCGAGGCAGAATTCCAATGCCGCACTTCACACAAAGGTCAGTGAACAGAAGACACACGTCAAAGAAAGCCTCAGAGGGCAAGTTTTGGATGAGGACTTCGGTAATCGTAAAATTCGAGATCGTAACTTGGGAAAGCACCTTGGAAAGCAGCCAAGAAGCACCAGCTCGGCACCATGAAATTCGACGGATGCCGGAAAGTCAGAAAATCGGAAAAATGAAAATTGAGCGCGTGAACTACAACGGACCAGGGCAACAGGTTCCCATTCGTAGAGAAGGAGCCAACTGAAACAGGAGCAGGAGTTGCAACGAAACCTGAAAAAATCCCAGGTGGGAAAAACTTCCCTCGTGTGGGATTTAAAAATCGCACTCGTGATCAAACTCAAACTGAAAGTCTAACTCACACTCCTACTCGTACTAATTCATCTGAAACTCAAACCCAAACTGAAAGTAAACCTAAAATTCCAAATGAAATTAAAACCCAGGTACTGAAAATGAAACTCAAACTCGACGACTAAGTTCAAACTCAAAGTAAAACTCAAACTGGGACTCAACCGGAAATTCGAACTAAAACTAAAAATCATACTGAAAATGACACCCAAAGTCCAACTCAAACTCGAACTCAATATCAAAGTTAAACTCATAGAAAAACCCAAACTTGAAAGTCAACTGAACTCGAACTGAAATTCGAAATAAAACTGATAGTCACAGTGATACTGAAAATGAAACTCAAACTCGAAGTCAATTTCAAACTCAACTCAGTTCAGTTCACGCCATAATCATGTCAGTTCGAAGTCAGATCAGTTCCAAGTCAGATCAGTTCGAACTCAGATCAGTTCCAAGTCAGATCAATTCGAACTCAGATCAGTTCGAACTCAGATTATTTCGAAGTCAGATCAGTTCGAACTCAGATCAGTTCCAAGTCAGATCAGTTCGAACTCAGATCAGTTCGAACTCAGATCAGTTCCAAGTCAGATCAGTTCCAAGTCAGATCAGTTCCAAGTCAGATCAGTTCCAAGTCAGATCAGTTCGAACTCAGATCAGTTCGAACTCAGATCAGTTCGAACTCAGATCAGTTCGAACTCAGATCAGTTCGAACTCAGATCAGTTCCAAGTCAGATCAGTTCGAAGTCAGATCAGTTCGAACTCAGATCAGTTCGAACTCAGATCAGTTCGAACTCAGAGCAGTTCCAAGTCAGATCATTTCGAAGTCAGATCAGTTCGAAGTCAGATCAGTTCGAAGTCAGATCAGTTCGAACTCAGATCAGTTCGAAGTCAGATCAGTTTGTCTTTCAGTGTGAGTTTGATTTTGACTATGAGTTTGAGTTTCAGTTGACTTTCACTTTGAGTTTGTGTTCCAGTTTCAGCTTGAGTTTCACTTTGAGTTAGAGTTTCGTTTTCAGTATCAGTCTGAGTTTTATTTCGAATTTAAGTTTGACTGTGAGTTTGAATTTGACTTTCAGTTTGACTTTGAGTTGATTCTGAGTTCAATCTGAGTTCAATCTGCAGTTCAATCTGCAGTTCAAGTATGCAGTTCAAGTGCAGTTCGAGCTTTAGTTCAATTTTCATTACTATGAGCTTCAGTTCGTTTATGAATAGTTTCTGAATGGGTGTAGCTTTCTGTTTGAGTTTGATTATGGTAGGTACATGTGCATGAGCTTGGTTATGAGCACCTATGATATTTAGGTCGACTTTCAACTTCATGGTAAGGAGTAGCTTGTTGATAAGTTTGAGTTCGATTATGAATAGAAGTTCGACATCCATTTGAACAACAAACAATCAACCATCCGTTGTTCAAATCCGTTGTTCAAACATCCGTTTGAAGCTGAGTTTGAGTGTGAGTTTAAGTTGTTTTAGCTTGAGTTTGACTTTGATTATGAGTACGTGAGTATGAGTTTGAGTTTAATTTTGTGTTTGACGTTGAGTTTGATCTTGAGTTTGAGTACTTTAGAGTTTCAGCTCGACTTTTAACTTCATGGTAGTAGGTAAATGATGAGTTTGAGTTTCTGTTTCAGTTCTAATATGACTTTGAGTTTGATTATGAACATTGGGTTGAGTTTCAGTTCGATTATGAATATGAGATTGAGTTTAATTTCGAGGTTTTTAAGTATGAGTTTGGAAGAAAAGCTGCGATGTACGCACACTCGATTATGTGAAACGGGAAACTTATTCTTTATTGGCATCACTGGGACAACAACCTGTTGATCGTGGATTCCCTTTTGTTGTGAGGCTTCGTTGCTAGTTGGTAACTCAGCCCCTACTCCTCCCTCCTCCTACTAGAAGTAAGAATGATGCCATTTTAGTAATTTCCTTTGGTGGGTGTGTCATTTTTACCATGTTTCGTTGATGCCTTGTCATTTCAGTTATAAACTATTTAGATACACCTTAATCGAGCTAAAATGCGTAAGTGCGTCGATATAATTTTTTCAATATCCGCCGTGATAGCCGGACTCGTCGTTTCTGCTCAAGGTTCGTAACTCAACAAGTACGAAGATTCGTAATAAACATTTCCGCATAGCAGTTCAATTTAGAATTCAATTGTTCTTGTCAGGCGACTACTATTCGCAAATCCTCGAAAAGTCAGCTGAAAACACGATCAACTGGTGTTGTATTGGGGAGGAGGAATTAAAAAAGTGCGAAGCTTTCTCAAAATCGGTCCTCGCCTCTAACCGCACCTTTGGCGGGGATTTCTTGTTCGTCGGATGCGTCAGCGTGAGTTCGAATTTTTCAATTTTGTTTTCGACTGTGTTTTCAGTTCAATATTAATTCATCATGCATCATTTCACGCATTTAATATAAGGGTTATTGTCGAATTTTCAAGCTAGTTGAGTGATCACTGAAAGTGTTGCTGACAGATAGTGTCAGAAACACGATAGAGCACCATGTTTGTGTGTTTGTAGATACGTGACCAACATCAACAAACGAGTCGGTAACTTTACCTAGTCGTTAAATTTTTGTTGGATTTGGCTCTATAATATAGAGCCTATAGTATAATCTATATTATAGAGATGTGTGTTGATAACCGATTTTCGTGAGACTCGTGAATATTTTGGGGAGAAGATGCTTTGACATGAAGACTCACTCGGCCAATGGCTGGAAACATATTTTTCAGCCTAGGGTATGTCAGAAACAAGAAAGTATGGCCTTATTGGAAAGTATTCGCTGAAAAGCGAATTTTTTGACCCGATCTCTTAAGTACAGTTGAGGGAAACAATGAAGGATTTTGCTTGAAATTTGGAATCCAAGGGCTGGTACGCTTGGATTTCCACTCGTGCAGAAAAAAAGATGCAGAAAAAAATTTGATTTTATAGTTAGTGATGTGAAAGTTTTTCATGTGCATATAGGCAACAAGCAAAGAAGAATGCATGTACTTGATCGAGGAAGAAAAAGCAACATTGACAACGTTGGACGCGGGTGAAGTGTTCGTGGGTGGAAGATACTTCAGCACCGTGCCGATTCTTCGTCACATTTACACCGGTAACGAGGCAGTGTTCTTGATTGTCCGTTTCAAAATGTGCGCATCATAGTCCATTACTCATTCCAAAAATTAATCTATTTTTCAGATCAACACAAATACTACTACTCTGTCGCTGTTATCAAGAAAGGCGGATTGCCCGACGTTTCAAGTCTGTACGGCTTGCGAGGGAAAAAGGCCTGTTTCACCGAGGTCGGCACCTTGGCAGGATGGGTCCTCCCTATCAACATGGTAAAATGATCAATCAATACAAACTCTAAATATTTTATCATTTTCTCAATACATGATATTTGAAGCCCGTATCACGTCAGACCCCCTCCTGATATCACAGACCGTCTGGACAGACCGATTCTTTGGTAATTTCGATGTGCAAATTCATCATTGATTTTTCCAAGATATAAGGTTAGATTGCATTGACCAATGCATCAATGTTTGTTATTATTTATCAATGGAACCTTGTTTCGACGTGCAAATTACCAATTATTTTGTAAGTCGAAATTACCAAAGAATCAGTCCAAACGGTCTATGCAATGGGGTGAGGAACGTTCTGACGTCTGATACAGGCTTGACTGGTTTTGGTAAAGTTCCCAAAACCATCTGGTTTTAGATAGGTAATTATAATTTAGATAATTATCCAGTACTTATAATGACTTTTAAATTTTTTTTGCAGTTGATGAAACGTGGAGGATTGCAAATCGCTGACTGCAACAATCACGTGAAAAACGCAATTCAATACTTTGGTCCCAGTTGCGCAGTCAATTCTTTAGCTGACAAGTACAATCCTATTGGTACGTGAAATGCAATCAATGTTACACGTCTGTATTTCACGTTGAACTTGTTCAAAGATATCAAACCTTGGAAAAACGTTATTTTGAACTAATAAGTTTTAATTCTTTTCAGATTGTTTGAAGTTTTCAAAATTTTTCTATCAGTAGTCGAGGCTTTTTTATTGAAATTTGGACAAGAATTCAATACTCTCACGTATTTTCAGGCGATAACTCCGACAAATTATGTCAGCTTTGCATCGGCAAAGTCCCAGGAGGCAAATGCACCAGGGCGGATCCTTACGCTGGATTTAACGGAGCCTTCCGCTGTCTGCTGGAGGCCGGAGAAATCGCTTTCCTCAAACACACGACAGTCTCCGAAATGATATCTGACAAAGCTGAATTTCGTAAGTAAAGTGATTAATACTTGTTCAAGCCTGCGCTTGAGTTGATCAAATATATCTCCCTGGCAACAGCAACTATCTCCAATTTGTACCTCTATCTCCTATGAAAGATAACCGCCATAATGATGGTACCACTTAAAAACGACGATCGTACATTGTCGTATCGATTTTCTGTATGTTATTGGATAGCCGTATAGATGTGTAACGAAGTCGTTCTTTTTTTTCGGACGAGAATTGCAGGAAGTTTTCAATGTGCAATTTGTTTTTTGATGACACAGTCCATTTTGAAGAGTTGTCCTTCTTGTCCTTAATTTTTGATTTTTGCAATTTTCTTTTTAGCTTCAGTGAATCAAGAGGATTTCGAATTGCTATGCGAAGACGGTTCCAGACGTCCTGTTGCTGATTACGAAAACTGCAATTGGGGACGTGTGCAATCTGCCGCAATTGTTGCTTCGTCGGCAAAGAGCGCAAAAACAAGACGAATTTATCAGAGATTCCTTCAAGTGAGTAATATATACACTTTTGGATTTTTGAAGTAAATGAAATTATCGTATAGGTACCTAATCGTTGAAAAAGTGAAGTTCGAATAGGAGGTTTGAGGAAAATTCACTTCAGAAAAAAACCCCATCCAGACTCCTTACTTTTTTCCCGATAACTCCAAATTATTTTACATGATCTGCATGATGTAAGTAATCCGCCGTTCCAACCAAAGTTGTCCCGGGCGTGCCCTGCCGCCCTCAAGGGTCGGAACTATCTGCATGACGATCTGTTTCCTGTTATAGCGAGCCGTGCAAATCTTCGGACCCACCGAGACGCGAATCAATTCCACGAGGCCGGCGAAAGATCCGTACGAAACGCCGAACCGGGGATTCAACGATTTCTACGGAAACAACCAGAACCAGAATAAAGATGTTTACAACCGCGACCGAGATCGAGACAGGAGTTTTGACAATTTCGACGGCTATTCATCAACCGAGCAGTCATTGGTGGAGTACGAAACGTTCAACATGTTCGAATCGGCTCCTCGTTACGGCCGTAAACGTAACCTCCTTTTTGAAGTAAGTACGACAGGAATTTTGAAGGTAAAAAGAGGTTATGGGCAGTTAAATTGCAGCTGAGGGTTGAGAGATTGAAAAAAGGGTCGATTTCAATGTAATTTTGAACAGAAAGTATCGATTTATCAATATTGCGTTTTATTTGAGCATTGAAAATCAGTTTTTTGGTCAGTGTTACCATATTGATCATTGCTCAAGCTTATTGAGGGCAAAATATTGTGACTAAAATGTCAACTATCGAAGGTACCTAATACATCAAAATTTTTACAAATTTTCACTCTCAAGTGAATTGGCCCATTCAACCGATAAATTTCTCGGTGGCAGGATTACACGTCTTTCTTGGAAGCTCTTCCGGAAAATGCGCAGACTTTTTCGTCTTTTCTCGGCGAGAGCCTCGAGTACATCTACGCTATAAGGGACTGCCCTGTCCGCACGATGACCTTGTGCGTGACTTCGGATGCTGAAATGGAAAAATGCCACAAAATGAGGGTTAGTTGGAAAGGTTGTCTGAAGCGATAAGGTTGATAAACATATTGGCCAGAGACTGAGAAATTGTAATTTTCGGCAGGTCGCCCTCAGAGCGCAGTTACTCAAGCCGGAAATGTCTTGCTATAAAGGACACAGCCATATACATTGTATGCAGGCGATTCGAAATGGGTAAGCTGATTTGTTTTTACTTCCATCTTGTACATATTGTAATCGTCCTAAAATAGAAAATCGGTTTGGAGCTTCAGAAAAAATTATTACTCAAAATCGCTTTCTGAGCTTCGTGTTTGCGTGTCCGTCTGTGGTCAATCACGAAAACAGCCATAGCTCCCTCAATTCTCAACTTGTTTCAAATTTCTTAAACTGGAATGTTTGTCTTAGTAAGATCTATCACCCTGTTGAATCGGAGTTTGAATAACTCCCAGTATTTTTGATATATTAGCACTTTTGAGTTTTCAAATCTATTTTTTACCTTGCTGAATGCGTGGGTATTTTTAAATAAATTAAAGATAGAACATTTTAACTGATTAATTTGGACGATCACAAATTATGCCATGATTAGCATTTTTCTTCTGTTACAAGTGCTGACACTGATGGCTAAAATACTGTATTTGTATTTTGTAGCGACGCCGACGTTACTTTGCTGGACGCGGGGGACGTGTACACTGCCGGGCTGAACTACAATTTGATTCCGATTATGGCTGAAATTTACAATTTGAACGGCCCCGAATACTACGTGGTAGCTGTTTCAAAAGAGGAGGACCCCGATACTGAAATAACGTATTTGAAAGGTTAGTAATTTTATTCAGGCGATGAAAATTGTTGCTAGGGAAAAAACATGTTAGATGTAAAATATCTCGTTGGATTTTCGATTTTTTCACGGTTTTATGATTTTCTCCCCGCTTCAGGAAAGAATATGTGCAGCGGTGGCACTAATACGGCAGCTGGATGGGTGATACCGCTAGCTTACATCATCTCCAATGGCTGGATGCGCAATTACGGCTGTTATTCGATGCGCGCCGCGGCCGAATATTTCAGCAAGGCTTGCGTACCTGGCGCGCTTTCTTCAGAGTACAACACGGAAATGCCGTACGAGAATATGTGCCATCTCTGCCACGGTCGAAGCTACTCGTACTGCCGTAGGGACGCGTCTGAAGACTATTACGGCCATACCGGTTGGTAAAATTTTTTAATTAGCATAGATTTGTTGGATTTTTATTCACCGAAATGATTCTCTAATGAAATTATTCGATTATCCGATAAATCGAGGGTTGTGCAAAATCTTCCATTTTTGGCGATGCTGGTTTGAAGTTTCGGAAACTTTTTGGAACTGCCCACTTTCTTTGAAAATACCAAAAAATCCTATGATGCAATATTTTCAATTCGTCAATTTCAATTTTCATCGTTTCGCTGCAGGAGCGTTCAGGTGTCTGGTAGAAGGCGGCGGACATGTGGCTTTCGTCAAGCATACGACCGTTCTTGAGAACACGGATGGCAAAAGGAAGGAATGGTGGGCGAGGAACACGCTCAATGAAGATTTCCAACTTCTCTGTCCCGACGGTCAGTGGAGAAACTTACAGATGCTAATCGACCGAATTCCATTTCAGAATTTGTCAATACCCGCGACTTTTTACCATAATTCCAGGGACCAGAGCTCCTCTGAGCAGGTATCCTACTTGCAATTTGGGAAAAGCGAAATCCAACGCCATCGTGACGAGAGGCGGAGAAGCGTACAACGGCACGCAGCAAAACGCGTACATTAACCTTTTCACTTACGCGCAACAATTCTACGGTAGAAAGCAATTGGACGATTTCAAGTGAGTACATTCCCCAAACCTGCGGTGCATGACGCACAATAATTCCATATTTTGGTACGGCCATTTTTTAAGCAAAACGATTTGATTTTCACTAATTTGGTGGATCGAAAATGTCAAAAAACATAAACCCCTTCCCTCACCTCGACACCCAACCTTCACTAATGACAAAAATCTCTTCCTTTTCCCAATCTTCGTTCTCCTTTAACGCGATCTAACGCAAAATGTCGATAACAGTTTCGCGATGTTCGTCTCGGAGCCGCCGTACGCCGACCTGATCTTCCAAGATGCGACGACACAACTCCAGGTGATACCCAACTGGCAGAGGTGGTACTCCGATTATCTCGGCGGCGACTTCCTCCGCGCCAAACGGATCGTCGACTGTTACGCCGGCGTTTCGGCTGCGACCGGTTCCTTGGCGTTGGTGCTGTCTTCATTGGTTTTGTCCGTCTTGGTGTCGACAAAGTAAGCGATCTCTGGATCCAGGCAGGTGAGCTGTACAAAACATCCGCAGGCTGTGCCGTGTCATCATAGGCTTTTTTCGACTCCGAAATCGCAATTTCGAAGGTAAAATGGAGTTTTGTTCGTTTGAAACAATCTAGACTAAGCGCCCAAAACGTGCAACCAATGTGATACCATTGCTCACTATACCCCCTGGGTTGGTTAATGGGTTTTGAACATTTTCCAGCCTTTCAGGAATGGCCGAGTATGCCTCCACAATTGTTTCCATGTCTAGGAACATGGTGTTTTTGAGAAAATTGGTTTCGAATGACTGCAAGTCTTGCATTTTTGTCAGGTGCGCCATGGAATTTTAATTAATTTTACTCATCTGCCAGGAAACCCCCAGTAATCGAAGGAAGATCCATTTCTTTTACTTACTTTTCATGCCTTGGTTCATGCTGTGCAGGACATCCTTTTTTTTAAATAACTCACATTTTAGGGCTGATCCACAAATTTTTCGTACGGCCTCTCCCAACGACTATTCAGCTGAATATGGGTGGCGGAGCATGCGCGTTCCACTAATCATAACTAGCTAATTTAGGGGGAAGTCGCAAAAATTGTCTCAAGATGACTCGCATTTTGAACATTTTTGCCCATGTGTGAATTTCCCCTTTGGTTGTTCCAGTGGAGTTGAAATGGCAGACGTTGATATTGTTATTGCTCATCAAAATGTCTATCCATTAATTTTTTTTGTCTATACATTGAAATTATTCAGAAATGGTATCACATTGGTTACACAATCTGGGCTCTTCGTCTAATCGACCAGTCCGTTCTCTAAAACTTCTATTTTACCCTCTTGGGACGATTTTATGGACTATTTTGGATCGAAAATGTACCTATTCACATTATAGTAACCCTTATAATTTATTTTAAGCCTCAGCAAACGCCTGGGACACCTTTTAAAATGAACATTTCCAATTCCACCTCAATGTCGCGTTTTTTCTGTTGGAAAACTGAGAGGCTTGCGATTTTTACGACTCAGGGTCGGTTTATTGATAAAATTTATCTGTCCGATATCCAAAAAAGATGATCATTTCCCATGAGATTTTTACATTCAGATTTGACATAAATACCGAATTTTATCTGAAGCTTCCTTGGATATCGGATGAATAAATTTTATCAGTAACTGGGCCTCAATGAATCTCCGTTTGAATCTCTATTATACCTAAGCCAAAACATTTTTTTATAGTTATAAATTAATATTCCCTATTTACGATCTTGAGTAACGACTCCGTCCAAACCAAAAATCAATTTTTAATTTTCTCATTAATTCGACTTTTGAGGGCAGGAAACTTGTCGTTATGTAGTGCCTACCAACTTTCGAATTAGTTGTACTGTCCGAATTGGCAATTCTACCTTACGGCCATCTTCAGGGACGTTTATTTTGACCATTTGAGAAATAAATTTAAAAAAAAACTATGAACTAAAACGAACTAAGGTTCAAAATGAAACCTAACTCGAAATGAAGTTTCTGGAGTTGGCCGTGCCACCGAAATGGCAACTAAACCGATAAAACTAGTTGCGACAAGTTTGCGATCAATGTGAAACTTGTGGAATGGTCAAGCTATCCATTGTCTTCTTCTTCGAGTTTGTCCGTCCTGTAAGTCTTAGGAAACGCCTTATAAGGTAAGCTAATACGGTACTGTAAATATCAAGTAATTTATCCGTCCTACAACTAAGATCAATAATCTATTTAGGGGCTCTATTCTAAAGAATATCATTGATATTATGTTGAATCGCCATAGTAACGCTATTGACATAGTATAGCAATAGTATGGAATCGAGCCAAAACATGAACTTGGAAAAATCATGATACTCAGGCGATAACACTGATAACGTCAATGGACATCTTTTTAGGTATCGAAAAAAATAATGAGTTTTCTCGATTTTACTATTGTGGCTATGCCATAGCGATACTATGCAATGATTTTGGTGGTACAATTGAAAACCGATCTTAAGTTACAGATTAGGCTCCCAGGTCAGTGCAATAAAGGCCCCTTAAAACAAATAAAAATTTTAATTTGACAACTCTCCAGTAGCATGTTTTTTTAATCGACCATTTTCCTGCCATAAGTATACTTGGCTACTTTTCCTACAAAAATACTCAATTGATGATAAATCACTTTCAAGCTTCAGAGCACGTCCAATAGCATAGGAATTTTTTTGCCGGTGCAATTCAATTTAGCTGAATTTCGTTTTTAGTCCCAAAATTTCAGTCTCTAAAGGTTTCCAATCTAAAAATCTATTTCTTGGAAATGTCGGCTATGAATTTCCGTGCCTATGTTTTCAAGAGAAATTTTGGAGCGTTCGTTGAAACGAATTTTATTTTTTTCTAGGGGCTGATAATCCGCCCTCTTCTGTTCGCATAGCTCCTAGTTCTGTTTAGGTTACAATTGAAATTTTGTTAATTAAATTAGTAAAGGAAATTTACAAGAAACCCAGATTTTTGGTTTTCCCCAAAAATGGCGAGTGGATCGTTGTTGTACTGACCTCATTATTCCGATTTCAAATCACGAAATTATCTCGAATTGTTGGGATTTTTCTTCTATTGTTAAGGTTAGGTTGTTCTACTAACTCGTTATTGATTCTTAAGTTGAATCTCAATATTTTCAGATAGTTGTTTTTTAACTTGGATGCTCATAATGAGTCGTACGTAAAGTGGTTCACGTCTCAAATTTGTGTATACTTATCTAGCGAAAGAGATTCTTGTCAAATTCTAAATTATAATAATAAGTTGAGCTAATAGAGAATTTTATCGAGATAAGTCCCTCAAAATTTAATTTGACGCTGCACGCGCTCAAATTATTTTCACTTTTTCGCTAAATTAATTTTGGTCAAATTACATCTTCTTATTTTTCTAAGGATTAAACGCTTTTTGCTATATTTAGGTTAAGTAAGTAAGTTCAAATGGCTGCACAAATGAAATCAGCCTTAAGATTTATTGATAAATACATTTTTATAGTTATTATCATCCGTCCCATCAAAAATAGTTTATAACTGTTAATTCTTGGAATCGCGATCTGTCGATTTCAATTTGCCCTGATGGGATTTATATATTTTTATTGTACAAAATAAATAAACGACTTGTTTTTATTGAGTTCATTTTTCCCCTGTTTTTTGTGTGCATGTGCAAGTTCTTGCTGGGTTGATACAGTGATGCGTGGGTATATTTTCAAATTTACCGGTGCTTTATATTAATTTATTTCAGCCCGCGTAGTATATATCGAGCTTGGCGAATAATTAATATATTGAATATTAATAACCTTCTGAGTAAACTTGGTAAGTAAAATTCGACTCATGAACGGTACACCATGTTCTCTGAATAGATTATAGAGCTGGATAATAAGAAGTTAATCAATCGTGAATAAATAATTTTTATTTAAAGCTGGAGCAATGTCGTTCACATTATTATCTAAAGAACGCCAGAAATACACGAATTTTAATATAATTTCGATATAATTATATTTGAATATAATTTCGATATAATTATATTTGAATATAATTTCGATCGATTATTTTTCAACGTACTTAAATATCTGATACGTTAATGCGTAGATATGCTCAACAATCCGCACATTCAACAATTTTAGCTCTCTCATTATTGCAGTATAATATACTAGATAGATAGATAAGTTAATTCTTTACGCGATCATCGGTGTGCACTTGGCATAATATGCGCGTAACGAATTAACTTATCTACTAATTTACCAATGCACTTGGACACATTCAAGAAAGCTGAATCAACTGAAAGGCGATTAGTTAGGTAGGTTGACAAGGATTATTTTTTTGCTATCTGATATTGCAACAGTTCTATAGTAGGTACCTAATATATCTCTTGATATGTTGTACAGTAAATATGTTACTCGGCTTTTTACAAATGTTAACATAGTTTTTTGCTAGATCTGGTCCGGATGAGGGGAAATGGAAGATTATTAACAATATCAATAGTGACATGAGCTTGTTCTACTGACGTATCAGGCCGATTTGGGAAGTAATTGAGAGGTTATGAGGTTATCGCATGTTGAAAGGGCCCAAGTCCGTGACAACTTTTAGCTTGTAAAAAATTGCTTCAAGCATGAAATTCCAACGGAATAAACTTATTCCTGCGTCAGTTGCACAAAAAAATGTCGACTCGCTAATTTTACTGACTTGTTAGTTACTGTTGGTCACGCATTTATCAACAAAGCAACCTACGAGCTGGTAGTTTTTGGAAAATGTTTGTTGAATGCGGCCCTAAAGGCTTTGAACACTATTGACGGGGTGGATCGAATCGGGTCACAAAAATGCGACAGTAGTCATCAACAAAACAGCTGGCGTAGGAAACATGACACTGACATAATGAAAAATTACAGTTGACACAATGTTTACACTGACAGATTGGCAATTTTGAGCTGCGATGCGCCCTCTCATGTGAGCTTCGCATGCACTGTTCAAAAACCGTTCGAGGCAAAACCTCTATTTTGAAAAATTAACCCTCCAAATAGTTGAGGATTTCCAGCCAATCAACACAGGTTCAGTTTAGAAACACTCATGCTAATGGCTATAGTAGAACGTCAAAGATTCAGAAGAATTCTCAATTCGCAACAAAATTTCAAAAAGCCCAAACATAGAATTTCGGCTTCAGGCGTTTTCCCTGGCTCAATTTTTTGACAATCTTCTGACTTTGACAAAAATTCTGAAGACGTTTTCTTTGGATACAAATACTCAGTGGTATCTTGAGTGGCCAAGACTCTTCCAGCAATTCAATTTTGGTGTTTTATGCGACAATCTCTTGTCTAACTCGGGTTAGAAATAATGGCAAACATACTTTTGACTATGCATATCTCTCTAGTCGTGTCCGTTATTTGTCAAATTATCGCGATTTCCAGCCGAGCAAAGCTGCTAAATTAACAATTCAGTCGTTAGATACCCACATATCCTTCGCATGGCATTCCTCTATGTCACATTCAACTTGTTATTGTTATATTTACTCGAAAACTAGATCTCCACGCGCATTAAAAGGGAAACTTGCTAGAAGCAATACTTATATGCTCCCACTGATACGCTGACCAGTCCCGATTTTCCACACTTTTCAAAATGTCCTTTCCAAAATTCGAAGGCTGGACGAGAAGTTCACTCGAGAAGTTGCACGTAGTTGGCTGGGAATAGCCCGTAGGATCCGTCAGGGCTCAATCCTTGCCACCATCCTGGATCGATTCTTTCTATGTGTGTGATTATGTCTCCTGGATCGAAGGAAATTTCTGTGTCGTCGGCTGTTGGCAAAAAATGTCAAACATGTTTTTAGGTTAAAAGACAACAGACATGTTTTTAGGTTAACAGACAACAGACCCCCTGCTGCCGACAAACGTCTGCTCAGTCAGCCGAGGTCTTAGGTTCAAGTCCTGCCATAGATTGAAATCGCCTCGATCTTATTTATGGTTTTTGGTTCTTGGGAGTTCACTTCGAAGATAGAAGTAGGTTTTTGGTTTTCTGTGAGTTGGTACACAAATTGTAGTCATACGACAGGTCAATGGTCTTGGAAGAACACTCGCCTGCTTGGTAGTCGTAGAGCGCTTCAGCTTTCAGTCCCGTGTCCAGAAGCTCTTCTTCTGCTGCGGTTGTCAGATATTCTTCCACAACAATTGGCTCTTCATCTTTTATATCTGCAAAGGAATTGAAAATATTAGGAATAATCGAATACTTCAACCGCTGGGGTTTTTTTGTTTTTTCATATTGTCTCCTTATGGGGAATTCAATTTTAAGCAGCTTTTGTATAGAACGTTGTTTTTGATAATTGGCTTCCTTATAGCCGAAAATCGAGTTTGAAAATCGTTGGAAATTTCAAATTAAAACAGTTTTTGAACGGCTGATCGGAACTCCATGAAGTTGCTGTACTGTTGCTCTAAAAATGAATTACTCAATATTCTACCTGGAACTGAATTTTCGATAGACGCCTTCCTCGAACTCAGCAGCTGACCAACGCTTGTGTTTTGTTCGAAAACAGCTCGAGCATCTGTCGTTCTTAATTTGATCAGTTCCTCCGCTTCCTGTAATTGCAGAATACAATTGTTTGCAATAATAGATCTGCCTAAACTCCTTCCTTTTGATCGGGTATCAGCCTTGAATGCCCACAGGCACACATACTCATAGGCAGACAGTACACCTCACAGACTGTCTCTCTCCAGCAAGATTTGAACCTGGCACCTCCTGCTCTCTAGGCAGCCTCCTCTAACCCTTCGTCCACAGAATGCCTGGGTTTCAGACAATCTAGAGGTACTTTTGAGGGGCAACCTTGCAATTTCCTGTCTTTTCTGAATGTCGCCGGTAAAGTATTGAAACCTCGTATCTCCATTTTGTTAAGATCGGTGGTTGGATTGGAGAGCTAGATGTCAAAATATGTTCAATGTTCTGTTTGTGGTTAAGATTAAAACCAAGAATTGCGCATTTTTCTTGCACCACACAAAAAAAATTTCTGTTGAATCTTTGTAGTTACATATCGACGATGAAACTGCAATACTGCCCAATTCAAAGCATCGTGTCTTTTGGGGGCGTCTGGGTTGCCTACTTCTCAAAACTTGGATTGGTGGCAACTTGGCAAATCACGCGTCCATAGATTGCATGGCAAACGAATTGGGCAGTATTGATTCTACACCGTCGATATACTAACAAATACTGAAAGAACATCATTCTCAAAAATCACCTTTCTGTTGGCGCTTTCGACTTTCTTCGTTGGCTGCTCCACGGTCTCCCTCTCTTGGGCTGAGAGCTCTGCCTGGAAAATAATTTACAAGAATTATTGCTGACACAAAATTAGCCTGAATCTACAATACGAACATTTTGTCTTTTGATTCATTGGTAAATTCTTGGAAAACGAAACAACTTACTTCCTTCTCCAATTTCTCTTTGTCGAGACGTTTGGATTCCTCGCGTTTTCTCCTTTCCTCAACCAACCTTTGCTTCTCTTCCATTTCTTCCTTTTGCCAGAACTTGTCTCTCTCTTCTGCGTTGATTTCATTTTTGGGAATCACCCGCTTGTATGCGGTTCCCTGAAGAAAAAGATGGGGCTTGTCAGATAAATTTTTGAAAAAATGTATGCGGCTTCTCACCAATTTTGGCTCGTATTTCCCCACTATCCTTCCCCTATTGACCTTCAACTAACGATAGGTAGTACTGCCTTATTATTGCTATCGTCATTATTGATATCTGTGCTCCACACGTAGGTCTCGTTTATAATAAGGGGTATTCAGTTCGTCTATTCAATTTTAAATAGTGAGATTAATTAATAAAATTCGAAAAAACAGGACATTGTCCTTGATGTGACGGATTTTTAAACGTACTTACTGTGTGTTATCTAACACCACAAAAAATACTCGACAGTAACTCATTAGGTAAACTTGAAAAAGACAGTCACACTAATCGCCTCCAATCATTACAGCGGTTTTGATAGCAACAATTTTAAACGCCTCTAAAAATAGATTGAAACAACTGTTTAAGTGAAGTGCGAAATTATCTGTACGTATTGCACGTCAGAAAATTCTTGCACGGTTCGTCAGCTCGTAGCTCTGAGCTTATCGTTGTTTGTTTTGCCAGCACTCGTATTTTTTTTGTGACGCTTTCATTCTTGGGAAACTGAACAATTTTTCGATTACACAATTCTATCCGACAAATCAAGTAGAATTTTCAAACCCATTACGGTTTTTTTTTTGGATCCCCACGGGTTGTTACGGCTCGAAAGGAGAGCAAAAACTTTCTATCGCTGATTACACGAGAATTGGCCATCATTTCGGGACCAAAAACGTCGAAATCGGTTTTTTGTTTCCTCCATTCAGTCCTTTCGAGCGGCAATTTTCCAATTTTAAACGCTTTATCGGATACTCACGACCGGTGCATTTTGTCGATCGATTTCGCCGATCCTTTCGGTAAAACTGTACGCTGAGCCGGTGCTTTTGGATATTTTGTCGATGATGACGTCGGGGTCGAATTCTTCTTCATTTCTGACGTTCACTGTGATGTGGGCACCTTTGAGGAGCCTTTCGACGTCGCGAATGTGATTGGCGCATGTGCCTTTTCTCACGAAAGGCGCACCTTCTCCTTGCTGAAAAAAAATGGATTTGGCTTCATAAATTTTTTTCTTTTTTAATATATTTTTTATAAAATCAATTTCTTATTATGAAAACGTACTTGAAACATTAACAAGTAAATTATCTACCTAATTCCACAGGGTAAACTTACCCAGTTAATGAGAACGCATTTGGGTAGGGTAGTTTTTGGATCGCGTACTCTGGCGAACGCGTACTGGATTTTACCGCTGTTCAATTCGCATTGAAGTTCGTCCAATCCCCCATCTGATAACACACGAACGTGCAATTTGAGTATAAACGGTTCATTTGCAAACCTTTTTTTGACGTGAAGAAATGAGCATTACTTAATCACCAAAAGATCCATAAATTACTGACTTTCCAACTTCAGAATCGGCCATTTTTCAACAGATTTCTCAGACTGATTTTCCTAGAGAACAAAGCGTTTTAATTATACGGAGCGATGGGTCGGACCGAGTAACAGCGCAGTGAGCAGTACTTAATTGACTGTGTAACGGAGAAAATGCTTGCGTCTAGCCATTAATTAAGGCAAGTTAACGCTTGTGAGCTCAAACCAGCCAGACTGACCAATCAATGGCGCGACTGACTAGCTGCAGGCTGCCGGGAGCTTTGGGTTCGATTCCCGTAGTAGATGGTGTCGACCAATCCTCAGCTTTGTTAACAAGTCAGTGCTATCGGGATTAGGGACATACAGATGACAACTACGCTCCTTTGCCAACGTTTCGGTGGAAACTATGCCATCACGACTTCAGAGAATTTTCGAAGGACCTAAAAAAATTAATTTTGAAACGTAGTGAGCCAGGAAGAATTTTGAAAAAAGAATCTAAACCCAAGTCAATGGAATCAAAGCAGAATTTAGATTTTTTCCAATATTATTTACAAATCAAGCTAGCAGACTGACAACTGCTTTAGATATTCTTGAAGCCCTGATGAAGGTGGCATAGTTTCCTCCGAAACGTCAACAATGAACTTTCGAGATTAGCCCAAATTCACTTTTCCGACCAAATTTTAAGCAACTGAACCACCTTAAAAAATTTTTTAATAGTGTAGAGAATTATCGTTCTATCCAACGGTTTAGTCAAAATTGAATCGTCTTGATCATCCGTTTTAGTAAATTTAGATCGAATTCACGGAAAAAAAACTTATAAGTCAAAAAAGTGGAGTAAAAAAAATGTTATAGAATGATTTTTGTTGGAAATTAGTAGTAGAATCGATCCCCAGCCGGTGGCATATTCCTCAGGTTAGCATTTATATACCAAGTATACATGAAATACCTCAACACCACCTATCTCCCGACGACATTCTCGACTGTTCCATAAAACTAACTTTATCGGCTTCAGATGATACGACGTTAACTGGTACTACTATAAAGTCAGTATTATAATACAACCGTCATGCTTTCTTACCTCCTTTGGCTACGAATTCCAAGTCGTTACTCTGCCCCTCATAACCGAACAGTGCCCTGAAACAAGTTATCGAAAAATGCATCAGTACCGAGAATACAAATTTTCGTGGTATTGAAAAATATTGTTTTTTTCCGCGTATTCTGCCTTAAGAGGAGTTTATTACTGAGCCCCTTGACGACCCCTTTGACGGGAAAAGGCGTAGATAACACACCATACTTTCATATTTTGATAATGAATTTTTTAACCAAAGCAATTTGGTTTTGACTCATTTGGTGGCTAAAATGATCAATAATGTCACTTAAATATTTAATTCTAAATTATAATTTTTTTTAAATAATTTTTTGTTCTGTAAGAAAACCTATAGAAAAGAGAAAAACTCTTTTCTATAGGTAAACTTACCTAACGTAGAAGGTACTTGTACCTTCTTCTACGTTAGGCATTTTAGCAGAGAACCTGCGTCGAAATTGATTTTCATCGCCCACAGTGAAGACCTAACTGAAAATGCTGATCATTCGAAATGCCTTTTCGCTCCAAAGTTGAGCAGAGACTCATTTATTTTTTAGTCCATTGTCTTTATGCATTGTTCGCTACCTGCTTTGTTAACACCTACTGATGTTCCATCTCTTCATTGTCGGATTTAACCGGAACGCCTACTTCTCTCGACGGTTTCAAGTTTCTGGCGACTGGTGATCGTAGAACTTTCTAGAGATATTCTCTATTAGAGAGGCTTCAAGGAGAAATGTTGATAGTTGGCCGTGCGTAAATACCTAACAAGTTTTCAAAAACTCATTAGAAACGCCTCGTTGTATTCAATTCCTCAGATATTTGACTTTTTACTCGGCCTGTAACGCTTAGCTCAATTTCTGAATGATCGCATCCCAGCCGGGAATCAGCAGGACACCTGCGGCAGCTAAATTGTCAGAAATAATGTGCGATAATGACCCTTTCACTCGCCTGGCGAGATGACCAGGCTGAAACAGCTCCTGAAGAAGGCCGCACGGGCGAAAGCGCAAGAGCGAACATTCCCGAGGAAGTAGGAGAGGAATTATTGGCTTCTCTCTCACTGAACAACGGCGGACAGTCTAACTAAAATATTTCGGGGCCGGACTTTCAAAAATTGTAGTGACCGGAGTCGATGAATTTTTTGCCATCATTTGAGACTAAGTAACCGGTGTGGACTGTGCGAACTGATTTCCATTCATTCCCATTGTTCGGCTGATGATCAGGGAAATGATGGTCGAGATACAATTAGTGAAGAAAGTGAGCGATGAGAAAATATCGATGGGTTCATTAGATAGGGCCTGGGAAAATGTTAACTGTGGGACCGAAATGGTACGACCTACCCTGTGTGCAAGG
Source organism: Nesidiocoris tenuis (assembly GCA_036186465.1). Taxonomy (NCBI): domain Eukaryota; kingdom Metazoa; phylum Arthropoda; class Insecta; order Hemiptera; family Miridae; genus Nesidiocoris; species Nesidiocoris tenuis. The sequence continues at coordinate 9,841,022 of AP028915.1, read as the reverse complement.
ATCTGAAAAAGCGTACATTTCACGAAATGGTTTTGTTTTTTGAATGAACAAAACCAAATTTGTGTCAGGTTTTGGAATTTATAATTTAGCAAATCGTCTGGCTGTACAGATAAACAGGTGAGAGCGGTAAGAGTTATAAAATATTGTTACAATGTTTGTACGTAGCTGTGAAATTAATTTAAAACCAGTGGTGCGTAGATAACACACAATACTTCCATACTTTGAAACGTACATATTTGAAAAAATTTGATCATATTTCGACTGTTTTTAAGGGTGCTTAGGTCAAAAATATCAAAAAATTCACTATGCAAATTTTAAAATTTGCAAAAAAAAATTGCTACCGTTTTGAAATATAAAAAATATCCACGTATTCTGCAAGGTAAAACGAAGATTTTGAGACCAAGAACGCTCAAATCGATCCATTTTTGTGGTCGTAAAAAAATAAAATAGAAAAAACTAAAATATATCGGAAGTACTGTGAGTAATTCAAATTTCGATTAAACAGGGCGTTAGGTCTTGCCGAGACAAACATTTCAGTTCAAGAAATTTGAAAAAAGGTTGAAAATTAAGGAAGCTACGGCCATTTTTGTGAGCAGTCAGTTTTGCGGGGTCTGTGTTAAAATGGCGCTCCCGAGCGGCGGGGCGGTTCCTCCTCCTCCGCTCGCAAGGCTGTAGGGCTTATCCATTATAATACATCCATGGGAGCGACTAGACAGCCTCCATGGGAGCGTCCGCGGGAGCGACAAGGCAGCCTCCATGGGAGCGTCCTTGGGAGTGATAGAGACCGCCCGACTATCGCTCAGTGAGCGATATTGAGCGTCCGAGGGTGAGATAGGGAGCGTCTACGGGTGGGACAAGGAGCCTCCTCGAGAGAGAGAAGGAAGAAGCGTATTTTTTCTAATAAGTTAGCCGAACTACGCGAGCTCTCTCCTGATCAATCCGGCCGGAGCGCTATCTAGGCCGTTGTTCACCTTCGAACTAGCTAGAGCGCCAGTTTGACTCAGTCGGATACCCAAGTATTCAGAATTTATTTATTCAAAATTGTACGGGCGGGATCGCCCAATTACAAAACATAATTATACAACAATAATTTAAATACAAGTATGAATGATTGGCATGACAAAATTAACATTTCTTTCTTTCTTTTCTTAACATTTCAGTTCAAGAAAATTGAGAAAAGGTTGAGAATTGAGGAGCTATGGCCATTGTTGTAAATGACAACAGACGGACACTTGTTCGGGAAGTGATTCTGAGTATAAGTAAATGTGTATAAGGAAAAAGTTTTTTCTGAAGCTCCGTTCCGATTCTTGATTTTAGGACGATTCCAATACTTCCATTTACCCTGTAAATATGGAAGTAAAAAAGAATGAAATTCTCGGCTTGTTGAGAAGGGGAGTAGGTACCTTCTTTTTCTTTTCTGGTACCTCACTTGGTTTAGCTTTTATTTTTCCGTTTTATCGTTTTTTTAAATTTGCAAAACTGAAAACTTTCTTTGCATAGACCGTTTATGAGGTTGTCGATGAACCTGGTTATCGACCCATATCCATGCTCGTCAGAACCCAACATGTTATGGGACCATCGCAACCACCGACCATGATCTTGGGAGGAAGTCGTCACTCATCTCTCACCCTCGACCTCTCCAAGTAAATATTTTAATTTACTACGCACCCCCTTGGAAACTGTTCCAAGCAACACATCTTAGTTATCGTAAACCTAATACTTTTTAACTTTCAGATTCGGATTTCCCTTCAATTTGAACAACTGCAGTTCCTGGTTTGTCAACCCTCCACCAACCTTGATCAACCATCCCTTGAACAAAAATCCGTAAGTTAATGTTTTGTATCGCTTTGAAACGTCATTTTTGCACTAGGTAGCAAGCGCGTGAAAAATAAGATTAATTTCACTATCGGATTTCTGGAGGTGAGGTTAAGAAAATGCAGTACTGTGATTGGTCGAGGTGGCGTTGGCGTTGAATTCAATGAATTCCATTGGCGTCTCCCTGCCACGATTCCTTGGTAATCCCCACTAACAGCCAGCAATCGGATAATATTCCAAATTGTTAAAGTCGTGGAGGATATTCGTACATAATTCTGTAACCTCCGGTTATGGGTTAGCCAAATATGAAAATGGGCATAGGCCCGGTTTCTTGACAAAATTTATCCATGCGATATTCAAGGAAGCTTCAGATGAACGTCACCTTGGTGGTATTTATGGGTTCCTTGGATATCGGAGAGATTAATTTTGTCAATAAACCGGCCCATAGACAAATAAATTTTCCTCCTTCTTTCCGAAGGCAACCAAGACTTTGGCTTATCCCAAAAGTTGTGTCCTACCATCAGCTATAGTTGGCGTCCTTATCTCAAAAATTGCAAAAATGGTGACAGGTCATCTTGTCGCTTGCCCAAACCCTCGAATGGGCAGTTGGTTCCACTTTTGGCTCGGAGCCGTTATCCCCAAATAAATCTCACCCTCAATTCGTCAGGTGGTGCCTGCGGTATTCGTCACAAGGCCTTTACAACCTGATCGAAATTTGAATTGAAATGCTATCGAAGCGCATCAGAGACAAGTGCATATCTCACCAGTCGGTCGGCGTCTTCTCGTCGACGACATCTCTCCAGGCGGCAGTGATGGAGTCGCGATTTTTCGCCAGGTTGATGGCCATTGCAGTCTGGGACTTACCAGCGGGTCAGCGGATACGCCACCGATAGGCAACGGCACACTTTCCACTGAGACGCCCGCAATAACGCCTACACCTGGAGGTGTATTATGACGGAATTCAGCGGATAACGTGGTGTGTGGAATTATCGGCTAATTTCAACTGGATTCCACACTTCCCATCGCTGGTCTGCGGATCCCGGTAATTTTTTACCGTTTCTAACCAAGCCGGCCGCTTCGGGTACCTAATTCAAGCACAGCACAGGACGGTGCAGACTACGGCAGAAGATATAGCGACTACTGATGTGCCCACGGTCCGTTTCTTGCCGTACATACATGGAGAGAAATGAAGCATCCAGATCCCCACCTCGGCCAGAAAAGGTGGCTTCAACTCCCACCGGGGCTCCCACCCGTTTTTGGCCTGAAGTGGGGTTTTCACTTCGACGGTCTCCCTCAGAGAAGGCGATTCGAGATTCGACATTCTAGAAGTTGGTCGACTCTTATCAGAGAGCCGTTTTCCCTCTCTCGGAGCCGTCCCTGTGGTAGGCGCTTGGCCGTCAATCGAAGAGAACAAGTACTCAAAGGAAACGCTTTATGGGTTCAATGCATTTATCTGCTGTGCTTCTATGATGTAAAAAGACGAATTCCATGTTTGCGAAAGATACAGCTCAATCTTAAGAACAGCTGGCGAGAAAGAATAGAAGCTTTGAATGTCTCTTCTTCAGCTTTTCCCCATTTCTGGCTGTTTCTTTTGAATTGGGGATGGATTCATTGATTCCAACGTTATCCTTTGGCGCTCCAGTTGTAATTTTCCATCGAAATTCCACCGTAGGGATTACAGTTTCTGTAAAACTTCTTAATTACTTATTACCTACTTAAGTGGTGCTTCCTTGGATGATGCCATCACAATGGAATGTTAAACGAATTAACATAAATTCTCTTTAATTGGTGTGCTTTGCCATGACCTTGAAAGTGTATAATTAACGTATGTATTTCGTCGTTAAGCCAAGCAAAGAAGAAACGTTCCAAATGAATTTCATTAACATTCAAATGTAATAAATAAGTTTAGATACGATTCTGTTTTGCAAAAAAAAATTATGATGTGACAAAAGTGTACATTTCACCCTGATAACGTAGTTTCCTGAAATGGTACTTGATGTATCTCCAGAACCATAGCTAATAAAGGGTGTCTGATGGGAAATTCGGGTCTCTCATAACTAAATTACTTAAATGAAACATTTCTCATCAAATTTTCTTCTCGGCCATTTCATGTTCATCTAGAATTTGGATTTTTGGAGGTTTTTTATTTTGTTTTTGGTTTGCTACAAAAATGAACCGATTTGAGCGTACTTGGTCTTAAAATCGTTGTTTTATCTTTCAAAATACGTGGATATTTTTCATATTCTGGCAATTTGACGTATTTTTATTTTTGCCGGGTTTTGAAATGTCCTTCGTGCGTTCAATCACATTTGTGATCATTGAAGCCTCCAAATTAATCAAAATCAAATCAATTCGATCCAAAATGCTAAGCCCTAAGATATAGTATTGCGTTGTACCTACGCACCACTGGTTTAGCGGTTTATTTATTTAAATGTATCGTGAAGATATCGAACGGTTTCCGAAATTCGATTATGGTTTCTTGTGACAGTCCTATGTATCCAGGATTTAACTTGGGGTATCGAAGAGTTTCCTGTCGGTCTGTATTATTGTGTTTTAAATTTCAGACTTCGTCCTTTCGGGCTTGTGTACTTAAACTCGGAACGTGACAGTTAACTGAGACTCTCGTCTAGTTTTGGTATCAGTTAACTGTCACGTTCCGTCGAGAGCCCTGGCCCGATTCCCCCCACCTTCGCTTCCAACCCTAAATGATAAGGAACTGGCCGAGATAATGCTGAGACGGCTGTTTTGCCTGACGTTTAGTCTTTTTTTTATCGGGCAAATCAAATACGTTCGTTCTTTGATTTATCCGCCGATTTTCTCAGAAATCGCCTCATCTCCAGGTCGAGATTTCGAAATTCCATTTCAGACGTCCTTTGTTTAGTCAGTAGGTCGTTTTTTGAGTGGTTGCTCCTCAGTTGTGCCACTTGAGTGATGTTTCCATAGAGTTTACCAAACTTTCGATAGAAAATATTCAAGCGAATTGCCTGCGTTTAAATCGCCAAAATAATTGAAAATGGCAATTAACGACCAAGAAAAAGGTAGGTACGGCGTGAGTCTGATTTTAATTTACAAAGACATTTATTTTTAATAAAATTTATTTATTAATTTAATGCACATTTGTACTCGGTACCTGTTTGCATGGATAATGTATTTATCTGCCTGCCTACTCATTCCCTGTACCAATAATTAATACCCTTACAATTGCTATTTGTAGAAATTGGCCTTGATGTGAGGTACAGGTTTGCCCGAGTGTCACTTTCACTAAATTTTCAAGGTTTCTTTTCAATTTTCAACGCCTCGTTTGATCCTTATGGTAACTATATTCATGGATAGCCAGCGATACCTAATGATACGTTAAATTCACTGAGTCGTAAGTAGTTTAGTGAAAGTGGTTCCTAATTTTCTTGTGAAAACATTTCACGGTTTATTGATAAAGGTAATAATTAAAAATAACGTAATTCGGTTCGTTCTGTTGTTGAAAATTGAATTAGTTCGATAAACGATAAGTTCTAGTTAAGTTTATGAATTAATCATAATAACCTTCAACTTGATACTTCCATCGTCTGTATCCATATACTTCCAGTTTGCGGTAATAAACTATTGCAACCTCTAAAAAAATACATTTTTTTAATTTACTTACGGAGTAAATGGAAGTATTGGAAAGTTGGAACGAAGCTTCGGAGAAAAACGTTTAAATATTCAGTTTTACTTAGTACCATTTCCTGAACAAGTGTCTGTGTGTCTGTTAGTCCGTGTGTCCGTCGGAGCATTTAAAAAATGACCATATATGGTTTTTTACGTTTTTTATCTTAGTACATCCTCCAACTCGGTCAAAATTTAATAAATTTGCTTAAAAAATTTACTTATCAAAATATGGAAGTATTTCGTGTTATTTACGCACCAATGGTTGACATTTTGATAGAAGTACAGCTCATATCTGCAATAAATATTTTTATGACAATTTCTTTAACAAAATTTATATTTAATATAATGTTGTAATTGTTTTTCTTCGTGTTTACGAAATCTGGTATCGACCTTTGTTATCGTGTCAGACGGGATCAACCCTCTACCTCTACATAAATGTGTACAAACGTCTGCCTTCTATTGCAACAGCAATTTATCTATTGCAACAGCTTATTTATCTTTCCGATATATATGCACACTCTCAATCAGTTGCGTATCCAACAATTATATATTGGTATTGCTTTCAATCTCAGTGTAGTTGATCTTGAGTGTGAGCTAATTACTCTCCTATCATACAATTACCGCTCCTTTACTTGCTCCTTTACTGCTCCTTTACTTTTTTTGTTAAGCGGTCCCATGACCACCACCGTCTCCACCGCGCTTTACCCCGTCTCCAAGCCCTGAAGAAGGCAATCTAGGTGAAAAGCCCGAAAGAGGAATTTTGTGAAATTGTTTAAATGATTTTCCAACAGTTGGTAGAGTAAAATTCAAAAGTAGGCATGATAGTGGGTGCGGCATACCGGGGACTCACTGCATGTAAAACAGACGCCGCTGTGTACACTCCAGAGTTAGGTTTTTCCCTAAGGCAGGTCTTTCTGAAATATTTTGGACATGATCCATGTGAATCTGAGTTTGGTGGGTTTCGTTCGGATATTATCCGTTTCTCATCAATCTAGTTCGGAAATCGGTGAGGCCATGCTCAAGAATCAATCTTCCTTGCTTGGCTATGGCTGATTGCGGGTGTTACTTTTTTTTAAACCAGGCCTGGTTGGTATTCCTGACCAATTGTTTATAGCCTCATTGTTCGGAACTGCTTCGAATGATGAATGAAATAACAGTTCGATGTATGAAACATCCATTTCTCGCAGGAGCCGACCTTTTCGATTCACCTCCGAAGTCCAGTCCGTACGCGGATTTCGACGCTATGACGACCAACGAGGTGCTCATCAACGATGCTGTCCATGGCCAAATCAGGTTACCACCCGTGTGCATTGCGGTGATCGATACTCTCGAATTCCAAAGGCTCAGGGCCCTCAAACAATGCGGCATTTGCAATTTGGTCTACCCGACCGCCAACCATTCCAGATTCGAACATAGTCTCGGGTGAGTATGCAAACAATTTTCGAAAATTGAATAGTTTTTGATGATTATGCTGATGATGCGTGGAATAACGCGCTGTGATTGCATAATAGTCGTGTATCACAATAAATTCAGGTGCTGTGAGACTATTCTGCCATGTCCTTGCTGGTGCTGGATTGGAGAGAGCAAAACTGGAACAAAAGTTTTACTTTTTTTTGAAGGGTATGCCACTTGGCGCGGGAGTTCATGCAACATTGCGGCGCAGATATTACGAAGGAAAAGAAGCTCTGCGTCATGCTGGCTGGCCTCTGCCACGATCTTGGCCACGGGCCATTTTCTCATTTGTGGGAACGTTTTTTGACCCGTTCCAACAAAAAATGGAAGGTAAAAAAAGTGAAGAAAAAAATTTCACGGCGAATATAGACGCCTCTTGCTGTTTTTGCTTAAGATTCGTGGCCCATTTTTTTCAGCATGAAGAAAACAGCGTGAAAATGTTCAGAGCTTTAGTGAAGAACAACAATTTGCAGCCCATCTTCAGAGAAAATGGACTTAAAGAGGAGCATGAAGAGTTCATTTGTAACCTTATCCTAGGTCGTCCCCCTCAGGATGAGACTGAACTTTTCCTGTACGAGGTAAATCATCATAAGTTAACGTATCCAGGCCGAAGATACCTATTCCTTTTCTTCCTCCTTATCAATAGTCTGTTATCCGAAAATCATTTACCAATCTCTCCTTACCTGACCCAACTTTTTAGGTTTTCGATATAGAGAATATTGATCTGACGATCACTGGCCTTGAAAGAGCAAAATCGGTTCGATAGTTTTGACGTCATTTGAGGGAACTACCTCGTTGGCGAACTGTGTCAAAACTACTGAACCGATTTCGCCCATTCAAGCACTTTAAATCAACAATCTTGATGATTGCTGACTTTCCAGATCATCGCCAACGAAAGGAACGGCATAGACGTCGACAAATTCGAATATATCATGAGAGACAGTCAGCAGTTCGGCGTCAAGATGAACTTGGAAGTTCCCCGTATCATAAATCACATCGGAGTCGTGGAAAAAGAAGGGAAAAAATATATCGGCTTCCGTGACAAAATATCCGACTGCCTGTTCGAAATATTTGAAACCCGTGCCAAGCTTCATAAAAATTGTTATCAGCATCGCACTTGTAAAGCTGTCGAAATGATGTGAGTATCTTGATTTTTTTGGAAAGTTTGAAGATTTTTATTACTTTGTCGACATTATTGTGAAATTGCAAAACAAAAACATGACCAATATTTCCAGGTTGTTAGACGCTCTATGTGCTGCAGATAAACATTTCAGAATTTCCTGGATCGAACCGGTTGTCGGAGATCCACACGGGTGAGTAAACAGAATACACGGAATAATTCCTATCCCATAAGAAATTTTTGCTGTTATCTTTGAGACGAGAGCGAGAGATAAATGAGACGGGTTTGTTATTGCTTAAATCCAGCTCCAGCGCTTTCGCCTGTATGGTCCTCCTCATTTTTGACATGCTATCTCTCTTGAACTTCAGACGATTTAGCGTGCCCCAGGTGGCCTGCTTTCTCATCGGCCGACCCATTTGGGACCTGAATATTAAATAACTCCATTCCTAGCTCGAATTTTAAATTACATTCGCGACAACCCCCGATTTCGATGTTCGTTGGAAGTGCCACCTGCTCGCTGACTTATTTTTTTACTCATGAAAAGGACGTACGGCCGAAAGCGCTGTCGGAATAAGTCGACGTCGGGCATTCGCCTCGCACACAAATCGCCCGAAATGTCACTTTTGTTCCCAGAGAAATCCGAAGTTGTAAGATGTCGGAATGCCACCAAAACACGAACGCGTTTTTGAAAGCAGACGACACGATTTTTTGCGCTCTGCTCAATTCCACGTCGCCTGAGCTCCTAAAAGCGAGGCGCATTTTGGAATCGATGTTGAAACGTGACATTTACGCGCTCGTTTTTGACCTAGAATTGGAAACTGTGAGTTGCCGAAATCATCATATGATGGCGATATTACCCCATAACTTGATTACTTGTCGATTATATTTTACTTTGATTTTAAACCATCGATTTATTGTCCATTTCAAATTTATATGGATTTGACATCAATTTGGGGTTGATGCTGTTTCGATATCGATCTTGCTGTTGTTTTTGGTGATTGTTTTTAGTTGTCAAATGAGTTGTCAAATTTTTAAGGTTATTTTGCCCCTATACGCAGTCCGAGTCTTCGATATTGACCTCCCCCCTCATCTTTTGACTACTAATTTTGATTTTTGGCTCGATCAATCGTCCTCAACTTCAGCAATATCCCACAAATGATTCTCTACTCGGTAATTTCACAGGATGCGAACGACGACGATTTACGAAGAAGGTTAGAAGACGCGCTTACGGTTTATTATGGCGAAAAACACGGTTGCGAGTTTCACTCGTGCTTCAAGAGTCTGAGCATTGAAATCAAAGGAGGGGAAAAGCCGGATGTGCTATTCTTCGAGAAGAATAAGCCGAACGAACCCTTCAAAAAGAGAATGTCATCATTCATGGGCGAGTGAGTTGATTTGAATTTAATTTTAAGCTTCATTTGACAAGGCAGTCATTTTTCGAAAAAAATTGCAAAGTGAGCTTTTTGATATTTTTGACCTAAACAGCCTAGAAAGCAGTCAAAATATAATCGAATTGTGTCAAAAATGTGCGGATCAAAAAATGGAAGGAAAATGTGTTATCTAAGCACCAATTTTTTGCCTCGTTTCAGGAGTGGCCGTCACAGAGAGCTACTTATCTTTTGCACTCTGGGGAAAAAATCTCTGGGTTTGGAAACGTTGAACAACATGAGGGAGTTCGCTAAGTATATCTACAAAAATATCTGAAAATACTCCCCTACTTAAAATCTCGTTTGGTTGTTTAAATAATTACGTGTTTTCGAAAAGCGCAAAGATTTACTTTTATTCCATCGATTTTTTTTTGATGCTTTGTCAGATTTTTCTGGTCGTGCTAACGTCACTAGTCACTTGATATGAGTGTTTTTTTATTTTTTGCAAGGATATTAAAAATATTTTATGTTCTCACTATACCTTAGCATAAACGTGTATGAATGTACTTATTTTTATACACCTATTGCGTGGAAATATTTTATTTAAAATAAAAATGGTGCTAAGCAAATCCGCTCATTTATCTACTCCTTAACCTTGTCTTTCATGGAGGCATTTTACGATTTATTGTCTTTTTTTCTTTATGTACGTACAGGCAACTTGAGGGAAAATTTCATTTTTCTGTTACCTGCCTCATTATTTACCTTGCCTTATGTATCGTGTTAACAAAGCATTTCTCAGCTTAACGTCACTTAGAAAATCGTGAATCAAGGCCTCCTTTATTTCCTTCCTTATCAGCCATTTCCATTGTTGAACAGTCTTGTCAGCCATTGATGATTGATTATTCTAATATTGGTTATTATAGTATTCAGCATTATCTACTATTTTAATAATTTATTAGAATGATATAGTAATGAACTATAGAAAGGCTACGAGGAGCAAGTGTAGAATAACATAGAAAGAAAGGAAACTATTATTCGTTTGGCCCCACCACGTGAGGGGCCTCAAATTTATCTCTCCAGGCCTTATTACAAAAACCTTCTTTTCTCTTATCGTTACCGATTTATCGCTGGACTCCATGCGCTCCGTGGCTGGCTGGTGTTTTTGTAAATCCGTTCGATACTTATTTTGATTTTTGAGCGACAGTGGAGCTGTCAACCAGGGCTGTGAGTAGGACCTCGTCAGTCTTTGGTAAATGATTACCAATTCGAATCCAATTCTTACGTATGCCAACCGAAGACTAAACTTTACTAAGTAAGTTACAATAATTATTGGACTAAATAATTCATAGATGCCTTATTGTTGAAAACAAACCAAAATCCTAGTGAACCCCATAATTTAGTAACAATAATTTGTTACTAATGTTTACTTTTCTCCAAAATAAAATTCATTCGTGTTTCAATATTTTCCAAAATAGTCTGCTCAATTTTCCTTCTCTTCAATTATCTATTATAGGCCACTCTGCTGATATAATCTTTGAAACTTATCAATGATGTCTTGAAGAGTTTTGCAAGCTGTTGGACAATTATTTGTAGTAGGTACCATGCCCTCGAATTGGTTTTGAGCCAGCTTTGAAGTATCTGCTTTGCTTGGGGCATCTTTCCCAAAAATTTACCGGCTCGTTAAAGTTACCGACTCGTTGGTTGCTGATGGTAGTTCTGTTGTTAGATACGTGACCAACAGTAGGCAACTAACGAGTCGGTAACTTTAACGAGTCGGTAGATTTTTGGTAAAAGTGGCCCAAATGGGGCCATAAATTTCAGTTTTAAAAGCTGACTGCCTGATTAAAATTGCTTTATCTTCAGCCATGATGTCCTGGAAATTCAGTCCCTACTTGAACCATAAATCTGGATATGGGAGCATGTAGGTCCTCCAACTTGGTCCCTCGACGCGTGCAACCTGCGCAATTTTTACCTCCCATGATGCCAGTGCGCATGCGTGGAAATTCTCTATTCTTTTGATACCTATTTGTGGATTGGGTATTGAAAATTTTCAGGTATTCGCCATCGACGGTGCGATGTTGAACGGAAACCCCCTCAAATTGCCGATGGGGGTGGTGGCGAAACTGATCGCACAGGATGATGACTGCAGGCTGCTGATGGTCGAACATCTGCTCTCCCTCAGCAGTCAGTCGGACGGCGTCTCCGAGATAATCAAGAACGAATCGCTCGTAGAAGTTCTTCTGGATGCGGCCAAAGTTGGCAACGTCTGCGGCAACAAAGCGTTGCAAACACTGATTAACGTGTCGGCTTCGTCCCTCGAGGGGGCCCGGCGAGTTGCTAAGGTTGAAGATGGACTGGCACCCAACGTTAAACGTCTGCTCGACATGGCGCTTACTCCCGAATCTCCGACTGGCGACAACGCTTGCATAGTTCTCGCCAACGTGACGCGCTACCAGGAAATCGCCGAAATGACAGTTTCCGACATCTTGGCCACCGATCGATTGGATTCGCTCGTGAACGCCGTCTGCGACAAGGCTCACAATAGAGACGGCCAACGGCTCGAATACTCAGCTCACGTTCTTGGAAATCTGTGCCAGTCCAAAATATTCCGCGCCGCGATTTTGGACGCGAGTCGTGAAATCATGTCGAGGGTCCTTCCGGTCATTCACACGAGTCCTTCGGCCATTGAAAGGTGGGTTTCAATTCTGCAAGATCTATCGGTGGAAATGATGATATTGATGGCACTTGAGGCGCGTAGTTTCAGAACCGGCTTAATCCATGTTTTTCTGAAATTAACTTTTTTCCCAAGTCCATGATCCATTCTATCACCCTGCAACGCCTTATGGGTCAAATCCGGCTCAATCCGATAGAAAAACGCTTCCGAAACGGTGGGTCGCTTCAACAGTACCCTGAAAGAGTACCCTGAATTTGTTTGAAATACAACCCTTAGATACCAAGATGGACGCAACCTGATCTACCGAACACAGCCGGATCATCTTTGGGCTCTAATTTTTTGAGATTCTCTGGTTTTGATTATTTTGGGAGGTCGTCTGTACATCTTCCCCACCGTTGCGCCCTAACCACCTGGGCCTAGTGTTTATGGAGTATTTCTGGATATCCTGGGTTCGGTTCTTGGTGAACTTTAGCGCCAGTAATTTGATTTTCTACTTGTTGGAAATTAAGTTTATTTTTCACAGACGCGGAGTAGCCAGTGCGGTTTTCAACTGTTTGCTGGATCCCTCTACCCATGAAATTCTGCTGAGTCCGACCTACGATATCTTGACAGTTTTGCTCCTTCCCCTTGCAGGGCCTGAGGAGTTCGATATGGACGAATATGACAAGTGAGCTGATTAACGCTTTTTGACATTCAAAATTCTTTGTTGCGATTCTTCTTCTTTCTTCTTCTACGATGTTCTTCTTGCCTAAACGGGGAAGGTAAAATATCCAAGTCCAGGGGCCGGGGTGGTGAAATTTGTGAGATTCAAAAGTGGGCATAAGCAGCGTAATTGTTAAGGACTGCATCATGGTAATTGTTACAGGATGCCCGTTCAACTCCAGTTTCTACCAGCTGACAAAACGAGAGAAGCAGATCCGGATTTGCGCAATATTCTTCTCTGCTCGCTCCTGCGTCTATGTTCAACACGCAACATTCGCACTCAAGTTCGGGATTCCAACGCGTATCTCATCCTTCGAGAGTATCACAAATGGGAGACGGTAAGTGGTCCGAGGAAAAATTCCTGGATGATTTAAATTTGAAGCATAATCGTCTATTTGGGTCATCTGAAATTATGAGTAAGCATTTGGACGCATGGGCAGTGCAGAGTCTGTTAAGCAATGCTTCATAAAAAACACAAATATTACAATACCTTACTTTTATAACTAAGTGCGCAAGGTACACATGCCTATGCTGCTGTTCGTACAGACGCTCTATGGGATGTGGAGGGGAAAGGTCTGATGTCTGATATGGTCATCAGCGTTCCCGAGCGCCATCCGGTACTGGTCCAGTTGTTCTTTTACCATGGCAAAACCAGATTACGCATGCGCAGAACAGTTCTGAACTGCCAGTATGCGCATTGAGAACATGCCTTCTGTCCCAAAATTGTGGATCAAGTAATGAAAATATATCGTCGGCACAACGCCATAACCGCAAAACTGTACAGTAATAATGAGCAGTTTCACGGTTATGGCGTGGTGCCGACGATATCTAATTTTTCGAGCACACCTTAGCTTTTTTGTTCAGGGCTCTATCGAATCTGAAATAGGTACCTAGGTACTAAAAACCTTAATTTTGATGTCTGTTAACAACACGAAATTCCTCCAGGACCGATCGAATCTTCTTGCTGCTGAGAATGTGATCGATCTGCTGATACGGACTGAAGATGAAATCGGCGTGGATGACGTCTCCAGTCTCGACGTCCCTGACGACCTTGTTGAGAAATTTGAAAAAATGGACAAGGATTTCATTTCGGACGAATGAGCAATAATTTGTTGTACGATTAAGGGGGCTTGGGAGTCACTGTAGGCTTAACCTCGAAACCAGATGTTGGTTTTTAGTACTGTTAAAAGAAATTCATTGAATTTACCCAGTTTTTTTGTGGTATGGGCATGAGGGAGCCTCCCGAAAAATATCCCGTTCTTGATTTTGGCATACTGAATTGGTTTAGAATTTGCGACTGAAATTTCCTCTGCAGAAGAGTGGATGAATGTATCAATAACTCAAAAACTGGGCATATTGATTGAAATTTTTTTTTTTCATGAATACGTCAAAAAACTATTTTTTTCGGGATCAATTGAAATGTTAACATTTTTTGCAAGCAAAAGAAAATGTATTGCGACGGAGAACCATAAAAATAGGAAAGTGTAAATATTGTAATTAAATGTTTATTCCTTTTTACAAGAAGTTGTTCCTTTATTCATCATTCAATGATTCTTTCCTGATTGAGTTGTTGTGTGGACAAAACAAAGGCTTTTCAAGCCGGAATTACAAATGACATAGGTATTAGTAAGTTTTTGCTTGTCTCTAGTGGAAAGCATAATATTTTTCATTTGAGGGCGGTTTTCAAAAATTCCAAACGCACGGCATCATCTTCTGAATCCTCTTTTTCTTCTGTATCTAGACAACATCTGGCTGATTCGGTAAACTTTCGGTACATTATTTCAAGAAATGCGGAAAACTTTTTTTAAACCGGTTTTGCTTGAAATTTTCGTTGCAATTCCTTTTTTTACGTTTTTGCCAATTTGAGCGAGTTGTACAGAATCGATTTAGAATTTTTTGAGCTTGGGGTTTCTTCTCCTTTTCCATTTTCCGTAAGAAGAAATCGTTTGGGTTTTAGCGGTGGAAAACTAGTTTGAAGTCTCATTGTTGGCAATATTTTGGCATTTAAATACAAATTGTTTTGACTTGCCAAAAAATGTGCATCTTATAAAAAAAACAAACTTTTCAAATTTGACTCTTCAAAATCAAAAATTTGACTCTTCAAAAAAAGTTTAAAATAATCATTTTAATTTAAAAAAAAAATTAGCATTTCAAAAAAATTGTCTTGGCATTTCAAAAAAAAAATTTTACCCTTTAAAAAATTAAAAACTTTTTAATTTGGCTCATTAAACTCAAAAACTGGACCCTCTAAAAAACTTTAAAATTTCCAAAAAAAATTTTAACTTTATAATATTTTTAGCGTTTTGAAAAAAAATTTTTTTTACCTTTTAAAAAATTAAAAACTCTTCAAATTTGACTCTTTAAAAAAATGTCTGAAAAAATGTTTGGCATTTCAAAAAAACATTTTTGGCATTCAAAAAAAATTTTTTTGTCGTTTCGGAAAAACAAATTTTCTACCCTTTAAAAAAAATAAAAACTTTTTAAATTTGGCTCTTAAAACTCAACAATTTGCCTCTTCTAACAGACTTTCAAATTTCCAAAAACATTGTTGGCATTTTAAAAAAAATTGGCATTAAAAAAACATTTTTCTACCCTTTAAATTTGAGTCTGAAAAATTTCGAAATTTCCAAAAAATTGGTCATAGAATGCTCCACCGCCCTCGTTTCACTCGCTCGTATCATCATCATCAGACGAACCGCTGAAGGGGGTGGCTTTGTTTATTCATGGGGATGATCGCCCTCTTGATTCGCGGCTGGCGCGGTTGCCATACGGCAGACCTTTGGCGCACGTGACTATTGTTAAGATTTCGCCATCGAACCTCCGGAGAGAAAAATCCGCCTTTGGAGGAGCTTGAATATTATGGCGCTCAATGTATGTGCATTCCGGATGCTCCCGCCTGAGTCGCTTTCTTCGGGGAAGAGTCTCAAGAGTGGTATAAATAGCGAACCAGACGTACGACGGTGGATTTACATCAATATTCCAGGATTGTTCCGCCTTTCTTTCGAGCCCCTTTTCTTCGGCCCCACTCTCGCCCGAAGGGTCAAGATGTGAGGCAAACAATCTAGCGTGTAGTTTTTGGGAGGTACCTTAATTTTGAGAAATGATTTATAGGAAGGTACCTATGAATGTCAGTATTGGAATATCATGAATTCTGCGAGATAAAACGAAGATTTTTAGACCAAGAACTTTTGAATAGATCCATTTTGTGGCTAGGAAAAAATAAAATAAGAAACGCTAAAAGCCCTAATAGGTATCGGAAGTACTTTGAATAATTCAGATTCCGGTTCAACCGGGTGATTGGTCATACAACATCACAGTTAAAAAAAATTTGAAAAAAGGTTGGGAATTGAGGGAGCTACGGTCTTTTTTTGTAAATGACCACAGACGAGCACACAGACAGGAAGTGATTCTGAGTAAAAGTGTACGAGTAAATGTTTTTTCTGAAACTATGATTTCGTAAATATGAAATACTCAGTGTGAATTTACAGCTTTTTTGTACCAAACAATTCAAACTCATCGAATCTGTCGTGCCGCGATCCGATCTATTTTTCCGAACTATTGACCACAACTGGCATTGATCGAGTCATCAATGTTTCACGATGCAATCGCGTATTCTTTGAATACTTTCCTCATTCAGGAGGCCCTTCAAAGGGTCAGCAAGTGCAGCATAAATAAATTACCACGTCTGGCTGGTGAAGTAGATTAGTTCAAGATGCTGCACAAACCGCAGATTCATGAAAATTTAGATTTATCCAAGGATGCTCGCGGTAAATAATTACCAAGTAATTTTCTGTACGACGTTCGATGAAAATATGGCGAAAGTATGGCAATAAATCGGTGAAATTTATGAATACCTAATATTCGGTTTCAACGTTTCGAACACCTACCCATTTGTTATTGGGTACCATTGAGCCTAAAATCCGTACGAAATGCTGAGTTGCGTCAAAATAGAAAATTTTGTGCGCTATCCATGTGCCAATGATTTTCACTGTTCGTTGACGGAAATTCGAGGATGCGTGAAGCCCTCGATCGGATGTGGGTGATTGTACAACCCGCATCTTGTTTAATGGGTTTTAGTTAGGGAAAACTAAACTTAATTTTTTATCTTTCGTCATCGGATAAAGTGGTGTTTTCACTTACACTGGTCGAAATACTGCTACTTTTGAGTGTTAAGACCATACCGTCACTGTATGGGAGCAGTTTGGCTTAGTAACAAATTATTTAAAATAGGAATACATTTTTTATTGCTGGTAAAATCCAATATTTTCGGTGTTGAATGTTTTCCTGTTAATAGGTACCCCTACGATTTTAAAGTGCAATGTACTCAAATATCCGGGAGATATTGAGAGGCAATAGAAATACCGTAAAGTTGGAAAAAGTACTAGCGAGTTTATTGCCAAGGTTATAGCAGATATAACCGCATTTCAAGGAGAAGTCTTTCCAGAGAAGAATTGAATAAGTCGTAAGATGGAAGAGGAAAAGGACCCAGGATCCAGGGGCTAATGCGATCATACAATGCAAAGAGGATTCCTGCCAACTCGGAGTTTCCCGTCGTTGATTAGTACCTAGATACTCATCTCCAATCCGCTATTCGTACAAGGCATTCAGACCACAAAGAAATGGCGCATTTTAATTGTAAACCCTTTTATCCTCAAAATCCGTCTCAATTAGCCTTCGATCTGACAATTTTCTATCGAATTAGAACGTTAGGAGCCCATGCTTGACCATGGTTAACTTAATAAAGGCTCTCCCAATCGATCGAGTCTTTGGAGAAATTCCGCTTTCGACATTTTGTCTCTCCATAGAGATTTCTAATTCGAAATTTTCAGGTTAGTGGCAAAATAGGAGGAAATCGATTCACGTTCAGCTCAGAAATAAAAGGAAAAACTGAAAAATTAAGTAAAACTCACGAGTTTCCCCGAAGAAAGTTTCTCTGGGAGTAGAAAAAAGATGCCACACGTGCTACACGTGGAGTGCGTGTCATCTGCTCACTATCAATTCATTCATTTTCTCCTGTTGAATAACAAAGGTACAAGAAGAGCCAACCTTGGGAGAAGCCAGGAATTCTTTTTCGATGAAGAAGTATAGGACCTACTTACCGGGGTCGGTGCTATAATTGCAATTTGGCACGCATGCATCACATGTTACCATTGCAATATAAACCTTGTCTCACGATACGAAAAAATATGTTAAGAATGCAATGCTCTTCTCGTGTGCGTGCTTATCGTGAGGATAACGAAAAGGAGGAATATTACGAAAGGAGGAATGTAATTTTTATATTTTGAACCAAATAGGTCTGGACCTAGTTTTGGACTCACAATGAGAAATATTTGGCTTATACATTAAAGTGAGGGTACAAGTGAAAGGTGAAAGTGAAAGGTACAACAAGGGAGTGAGATACAATAAGAAATATCTGGCTTGTATATTAAACTGAAGGTACAAGTGAAAGGTGAGAGTGAAAGGTACAAGAATTACTTTTCTATTTGGCTGGATATACTAAAGCTAAAAAGGCTATTTTAATATATGGCTTATATTAAATATATGGCTTGTACAGAGAAGGTATAAGTGAAAGGTAAAGTATACCTACAAGTGAAAGCCCTTAGTCCCCTGTGTCGTTGTGAGGTACTGATGCTTGTTTAATAACCCAAACCGGTCTACAATTGTACTTCAACAGTGGAATAGACAATTTCTTTTTTCTCATTTTTTGAGGTTTTTTCAAATTATGGGATTCCACAATTTCTCCGAAGTGATTTAGTATCTTATCAGGTTATTTATTGGCGCATTGGTAGTCGTAGCACGCAGCTGAACCGCCGATACCGAGGGAATGGTTGAACCTGATTGATTCAAGACGGTAATCTTGATAGAAATCGACTGTATAGTCCGTCCGGTACATTGAATTGTTCGGCTGATTCCTGCCGCTAATTAATCATAAATATTAATATGGCACGCATATCTGCCCAACTTCGGGTTCAAACTCAACTTCGAGATCAAAGTCAACTTCGAAATCAAAGTCAACTTTGAGATCAAAGACAACTTCTAGATCAAAGTCAACTTCGAGATCAAAGTCAACTTCGAGTTCAAACTCAACTTCGAGATCAATGTCAACTTCGAGATCAAAATCAACTTCAAGATCAAACTCAACTTTGAACTCAACGCCAACTTCAAGATCAAACTCAACTTTGAGATCAAAGTCAACTTCGAGATCGAAGTCAACTTCAAGATCAAAGTCAACTTTGAACTCAACGTCAACTTCGAGATCAAACTCAACTTTGAGATCAAAGTCAACATCGAGATCGAAGTCAACTTCAAGATCAAAGTCAAATTCGAGATCAAAGTCAACTTCAAGATCAAACTCAACTTTGAGCTCAAAGTCAACTTCGAGATCAAAGTCAACTTCAAGATCAATGTCAACTTCGAGTTCAAACTCAACTTTGAGATCAAAGTCAACTTCGAGATCAAACTCAACTTCAAGATCAATGTCAACTTCGAGATCAAAATCAACTTCAAGATCAAACTCAACTTTGAGCTCAAAGTCAACTTCGAGATCAAAGTCAACTTCGAGTTCAAACTCAGCTTCGAGATCAAACTCAACTTCAAGATCAATGTCAACTTCGAGATCAAAATCAACTTCAAGATCAAACTCAACTTTGAGCGCAAAGTCAACTTCGAGATCAAAGTCAACCTCGAGTTCAAACTCAACTTCGAGTCCAAAGTCAACTTCGAGATCGAACTCAATTTCGATTTCAAACTCAACTTCGAGATCAATGTCAACTTCGAGATCAAAGTCAACCTCGAGTTCAAACTCAACTTCGAGTCCAAAGTCAACTTCGAGATCGAACTCAATTTCGATTTCAAACTCAACTTCGAGATCAATGTCAACTTCGAGATCAAAATCAACTTCAAGATCAAACTCAACTTTGAGCTCAAAGTCAACTTCGATTTCAAACTCAACTTCGAGATTAATGTCAACATCGAGATCAAAATCAACTTCAAGATCGAATTCAACTTCAAGATCAAAGTCAACATCGAGATCAAACTCAACTTCAAGATCGAATTCAACTTCGAGACCAAAATCAACTTCGAGATCAAAGTCAACTTCGATATCAAAGTCAACTTCGAGATCAAAGTCAACTTCGAGATCAAACTCAACTTCAAGATCAATGTCAACTTCGAGATCAAAGTCAACCTCGAGTTCAAACTCAACTACGAGTTCAAACTCAACTTCGAGTTCAAAGTCAACTTCGAGAGCAAACTCAACTTTGAGATCAACGTCAACTTTTAGATCAAAGTCAACTTCGAGATCAAAGTCAACTTCGAGTTCAAAGTCAACTTCGAGATCTAACTCAACTTTGAGATCAAACTCAACTTCGAAATCAATGTCAACTTCGAGTTCAAACTCAACTTCGAGATCAAAGTCAACTTCGAGATCAAACTCAACTTTGAGATCAAACTCAACTTCGAGATCAATGTCAACTTCGAGATCAAAGTCAACCTCGAGTTCAAACTCAACTACGAGTTCAAACTCAACTTCGAGTTCAAAGTCAACTTCGAGATCTAACTCAACTTTGAGATCAAACTCAACTTCGAGATCAATGTCAACTTCGAGATCAAAGTCAACCTCGAGTTCAAACTCAACTTCGATTTCAAACTCAACTTCGAGATCAATGTCAACTTCGAGATCAAAGTCAAATGAGTATTTCGGCCGGAAAAAACTCGTTTTTTCGGAAGTACCAAGAGTTCTTTCAATCCCTGTAATAATTGAATTTGAGCAAACTTTGATATGCCTCGACGGTTTCATTATAGAAAATGTTCTAAAGCTGAATATCGTTGATTTTCCTCTACGCACACGTGGAACAAATTACTGGGCAATAATCGGTCGGGCAGAAGGGCGAAGAAACCAAGCCTCGGCCATTGGATGAGCTCGAGTTCTATTTTCGTGGAAGGTCCATTGAATAAATCATTTGTGGAAAGGACAGCTACCTCAGGGATTTCGAAAACAACCACGAGAAGTAGTATGTTCCGTATCTAGTCTTTCGCTACGTATATCATCTAACCTTGTTCTGAATGAACGGTAGATTTTACCGGGCTTTCCGTTATTGACTACTACGTATATAGAATGAAGTGTCAATTGCGCCGGAAACGAGGTTGATTTTTCCTGGAAGTTTCAGAAAAAAATCTCCTGCTGTTTGGGAGAAAAAGTGTTCACGGCAGACGGGGGACGGAAGAACATTTTTTTATTGCAGATTCGGATTCTACACCCTTTGAAACGTAAAACATGAAAATGTTAGGGTAGGTTAGAACAAATAACTGGGCAACTACAATGGTTTATTATTGAATAATAAACCGAAAACCCGTGGACGCTAAAATAAGATAGACTATGATGGCTCACCTTCATTTGAAATTCATTGCTCGACTGAAAAATACGATTTTGAGCTGAAAATGGATTTTGAAGGGCGCTGAATCCGATTGTGAATCACTAACTTGTAAAGGTCCAATTGGTGTTTACAAATACAAACGTGCTTTCTTGAAGGAAACAATAAATTCTTGCGAGCATTGGGAGGACAAGTTGATTTCCCTCACTTCCGCGTGCATTTGATCTTGATCGTAACTGATCTAATTGAAAAGTTTTCCACCCGCCGACGGGAAATTGCTTTCTGTTCCGTTGGTACCCATCAGGAAAACGTGGCTTTCCAAGGAGCAAACAACTTTGTCGAATTGTGAAGGTGAGCGGCTTTGAATCGATTGGGATCATTGTACAATTTTCCGATTTGAGGATTCATCGATCATTCACCGATTCATGGTCATGATCATGACTGATGGTCATATGATGAATTCATGGTCTATAGGTCTGGCCAGTAGGTTTACATTATTGCTGGAATTCAAGAATCACTCCTTGAATAAACCAGTGGCGCGTAGATAACGCACAATACTCTCAAAATGTTACGTGTAAATTTTAGATACAATTTAATTATAATTTGGCTATACAGGGGGCTGTGTGAATCAAAAATGTCAATATACTCGCTATGCAAGTTTCAGAACCCCCTGAAATCAAAATACTAATCTGGATTACGGTTCAACAGGGTAATTGAATTGCCCAGACAAAAATTGCTAAAAATTCAAAGAATTTAGGGAGACATGGCTATTTCCTAAATTACCACTGACGAATAGACTCAGAGCGGTCACTCAAAGTAGAGTGATTATAAGTAAAAGTGTATGGGTAAAATGATTTTATGAAGCTCCGAACCGACCTTCAATTTAAGGCGATGGCAATACTTGGGTCATTCTAAAATTATGGGACTATTTCAGGTGTCGGAAAAACGAAGAAAAAAAGTTCGATTTCCCCACTTTTTTTGGTGTTACGTTCTTTGTAGGGTTCCCTCAGTACAATTCTGAAGCGGGACCACACTTTACCTCGGAGTTTCTGAAATATCGAATTTTGAAAATTTGTACTAGGTATATACAATTTTTTTAATAATAATTAGGAAAACCAATTGGGTTGTGAGAAAAAATTTTTATTGCAGATTTGTGCTTCACCTTTGAAACGTGAAAGAAAATGCGTAGATAACATACTTTTATATTTCAATACGTCCAAATTTCGGTTAAACAGGGGGGTTTTACTGAGACAAAACTTAAGAATATAATATTTTTTGTAGATATTTTCGTATAAAATTTTTTGTTTGCCCACTGATTGGAAGATGGACTAATTTCAATTATTTTCACAAAAGTTTCAATAAAATATAATAGTCTGTACAGCAGAAAGAAACTATCCCTCATCAGATTTAATCACTCATCTGATCGGCACTCGATAGAAATCACGAGGCGCAACGTCGAACAATCGATGAAATCACGAGAAACCGTCGAGCTCTCAAGCGTTAAAACGAAGAGCCTGATGTTCTCTGAAACCGGACCGCAAGGAGGAGACCCTCGGCGAGGGAGAAGGACGGACGATCGAGCCTTTCACTTCTGCCCGCGCAGCCTACTTGTTTGGGGACTGGATTTCCACGAGTCTTCGCTCAGATCTACCGACTGCCTTCCTCTAGTGATCTCCCATTATTTATTTCATCACATTTCACATTGTCATTGTCATTTAATCGCAACATTTGTATCACATATTAATTAGATACCTACCTACCTAAGATGTTGAGATGAAAACAGAGGATCATATTTTGACTGCTTTTAAGGGTGTTTAAGTCGAAAATATCAAAAATCCACTATTCAAATATTAAAATTCGCCCAAAATAAAGTTTACGTTTACTCCGTAAATATGGAAGTAAAAATTTCTGCTTGTCAATCTGTGATCAAAATATAAATATTGACATATTTCCCTCAAATCTCAACCTTTTTCTAAATATCTTGAGCTGGTATGGTCGTTTAGGCAAGACTCTCACCCAACATCCTGAATTTCGTTTACTGGCATACTTCCAAAATACTGCCCTTTTTTCAGCATTTAATTGGAGCGAGGCTGACTTGGCTCCACAGCTGTGGTGGAACAAGGAAGCTGGAACCATTAGCTTTTTACTGATCCTCCGCTCCGGTTTCCAAACTTATTTAAGTCCGGTTAATTCCATCTCTACCCTGTAAATCTGGAAGTAAAAATTGCCGTCTTTCCCTCAATTCTCGGGAAGGACCGCCGGTCCTGTAGACGAATTATGCTGCGGCAATTCCAAGATTTTCCAAATTGATCTTGCCAAACTTCATTCAGTAATTTAATGAGGAGTTAAAGATTACCAGGCTGTTATATCCAGAAATGGAGACAATTCGCCGGCTATTTTTCATCAGTCCGCTTCATTCGTCGCCGAGGAGAGGCTTAAATTAATTACTATACAGAAATGGCACCTACTGCTAGAATAATAAATTTCAAACTCGATGCGAGAGTTCGCTGTATTCTGGAAAAGTTACCACCTTGACGACTAATTAACGAAGTCAGTGTGCCTAATTGCCTGAAGGATTGAAAAGCAGATAAACTGCGTTGAAAAGTCCACAAGGCTACTCGTTAAAGGATTTCCTTGCCGGTTGAGGAGTTTCTATTCGAATAATGGCTGGCTCGAGCCGAGGTTTGACACAGGGTAGGGGTGAGTACCTGCTTGTTAAGTGATTTCGACAGTTCTAAAAAATTGACACAACCAGAGAGTGGTGGGACTGAAGAATCATAATTGATCGTACAAATTGCTGAATGGGGATTGCAATACATTCAACGTTTTCCATCATATTCCATCAACTTTTTTGTTGAGTGGTGAGGTGAGTTGGTGGGTTTTTGGTGTTTGGTGAGTTTTTGGGTGTACTATTACTCCCTGTTGGGGAACATGCTGTGAAAACGAGACTTGGAAATGGCGGAAAACGGGCCGAATAATCCCAAGCGCTGACAGCTATCCATTTCCCTTGGAAAATGAACGAAATCCGAGGAAATGGAGCGGAGAAGGGTATGCCTACAATCTACTTACCTTACCCGTCGTCAGGGGAGACTATTTCGTTTTTCGTCTATCCCGATCAATCTTGTCTCTTACGGCGAGCTGATGGCGCACAGTGCTTCCTCGATTTGGTTGGATGATGCAATGTAACCATGATATTTCCATGCCCGTGTACCGAAAGAGAGAAAGATTTCCGGCCAAAAATGATGATTATTCAAAAATTTTAATCGCCTAATACAAGGTGAGATCCCGAGACCCCTTGCTCCGTATTGCAATAATAAGAATTTATAGTACGACAGGTTCAGAATTTTTTCCTCCACTCATGGAATGAACTTCACAGTCTTCACAAATCTCAAATTGTGCCCAACAAGCTGCTCATGAGCCTGTATTTCATGAGCATCGTTAAAAATGGCAAGTAGCCTCGAGCACATCCTTCACATTCAGCCCTTTCTTCCTTGTCAACCACGCATTAAAGCAATCTTGAGTCAGCATTTTTAGCTTTTTTTTCAACTTTTTTTGGCCACCATCATCTCCAAGGGTTTTATTATTTAAATAGCAGAATACCCTAAAATAATGTGAGAATAACATGAAAAAGCAAGAGAGAGGAGATTATTCCATTTTGAACTCAGCTAAATTTCAAAGCTCTAGTATTTGTGTACTTAATAGACACCTTCCCCCTCCCTCGTCTGCCTAGGGTCTGCCTAGAGAGCAGAAGGTGCCATATTCGAGTCCTGCCGGAGAACAAAATTTATAGCATTCAATGTGGAATACATTGCTGGTCAGGTAATCTGGTATTTCTGCAAACCCCACTCATACCACAGGCTTATTTTCAACTACCTACATCACGAATTCATACCAATTTTGCACTGCGGGAAGGTAATGTAATTTGAGGAGTGCCTCACTATGGGTTTAATGCACGTCTCGTTCTTTCGGTAACCTACTCATCGTGTGTTTTTATGAAACGTTTTAGGAACAGTCCCGGTTTCTCTTCAGTGAATATCCGAATCCTCTCCTCGGAACAAATAATGATAAAAGGTCTTCCCTAAAAAGGCTGGAATAAGGTTACCAAAGGAATACCTTTCCTTTCTTGCGATTCGCTCGTAATATCGCAAGGAAATGAAAGTAAAAGGACGATTCTAGCTTCCACTTTCTCCGGAACTACTCTTTTAGCATTAATGGTCAGATAGTATTTTGGGTAATCTACAACCAAGGGATTTTAGGATTTACATGCAAATTAAAACTGGTGAACAAAAATTAAGCATGAGTAGACGAGAAAATAGAAAAATAATTCTGCGTCACTTCCATGGAGAAATTCGAGTTTGAATGCGAAAAACAACAGTAGGCACCTAGGTACCAAAATTAAGGAAATCACTCACAGGCGCCTGCCAAAATTAAGGTACCTACCTATCTAGGACAGGCTTTTTCGAATTTGAAAGACACAATAAGAATAAAAACAATTAAAAAAAAAAAACTAAAAAGTTTGACGTAAAGAAAATATGATCAAGATACCTATTCCTCAGGATAGGACATCTAGGATTTTGAGCTTGGAAAAGAGGAACAATCCAATCTCAGGCGTTTCTTGTATCCTCGAGTCCGAAACGTCTGAAAACGGAAG
This sequence comes from Nesidiocoris tenuis, assembly GCA_036186465.1. NCBI lineage: Eukaryota > Metazoa > Arthropoda > Insecta > Hemiptera > Miridae > Nesidiocoris > Nesidiocoris tenuis. Next base: position 9,815,224 of record AP028915.1, on the reverse strand, counting down.
AAAGTTTTCCTCTGCCTGAAGCCCAAGGAGTTAAGCTTCGTTCAGGACCTTTCGGTACAAGCGAGGAACCAACTTTGGATTTCACCGACGAGAAATAAGCTTATCTATTTCAAACCATCCTACTTACCTCCGCCATGACGTTGGGAAAGCGATTTTCCAACGAGGGTGCGAAGATTTATTCATCGTAAGTTAGAAACTAGAGATATATTCCTTTATTGAACCGATTTCGGTAAAGTTTCAGAAACAACTTACAAGTTGAGCGATACTTCAAATATTTCATTGTGGCGCATTTGAACTGGAAACTGATAGGGTTCTGAGAGTAGTGTCCATTTAGTCGAGGGGACAGTAGAAATTGTCTATCAGCTGATTGTAGATACCTAGATTGTACAGAATCCCGCAGAATATTGTAATGCTGTCCAGAGATGATGATTCCCGACCATAACATAATCAAATAAAATCCAACGGTGCGCAGATAACGCACAATACTTCCTTACGCAAAACTTCCTTGGTACCTACGTAAAATTTTATTCAAAATTATCGGTATTATTTTGCCTTATTTGGCCCGAAAATTGTAAGTGAGATCCAATTTTCAATTTTAGGACGGTTTCAATACTTCTTTGAGAACTTTATTACATATGGAGGCAATGAATATTTAATAATCAATAATAAATTTGTGTTAGGTAGTTACCATACATTTTTCATTAAAAAAATTAGATATTATTAAAGGTTTTTTCGAGGTTTGGTAAAAACAATTAACTCCAGCATTAATTCAACGTGGTCAAAAACTGCCTAAAAAATATTTGTCCGGTGGTAATGTAGGATTTCTCGGAAAACAGGAACATACATAATTCATATTCATACGGCCTTACGTTTACTTATCGGCTGTATTCCATGTGAATCAGAAATGCAAACCATTCAATTACCTATTCGAAACGAGCCCGCTTATTCGATGAAATGAACCGGTAAAATCCTATTTCGAAGCGATATCCATCCGGTTTTCTTGGAAATTTTTCCATGGGACTCTAACTAAAGTTTCCTTAGATATTAGCTCTCGGAAAAAGCCTTCCGTAGGGGCTAGGGAAGCCTTGCGTATAAAGCGCTTCGTCCCGAAGGGATGCTAGAAAAAGGCACCCGGCTATCAACTCATTCTACCCAATGTATATTGAATTTGCTCTTGCAGGGATGAATTGGTGTAGCCGTTTGATTCGATCAACCAATCAAACAAATAAAACGCCAGCATAGGCCTACACATTGATCGGGGGAAAACAGGGGTGAATTATAGCGGCCATCCCCCGATTGTAAGTTTCACTTCATCAGGCGAGAACAATGATATTTGATCTAGCATAAGTTGACTGTCCAAAAAAAATGTACCAAAATATTGTTGGGAGTGAAACCTCATTTAAATTTATGGAACAATGTGCGTAAGGTACCTACTAAAGGAAGGAAAATAGAGAAGGAAAACCTTGACGATTTGGTTGAATTGTCTTGCGACACTCTAGATTTGTTTTGTAAAGCACCGCAGACCGTTCCCCTCCCATTCCCACAGACAATCTGGACAGACCAATCAGGGAATTGGGTCTCTGTGCCTGCCCGTGGGATGGGGAGAACGATCTGTCGTGTGATACGGGCTTTTGTCTGAAATTTGAACACGGTGCAATGAACCCTTCAAATCCAAAAAACTTTCTGGAAACAGTCTTGCTCAAAAAGGCTAGAGCACATCCTCCAAGTAGGAAATTCTCCTTGAATTCAGGATCGTACGAGGAAGAGCTTAAGACTTTTCCAAATCAAATAGAGATTTTCCTTGGCTAATTCAAGATTTTTCCGAGGCAATTTGGATGAGATTTGGATGAGAAAATTCTCAGTTTGGTTTGGAAAATTCTCAATTTGACTTCGAAATGCTATGTTATATAGTGACGACAGTTTCAAAGGAGGGCTTTCCATTACCTGCAACAGGCCAATTAAATATTATAATATTATTATAATAAAATTATAATATTATGTAATAATATTAATAATTTTCATATTATGAAAAATCTCCAGCCGTTTGGGGGAAAAAGTGTTCACGGGAGAAATTTTTTTACTGCAGATTCGGATTCTACACCCATTTAAACGTAAAACATGAAAATGCAAGGGTAGGTTAAAAAAAATTTCTTGGGCGATTAAGTACAATAATTTAATACTAAATAACAAAAACATTTTTAATTTTTTTCAAAATTTGAAAATTTGTATTTTTTTCAACATTTATCGAATTTCAGAGCTGAAAGCCAAACAAATCCAAAGCCAATGACCTTTTTCACGGCCAGCTCTCTTTCCAAACTGAGCGATAAGGTAGGACAAGGCAGATGCCGTCATAACTTGGCCGGTTATTATGATTGATAGGCCGACATAGTGCGAATAGTCAGCAGGCCTGCCAACCTGACCTATGGTGGTTAGACTACTCTTATGAAGTATGACATCCGTTCGAAAAATTCCACCCAGGAAGGTAGCAGGTGGTTTTGTTGACATAGCATCTTTATCTTTAAACACCAGCTACTGCTATAGCCCTTAGAACTTTGGAACATGTTGGTGTTCAGCACCATTTGATGTGTGGCCCGGACGTTTTTAGATAATGGATTCTCTGATGTTTGCTTGGCAAAGTTAATGCTCGCCCACGGCTCGTGAGTGCGTTACAGCGACCCAACCCTTTGTGCGCCGCGCGTGTCGGCGAGGAGAAACGTAGGTAACTTTCGAGCGATAAAATTTAAAGCTCGATTTTATTCGAGGGTAACCGTGATATTGGAGTGCTTGGGATACAACACTTGGATGCTGTATCCTACCTAAGGATAGAATAAAGTCGAATCAAGGCATTCAAATAGTTTTATTATTTATTACACCCTCAAACGCTAAACACCCTCAAAAGCAGTCAAAATATGATCAAATCGTGTCACACATTTACGTTTCAAAATATGGTAGTATTGTGCGTTATCTACGCACCACTGCTCTTAATATCATTTTCATGTCTTCCGAATTCTAAAATTGAAGAAAAAACGAGGATGCGCGATTTACCTAACTGGGAATTTAACGCTTCCTTTTCCATGTTTACAATTTGAGCGATGTAGTCACTAACCCGAGAACAATGCTTACGAAAACTTCTCCAGCTCTTATAGAATACGCTCGACTATTGGTAGCCTACGCTAACACGGAAAACCAGTTATTGTGCCAGTGTTGTTTGCATACGCACCCTTGAAAGCTCTCTCTGAGGTCGGGGTGGCCCTCTTCCTCCCCATTGGCCACCTTTTTGAGGGAGAACATCTCGACGCGGCTCGCCAACCCCGGGATGTCTGCGTTTCGCCTCAATTTGCCAATTCTCTTTGGGGTGGATTTGGAAATTTACGTTCTACGCTCGAAAGCGGAGCGTTGTACCTGTTAATAAATGCATTTATACAAATTTATTGAAATTTATTGTGATCGAATTTATTGTACAAGGTGCAAGGAGGACATTAAAATTCATCACGTTGGCTATAATTATTATATTCCGTAAAACAAGTTTACTTGAGAATACCGTTTGGCAATTTGAGAATCATCTCGAAAATTTAAATTCCACGTACTAAATAAAATAATACCCGGGTACTTTTAAAAAATGTTTCAAGCAAATTCCAAACGCTCATTTATTCGGAAAACAATTCCGGGTAAAAAATTTCCTCCGCTCCGGTGCGATTTTTACTTTTTTGGCGATTGCAATACTTCGTTTCGCATCGAAATGTGGGAGAAAAATTGATTACTGGTGGTAAAAAAAAATCATGGTGACACATTACCAGGTAAGTACCAACCAATACGTTACCGAGCACTGACATGAATATTGATTTTGTTGACAATGAATATTGATTTTGTTTCACTCATACTTAGAAAATCGAATCAGGGGTTCCGATCCCCCCCCCCCCCCGGGGGTTTCCTTCGACCCTCAAATCTCAAGCTTTTATCAAATTCTAGTCCTGCAATGCTCGCGTAGGTAAAATCCATCACCTGGATTTTGATTTCTCACGGTATTTCCGACGAGTTTGGACTTCGAGTGTTTTTATTTTATTCTGGAGACAAAAACAAACCGATTTGAGCATTGTAGGTTTTAAAATATTGATTGTGCCTTGCAGAATACGGGAATAATTTCGTCATGCCAGTAGCCTGACGAACATAGGTTTTTGGTAGGTTTTAAAATTTTGATTTACGAGCTGTAAAAATTCGGGGATCCTAGTAGCCCCCAAATCAGTAAAAAGGAAATCAATTTGGTTCAAAATTCTGAGCACTAAAATATGGAGGTATTGCGTGTTATCGGCTCCCCACTGGTTTTTTCCTTCATATTTACAGAGCAAAAAGTATTGTAAGCATCCTGAAATCGAAAATTGGAACGGAGCTTCAGAAAAAACGTTTATTTATACACTTTTACTCAGAATGGCTTTCTGAGTGTCCGTCTCTGGTCATTTACAAAAATGGCCATAGCTCCCCCAATTCTCAATCTTTTTTCAAATTTCTTGAACTGGGATGCTTGTCATAGTAAGATCTATCGCCCTGTTTAACCAGAATTTGAATTACTCACACTACCTCCAAAATATGAGCACTTTTTGTGTTTTATATTTTATTTTTTCCTGGCCACGAAAATGAACCGATTTGAGCGTTCTTGGTCCTAATCTTTGTTTACCTGGATATTTTCTATGTTCCGATAACTTGACGTATTTTGATTTTAGACGAGTTTTAAAATGTGCATAGTGAGTAGGTAGTTTTTAATATTTTTGACGTAAACAGACTCAAAAGTGGTCAAAATATAATCAATTATGTCAAAAATGTGCTCATCATAGTATGGAAATATCTACCTGCCACTGGTATCTAGAAGTGGGGAGGGGGGCACCCCGTATACACAAGCCAGCGTATTGCAGACCAGACTGTGAAGTGCCGCCCCCAAGGATCGTCCACCCCCTATCCACGATGCGCCCCTGCCCCCCACTCCCCTGAGGTATATAAGCTTCGGATGACGGGCGAGGTGCCTTACTCACTCACGACGTATCTGTTTGTCTCTGAGCGACACAGGGCGACACATCCGACGACATGTTGACGCTAGCCGTACTCGCTGTGGCCGTCGTCTCAACCTCAGCTCTACCAACGGTCAGTACTCAATCAAAAAAATCAAAAAATGCAAAAATTAAAAAAAAATATTTTCCCCTCTATTATACTAGATTATAATAAGATTACTCGAAAGTCAACGGAATACTTCTTATGGTGGTAAGGAAATAATTAGACGTGCAGGATCTTCAAGGGTTATTTTGTAGTTTACCAATAGGACAAACCTAATAACAAGTGGAAAGATAGGAAGTTGAAGCCTTCATTTAAAGACAAGGATGACCAGCCACTCATGAGGACATCGCTCAAAAAATGGAGAAAATCGGTGGGCACATTTTTTTAAACGCCATAATTTCACAAGATTTTTTTCAATTTTTCGGACCTAAACACTATAGATACCGGCTGTAATATCGGCTTTAGGCACCTGATAAACTCCAATTTATCACGTTCTGGCTTTAACGCTTTGAGGCCCAATTCCAAAATGAAAAAATGGAAATGTTTAAAAATTTAGCAATTTCTAACTTCGGCATAATTTTTCGATGCATTAACCTGATATTAGTATCAAGTACCGTGAGTTTAGAAAATTTATCAGGCTTTCCATCGGTATCTTCATTTTTGCAATTACTTCACAATTTATGGGACTTGTGGCTATTCTACTGGGACAAATTGAAAACCCGAAAAAATGTTAGAAGCAAAAAAGTGTAGTTTCGTATAGGTTCGAATAAAATTTGCAGAATAAAAATTGTAGCAAATGAGCTAAAGAGTCGACTTCCTTGGGAAGACAATCCTGATTTGGGACACTCTGAATAAGTAGGTACTGGACAACATTTCTTGACGCTTTCCGCCTCTCCTTGGGGGTGACAGGGCACGCCCTTGGCAGCCTAGGTCTTCAGACGAAAAGCATAGCTTGGAATGGCCTTTTTTCTTCTTTAATCTATCTTGTGAAGAGGTGGAGTCATTTCTCAATAATTGTGTATGCTCCGTAAAATACGAGGATTCTATCGTTTTCTTTTATGGTCTCAAAAATGGTCATAGGGAGTGATGCCAAGATGGCAGATAACGAGGAGCCGCCTAATCGAACGTTTTAGCGAGACAAGTGTTGGTTTTTGTGGGGTTTGTTTGTATGTAATCCACCAAACGATTGTATGAAAGCAAGACTTGCAAGCACTTATGGGATATTGGGAAGTTGAACATACAACTGCAATTTTAGAAAAAAAATTCGAAATTCACAATCTTCCACCAAAGGTATCTGGGAATCTGAAAAGCAAAATTAATATTTACTAATGCTACTGGCATTTCCAGTTATTAGTAAGTCCCGTCCTTATATTAGCGTGTCCTGAACGTAATATAACTGCAGCCGCAGCACCTGGCGTAGCAATTCAATCTAGAAGCGAGTTTCATGAAACTCGCTTATGCGGCCGGTCTCCGAAGTTTATTACGTTTTGAAACGGCAAGAAAACTTATAACGGCCGTCAAACCTCGAAATCGGAATGAATTACTTGTGCCGACAGCTTTCCACGGTATAATTTTCCAAGGAAAATCGAATTTCGATCGCGGCATGAATTTTTCATGAAGTTTCTCCGAAATCCGTCTGTTTTTCCGTTTCAAATTTTAGGCGATTTAATTCCATACCTTTCAAGTCTAATCGGAAACTTTTCTTATTGCACATTTTCTCACTTGACATCTAAAAGAAGCTAGTACTACTCAAGCCATGCTAGAACTAGAGCCAAAGTACTATCAGATGTAACGAAGCATGCTAATCGGCGTCGCACAATTTCAAGGATACCCCCATCAAGGAACACGCTTTTGAACTTGGCAAATTAGTGAGAATGCCCAGCAAATGAGTTGGGAAAGAGCGTTTTAACATAGTGAAACCCTTGAAATAGCCCATTCGTAGGCACGCTGTTGTTTCTAGGCTCTTTGCACAATGAGGAGTTCTCCTTTTTTCAATTTCTTCCTCTTTTTCAATGAACCATGCGAAAAAATGGCCGTCTCATAAAGCTGGGTGGGTCAATTCTGAGACCGTTTTGCTATCATTATAACAATTGCCGTGGTACAACAAATAATATGGTTCTTTCCAATGAAGGTGAAAGCAAAAAAGATTTTCGTCGTTCGCCAACATTTTCCTAAATAATCGTTTGAATAGCTAACACGAGCCATTGCCTAATTTTTATTACTATGATTACATAAATTGAAGTATTCACCTCGAAATTGGAGGAAACTGAAACTCAGAAAGTGACTCTGAAACAAAAACGCAAACTGAAACTCAAACTAAAGCTTCAAAACTCATACTCATAATCGAACTAAAACACGAACTCATAGTCAAACTTTAATTCATAGTCAAACTTCGACTGAAAAACATACACATAATCAAACTCAAATGACACTCCTATAATTAAACTCAAAGCCAAATTCAAACTGATCCTGAAATTCAACTCATACTCATAAATCAAGTTCAAGCTCGTGCGCAAACTCAAACTCATACTCTAATCAATCTCGAACTTAAACCCAAACTGAAAGTCGAATTCAAACTCAAACTGAAACCGAAACTGAAATTCAAATTCATAATCAAACTCAATCCTATATTCAAACTCAAACTCATACTCTTAATCAAACTTAAACTGAAAGTCGAACTCAAACTCATAATCGAATTTATACTCGAAGTAGAACTCGAACTGAAACCAAACCTCACACTCAAACTCATGAATCGAACTTCAACTCAAACTGGAAGTCGAATTCAAACTCAGACTGAAATTCACACTCAACTTCAAACTCATAATCAAACTCAAACTCGAAGTCAAACTTGAACTGAAACCGAACCTAACACTCATGAATCAAACATCAAACTGATACCAAAACCGAAATTCAAACTCATATTCACTTTCAAACTCAATTTCAAATTCAATCTGATACTCATCGTCAAACTGAAACTGATTATGAGTTTGACTTTCAGTTTCAGTTTTACGTTTGTTGTGGGAATAAGTTTGAATTCAAGTTTCGGTTTCAGTTCGAGTTTGAATTCGACTTTCAGTTTGAGTTGAATTTCGATTCGTGAGATTGAGTGTAAGGTTCGGTTTCAATTCGAGTTTGACTTCGAGTTCGAGTTTGATTATGAGGTTGAAGTTGAGTTTGAATTCGACTTACAGTTTGAGCTGAAGTTCGATTCATGAGTTTGGGTGTAAGGTTCGGTTCCAGTTCGAGTTCGACTTCGAGTTTAAGTTCGATTATGAGTTTGAGTTCGACTTTCAATTTGAGTTTGATTAAGAGTTTGAATTTCAGTTTCGGTTTCAGTTTGAGTTTGAATTCGGCTTTCAGTGTGAGTTTATGTTCGATTCATGAGTGCAAGGTTCGGCTTCAGTTCAAGTTTGACTTCGATTATGACTTGGAGTTTGAGTTCGACTTTCAGTTTAAGTTTGATTATGAGTTTGAGGAGTTTGATTATGAGTTTCAGCTACAGTTTCGACTTTCAGTTTGATTCATGAGTTCGTTTGATGATTACTGTTTCAGTTCGCGCTTGGCTTTTTGATTATGAGTATGAGTTTGAGTCTCAGTACAAGTTTGAGGTTGAGTTTGAATTTCAGTTTCGGCTTCAGTTCGAGTTTGAATTTTACTTTTTTGTTTGAGTGTATTATGATAATGAATTTGAGTTTGACCTAAGGTTTGAGTTTAATGATGAAATGAGATGGAGTTTGAATATGAATACGAGTATGAGTATGAGTTTCAGTTTGACTTTTGGTTTGAGTGTGAGCTTGAATTTAAGTTTTGGTTTCAGTTTGAGTTCGGGCTTACTTTCAGTTTGAGTGTGAGTTCCATCCTCACCCTTCGAGTAGTAAATATACTACTGATATTATCACTTCCTGTTTCGAATTTAGTTTTGAGATTAATTTTATCTCAGTGTTGGTCTGCCTTGGTGTTGGTTCAGCCTCAGTCACCGCTCTTTGAATTCTTCGGGCGTATAAATAACGGAACGGTTCCATCCCCAAGTGCTGATCTCAAAATACAATTCAAAATCGAATTTTATCAGCCCGTTCACTATAATTCCCTTAAAACTTACCAGGGAAGAAAATGGAAAATTGCGGCCAATTTGATTTCGAAAGTATAGTACCTCAGTGCGAATTATCACATTCTATCGTTGCTTCTCTCATTGGAAGATTGTTGTGTTTGCTGCAAATAAAGTCTCAAGAGAAAAGCAATCAACTGGCGCTACGTGATGCTTAGTGCTCAGGTGGTTGATTGGTCGGGAAGCTCCGAAGTTCGAGTGCAAGGATCCCGACAAATAGAAAAAAGTTTCTCTATCAACTCCACCAGCGGTGAAAACCAATTTACCCCCGTGGGCCTTCTAATTTATATTGTTTACAGATTGATAACGGCGCATTTAGCTGTAGTCAAAGGGTCGATTTCGCCAAACTTCCAACAACTGGATTGGTCTAAGGCCGGTTTATCAATTTTTAAAGCGAGATTTATCCAAGAACGTTTGCATTAACTAATTTCCTAGAATATTTCGGTATGAGGCCAATGGAAATATGTCCTGGGTGATATTAATTTTAATCTTAATTAGTTTTAAATTAATTTCAATCGGCTTAATATGATGCATTTCGACGGTGAATGTATTTTTTTTTTGTTGGAAAATTTACTTTAATTTTACTCACATTTTCACCTACTCCTTTTATTAATTTAATTCGTTTGAGCGTAGAGAGAGACCATTGGCCTGTAGCAAAAACTGCCTATTATGGTGGTGGATCGATGGTGGATCGAGCGCCTCCTGATGAACCAGAAAGGCTCAAATCCTTATTTTCGAAAATTTTGGTACTTACACGGTGACATACCAATAGAAAAATTTAACATGAACACCCCAGCAAAAGGATTTTTATAAATAATGCATGTTATAATGTATAATGTATGTTATAATGTATAGTGCATGTCAATCGAAGATTGGAGGAATGGCTGCACTTTGACAATTGCTCAAAATAAAATCAATTTGGTACAAAATGTTACGTGCTAAAGTATGGGGGTGCTTATGCTATCGTCGCTTGACTGGTTTACCGGAGCCTCAACTTCGTATGTTTTGGAAATGACTAAAAATGCGCTCCACGTGTCGGCATTTTGTAACACAGATGGTGGCGGCACTGCCTACCTTTACCCGAACAATGCGGGGAGAACATCGTGTTTCTAATTCGACGTTGTGTTTTCCCTATGGCGAATGAAAATGATGCAACAGTTGAATCGGCTGCAGGTGCAGCTGTACGATTGTACAGAATGCTTGGCTAAGAGGATTTTCACTCTTTTGAAAGAAGCCGATCCAAAAAGCCCGAAAACGGTACGAAATGGCAGCGATAAAAAATTGCCTGAGTTATCCGCTCTATTCACCATGTAGGTTTAGAATGTTTTAAGGTTTTTTTCGAATACGTAATTTTATACCTCCCCCCCTAATTTTCTAGTCAACTTCCCCAATTTTTCTAGTGTTTTATGTATTTTTATTCGATTTTTACTTCCATATTTACAGAGTAAATGGAAGTATTGTGATCGTCCTAAAATCGAGAATCGGAACGGAGCTTCAGAAAAAACTTTTTCTTATACACATTTACTCAGAATCACTTCCTGAACAAGTGTCTGTGTGTCCGTGTGTCCGTGTGTCCGTGTGTCCGTGTGTCCGTGTGTCCGTCTGTCCGTCTGTCCGTCTGTCCGTCTGTGGTCATTTACAAAAATGGCCATAACTCCCTCATTTCTCAACCTTTTTTCAAATTTCTTGAACTGAAATGTTTGTCTCGGCAAGACCTAACACCCTGTTTAATCGGAATTTTGATAACGCACAGTACTTCCGAAATATTTGCATTTTTAGTGTTTTCTATTTTATTTTTTTCCGGCCGCAAAAATGAACCGATTTGAGCGTTCTTGGTCTTAAAATCTTTGTTTTTCCTTGCAGAATATGTGGATATTTTTTACATTCCGAAAATGTGGCGTTTTTTCATTTTGGGCGAATTTTAAAATTTTAATAGTGAATTTTTTGATATTTTTTACCTAAACACTTTCAAAAGCAGTCAAAATATGATCAAACTGTGTCACAATTTTACGTTTCAAAATATGGAAGTATTGTGTGTTATCTACGCACCACTGGTTTAAAAATATGATATTACGAGTTTCTTTGGTTGTATTTAATTTATTCATCAAGTTTCATCGATCGAACGTGCCTGACATTAAAAACCTTGAAAAACTGGCGTACGATTGGTCCAGTATTCCATTCAAAGCGAACAATTTAAGCTGCTTTCTATCTTTAACTCATACAAATCCCCTCCAACAAACTGTGCGGTAGGATTAGCATTTTGTGAACCTTCACAAATTAATCACTTTGCTAAGCTTTTAAGCCGTTCTACCCTGCGCTCGGATTTGTCGATTCCAACTTGCGGTATGTGGTTATGTTGACCGAGAACGCTGCGTTTCTGTTGCTCGAGAAATTACGATACTGGACGATAACTACCGGACCGATTTTATGGTTACTTTTATATTCGGACGAGCGCCAGGTAGCAACCCTTTCATTTCCCCCCAAATTATGAAGTCATAAAAAAAATATTTTTTTGTATAAAAAATTCTTTAATTGTCATTGAAAAATTTCGTCATCAAAAACTTTTTGTAGCAACCCTTTCATTTCCCCCCAAATTATGAAGTCATAAAAAAATTTTTTTTTGTATAAAAAATTCTTTAATTGTCATTAAAAAATTTCGTCATCAAAAACTTTTTGTCATCAAAAATCATCGTTTTTCGTCATCAAAAATTCTTCAATCTTCATAAAAAATTTCATCATAAAAAAATAAAACAATTTTTTGCACTCTTTTGGATGTTATTTCTTGCGGTGTTCTGAATAACAGGAATTCCTTGAAAAATAAAATTCTTCAAAAATGTGAGTGACACAGAATAATGAACCATTGTTGCAAAAATGCCTCCCTTATGATAGGTATCTTCTAAGGTATTCCATATTCCGCATTGGACCACTTGTGACGAACCACTTACCAAGTGCGCCCACTTCAGCCGGTTGATACATGACCCGCGCCACCGTTGTTGAGGTTTCATTAGTCCGGTTGTTTGCATCCTGAGATCCCTACGTTTCCAAGATACAGCAGAATACACTGTCTTCTCAAATGCGAAACCTATTGAATAGACATGGGCAAAGGTAGTGCGCCATCTTCGAACGTTTCTCATTACTGATGTAGGCCGAGGGGGTGGGGGTGATTATGCCAATTCGATTTGGCGTATCCATTTCCTCCGACTCGATCGAAGGAACTTGACTGTACGATTGATATAAAATTGTCTTCTTGCCAACTTGTGTTGATATAAAAATGCCGATGAGTTCGTCCTAAAAATAAAAATCGGCAGTTTTAGTTTTTCAATTTCAAAAAATGTAAACAATAAAAAAAATTAAAAACTTCCCAAAATTTCAACAATTTAAAAAACTAAAAGAACCCAAAAATTTAAAAATATGATCTATTTGGATTTTTTTAAAAGTTTTATCAAAACGTTTTGATCATTCATTCAGCTTATTGTAGATTTGCCGGCTCTGTTGCCCGGTCTTGAGGGTACTGTATAATCTCAGAGTTTCGGGGGGCTGAAATATTGTTATCATTGAGGACTTATAACTGATGACTTCATTGATAAGATTTGATAACCGGAAAATGAAGAATAAATATTTTTATGTGCATATTTTTGGAGCGTCGGTAAAATTTTGGAGAAAGTGGCTCGGGTGGATCCCCAGTGAGGATTACTTCGGGTCTCCCGTTATCGTCCGTATTGTGCGAGGGAAAACGAATGGTGACGCTAGCGTAATTTCTACTTTCCATATTATTAAAAATACGAAGAAAGCGAGGTCACTCATATTGCCTCTCTCCCAGAAGTTCATATTGAAATTCTGCCCAAAAGCCTTGCAAGCCTAAATAACTTTCTCTATCCTCAACTTTTTTCAAATTTCTTGAACTGGAATGTTGGTCTTGGCAAGACCCATCACCCTATTTAACCGGAGTTTGGATTGCACTAAGTGCTACCGATAAATAGTCGCAATAAGTGTTTTCTATTTTATTTTGTTCTGGCCACGAAAATAATTGAAAATTGATTTGAGCGTTCTTCGTCTTATCTTTGTTTTATCTTGGAAAATGCGGGGATTTTTGACTTTCGGTACTTGACGAATTTCGATTTTAGCCGGGTTTGAAAATTTGCATAGTGAGTTTTTATACATTTTTGATCCACATAGCCTCCAAATTAGGCAAAATTTTTGGGATAAAATCATGCGTTAAAAAAAATTTCGCGTTGAAAACGTTCTTAGATTTTCAAACTACTTCCCCTGGGCGAGGCCGTTTACTTGGACCGGGATTTAATATACCTACATCCTACCTCAATACAATACCAACACAATACAAGAACTTAGTGGTATTGAAATTGACCGAGAACATTTTTCACTCTTATTAGATTCTAAGAAGGATCAGTCGTAATTTGTTCACGTAGTTCCGTCGGAATGCGTTTGTATTCCCGATTACAAATTTTCACCGAGCGAGGTGTTTAATTGAGAAAATAAATTAACTGCTTCAGCTCCTTTCAAATTCCACTCCTGTAACATTCCTTTAAAGCGTTGTTGTATTTCTCTTGAGGCATAAATAGTCATTTGAACTTAACGAGCATTAAATGGCGAATAATTAATTTTTCAAATAGCGAAGCAATATTTTATTTACCTATAAGGTCAAAAATCAGTCCGTTTTGGGTTCAAACTATTAATGGGAAGTGAACTCGATGGTAATTTTCTCCACTGAAGGCTCTCCAGAAAGAGCTGACATCCCGATTTGTGAGGGTCAGCATCGAGATTCGAACTTCTACCGGTAAATTCAGGCAGGGTTTTGATATCATCCGTAATAACAGCCGCTATCTCGGCAAATCCTGCCATTCGCAGCCGAAACATTTCGAGATTGTTCTGCTCATCCTATCTGACCATTCAACATTTTCAGCTTACCCTTGTCTGAATTCATGGGAAACTGCATTAAAAAGTTTTCAGACGAAAAACTAGAATAGAAAATCATTCTTCCATCAGGAGCATGCCGGTCATTTTCCATGTTCGATAATTTTGGGGTAATTCACGATGTGGCCGTTCATTTTCGGATTTAAAAATTGTCTATAGTTAGGTATACCTAATTACTATTTTTTTATTGGCCTTTTCTGACGTTTTCCGATGCACATTATTCATGCAAATCGCCAATCATGCGTGATTTCGTCAATTCAACTTTTTAGGGATTTAAAAACGCAGCTTAACCAAACCTTTTGAGATAATGAGAAGTTACCAGAAAATGTAGGGATTTAACTTGACAAGTGAGCAAGTAAGGGAATTGCAATGACAACCCTAAGGATTTACATAATTAAATCATCATTTTAATTTTTTTTCTGGCCAAACAAAATTATTTATTTGAGCGTTCTTGTTCCTAAAATCTTGGGTTTACCTTGGAGAATACGTGGATATTTTTGAGCAGAAGATTATAAGGGGGTTCTAAATTTGGCGTCGAGCGTTTTTTAATTTATTCATCCCTTTGGAGCCTCCAAATTCGTTGAAATAAAATCATTTGGCTGACGTCAAAATATATGCGTATCTACCTATTTCATTTGAATATGAAAAATTTGTGGGTTTTAAAATATTGGAACAAAAAAAAAGACGAAAGAATCCGACAAACAATAAAACTTGACATTGAGATCTGCGTTATTTTCAGTTCTCTTTTTATTGTAGTAGGGAAAAAAGAAGAAAAAAGTCAAGAACAATAGTTTTCTAGGTGATGAAAAACACAATGAATGAAGCCGTTCGAGCTTGTTCGAGTCGTCGGAGGCATTTTATTTTCGTCTCGTCCGATGTCGGGGGATGTCTTTCAGCGATTCCAGGTCGGTGGCAGTTTTCCACCCTCGAGAAATGAGATCACTTGATTGCGGTCACATTTCCTTGGGCCGATAAAGAAAACAGACGGTCGACTTTTTGATTGGAAGGCGGATCCACTGGAGCGCGCATTTGACGAATTGATGGAAAATAAATATTGCACTCAGGTTCCCACGGATTAAATTCGAATCAACAGGTTCCTGAACGGATCCCGTCGATTTTCATTGCAAACTTTGCCTATGATGCTCATTCGCGTTCCTAGATCTAATTTTAATTTACGAGCAAATAGGGATATTTTGGTTTTTTATTCAATATTAAACCATTGTAATCGCCCACGAAAAAATTTGCTAAACTATAGTTTCATCTAAACTGAAGATTTCATGGTTTACGTTTCGAAGGCTCTAGAATACGGATATGCAATTAAGAAATATCCGTCCGTCCGACGTCCGCCGTCCCCCGTACGCCATCCCCCGTACGCCGTCCACCATCCCCCGTACGCCGTCCGCCATCCCCTGTACGCCGTCCCCCTTTACGCCATCCGCCGTAAACAGTTACTTTAGGGCGGGCGCGCAGGGCTGCGATGGCTTTTCAATTTCCTCATATTTAAAGAAAAATTTTGTTTCAGCGAATAAGCCGAATTTTAACAGTTCAACTATTTTTGTTTAAAAATATTTCTATTCAATTAATGTAAAACCAACAATTATCGCAATTCACACCAAATAAAAACGATAAATTTATGCCAAATTAAATTAATATCTAAGATTCAAATGCGTTCGATTTCCGAGTCAAATCTCGAAAAGGTAAGGGGCATAAGCCGACCGCGTTTACAGAGGAAATGGAAAGCCAACACTTGGAGAGAAATGACGTTATTAATAGCGTTAACGACGTTGCGGATTCTGCCGACAAAGTTAACTCGGGTCCGGTGGGAGCTTAGGATTATGGAAAGTGTCGAGGTTGCTTTGGGAAATCGCAGGTGGCAACAAAATGGACGGAAACCTTCGAAGTTTGTAGAGATTTCTAAATGGCCGAAACCGGTTTCGACCAAAATGTTCTGATCGTCCATCTTGTTGGATTTTGGGAGGAGTAAATTGCCGCTTTTCAATCCCCGGTAAACGTTGGAGATAAACTAAGGCAGCTCGTGAAATAACCAGTGGTGCAAATAACGCACAATACTTCCATATTTTGATAAGTAAATTTTTGGCACAATTCAATTATATTTTGACTACTTTGGAGGCTGTTTGGATAAAAAATGTCAAGAAACTCTTGAAAATTTTAAAACTCACCTAATACCAAAATACGTCAAGTTATCGGAGTATAAAAAATACCCATGTATTCTGCAAGCTAACATAAAGATTTTAAGACCAAGAACGCTAAAATCGGTTCATTTTTGTGGCTAGGAAAAAATAAACGAAATAACTAAAAGTGCTAATATATCGGAAGTACTTTAAGTTGTTCAAATTCCGGTTAAACAGGGTGGTAGGGGTTGCCAAGACAAACATTCCTGTTCAAGAAGTTTGAAAAAAAGTTGAGAATTGAGGGAGCTTAGTCATTTTTGTTGTTAGCAGAAGAAGTTTTGTTTGAATAAGATAATCGACTTATCCGGTAGCGAGGAAGGGATGTCATTGCTGCTTAGGGCTTGCTTGCAGAGCTCTAATGTCAATGGTGCGAGTTAAATCTCATTACGGTGTTTGAATATTGGATGGAATAGCGAACAGAGCGTGTCATGCAGTATTAGCGGGACTTTCAGAACAAGAAATAATGGAGATGGATGGTGAATAAATAAAATAAAATAAATAATGAATAGTGAATAAATAATGAGATGGATGGTGAAGGTGTATCTTTTACTTATACCATCGCAAACACATAAGAAAATATAATAGGTAACCTATATTAAAACTTTTCATTTAAAATGTAAAAACCAATAATACGTTTTTTTGGAGGAATTTCCAAAGCTCACTCGACAGTTTTACCAAAAACTCCCACTAACAGAAATTTTTTTGTTTCAGCCTGGCGTACAAAGAGGTGGTTACGATGAGTATAGTAAGTCATTCAGAAATGTACAAGAGTTTCATTTTCCAACAGTCTGCACGATGCACAGAAAGGCACGTTTGCTATCTCACACTTTCCAAAAAAAATCTACTCTTTTCTAAGTCAGCAGTTGGTAGCAGATAGAAGTCACGGTAGTTTAATGAGTGAATGTAGCGTTGTAGGTTTATCTAGTGCGAGAAATGATATTTACAATTGCATATGACAAAGCATGATGGATCATGTAGTTTTTCTTCGAAAACAACAATTACATGGTTTCTCTCCAATCGAGTTACTGTCATCCTTAATTTGAAAGGCTCTTGTTCAAAATGCATGGTGTACAACTACAACTTGGCATGCGATCTAGAAATGATAGATGGATTCATGCCGTGTGCTTCGTGTTCAAGAGGCCATTGATTCTTTTGATGTTATTTGTTATTTTTTTCCTTATACGGAAAATTATAAATACCTACTTAATGAGCTGATTTAAACCTCTAGGACGTTGAACCTATAGCAGGACAAATAAAAAATCAATCGGTAGGCTACCGAAAGGTTATTCAAAAATGTTGGGCCAATAGAAAATGATTTAGGTGAAATTGAACCTAGTTTGATCGAGTTTTGAAACATAAAAATAATAATGCGCACAGTTTTGGGCAATTAAAAAAAAAAAAACTGTCGTTAAGAGAAAGAAAAATCAATTTTTTGTTGTAACGTGGAAGGTTTACGTAGGCAGGTGTGATCAATTTTGGTTCACCCCATCCGAATGTTCTGAACATTTAAAAAGGTGGTAATTTTTAGAAACCTTGATCTTCTTCGATCCATTGAAATAAAATCAATTTAATGCGTAAATGCTCTTTGAAAATTCCAAGCTGCGATGTTCGATAAATACGTTCTCTAAAATAATAACCGCCCAGCTGTGTGTTGACCTGTCAGCTGGCGCTTTTCAATCGTCTCAATTCTATCCACCTTTTCGATAGGTCAAGTTCGACGTTCGTCAAATTCATTTCTGTCAAGAAAACCAACAGTTCCACCGAAGGGGCTTTCAGTCGAAAGACGTGGTATTGATCTTACTTTCGTATTGGAATTAAATTTTCACATAATTATTGGAGAAAAGTGTCAACTATCTTTCCTGCTCTAGAAACACTAGCGTTGTCGAGGTCAGCATCCTCAGTTGCTTGTAGTCCTTAACCATTTTTACTTCCATATTTACAGAGTAAATGGAAGTATTGTGATCGTCCTAAAATCGAGGATCGGAACGGAGCTTCAGAAAAAACTTTTTCTTATACACATTTACTCAGAATCACTTCCTGAACAAGTGTCTGTGTGTCCGTTACGTCCGTTACGTCCGTTACGTCCGTCTGTCCGTCTGTCCGTCTGTCCGTCTGTGGTCATTTACAGAAATGGCCATAACTCTCTCATTTCTCAACCTTTTTTCAAATTTCTTGAACTGAAATGTTTGTCTCGGCAAGACCTAACACCCTGTTTAATCGGAATTTGGATAACGCACAGTACTTCCGATATATTTGCATTTTTAGTGTTTTCATTTTTATTTTTTTCCGGCCGCAAAAATGAACCGATTTGAGCGTTCTTGGTCTTAAAATCTTTGTTTTACCTTGCAGAATATGTGGATATTTTTTACATTCCGAAAATGTGGCGTTTTTTCATTTTGGGCGAATTTTAAAATTTTAATAGTGAATTTTTCGATATTTTTGGCCTAAACACCCTTAAAAGCAGTCAAAATATGATCAAATTGTGTCACAATTTTACGTTCAAAATATGGAAGTATTGTGTGTTATCTACGCACCACTGGTTGAGGATTGAGGAATTTGTGGTGGGACTAGGAACCTCAATACTTGCTGCACCATAAAAACTGTTTATGCCAATCGCTGTATTTTTTCAGGAAAGTAGAGTAAGGAAAGAAAGTAAAAAGTAATCCGAACATGTTATCGAAGCTTTGCGCCAACTTTCTTTCCCCCGATTCTCCGGGCGTTTAACCGTTTTCTTGCCGAGCCTTTTTATTGTGGTGTTGATTTATGTTTGGTGGGAGTTGACTAAAGAAAGCCACCGGAGAGAATGAGCATAAATGTTAGCAGTCATGTAGAGATAACCTAAAATAATAAATTAGTCAAGCATAAGAACATTCGGCGAATCAATCCGACCTTTTTGCTGTATTCTGCCTACAAAATGTTCTCGACCAAGAGGCCAAACAATATTTTTTGTTTACCCACATCTCTAATTTGCCAGAGAATGTTTTTGCTCTACCATTTTTATGAAAGAGGCTGTGGAATCAATGACAAAATTTATTTACAATGTTAGTATTTAGTTTTTCCTCATATTGTATTGGGAATTGGATTTTGAAAATCGCTCGCTAAAACTATCTCATACCATCCCAAAACACGTACTACATGCACAGATGCATCAATAAATTGTCAACATCAGTAAATTTTTCCAAAAACGCAAAACATTGGTTTTCTAATTTATTTTTTGTTTGGAAATAGTAACACTGTATTCTATCCTCTTTTTACCTCAACCTGAAACTACCTCTATGGCCACAGGTCCCACTTTTTTTCACAGTTGATAACGTCTATCGATATTTGACCCGTAAAACAAGCCAAAATTCGTGAGTTCAACTTTTTCGAAAGAATTATGCACAGTTTTTCGACCACTCATATTTCAGAAGAATGCACGGTTTTTGGATTATTATTATTTTATTCGCACCTCGCATGCTGCATGTGGTGAACCACTAACCCTATTTTCCAGATGAGTTTCAGCCTGCCAGTGATCGGATTGGATTCCACCGTATGCAAAGTGGCCTTTCGCAAGGTAATTGAAAATTGTCAAGTAAATACTTATTTCATAATAATACTTCACTCTTTCGGTTACCGAGTATGCTGGTGATGCTTGTTTGTGGATTGACCAAGTCATGAGAATGGTATCAGAAAATGGTTGTATCGCACCAATCATGATTTCTAATTTTATTCTCTTCCTCTGTCCACTAATTTCTTATCATTCAGTATATTCATGTCTATAATTCCAAGAGTTGATGATCATTCAGGATATACCGCAAGTTGAATCAAATGAATATCTTTAGAGGGTAACTACTTACAATTTGATTTCCGCCTTGGTGAAAAGAGTTTTTGAAAAAGCTGAACTTGATTGACTAATATTGTTGTTGATTCAAGTATCGGGGGAGCCTGTCATTTTTTACCACAATTGTTTTCAATTTTTTAGTGCTAAAGGCTAAAGCCAAAAATGTAGTAAACTTCGAAACGCCTAACAATTGTGAACATTTTGCGTCCGCAACAGGCTCGAACAAGTTAATTCTAAGTTTGAAGGCGATGCTTTCCAAAGTTCTGCTGATATCACGACTCCGTATTACGGAGTCCGTACCCTTCTCAATTATTTGTCAGTTAAACATTTGATGCTAACTTTACAGACCGAATTCTGTAACGTTCACTTAAATTAATATGAGATTCGGACAAACAATGAATTCAGAAGATGAAACAATGAATGTGAGATGAACAATGGATTGAGAGCCCTGAAAACTCTTAAAATAAATTTTTTTTACCAATGCGCTTTTATTGCGGCGTTTAGAAAATTGTTATGAAGGGAAAAAATACTTAGTTATAGGGTGGGTGGACCAGTGAATGAACACCTAGTGTATTGTGCTCTGAGTTTTTAACTTTGATAACGTCGTGAGACTTCAAATTCGGATGGATTTCTAATTTCTTTGCCCCACGTTGTTCCTATGGGTGTCTAGTTTGTGGGGGAAAAAATTCTATCACCGCTATTCACATTTACGACCCCAGAAAGTAACATTATTCAGACGGAATGCTGAAAACCCCAGTGAATGAACAGTTGGACCCTAAATGTGAACACTCAAAACCCAGTGAATGAACACAAAAACAAGAAAACACAATAAATCATTTTAAATGTTTTTAATAGTGAATAAGACATTTTTAATCACGGGTAGAGCAAATACAAGTTTTTAGGAAAATATTCCACCAATGTCTGGAACAAGAGTTACATTTCAGGAACAAAAATCCTTAAATTAGTGACGAGAAAAAATCTTAATAATTATAATTGTTCAAATTTGAAGTGTAAATACAAAAGAATGGTTACTAACTGAAATTTATTTAACTAAAAAGTGAAGTAGGTAGTGAAATTGAGACTAGTTGAGTTAATTAAGACTTGTTAAGTCTTTTTGACTTGGTAGGAGCATTCTCCTTTTCTTTCTTCTTTTTTTCCCTTGCTTCCTTTCTTTCTTTAATCTGCCTTTCTTTTTCTTCTTTTTCCTTGAGCTTTTTCTCCTGAATTTCTAACCACTCGCGGGTTGTAATACATCCTGCTGTAGTTTTAGGTTTTGGTGAAGGTGACCAGTTGAAAGACGTCGAGGGAAAAGAGGAATGAAGAAGAGAAGAATGATTACAAGCGATTCTGCTACACTTAAGAGGATTTGGTACGTGCAGTGCCAGATATTAAAGAAGGGCGATTAATATCTTGCACTGCACGTACCAAATCCTCTTCAGTGTAGCAGAATCGCTTGTAATCATTCTTCTCTTCTTCATTCCCAGGGCCGTCCAGAGCCAAGCCGGGCCCCGGGGATAAAGACTCGACCGGGCCCCCCCCCCGGTCAATAAAAGCATTTTTTTCTAATTTGCATATTAGTACGTAAAAGGCCCACGGGCGGGCCCGGGGCCCAAGGGATTTTGCCCCCCCTGCCCCCCCCTCTGGACGGCCCTGTTCATTCCTCTTTTCCCTCGACGTCTTTTGACTGGTGGACATTGAGATCAAATAATATTTCAAGGTTGTGTTCATCCACTGGGTCTAGACAACAAACCTCCAAACCCAGTGGATGAACACCCAAACTGCGCAACAAAATACCCTGTTCAATTATTGGATCGGATTATTTTTCGACGTTTTCTCAATGATCACAAGATTCCTGAATAATTTCTGAACATTTTAAGCCTTGGGTTTACTTGAAATGGTAAATAGTGCTATTTTACCAGTAAATGAACAGTGTTCATTCACTGGGTAAGGGCCAATTTGCAGACCCAGTGCATGAACATTACGCCAAAAAATAGAGAAATAGAAGTTTTCGGGCCGATCGGTCGGGGTTTCCCTTCAAATTTTACCCTAGTACATCGTGAAAACAAAAAACAAGCGGAATACTGAAAATATACTCACCAAAAGCGACTTTCCGACGAGCTTTACAATGAACAGAGTTGTTGACAAAACAGTGTTTATGGACCGACTGGGACTTCGTACACCTTAAATGCTGTTATCTGCAGTTAAGTTCACTTCAGCGTTACCAAATCTTTTGCTGACCCATATGGATAGTTACTGGAACTAGGAAAATTCGAGTCGACCACTAGAGGGTTGTCACAGGCTCTGTATCTTCAAAAATGGGTGTCGGTGTTCATTCACTGGGGTGTGTTCATTCACTGGTCCACCCACCCTACGTATAAATTAGTCAAAACCTGCAAAAGAAGGTTGAAGTTTTTCGAAGTATAAATTAGTAGTATATCGACGGTGAAGAATTGAAACCCCGTATCTCCAATTTCGTACCTGCACGTGCACATTAGAGATGTCATGGAAATTCAATGTGGTTACATAGGGTGTTATAGGAACAGTGGCGGTCTTAACAAAATGGAGATACGCGGTTCATTTTTTGAGAAAAAGAACCAAAAATACTAACATCAAAAGTACCTAACTCAAGTACGAATTGCCTACCTGACCGTTGAAGGTACTTTCCTCTTCGAGCAGAAAATGAACACAATTAATCAATAGTTCATCCAACTGATTGTCACCCGCTGCTAAATAACACCCGGCTTTGTAACCGGCGTTCCGACGCAATCCTCTAAAAATTGTCACTTTGACGCGTTCTCGGGTGTTGTGTAAGAAGCCGTCATGCTGATGTACTGTTCAGTTAATTAAACTCGCTGTAAATGACACTGATCGCTGGATTTCGATTCCTTTGATGTAGCCAGTGCGGCTCGTCGGCGGATGTCATCCCCGAATGCCAGGGTTGTTTTTGCGAGGGATGGAACGGCTGAGCTTCGAGGGAAAATTCGAAGGGCTGTGATAAATTCTAATTGTCCGAATCGAATTGAAATGGAGGTCTAGACAGTCTTTTCTGGGCGAATATTAAAAAAAAAGAGGGTTTAATTTTTTCCAACGAAATGAGCGAGTAATTGTGATAATTAAGAAAAAAAAATTAGGCCAATAATTCAGTCGGAATTTCGCCAATGGACAGACTCACAGACTAGTGGGTGAAAATGTGTTTTTAGTACTCGAGGATGTTTGCAACTTAGTATATAATGTTTACGAAAATATCAAATTCGAGTTTTTCGAATTCGAGAAAAAAATTTTATTCAACAAAAAAAGTAGTATCTAAAATCCAAAATTCAAATCGAACTTTTATATAATGTTTTCAAGAAGTATACACTTTTCGGAGATTAAGGAACACATTACATACAGATTTCCCGGATTTGAAAACTTTGATGTCAAATTAAAAACTTGTTTTTTTTTTTTTTTTTTTTTTTTGTGGTTGGCTCTGCTTTGTGCCCGACTTCAATCTCGTTGAAAGGCACACATGCATTTTCACATTAAGCTCTACCTGCTACAACGACTTGGTAATTTTCCCCCCTCAAACTTCATCCTTCATCGAACTTTTCTGGAAAATATCCCTCAACTTTTTTCGACGCGGTCTCGTTCTAATTATTTTCGCATTCCTTTTTTAATATTCATCGTCAGCTCATGAATAATTTACCGCTGCTGTTGAGAAATTATCTAAACTTCGCCCACCCATAAGAGAATTTTTTTTCAGACGCCTACTTTAGCGATCTCAAGTTAGGCAGCATTCAGTTTGAGCAAGAATAATTTATCGCTTATTGGATCCGCATATTACAACATTTTATACCAATTTATTTATACTTCGTCGGACATTTTGGTCGATTTGTCGATGCGTAGTTAACATGCAACTTGCGCGTTTGATGGCTTAATCTGATTTGCTATTGACATTCACCGACGGGCTTTTAATCGGAGAAGCCATCTCCGAAAGTTAACGAGCCCGCGTCAGCCAAGTTTGAAAAATCGCTATTCATACAATACATGGAAATCAGGCTGCATACAACACTTACACAAAATGGGATAACGATTTTAAAAGCACGAGCAATTTTAAACAACTGCAGAGTTTTTCAGCGCACAAAAAAAAAAGTCGGTGGCAACATGAGTTTTTGTCGCCAACACTGGTCACTCGAAACGGTATGATATTTCTTGTAAATTTAAACTCTCTTTTTTCGTATGTCGTAATTACTTTTTCGATTATTCGAGCACATTTTCGGATTCTGCGTTGAATTTGAGTAAAGTAACTCCCATGAACCACAAATGCAATTCAATAAAAATTATTTGAAAAAAATTTTGAAATATTTTTAGAAAACTATTAGAAACATTGAAAAACATAGAAAACAAAAAATATTCCTGAAAATACTCATTTTGCTAACTACACTTCGGAAAACCGTGCTGGAAGCAGTCAAATTCCAAGATTACTTGCAACTTTCAAAAACAGTATTCCAATGATATGGTCAAATTCGCGATAAATTTATTGTATCATTTTTCAAGTGACTCGGTGAAAGCAATCGAAGTTGCGGTGGTCTCGTTAGATTCAGCATGAAAAAATCTATTTGACGAAGCATTTTACTTGCGCTGCAAAGAATATTTTGAAAAAAAAAGACCAATTTTTTCTAAATTTTTAGCTATTTTTTGAGAAAGAATTTAAAATTTACCTGATTTCAAAACCCCTAATTTCACAATTTTGGTAAGTATGGGCAGTATAACCCATTTTGTGACCTATTTTGTTTTGAAATTCCTCTTAGCGATGGGCTACTTTTAACAGTCTGACATATATGTCGAAAACCAATTTATACGTAATCTGGTTTGAGTTTCTTCTTTGAGAGCTCCACTCAGGATAAATTGAGAAGAAACTTCGTTTGATCATGGTTCTCCGACAGAGAACAACTTGTTTGCAGCTATGTTTATGATGAATAGACGCGGTAATAGACTGCAAAATAGAATACTGAAACTTAACCTCTACGGAGGTCTATAGACATCAGGGTTGGTAGTACCAACTTGGTACCTATGGTTCATTATTCCGATCAATTATTTGAGATCAATCCATAATTCTTTCAGACGTTCAACTCTTTAGTTACACAAAAACAAGCATGTGCAACGGTAAAAGTAATATTGAAAGATCGAGCTTGCTCGGCAAACCTATTTCACATAAAAGCCTCGACCTGCCCGTTTTATCGCTGTTGTCGGATTAACCTCAAAACTGACTCCCAGTTGAACGACAAGCCGAGGCAAGTGACGCCAGTATGTGAAGGCACGTAGGGCACAGCAAGGGAAATGCTTCTGAGAAAATTGTCACCTGAGAACCGCTGCGCGGAAAAAGTTTTATTTTTCCAACATCACCTCACCCTTAAAGACCAAGGTGGCTGATGGAACGAGACTTGACAAGATAGCTATATCGGAATAGGGTGCTGGTATATCTTTCTTTTACCTGAGGGATGTGGAAAAACACAAGGTTCATTCCAGCTAGTTCCTGTTGGTCACCTACCGCTCGATAAACTTACCACGATCAATAAACTGCCCCGTGAATTAGCAGAGTTGATAAATTTAGCGACTTTTCGTGCCTTTCTTTAGCATTAAGGATCTTCTACAGGAAAGGAGGTACCTAATACGGACCCACTTTTATTTTTATGACCCCATCCTCGTACCCTCCTGGTTGATTGATTTCTTCGTATATTTACCACTAAGAAACTCAAATAAATTGAGAAGAAGCGAAGGATCAAAAATAGTTATGAGGAAAAATTAAATCGTCCAGCCTCACTCAAAATCAGCAGGTAATAGACGCAGGAAATTTTCCACAAAAATCAATAATTTTCTGAAATAGATATTAGCCTATTACGAAATGGCAATCAACCCTAATGAACCGCAGCATTTAAAATTCAAAGTCCTGAGTTAAGGGCCAACGCCAAAACAGCCCTATAAATTCTACCGTGGTAGACATTATTTTACCATCGTAGTAACTCCTCGCTTGAGTAAGGGATGAACAGCTCTCAAGCATTTCATAGTCGTAACGCAGTCATAAAATTATTTCAGCTTCAACAATAGATAGACTCATTCTGGGAATAAGCTTTATGGGCATTCAAAGGTCTCCTGGAACTTAAAACGGACGAACGGTTATAGAAACATTTTTACGGCGAACTTTTGAATATTTCGTCAAGGGAATATCCTATCGAACTTTTTAAAAGCGAGGAGCTTGGAAACATGAATTATTTATTAATCCCATCATTAGAGTTTTCGAAGCGATTCGTTTCCTTTTTATACGTATATTCTGTACTGAGGAAGTAAATACTCAAAAAATAAAAATATAAGAATAAAAAATAAAAAATTTAAAAAAGTAAATGGACTCGAGGAGCCCATTGAAGCATTACGTGTACCTGATAACGATCATTATATTCGGTCGACAAATGATACGAATTCTCCTTTATTGCGTTTATTATACGAGAAAAATATAAGTAGGTTATTTGGTCCTAAGGGATGGCAGAGACTAACGGGTCGTTTAAGGGTGTTTATCTGCTAAGGACGAGCCTCCATCGTTTACGGTTGGCCTATCAAAAGGTTCGACTCTCTCACCAGTGTGCAAGGTAGCCTCATTTCTCTGCGAGGTCTCCAAACCTCAAACCCATCCGTGCTGACATCCTTTTTGCCTTTGAGATTACAACCATGCGATCGTAGTCGTTTTACGAGTTCCAAATTGCGCAGTAAAATTGCGAATTCTCTCTCTAACAGATCGGAAACCTGTGTAGTTAATAAAATTAAAAATTAAAAACAAAAATTAATCTTGAGATGTGTTCACTATTTAGTATCATATACGTCCAGGATTTTTCGCGCTGAACCTTCCAATTTTTATCGCGTGTGAAAAGGTGTAATTACGCTCATTTTACACTGAGTTATGATCCTCGGCCAAGTAGCCTCAAAATATTTCACGTAGAAAATGAGAGAAACGCGAAAAATCCCCCAAAAACCGCCGCATTTTCCAGGGCGACGAGCAATAACAGAAACTTGACGATGGCGTTTTTTAAAAAGACTTTCCCTCCGGCATCAACCGTATTTTCTCCCTCTCGCAAGGGTGGGTTTTCGGTTGAAACCAACGAGCTGATAGATGAAGAGAGAATCCCCACAGACGAACAGTGATGGACGGACGGAGGTTTTATCGCTCGTGGGGTCTGACAGGAGCGTTTTATTATCGTTAAAAAGAAACTGATTTTCAACGGAGCCTGTGCTCATATAATTCAGTTGTCACTGGGAATGAATTTTCAAAAATGTTGAAGGGTTGATTTCCATTATATCGTCTCTTAAATGGTAACACCGGCTATCTCGATTATTCAGGTCATTTGATTCAATATTAAATATTGTATCAAATGACTGAGATAACCGTTGATGCCATTTACAAATAAATCTTATTCTTTAAAATTTTTGTTGAATTCAAAAAAGTGCAATTTGGTCGCAAAGTTTTTTTAGGGGTCCAACTTTGCCTCAGTAATGCAAGTCCCTCAAATTTCGGAGCTATCCCAAAATTGAGGATACCTCTGAGGAAGATGAAGAGTGTTACCTTTAGATTCAATGTACCTAAATTTTCAAAGAATAGAGCGAGATTTTAGTTTTTCTGCGTTCGAAAGTGGATTTTTCTCCTAATAAGCGAGGTCGGTAAATTCAAAAATAAGTATGCCACTGGAAAGCTGACAATTTGAGTCTAATTTTCCTGAACCGTTGGCTTCTTTTAAAAATGTTTCGAGTACTTTTTCCTGGGCATAAACTCACGCTAGAAAAACGGTAATTTTGAAAAATTGAGCAAATTTCAACTATGGCCCAATTTTTGCTTTGAAATCTGCGAAAACCTCGAGGTTATGGGAAAATTTCGCATAAAAATTTTCCATAAAATTTGAATTTAATTCAACAGCCTTTCCAACGGTAGCCTCATTTTGGCGATAACTCAAAAATTTGACCGGTTCATGCCCGTTTTACTGAGACAAAGAAAGACGAAAAAATTTTGAAGCAAAAAACGTGCAGTTACTTTTTTTGGGCTCACAAAACATTATGGAGAATAAAAATCGTGAAATCCTGCAGGACAATCTTGGTCGTGAAGATCCTGCATGCAAGTAGCATTGACCAAAATAAATCGGAATCCTGATTGATTGTCGATTCGGAATGTTCTCGTTACCCCTAACACGATTAAACCGGTCGGGACACTGTTGAGGGGAAACTTTGCACGATTCGCCACCCACGAGTCGACTGCTCAGCTGGCTGACACGACTATAACTGTCTTGTCATTCGTAAATAATACACCACCGGGGTGCCAGGGTGAGCACAACACACCATGAAATTCTCGTCCGGTTGATAGAGTTGGAGTGCCTTCCCCAACAATGGGAGCCTTGTCGAGTGCTGTGGAACTGCTGGAAAATGAACCGCTCCACTTAGTGATACCGAGCAGAAAATTGGCGGATTTATACATTAGCGCTTTGAGTGGCGCATTATGACGAATGAGCTTGGAATTGTGTGGCTTTTGAATCACTCGACCCCGTTATTCAGCTCATTAAAACCGCATGCGCGCATTAAGGCGGATTCACAAGTGCGCGTCTTCGCGAGTTCCGGAAAGGTCCGGAAAACACCAATTGAACAACCATTTGAACACAATTTGAACCATGATTAAGATTAAATATGAGCAACCATCTCCCCCAAACACAAAATCATATGCCTTCTCATAGACACATGATTACATGCCTGTTCTGTTGTGAGTCAGCCTATCCCGATCACTGACTACCATTCTCAATTGTTTACCAATAGGTAATCGTCTCTGAAAAACAACAACAAAATCGTTAGGCAAAGCCTCGGGATAAGAAATGGATAGGAGGAAGAGGTGAAGAGGAAGGACGTAGGCTTGTCGTAGAAGACAGTGCATTTTCTTTGGATGCACCAGGATGGTTGGTGCTTACGATAGACTACGGCGTTCGTGGTAGTGTGTTTTTTGAAGTATTAGTGAGCCGGTCAGAGTGCTCGACCTATGTCCAGGAGCAAACAGCTTGTCGTGCACTACCGGTAGAATGCGGTAGGATCATCGCGATAGGATTATCTTATATTATCAGTTCAAAATTAAGTACCTACTGATTTGTGATGGATTTGGTTGCATCGTGCGTTTATTCCTCTCTTCTATTCATTCGCATTTAGTTGAAATTGATGTTTGGCTGAGAAAATCACCCTTTTTACTTCCATATTTACAGAGTAAATGGAAGTATTGTGATCGTCCTAAAATCGAGAATCGGAACGGAGCTTCAGAAAAAACTTTTTCTTATACACATTTACTCAGAATCACTTCCTGAACAAGTGTCTGTGTGTCCGTCTGTCCGTCTGTCTGTCTGTCCGTCTGTCTGTCTGTCCGTCTGTCCGTCTGTGGTCATTTACAAAAATGGCCATAACTCCCTCATTTCTCAACCTTTTTTCAAATTTCTTGAACTGAAATGTTTGTCTCGGCAAGACCTAACACCCTGTTTAATCGGAATTTGGATAACGCACAGTACTTCCGAGATATTTGCATTTTTAGTGTTTTCTATTTTATTTTTTTCCGACCGCAAAAATGAACCGATTTGAGCGTTCTTGGTCTTAAAATCTTTGTTTTACCTTGCAGAATATGTGGATATTTTTTACATTCCAAAAATGTGGCGTTTTTTCATTTTGGGCGAATTTTAAAATTTTAATACTGAATTTTTTGATATTTTTGACCTAAACACTTTCAAAAGCAGTCAAAATATGATCAAATTGTGTCACAATTTTACTTTTCAAAATATGGAAGTATTGTGTGTTATCTACGCACCACTGGTTTAAATAAAATTTGCCGCCAGTGATCAAAAATAAAATTTTGTGCACTTAAGTGGTACCCACTTAATTGGCAAACCAGTAGCCGAAGGTTTAAGGCATATCTTTTCAAATGTGTACCCAGCAGGGAATTATTTATCACGCATTTCCATCGGTGCTAGAGACAAACTAAACTTCCGCCCATTTCTCAGACTGCGATAGGCCTACGTCTCTGATAGCTGTGGCGCCTCAGCCGTTCCCTCCCTGACTGCGATGGAAATGAAACATAGCCAGCACAATGGCTGCCACAGCTGGACTCACACTTCGTCGTCCGTCAGACATGATTTCATCCTTTGCCAACAATCGATCTAGATAAACGAAACGGAGTAAAACGACCCAGGCTGGACCTAAAAGCCTCCTAGCTAGTTAAAATTGTTCAGAAGATTATCAATAAGAACCACCGGGGGGGGGGGGCAATGCCCCTGAAGTACCCGTTGTACGAGACAAGATCAAGGTGTGCTCAGATTAGGGATAAAATTATGAAATTGGTATGCGAAAGTTATCATAATATGGATATTATCCACTTCAAAAAATCAGGATAAGTTCAGGGAAATCGACTTGAGTAGGCACAGTGACCTTTTTGTTCGTGTGAATGTTCGTGAAAAACGATATCGCAACGAAACCTGAGTTTTGATCGAGGCCCTAAAATAAAAGCATCCTGGAACGCTTTCGAGTGGGAATGTGGCCTTTACAGGGCGTATCAATAGTTGCAGGGCCTCAATAGAACGAGAGGCAGCTTGTTGACAAGAGAAGGAGGAGAGCATCTGACAAGTGGGAAAGGTCGTGGCCTTATTGTGAATAGCTTGTAGGTAGGAAGTCGAAAAGACCTTCGGCAGGCCAGTTTGGTGCTGAACACTGAGGAATGATGTTTTCATCTCTGATTTGGGGAAAATGGCCTTCCTCTGATTCTGCTTTAAGAATATTAGGTTGGCCGTTTGGGGACCATAAATCCCATTACATCAATATGAATGGAAGGACCCGAACATGGGGTCAATTGATTCTCCAACCCAACAGCATTTTACACCTATGTGGTCGATCCTAAACTAAGGAGAAATTCTTGTAAAAGGCCCTTAAACGGGCCTTGAATGGGCTCTTGAACGACCGAGGCCCCTCGTTACCATAGGGTCAAACTCAAAATGAAACAGAACCTCGAACTGACAATCAAACTCACAATGAAACCGAATCTCAAACTCATAATCGAAATCGAAGTCAAACTCGCAATGAAACCGAAACTCAAACTCATAATCAAAATCGAAGTCAAACTCGAAATGAAACCAAAACTCAAACTCGTAATCAAAATCGAAGTCAAACTCGAAATGAAAACGGAACTCAAACTAATAATCAAAATCGAAGTCGAACTCACATTGAAACAGAAACTCAAACTCATAATCAAAATCGAAGTCAAACTCACAATGAAACCGAAACTCAAACTCGTAATCAAAATCGAAGTCAAACTCACAATGAAACAGAAACTCAAACTCATAATCGAAATCGAAGTCAAACTCACAATGAAACCGAAACCCAAACTCATAATCAAAATCGAAGTCAAACTCACAATGAAACAGAAACTCAAACTCACAATCAAAATCGAAGTCGAACACACAATGAAACAGAAACTCAAACTCATGATCAAAATCGAAGTCAAACTCACAATGAAAATACAACTCAAACTCATAATCAAAATCGAAGTCAAACTCACAATGAAACAAAAACTCAAACTCATAATCGAAATCGAAGTCAAACTCACAATGAAACCGAAACTCAAACTCATAATCGAAATCGAAGTCAAACTCACAATGAAAACGAAACTCAAACTCATAATCGAAATCGAAGTCAAACTCACAATGAAACCGAAACCCAAACTCATAATCAAAATCAAAGTCAAACTCACAATGAAACGAAAACTCAAACTAATAATCGAAATCGAAGTCAAACTCACAATGAAACCGAAACTCAAACTCATAATCGAAATCGAAGTCGAGCTCACAATGAAACAGAAACTCAAACTCATAATCAAAATCGAAGTCAAACTCACAATGAAACTGAAACTCAAACTCACAATCGAAATCGAAGTCAAACTCACAATGAAACGAAAGCTCAAACTCATAATCGAAATCGAAGTCAAACTCGCGATGAAAGAGCTTGAAAGAACTTGGCGTCGTTGAGTTTGGACATCGATTTCGATTATGAATTTGTGTTTGTTTCATTGCGAGTTTGACTTCAATGTCGATTATGAGTTTGAGTTTCAGTTTCATTGTCAGTTCGACTTCGTTATGAGTTTGAGTTTCGTTTTCATTGTGAGTTTGACTTCGATTTCATTTATGAGTACAGTTTCTGTTCAATCGCCAGTTTGACTTTGAGGTAGATTATGAATTTGAGTTTCTGTTTCATTGTGAGTTTGACTTCGATTTTGATTATGAGTTTGAGTTTCTGTTTCATTGTGAGTTCGACTTCGATTTCGATTATGAGTTTGAGTTTCAGTTTCATCGTGAGTTTGACTTCGATTTTGATCATGAAGTTTCTGTTTAATTGTGAGCTCGACTTCGATTTTGATTATGAAGTTTCTGTTCCATTGTGAGCTCGACTTCGATTTCGATTATGAGTTTGAGTTTTTGTTTCATTCCAAGTTTGACTTTGATTTTGATTATGAGTTTGAGTTTCTGTTTCATTGAGAGCTCGACTTCGATTTCGATTATTAGTTTGAGTTTTCGTTTCATTATGAGTTTGACTTCGATTTTGATTATGAGTTCGGGTTTCGGTTTCATTGTGAGTTTGACTTCGATTTTGATTATGAGTTTGAGTTTTCGTTTCATTGTGAGTTTGACTTCGATTTTGATTATGAGTTTGAGTTTCTGTTTCATTGTGAGTTTGACTTCGATTTTGATTATGAGTTTGAGTTTTCGTTTCATTGTGAGTTTGACTTCGATTTCGATTATGAGTTTGAGTTTCGGTTTCATTGCGAGTTTGACTTCGATTTCGATTATGAGTTTGAGTTTCGGTTTCATTGTGAGTTTGACTTCGATTTCGATTATGAGTTTGAGTTTCGGTTTCATTGTGAGTTTGACTTCGATTTCGATTATGAGTTTGAGTTTCGGTTTCATTGTGAGTTTGACTTCGATTTCGATTATGAGTTCGAGTTTCGGTTTCATTGTGAGTTTGACTTCGAGTTTAACTATGAGTTTGAGATTCTGTTTCATTTCAAGTTTTGCTTTGATCTACTGTTTCCTTGCGAGTTTGACTTCGAGTTAGATTGCCAGTTCGAGTCATCGTCGTGGCTTCTTGATTTTTTAATGGTCTCTACTTTCTGGGATTATTGGAGAATACTGGAATTGGTTGGAGGATTGTATGAATAGTCGGCCTCTTGAATGATTCAGTATTGGAAAGACGTCAGGACAGGACATGCGATAGAATAAAACTCGCCGATCAAAATGAAATTCTAGTTTTTAAAATTTCATGACCCGAAATTTCGGTTTGAGTTGCATTTGCTGTCGTCTGCGATAAATCTGGACTCACGGAGCTCAGGAAATAAGATCACAATGTTCATAGTCTTGAATTTATGATACCTATTGTCTACTTTTCGCTAGTATAGCGATAGTATAGAAGAATTTTATTCCTTTATCATGTACCTTCTAGCCGCAAGGCAAATATATCGCCGAACAAAACCGACTTGTTTTTCCTCTTGAAAAACGGAGAACTCGCCTGTTTGCCGAGAGATGCCAAATCATCAATAGTATTCTCCCTCTAAAAATGATGAGCTTGCGGGTTCAGCATGCATTGTTAACATCGTCAGTTTTCCGGATGGCGGCACGATTACGGATTTTGCTGAATTTACTATTTTACCGGGAGAATACGAAGGAAAATAAGATCGGTAACATCGTTCATGCAGAATTCAATAGTTCATCTTCCAGATGCCGACTACAAACGGTTACTTCGATGGTTCGATTGACCTAAATAAAATTGTTCTAAAATGAGCTCTAAAATTGTTCTAAGAATGCTGATTTCATCCTACCCTTATAGTGTCCTAAAAATTGGGAAAATGGTAATCACGTAGGTATTTCGAAACTTGCTTTTTAGCCCTTACAGTGTGGATGTGGGCCGAATTGATTACCTGTCTACCGTTGTGATGTTCCAATGTCGAAGGTGAACTGGTGAAGGACTAATTGGGCTTTCTGGTTCGAAGAGGCGAATTCGTGTTCGGACAGAGGTGACCATCGGAGACTGACAGTTGCAGGGCTTCAAGCATTGAATTGACCTGGCATAGGTCGAGATTAGCAATGGACGAGTCGGAGGATAACGCGATTTCTCGGCGGAGTGCACAACAGAATTTGCCCGAAGATGATAGATGGTGGAAGACAATTCGGTCAGCTCGTGTCCTACCGAGTTCATAAGGTTATAGCTGATTGGCCGGCCTAAATCCATTTGGAAAGATATCGTAAAATCGAATGAAATACGGACTAGGGGGAAGGTTTACAAATTTTTCCATCTAAGTTCTCAATGCTTGGTAAAAGAATTGGTCATATTTTGTGGCACTTTGCATTGGACTACCCAACCAACCGTCAGAACGACATTGGTCTTGAAAATTGGTGTTTTCTCTAGCGAGAATACGAGTTTTAGGAAAACGTTCAATGGCAATGAAAATGTTGGGCGTTAAATTTCTTCAGCCAAGCTGGCATTTCCAACTTTTCATATGAATCCACTTTTTGGCTGGTAGCTCAAAACGGCAAAGAATTCGTCATCAAGTCAGAGGTTCATTTTCAGAGTGCTCAAAATTTTTAATGAATGGGGCTGAGATGTAGCCGTTAAAGAGTGAAATTTTTATCGCTCGATTTGACGACATTTGGCAATTTTTTCTGCCCATTTTGACTCTGAAATGGCTAAAGCAGCCATTTTAATAACTGCGCAGCTTTCCCTCTATTAAGTATTTAGCAGGAGGTATGACAGGTGTGAACTCCGAGTTTCGCTGTCCTGAACGTCAGTAACGGCCATTTCTGGTCTATCGACCAAGCTGGAAATTTCTTTGCGGGAGAAGGGGATGAAAAAAGGCTAAAATTACACTCGGTCTTTCCCGATTCAAGTGGAGTGCTTTTCAGGGTCGACCATTCGCCGATCGAGCAAA
Organism: Nesidiocoris tenuis; assembly: GCA_036186465.1. Classification (NCBI taxonomy): domain Eukaryota; kingdom Metazoa; phylum Arthropoda; class Insecta; order Hemiptera; family Miridae; genus Nesidiocoris; species Nesidiocoris tenuis. The sequence continues at coordinate 9,780,131 of AP028915.1, read as the reverse complement.
ATGTGGTTGATTGCTCTTTTTGATCGTGTCTCGGAACGCGTGTGGGGCCCATTGAGCCGTGAAGGTGGCCCAATTTCGCCCGGGGAAGGTTCCGTTGAGAACAGCTTCGACAACTCGAAACTGAATCTTGGATGCCAACATATCCATTCATGGAGACGACATGGAGGTTGAAATTGAGCTATTTAGCGAGCACGTAGGCCATGCATCCCCACCACAGATGAGAACCTCTGCCTGCATTTAGTTCCGGCAACCCTTGACGCAATCCTAATAACCGATGCGCGGACGGCTTCGATTGGCTTTGTTTTTTAGGTAGGTAGTGTGTGACCGAGGTTGAGCTATATTAAGAGGTGAGGAAGTTTCCTTGTTTAAAATTTGATTTTCTGCGGGCGATGAATGGAAACAATAAAGAAGGAAAAGGAGTCAATCAAATTTCAAAATTTTATCGTTTTTTCACATAAGGTGTGAAAATGGAGATAAAAGCAGGATAATGGTTTTTCTCACCGGTGGCGGCCACGGCGCCACCGCAGAGCGTCTGAAATTCTACAAATGCCTTACCAGAGCTTACAAAGGCGTTACCTTTGGCCCTCCCTCTATACTTGACGAGGAGAGTGGCCCTCCTTCTATTTCAAGAATAATGCACTAGAACGGGCTGGCGTCCCGATGGGGACGAAAGCGCTCGACATAAATGATTTTGAGAGGAAATCGCCTTCGCTCTCAACCTCGAACTTTCCATGTGATAATGTTTGACCGTATCAAAATGGGCATTTTGCGCAAAATACGCTACCTGAGGGGGTAATAAAATGCTCCGACCCGACATCAATATGAATATTGCCGTAGTTGTTCCTCTTCCACTGAATTCAACTTGCCTACTTGTTCTCTTGTCTTGTTGACCGTCTGGTGAAACATTGTTGCTAATTTCCTATAGGGTTTCGAAATCAAATTCAGTCAAGTCGTTTGGAAACTTTATGGACTCAATTCCACATATCATGTTCAACGAACGGCGGCGACTGTAAACGCTGCCAGAACGCTATATGATCAGGTAAATAGTTTTCATCCTTCAGACATGGGTATGGCAGGTATTCGATCTCCTGTTCACCACGGATATTGAGAGTTGTAACACTTCTATTGATATTTCACCTGCCGACAACTCGAATGAGAATACCGGCTTTTGCCCTTATGTGGAAGTTAGGTATGCGACATTTTGATCCTGTAAATGGCCATGTTCCGATTGATGTAAAAGCCACCGTAAATCGGAGTGTTAATTCTAAGTAAGTTAACTTTAAGACCAGAAAAACCTACTCAGAAAAGAAATCATAAAAACAAAAAATAAACCAGAAAACACTTGAATACCAACTCAATTGAAACAAACTATAAAATAAAAACAAAATAATAAGATAAATAAGATAAGATCTCTGTAAAAAACTCGAAAAAACGTGGTCAATTACCTAAGTTTTGTTCACTTCGCGAATATTAGCGTAATAATAATTTAACAGTGAAATAGGAACATACCAATAGACGATAAGTTCGAAGTTCAATTTCGTGCCCATGCCGCTACCAAAGCTGCTGTCTCTTCGGCCACAAATTCGCCCTACCACTAATCGTTTTCCGCCATCTGTGGTACACGCGTTCATCCGATTAGCCGAGTTGATTGGCTGAGATAAGCGGCGTCTTGGCCCTGAAACCGAAAACGATGTAGTCGACTGAACCGATGAATTTGGGAATATTAGATGTTCTTGGCTCTGAGAATGCGAGTAAAAATTTCCACGTTAAGGTGCGTAGGAGTAGTTCTTCTCTTCTGAGAAGTTCTTTTTATTGTGCCGATTTTCTCCAAAAAACTAGTTTTTATTTTTTGAGGCTTTTCTTTAAATTGTTGAGTCCCTTTAGACCCATATTAAATATTAAGGCCTTAAAATTGGGAATTACAAATATTTTAGAATGATTTCTATATTAGGTATTTGCCTTGTACAACAAAACGTAAGCATACCTAATTTTTTTCAGCAGGTAAATAAAGTTTACGTTTTTTTTTCAAAAAATAAAAAAATTGTTAGTGAAAAGTAGTTAACTTTTTGAAAAAGAGTTTAAGGTCCAATCTCACCAAAAGTTTTGCATCCGTGTTAGCTTAACCCAGTGTCAGTAATCATGGTAACTTTGTCAACACGTTAAACTTTAGGTGAAATTGAACCTCTGAGTCGTGCCTTAAAGTTTGATAACCTGAAAACATCTACCGAAAAAATTGCTTTGGAAAATTTTTGATGGTAAACTCCCGCAGTTGAAGTTTTATGTGAGTTACTCATGCGCTGAGAGAGGTCGTCGCTTTCGCGAAATGAAGTCACGTTAACCTGCAATTGTTTTCTCTCGTTTCCCATGTTTATTGTACAAACTTCGTCACAGGGATCAAATGAAATACCGACGACTTGACACTTTACCCTTGGAGCTTAGAAAATGCTCATCTAAAGGGTTGACAGGAAGGTCAAATCAGTCGAGGGGTTTCTTTGAAAATAAGAGGCCAGTTTAATTTAGAGTAGATTATACTGATGTCGTATTCATCGGTAAATGTTCTCGCAGAAAGTAAAGAAAAATTCTCCATGCAAAAATTCTTTGAAAAAATTGGATATTTTCCTAATACCGACTTCTTATCTAGAAGAAATTCTTACGAAACCTTACGAAATGCTTACCTAGAATTACAAACTAGGAAATCGAGGTGGAATTCTTGGAGGAAATTCTTTTGAAAATTTAAAGCCATTTGGCTTATTTAAAGCATTTTCTTCGACATTTAAAGAAAACGTTTTGCCTTTAATTTCACAGCAAGGTATTGAAAACACGGCCAAAACATTGGTGTAATTCCTGGCCAAATTCGATCTACGATAAGAGTTTTCCTCCAAAACATTCCTCCATTGGTGGCGTGTTGATGAAGGCCCCCAATCGTGACATTTCGTAGCTCTCGGTTTGCTGAAACGGCTCAAATTGGGAGAACTGCACAGCCGAAGAGCCGGCGCTTAGTCTTCGGCTCCGTGTTTTGACAAGGCGCGAAAAGGCGGGGGAAGAGTGTTTGCTCAACACCTTCTAACGTGCTCTTAGTTTATTATCGCTGAGGAAGGTTCGGTGCTAACAATAGTCTCCCCCTGTACACAGGAAGAGTGAAGGTACACACCTGTGAGCCAAGGTCCTGGCATTGCCTGGCTGGGGGTTGACGGCGCGGCTGTAATCGCATTATCCCTGGCTGGGCAATCAAAAATGAACGCACCCCTTATCCCGTTACCTTCTTCAGCTCTGCAATGCTTTGCGAGATACCGCAAAAACATAAGGCCGTCAAAAGGTCATTGAAGAAGTGCAATCGGCAAAATTGTTTTCGAAGCTTTATGCGAGTTTCTTTGGGAAGTAAAGTCGCGGTAATTTTTCGTGGCAGACACTATTGGGACGGGAGGATTTTTCCGAAAACGTCCTATCCGATTTTCAGTTCTAGGAGGGTCTAAATTTTATCGGGGATCAACAGCGCTTGAACCGATTTTTCAACAAAAAGGTTAATAATAAGTGCTCGTGAATAAGCTTCTCACTAAATACAGTTGAGTGCGGGATTTATGGTGAAAAGCTCTCAATAAGGATACCGATGAACCAATAATCCGGCCAATCGAGGCATAAAAGAGACAGACGGATAATAAAATCAGAATGAATCCATTTCAGAGCAGTGTGGCTGAGAGGTTAGTGGCAGCCAAATCCGATCCCACTCAAAACAACTGACCCGTTGCAGGCAATAAATCCCTCAGTTGAGGAAACGTAAAAAGGTATCCTAATGGATATAAGGGGGATGTAGAGGCAGTTCTCCAATTAAACGTCATTCACACGCAACCGTGTAACGACGTACCTAAACCGGCCTTTCATTAACTTGGCCAATTGATCTGAACTTTGGCGAGAAGGAGAAGAATATACCACGCCAGTTTATTCAGTTATGACGTTTTATCCAAGCATAATAATAATCTGCAAGAAAATGATTATTATTTTTCTTTAAATTCATTATTTTGCTTTGCGCACTCGTCGTAGGTGAAAAGATTCTTCGCTTGGCGCCCAACGTGGGGCTTCTGTTCTAGTTCAAGGGATACCTATCAAAACAAACATAATACCATAAGCCATAATGCCATAATCTGGAAAAATCAGGCAATTTCGGTTGAGTATGGTCCAACTTCTATTTTCATTCACGATTTTTTCAACGCAATACGATTACTGGTTACAGAGACTGGAGGTTGCATTTCAGGTTATCGGTACTGAATCGCCAAAAACGCTCCAAAGAGACACGATCCTGTTAGTTCTCATCCCCTCCCTTTTCAGAACACATATCTACCAATTCAAACCGGTTCGGAACTAGATGTGAAAACCAACCTTTTACTGGTGGATATGTGACCAATGTTATCGATACGATATTGGGTGATGTAATTATTGCACTGATGATGATAATGATGTAATGATTGCAATCATTGGATGATATGATGATCCTTCCAAAGAAACAGATTTCTGCTGAAGAAAAATACAGCTAATCCTTGAGGAGTTTCAGGTCACAGCGATTGGTTCGTGGTCGGTGGTCATTCCGTTCGTCGATTATGAGACACATTACGATAAGTACCTAACGCTTTGCTGTTGCCTCTCTAAAAGCCTAGCGACTTCGGTCCTGATCCTTTATAGCTTTTCATTTAAAACCTACTGGGGTTGTTGGTAAAAGCTGACTGAAAGCGACTTTTGTATGAAAGCTGTCCATTTCCTCATCCCAGTTTTCCCCCAAAAACATCAATTTGGCCCATATCAACCCCGCCAATATTTTATATTCGTATTTTTTGCTAACTACCATTTTGCCGTCACATCATCGACCATCTTGGGGTAGTCCTGCAGGCGATTACGTCCCCGGAAATGTTGAACTCATTACTAGTTTCGACTGTCGAGGTCCCCACCATTTTATTGCATTCCGAGCCAACATTCTAACGTCCGGGTTTCCCTTAATTATCAAGCTGCGGCCATCACGTTTTCAGAACGCATCACATCTCAGTCCTCTTATGTGACCTATGGCAATGTCATAACTTTTTCATAATTTGTGATTCTTCTAAAAATAGCGTGAACTCGAAGACAATTTTCAATGAGAGAAAATTATTTTTCGTCTAAAATATGAATATTTATTCTGAGATACCAAATGACAGTTTGACTCTCATTTTTTACACAAATGATGAATCATGATCAATGCGACGGGTATAGGGTGAAAAGCGGATTTTCCTCGCTGAACATCGCAATAAAAAGTCGAAGAATTTATTCAAAGTTGCGTTCCTTCTTAAGAAGAAATAATGAAGTGCCTTAAAGGTAGCTAACTTTTGTATAATGGGGTCCAGAGGGAGAACATTTTCTAGCGACTCGGTCCCTGAAGCTTTTCCTGTTGAAAATTCTTGCAATCCAAGACCTCCACAGAGGAAAAAGAAGGGGATGTGCGCGATCCATAATTTGGGTAATCCGAGCTTTGCGGCTCTCGAGACGCTTAGCCGGATTTTCTAAAAAGAATTATTCATTCCGAAATAGGCGATAAAAAACCAAACTATAAAATTCCCGAATCAATGATTTTTTCTCACTAGAAAAAGAATGATGATAGAAAGGATGTCTTTTGGGACCAAAAACGTCCAAGTCGTCATAGTTCAGGCGGTATAAAAGCGGTCGTTATTGTCAGATCAATCACATTGAAATATAAACCTGGAAACCTGAGGAAAAAAAAATTAATAATAATTGAAATGAATTTAATTTATAATTAAATTAATTTTATTGATATTTTTTAATTAATAATTCCTCACGGTGAGGATCAGCTATAGGCGCATTTTCTGGTGCTTGAGAAAGGAATTTCGACCTGTTCTTATGACCGCGGATGGTATCGGGTATTGGATTCCCAACGAACCCCGTCCTTAGACACTAGATAGGTAAATTTTAATATATTTTTTACCCGTAGAATTCACCATCTGCCGTGTTATTTCATCAATATGGAAGCAAGAATTCCAAATTTAATTTTTACAGCCTTTTCTACCGTTTTTAAAGTATGTTGTCTGAGTAATGCAGTCTGTCGTTACTTATATTTAGCCACCTATCTACTTGTAACAAGCCTGATACTTTTATTTTTCAATTTTTTTCTGTATTAGATATTTATAGATATACCTAATTAAAAAAATAATGCACCAAGAGGAGAACATCAATTAGTTTTAAGTCCCACAATTTGTATTCATTTTTTCGCGTTTAATTTTCCATTTTTCGACTGTGAAGTTATAGGTACATTATTTCTAGAAATAGGGAAAACAATACAACACCCCCTCAAACTTTTATCTCATACGTTTCAGAGGGTCTGAAACACAAATATGCAATAAAATGTTTTTTGCTAATTTTTGGCAGAAACTTGTTCTAGGAATTCTATTTTTACGACCACTCTGAGGTCCTACCCTTTCCGTTGCAAATTCTCAGCTTAATTCCCACTAAAGATTCGAATGGGTTCTTTCAGAATTGCTAAAAGACTGTCGAGGGCAGGTGGCAATTACAGTGGGAAAGAATTAAGGCCATTCGGAGGGGGGATCGGGCTTAAAGGAATTTTTAAGCAGCTCTCAAGTCCTTAATAGTGGTCGTCTGGAATTGAGTTTTTTCCAATAAATGTAAACCGGCGAAGAGCAATAAAATGTACACGATCGAAGAAGCTATAATGCTTTTACTGCTCTTCATCCTACAGGAACAAATGAAATTAAAAATTCTAAAACTGAATCATGAGGCAATTCAATTTCTAGAAGTGGACGATGCACTCATAATTGCTTCGGACACTAATGAGACCCTACAGATGAAATTGTACATTATTCACGCACCCCTCAGTCCCCTTTAATGACCAGAATAATTGAAAACGCTTGTTGGCCCAAAGTGCTAGCATAGGAATTGAAAATTCTCTTTGAATATTCTAACCCGACTAACAACGTCGTTGACGAGTCCTGAAAATTGGAGAATTTTTCAAACGTTTAGCAACTAGAGAGCTCTCTCGACTTCATCAATGATTACCGCCGTTACTCATGAAATAAACAGAAGGGCCAAAATAATGATTTCGGGGTTCGAAAAGCACTTTTACTTTTTTTCAGTTGACAGCACTTTTAATAATTTTTCCGGGCCTGCGAATTCTTCCATATCCTTGAACATATACGATGCCTCTCCTTGAGCGCCAGGGCACGCCCGGGGCGACTTCGCTTTCTCTGCTAAACGATTCGTGGTTCACTTTACTTTTTGAGTGCTTTCGTAAATGATATAAAGGGTATGCCTCCGAATCTTATTAGACTTCGGATAAGGGTTCGATCTGCGGTTACTTGTCCTTCGCCTTTCTTGCCTAGAGCCTTATGTCAACAAGATCAGGGTCGTTCCGGGTTGTACAAGTTTAGAACTCTCGAGCAAGGCTTCCTCGATGTTTTCGCTCGGAGGCAAATACGTGAAAACCACTGTTCAAAGAAAAGTATCCACACGTTTATCCAATACTATCAGCATGGCGAAATGATGACAACTGTATACAACGTATTGGGTACCTGACTGATTCCCAAAATCGAACCGCTGATCCGATTTCTTCCAAATGCGTATCACGTATGCTTCGAATTTTAGCTATAGTACAGGTTAATTACCATCATCGGCGAATTCTCAGGTAGAAACAGTGCAAGCAGAACCAAGGAAAATCGTAACTTAAGAACCATAGACATGAGTTAAGGTAATCTAGTTCTTAAGTAAAAAATTGGCAAGGTACTGCTTGCCTAGGTTCCCCCCGCCACTGATAACTGATTCGGGGCTTCAAATTTGTTCACAGAGCCAAGGCGTAAATCAAAAATTACTCTAAAGCTGGATTCACATCTGCGTTTTTCTCTGCGTCCTTCAATTATTTTAATTTTAATTACATAGTTTAGTTCTGTACTGAGTAAGTTATGTGATTTTAGGGTATAATTTAGAATGAACTGCTATGAAAATAGTGTCACTTCAAACAAGGGTCAAGTGGGATTGGTCTGTAAACCATTCGTGTTGCGACCGTTTGACTGTTGAGCGAATTTAACGAATTTCTGGTATTCCTTTAGGATCCGACGAACTTCCTGAATGGGCGATGAACAATCAGAAGATCCTTGTCTCAACCCGTCGAATCGACAGTTTGGGTGGGAATCATCTGTTAAAAAGGAACGCGGACGATTTCGGGCCGTCGCCTTGGAAAAGGAGGATCGACACTTTGGGAGGCAACAGGTTGCTGAAACGCGTTTATTACGAGATCACCGACGATTTGGACAAAAGGCGATTGGACACGTTGGGTGGCAATTATTTGGTGAGGCGGTCCCCGGATCAGATCACGAAAAGATCCGGCTTGAAGGATTCCAGATCTGGATTTATTGATCGATTGGGCGGAGGTCATCTGTTGAAGAGAAACTACCCCCGATCCGATTTCGCCACCACGGCAGGACCAGTCGAGTCGTACGAAAATAAAATCTTGAAAGAAGCATTGCTGGGTTCTTTTGGAGATGGCCGTCTTTCGAGGGATTCACCGGAAAGCGGACTTTTCGAAAGAAGCGACGAATTCGAGGAAGCCGACGGTTAAAAGGAAATTACCATGATTTATTTTAATAAGACTGACAACCCAGCGTGTGAATTTGTTTAGCAGCTCAAGAGAAGAAATTATAATATCGATGGAGGCAATAAAAACGTCATTGTTTCGTTTTTTGAATCCGGTTTCGTAAAGGTTGGTTACTGGAGTAAAAAAAGGTCCAAGTAAAGGCTGTGACTTTTCCCACTTGAATTGAGTTCCACGGTAATACAGGGTTTTCATGGTTAGGATTGTCTTTCTTGCTGCAATTTTTGGCTTTTTGCTACAATTTTTGTTCCATGACATTTTTGTGAGCCGGAGGGAAAGCACACTTTTTTCCAATAAAGATTTTTTGATGATTCATTTCGACTTTGCTTCAGTGAAATGGCCATAATCCCTTTAATTTTTAGATCAATTACAAAAATGACTATAACGTCTGAAAGCTGACATGTTATGCCAGTTTTTCCGGAACGTACGCGGGATTTTTCCATTCTTTTCTAGTCCTAAACGAACGTTGAAAAATTCAAATTTTTTAAAATTGAGCGTTTCTCAACTTTGGCTCAATTGTTTGCTTGTTTAACTGAATGCTAGATAGCTGCCAATGCCGTAAGTTTGAAGGAAATTTAACGAGCTTTCCAACGGTACCTTTATCTTCGTAATTAGTTCAAAATTTAAGAGACTTAATGCCATTTAACTGAGACAAAGTCGAAAAAAAGGTGAAAAAAGCGTTCTTTTCCTGGGGCTGACAAAAAAATTTAACGCCTTTTGAGTAGTACGGAGGGTCAAACGTGTTATAAAGCTGGATAACTTTAGCACAGAAACGCCCAACATCGTGTTATAGCGCGCCATATGTTCTTGCCTTGGATGGGAAAATTCACATTAAAAAATGTTTCAATTGATGCGACTTTTTATTACTGGACTGGCACTCGGCGTTGAAAAAGTTGCATCAATTCGAGCGGATTATCTGCTTTCAGCCATGGTCTTATCGGCTCTCCAATTAGAGAGGGATTACTGTTGTTTTTCTACCGTCCTGTTTATAGGTTAACCCTCGATGGAAAATTTAAATAACGTAAAATCAACCGAAGGGTCGTCATTTCGTCGATTTCCTATTTCCCGAACGTGCCGTTTCCCCTTGGTAGTTTTATCGTCAATAATATCTTTATTGCTTATTCCATGAAGCTGGCGTATGGGTGATTTTGCTATCTGTAAGATTCCAGGCAGTAGTATCCTGCAATAATTTTCGGGCCAATAGACCCCCTTGGGTCGGCACTTATAGATTATTCTGAAGAATATCCCAAAGAGCGTCGCAAATCTTTTCGAGGCGTCGCATGGCATGATATTGGCCTGTTGGTCGAGAAATAGAATAACATACAATACTTCCATATTTTGGCACATGCTATTTTGAATCAAATTGATTTATTTTTGGACTGATGGAAGACCACTTGCATCCAACATTCAAAGAAATAGTTGTATTATATGACTATATAAAGGCACTCTTTGCGAATTTCAAAAAATTGAATAGAATCTCTTACGCCCTATTGAGGAGTTTTAGGAATGTGCGGCACTAAGGGAAGAACGGAGCGTGTGGCACTCAGCCAATCCGAGACGCGATCGCCTCGGCTGGACCCGCCCACCAACGGCTCGAACCGCCGGTCGAGAAGGATTCGATTGTCGAATGTTTCGGGCCGAAGTGGCCAGCCTGTCGCGTTGCGTGTTGAGCCGTCGGGGCGCCCGTTTAATACAAACTTTATCCTTTATCAGTCCACAGTCGAGGTTCGAATCAAGCATTGGAACTTTGTGACCTTTGCAGCCTGCAAAAAAATTGAATTCAATATTTTTTTACAATTATGATTTTGAGGGGCTTTGAGAAAAAATTAATGAACGATTACACAGATTGCATTAAAAAATAATGTGTCAAAATATGGAAGTTACAATAGGCGATGCGCCGGTCCAACCCTGGCACATTTTCCTTGTCATTTCGGCAAATTGGAAAAATTTTCCTCCAGTTCAATTCCCGGTTTTGAGCGACGATACTTTAATTTGGTATTCGGTTCGTAGGGAAGTAAAAATCGACAATCGCTATTTCAACCGCGAATTTCTCCAAGATGATTAGATGGTAACCGAGTTTACGACGGATTGGGAACTTGCGGAACCGAGTTGCATTCAGACGAAATGCTGACTCAGCAGAAAACGAGTTAGAGGAGGAGCTCGAAAGTTACCGGGTCGTTAGTGACGGATACGGAAGACAATCTCTCGCCTTATTTGACGTCGGAATAACCAATGAGCTAAGAATCCTTTTGAAAATTACTGCTCCAACCAACGGCTTGCTTAGGCGCGTTCGTACACAATTTCACATTATATGTTAAAACATATGTTAAAACGAGTGAAATATTGATACCTACCTACAAATAAAAGTGGAAAAATGACGACTTTTAGGAAAAAATCGCGGTTTGATTTTGGAAATTAATTGGCTTTTATTAATTAAAAATTATATGGCTTTTAATTGTAGAAAAGAAAATTATTAGAAAAACAGTAGGAAAAATTTTCATGTCGGAAAATATTAGTCTCTTGATTTGTGTATTAAATTGTTAACACTGTATGGTTAGGCATCAAAATTAGGCATCAGGGCATAAATAGGCATCAAAATTTCGGCTTCAATGTTCTACTAATTTGGTCCGCCGCTCCTTCGAAAAAGCATGCGCCCATAGAAATAGTTGACTTTCAGACTTTTTTATGTACTTGACAAGGCAACAGACCATGGTAAAATTCAATATTTTCTCCTCCTTCGACTCCCACTCGAATAATTGGCGTCACTCCAGACTGTTGGCCGTCAGCCAGATAAAAATATTCATTCCAAATCCGATTCATTTGAATGATGACCCGGCGGTTGGATGTATAGCCTCTTTTTACAAAATATGCATCCAATTTTCTTGAATGATACAGCTGCCCTTGGGCGCACTTTTAAACGGCTGAATTATGCCGAAGTCGAAATTGGTCATGAAGAAAAATAAATCAAAAAATAATATGTGCTCTATTTTATTTTTTATATGGAGGGGGAATTTATACTTTAATAAAAATTAAAGGGATGTCACATCACGGCACCTTGTCCCATAGGTAAGTACTTTCGCAATTAGTATTATTTGCAATATAGTAAAATATTTCTATATTTTATTGTCACATTTTTTTATTTATTACCTACTGTGATATTTTAGCCTGAATTTTGGGCTATTTATTATATGGGTACGAGGAATAAGGTAATTGTAATTGATTCACGTGGATGTTCTATTGGCTCGATCTCCAGTTTGGCAATATGTTTGCCATAATGTTTCATGCAATTTTGAGTTGCAGCTTCCCAGGAAATTCAGCGATCGGAGGATGTCAAAATACGGTGAGCGCATGTGCATGTTAATCAGCTTACCTATTCATCAAAAACCACACGAGGAATAGGTATACGATTTCGTAGATTAACAGCTTTGGATGGTATAACACAAGGACCACAACAAGACATGGTTCCACGCATGTTATTTGTCAGTAATGCACGACCACAATTCATAATACCTAACATTGTCTATTTTGTGAGCCACCGTCACCAAACTTTTCGACTGGTACGTCTGAAACCCCAAAATCAGTTGTCAACTTTATATCGATAAAATAGGTACATGAATGGTCAAAAGAGATATAGGTGAGTTTCATGAATAAGAGCAGAGGATTGTTTTAGTTTTTTTACGACATACTTTAATTTGCCACAATTGAACTTCAGGAAGGGGGAAAACGAAAAATGTTTGTTGTATTGTAGAGCTTTGAGTTCTGGTTATCAAAATAAAATATCCAATCAGAAAATCAACTGTACTCCCACATTCATTGCCACATAATATTTGAAAATTTCATTCAATGCTATTAATATTGTCTAATCGGACTACCATTTTTTAATATTCTCCTTCGACTTGACAGATTTGGCCAAATATTACGACAGGCTGGCCCGCCAAGGCAATGGCAGACAGTACGTGAGGAACCTCGATCCTTTGGCTGGAGATTCCTTCGGCACCAGCAAACGATTCGATTCTCTTGAGTAAGTGACGATTTAAATAAATATAATACAGCAATTAAATACGAATAAATTGATTTGGACTTTTTGGAACAAAAAACATCTGCATAATTATAGTATTATACCTACTCATTTATTTAGTTAATTATTTTAATATTTTTTATACAATAATAAATATGATACAATAGTAAATTTTTATACAATAATATCTTTATGTTGAATGTACAATAATACGTAAAAAAGTTGTATGTTATACAACGTATTTTTGTTTATTATACAACATGAAAAATAAAAATAATTCAATAAAAACTATTTAATAAAATAATAATTATATAATAATTACAATAATAATAATTTTACTTTAAAATATTTAGTAGGATAGATGGCATAGGATAGGTCAGTTGCCAAAAGGTCTATGACATCTAGCCCATCTCTTATTTTGTAGTAAAATAATAAATTACTAATTTTGCGAATACAATTTTATAAATAGGTACGTTTTATGAATCGAAACCCAAAAACTATGACCTACACGCCCCGGTCTCCCCTACCTATATGATATTTGCATTAAAAATTATCTATATCAACCATATCATCTGTACACAGATACGCCTAACATGGTATGGTTAATATAACTCCAAGTACATAAAACAGACGTCTGAGAGACATAATCGCGTACAGGAAAATGTACGTGCGTATATTTTTATCACGAATAGGGCCAGCTTACCTCACTGGCTTACAAAGGGTCGTTTTTTAGCGAGAAAAGGAATTCTCTTTTAATCTTTTAGGAGCTACAAAGGCGGTTACAGACAGACAAAACCAGTGCAGATTTTGTCGGAGAAGTCCATAGCAGCGTGAGGAAAGAAAAGAAAAACATCGGGATGAAATGAAAAAAAAAAGAAAAAGAAGTCCAGATTTTTTACTCGAGCTTAACTATTTTACCCGCTCGACCCTTACGGTATACCCTAGTATTAAATGATTTAACCCTATCCCGCTTCTTGATACACGTACCGTGTAGACTTTAAAGCCCGTTTTCTCTTTTCTCGACCCTGAAATCGCAATTAGGACGAGGGAAGTCCTAATGAAATTAGTCAGCTACCTTTTGGAACGAGGTTAATTCTCGTTGCAGCACATATTTCTAGTTTATTTTCGACCGTGAAAAATAAATTATGAAAGATGTAGGCGGAAGGTTGATTACTCCTGAATTTGCAACACGGAAGCGAACATTATCAAGTTACCATTTCCGAGCCAGTGCACACAATAAAACGGCTCGAGTACATAAAACTTTTCTTTCGTTTTTTCGGCGTTGCTATTGAGATTTTTCTTGTTCTTCAACAAAAGTAAAAATACCGGGCACGCACGAATCGCTATTTTTTCTCACTTCTTTTTACTCCCATATTTACGTGTTGAATGGAAGCATCGTCCTAGAATCGAAAATCGGATCGAAGCTTCAGAATTTTTTTTAATAATACACTTTTACTCGAGATCACTTCCTGAGCCACGTGAGGTTTTAAAATTTGCATACCTAGTGTGTTTTTTGACATTTTTGATCATTGTAGCCACCAAATTAGTCAAAACCAAAAATTGCTCAAAATTAGTCAAAAATTAGTCGAAAATTGCTTTGGTTCAAAAATGTGTGTTTCAAAATATGGAATATGTGTGTTATCTACGCTCCATTGGTTTAACGTTAGGCTAAGATGGCAGCCTTTCAATAGCTTCATATTTTCTAATCGAATGAACCGATTTTGGAGTCCCTCCTCTTGATATCGTTCGATTGAGATCGAGCGCTTTCAACCGTAAGGCCTTCGTCAGAAGCTATTTCTGGCTTGTTGCCTCTTGTCCTGAAAGTGAAGGGAGGCCCACTGCCGACAATAATTCCCAAAGATATGGTGAACGGAAACACGCGAAAGGACTTTATTGAGACTCTTCAATTTACAATTTTGAAACTTGTTTGTGATTTTGATTTTTTTTTTATAGGGTTTTTAGGGTATCTATTACCGAGTGATTGGTGATTATTTGCAAAAATCGCGCTTCCATGTTTTTGCCCAAGGCATCCACCTAACAAAATCATGTTTATGCGCGCATTAGGGAATAAGGAAGCTCGTACTATCGAGACTTGAGATAGAAGGGCCATCCGTTCCGTCAGTTCTTATCACATGAAGCAAACCGACTCAAGTCCCACGTCACGTTCACACTATGTTGAACGCCTTGAAATGGCGGCTGTACATGTGGTGGAGGTGAGGGGAAGGGGGTCTCTTGGGGACATCTTGCTGGTCTACATCCTCGAACCGAGAGAGCGACCTGCATAAAAACCGAGTCATTGAGGATTCTGTTGCCTTTTTTTTGTTAACAATCGAATTAGACCGGCTTCACATGGATTTCTCAAGTGTTTCATTTCTCAGCTGAATTACCGAACGATAATTTAATTTGCGTTTCGAAATTCCACTTTTGAGGACGTGAAAGGAAGGAAAACGATCAGGAAGTAGATTACAGCGTAATCGAACTTTCTAAAATAACCATCACAATTTGATATATTTAATACATCTATCAAAATAAATCGATCATAAAATAAATAATACACAGCAAAATAATCATAAAATATATCGATCAGAATAAATCTCTAAAAATAATCATCTTTTAAATATTATTCTTTCTAATCAAGTTTCATTGGGACGAGGTAAACTCATTGACGAAGTTAGCACGAGGGAGGGAGAGAGGTAATCTTAGTTGTTGGCAAATGAAGCAAAGTTTTGTCCCATAGTGGAGCTACATAAGACATAAAGAATCGCTTCTTACTCCATTCCTCCTATGTTCATAATATGAATTATAATAGTGACGTTTTAAAATCCCGGTTTACATCATCAGACGTCAGCCACGTAAGGCACAATAACAAATTTCACATTAATGCAAATGTAAGTAAGGCTCAATAACAATTTTCACATTAATTCTAACGTCTTGAACAAATTAATGGCGCATAATATGCACCAGGATAATAATAATAATCAGGATATTATCCTGATTGTTAATGAATGAAATTGGATTATCCCGTTTGTAACAACTCTCCATTCATTCAGCTTTTGCTACTAAATTTCAGGAAAACAAATCAAGCGCAAAACTAAATCTAATGTAAATTTATATGACGGTTATAATATAACCTTACATTATTAGGATATCATATATACCTTAGAAAGTTATAATATATAGGTACCTCATATTATGAGGTTCGGGGATCGGATGCTTAAACTCGCCCAACGTATTGCATTCGCATGAATAAGCATAAAAGGAGCTTCTGGAATACTATTTGAGTTCATTTCATGTTCTTCTGCCTCGCAGCAATCAAATGAATGTTTACTCTGGTTTGAACGTGAAGCTCTTCTAGATGTTGACCATGTCTATACGAAAATGATTTCTGTCCGTGACCTTAATAACCGGATAGGTACGGTAGCTTAGTACAGATTTTAATAACAGTTATCAATAAAAGGCTAAATTAGTCTCGAAATTGGATAAATTAAAATACCTTAAACGCCTTTGGAAGGAGAAATATGATTTTTAAATATTTCCTTTTTTTAATCACCTATACATGGAAAACAAATATTTCGCAAATATACTACCTGGGGTACCTACCTAGGTATAATGATGATAATAAATAATCCGCTCACAAAGCTTCCTGGGCCAAAATAATTCCATTCATTCGCGATTGAAAGCGAAATGACGAGACCAGCTTTTGTTTGTAAAGGTTTCTCCACTGAATAATGCAAACTTAAAACACGAAGGTAAGGCACAATATGATTACACGTTGATAGAATCCAATTCGTTTCGTAATTTTCACTTTGCCGTCTTGCCGTCACATTCAATTTTGGAGGAAGGGCAACTCTTTCTCAGAATTATTTCCCTGACGTTCTAAGGCTCTTACATGGCAGATTTTTACAAAATTTGACCAAAACATTTTTATTTTTAGAATTTTTCAGGTACCTAGTTTTGAACTAAAATATGAATTGATTTTTTCATATTAAGATATGCCATAGGGTTCTCAATGTTAATAGTTCTTGTAAAATTCCGCCGCTCCCAATAATTCTGAAATTTGAGTATCTGTTATCCTGGCATTTTGTAAGCTTGAGAAGTGATGCTTTTGACCCGCATTACCGCTGAGTCGTACACGAGTGTATTTCCTATCTGCTGGTGACCCCGCCATTCACGAGGGTTAATACTTTGCCCCTTTCAGTTCCCTTTTGAAAGCTGATTTACCCCATATTTTCATCTCCGGTCGTGTCACTGGATCGTGAAGACCTGCTGATTAAAGTTCTTCATAATATGAAACGTAGACATTTTAAAGGTCCAGTCCGACAAATCCGTTTCCGACCCGTCACCCAAATAAATCAATTTTTTCCCCATGGTGAAAATGGAAAGAATCTAGGAAAAATCTTATTTCTCTAATCAATAATCATTATTTTTGGGAAATGGGTAAAGTAGAGTTTTTCAAAAAAATCTTGATTTTAAAGAGAGAAATTAAAATTCTTAAGCAAAATTATAAACTTTATACTGTAAGAAAAAAAATTTTGAATTATAAAGTAAAATATAAAAATTCTGGGTTTTTGAAGAAAAATATTTTATCCCTGAATTGCGAAGGAAAATATTTAAGTTCTCGGATTTGAACCGAAATATTAAAATTGTGAACTTTGAAGAGAAAAATTAAAATTTCTCGATTTCGACGCAAAATAATAAAATTCTGGATTTTCAAGTGAAATTTGAAATTTCTGGATTTTGAAGGAAATATAAAAAATTCTGGATTTTGAGGGAAATATTAAAAATTCTGAATTTTGAGGGAAATATTAAAAATTCTGGATTTTGAAGGAAATATTAAAATTCACGGTTTTGAAGAAAAATATTAAAATTCTGGATTTTGAAGAAAAATATTAAACTTTTGGATTTTAAAGAAAATATAAAATTCTGGATTTTGAAGAAAAATATTAAAAATTTTTATAGAAAAAAGATTAAAACTCAGGATTTTGAAAATTATTCGGGAAATTCTTGCAATGAAAATCCATTTCAATGGAAGTACCTATTGAGTGTTATCCTCTCATCTCTGGTTTATCATATACGTTCTGTACGTCCACCATAGACTCGTATATAAATACTTACAGCATAGTAGAGAAAAATTCACAAAATGATTCTGAAACGTCGATTTTCGTTATCAGCATAGTGCTTAACTACCTACCTAGAGTTGATAAACGTTCAAGGGTCATAGGTATAGGGGTAGAGAATTTCTGAAAAGGGCTGGTCTTATCGGCAACTGGCCACACCACCCCCAGGGGGTTGTGCGGAGACTATAATTATACAACGTCGACACCGGCGATAACGAATTTGACGAACTGAACCTAATGAAGCCCTCCACAGTCTGGTAGGCAGGGATCCTGATACGTTAGTGTTCTTGATCCTTACAGAAGATTGGTAAGAGATACTGAAAACACCATCTAGCTTGAAAAAGTAATTAGGTCATCAAAATCCCATGAACAGATAGCGTTCTGGGCATAGGGTGACATTTTTTCAATAGTTTTTCAACAAATTCGAAATACCGTTTTCAATTTCATCGTCCCGCCCGAATAAACTTGCAATATTGGATAACTTTGTACGAAAACCTAAACGGTTTTGAGGTTGGTCGATTTAGGAGTAGCAGGATAAAATCGGGGAGTCAGCGGATGAAGGGATGAAACACATAAAGTGAAGAAATAACTTCGTACCGCTCAGATGGAAGACGTGGGGTGAAACCTCGTCGTCAGATACACTGAAAAATTACCTCTCTCTCTCAGCCAATTCGGAACATTTTTTCCAGTGTTTCCTTCCAATGATTTCGCGTTATTTTGTGAGGCTGGTCGAGAAAAACTGTCGATGGAATTGCGTGTTCTGAACGTCGGCTGAGCTAAATTTTGTTCGGTCTATTTTCTAAAGATAATTTTTTGCACATTATTTTTCAAGAATTTATTTTTTTTATATATATTTCATCCAAAGTAATGTACATACCTATGTAATCGGATTTTAAGCCAGAATCCAAAATTCCAATATCTTTGAATTTTTGCCATCAACCTTTCAAGGTTTGTGGAATCCGAATTTCCATAAATACGATTTTTACCCAGAATCAATTTTTTCAGTCGTTCATGAATTGTTGAAATTTTGGGATGAATTTTGAATGTTTGTGGGAATTGGAAGAATTGTAATTTTTGTACTCTACAGTAGTATAATGATCACTGTTCGTGTTTCTTTCGATATGTACGGAGTATCAGCAACACAATTACGATATAATCTCGGCGATTTCCTCCGTGCATGAAAAAGTATAGCAAAATTCAAAAAAATTCACTCACTCAATTTTTTTTTCTCAATTTTATATTATAAAAACTCAGTTTTCAAGTGCCGTGTTAAAAGTAACTAATTTTGAAAAAGGCGCGGGATAAAATTTAACAACATTTTTGTTAAAAACAATGTTTTTTGACTGTCAACGATTCTTTGGAGAGCGAACGATGCGACGCGCGGATCAGTCGAAATTTGACTGCCGCAGCCCTTTGAACATACAATGAACAAACGCCCGAAAGCCAGTTGGTTTTGACAGTTGTAAGTTTTCGCCGAAACCCTTCAGTCGGTTAGTGAAGGCAACGTGCCAACGCTTCCGTGGTCAAAGTAAAAGTTCCTTTCAGAAATGTGTAACTTTTTTCATTCTTCGCGCCGCCAGGGGAAAAAATTCGAACCATTTCTTTCTCCGCGTCATTGGACAAGTTGAGGAAAAATATTGATTCTGCAGAATAAATAAAAAATGTATTAAGTTGTACGAGGGTCGTCGCATAAGTCGCTATTGTTTTAGAAAAATCGCGAGATGATCGGCCTGATAGCGAAGCACATCTTACTTTTGCAACGATCTACTTAGGCAGCGAAAATGTGGCGATGTTCGCCAATAAGTTTGTTATAAAAGTTGTTTGCTTACTATGGTCCTTGGTGTTTTCAAAATTGTATATTTTCGACTTCACTCAGCTTTCAATTTGATATGATAGAGGAATGAATCTAAAACGTACCTGGGAAATTAAACGTATGTACCTACCAATTGAACAAAGCGCAGAAATC
Organism: Nesidiocoris tenuis; assembly: GCA_036186465.1. Classification (NCBI taxonomy): domain Eukaryota; kingdom Metazoa; phylum Arthropoda; class Insecta; order Hemiptera; family Miridae; genus Nesidiocoris; species Nesidiocoris tenuis. The sequence goes on along the minus strand of AP028915.1, from coordinate 9,760,395 downwards.
TTATCCTCGGAGCAAAAAGTTCGGACGCATTTACCGTTCGGATTTTTCCGCTTTTATCCCGTCCCCATATTTGCATACCTATGTCTAGCGAAATATTTTCCTCCGATAACAACAGACAGTTCATCGGTGAAAGCTCTCAGAACAATCAAAGCTCAAGGGGTTTCTTTTCTTGTTCAGTTCGAGCCAATCTTGTTCAGTGGATATCGAAGATATTCGGTTGAATTGGAGAAAAAGGTTCGACACAAATTATCCTCCGTACAAATCGACGGAGTGAGTCGTGATAATTTTTAGTAATAACCATGATTAGAGGAAATTTTGAATTTGTATCCCTTACATGTTGGATAATAAAATAGACCGGTACGATTTCGAAAGGTTCTGCACCTGCCTAATCGGCCAAATGAGAGAAAATGGTAAAAAAATTTATGCTAGGACTTCAGCCGTGAAAATTGGCCCTAAAAATCAGATTGTGTCAAAGATTTTAGTCAATAAAACAATTATTTCTGACGACTCTTGTGACACGGGTATTGAGCCTGGTTGAAAAAGGTCGAGGGAAAATAAAACTCCATCACCAACAACTATCTTTAAACTTCTCACGACATATCCTGAAGGACCTATCCTTAAGGACCTATCCTGAAGATGACCTATCCTTAAGGGGTTACGACATAGAGCCCACATGACATCAAAATAGGTTAGGTATATTTTTAATGGAAATATAAGCTATTTAGTGCCATTCTGGCATAGGCAGTAATACTTTGTAAGAAATAAAAAATAAAAACAATAAACAACACCAAAGACACATCAAACGCGGCATTTTTTTCGATCGAGAAATATATAAATAAATGCACGAAAAACAAAATAACTTCTGTGATTGATTGGCAAATAATCCTAAGGAGCCACAAGACAGATCCTGAGCTGGTTTATGGAAGGTCCTATTTGAGTCTCCTTGAGGATGTTCAAAATTAGTCATACGAGAAATTCTATTCTATGATGGAAGTAGGTGTAACATAATTCACGGATCTGGGACAAGGTGAACAAATTTTCAGAGTTTCATAGGTCTACTTGGGGTAATTTTTGATGGCATGAAATTTTCCTTTTTACAGTAACAACGCATACGGTGCCGAGAAAAGGAATTGGGACGAAATCGATCGAGCTGGCTTCAGGAGCTTCCAGAAGAAGAATTTCGACGAAATTGACAGGGCGGGATTCACCAGTTTCGTAAAACGGCCCATGGACGAAATTGATCGCGCCGGTTTCACAAGGTTTGAGCCGATTTTATACTCTTGAAATCATACAATACTCTGGAGTTTTAAGTTTTCAGATCTAAACGAAAAAAGGTATACATTTTATTTTTTTTCAACAGATTTCAAAAGCGGCCGATGGATGAAATCGATCGCGCCGGGTTCACGCGTTTCGTCAAACGGCCAATGGACGAGATCGATCGGGCAGGATTTGATCATTTCGTCAAAAGAGAAACTGCGCAGAACACCAATGGCGATGAGCAATCTTCAGCTGGAGCACATCACTAGAGAACCCGAAAATCTTCCTTTTACCCAGGCAACCACGTAGAGACGTTTTGGGATTTCCTGAAAAAAAAAACACGGACCCATTGAGTTTTACATAATTCCGAAAAAGATGAGTTTTTAATTTTTGAATTTATGATATCAGATCACTAGTTATCCAGGAGTACCGTGTAGAGAAGTCACAATGGTAGACCATGGTAGCGTCAACCCGAATCTCAATCCAATAATTTTTAAGTACGTGAACGGTTTTTGACAAAAATGTCCCCAAAACGCGTGTTGAGAATTGACTATTGTGTTTGGAGAAATAAAAGACATGAAACGCCAGATTTATTCCTCTTCCCCTTCAACCAATCACTCGTATGTTGTAAGTAAACTCCTTTCTAAATGTGAGACTCTCGAAATCGAGAACGTAGTTAATAGGTTGTGGGTCATTCAAATCAATTAACGTTTATTGCAAAAAATCGATTATTTATATTGTAATGTTTAGGGGTGATCGCGTTTTTAGAAATCGATTGCCGAATATATTACTAATCTGCTATATAAATATGTTTGTTGATTTTACCAATTTTATGGTTGAATGGGATTTTCGAAAAGAAATTTATGTACAATAAATGTTGATATTTTTCGTCTATTTCTGTGGCAGCATCAATTGATTTGTGATTTACACCGATTACCTTGAATCCTTGGGATTTTTCGCATAGGTAATTCTGTGGGAAGAAAGTAGTTCTGGTGGTTGATCGTCTTGAGTGCAAGTTCACGGTCGGGCAGAAAGATTCGACAGTTGAATCTTCTACGGCCGGCAGTTGGGCGTGTCCAGCCGTCGTGCTCGCGTCTTTGATTGGATGAGGGCCGCACGACGGACACGCCGGCCCGCCGAGTGCCGCAAGCCGACGGGGCGGCTTCACGGTGGGTGGTAGCGGGTTGAGCCATTCGTGGATTCCCAGCTTTTCGACTTCTGTTGCAACTGAGCAAGTCTTTATGATTTCTGGGTGCCTCCATTACATTTTCAACCCGTTTGTGACTATTTCGACCCCAATTCATAGGTATAGGTCACTCCGGTGGCCCAAAAACTAAGACAATCAAGAGCTGACAATTATTTTTGAATGGCCCTTCTTAATTTCCTAAGGTGACGTTTCCCCTCGACCGAAGGGCTTTATCGACACGTTAATCAATAGTTAGCAAGAGAAGGCATAATATGGATATTATGCCCTCAGTACCTTCCAAATCTGTGTCCGGTGATTTGAATCAGATGGAAGGGCTTACTGGCCGCATTTTTTGGGTTTTGAAAATTTACTCGCTGCTCGGAAGTTTTCCGTTGAAGTGGAAAAATGGGGAGTTTTTATTTTCAATTGCATCCAGCTTGATTATGGCTCTTTTGTCAATAACGTTGATATTTTTGCTTTGCATGGGAGGGATTTTACATAATATAAACACTGTACACGATACTATTGGCACTGTCTGCTCGCTCAATACGACCGTTATAGCGGTAATGAATCTGGCTGTTTATTTTGCCAGAAAAGAAGCTTTTATTCAAAGCCTGACATCGATTTTTAAGGCTCATCATTACCTGAAAAGGCAACCGTTGAATGCCCCTAAAAAAATTCAAGTTTTCAGCATTATGCACCTGCTTTTCTTAGCTGGTAATATTACCCTGATCGTTTGGGGACAAAACATATTCAAGCCTAACGACTTTATATGCCCGCTGTTGTACTGCTTGCTTTTCAACCAACAAATAGGCATCCAAATCGTCTTCTCAATACTGACAAATCTTGTTGGAGAAACTCTGACGGCTATGGGTATGAATTTGAAACAACTCGACGATGAGAATGGTCGAATTTTGATAGAAAAATATATCGCTTCTTACGACAAGATCGTCGACGTCACTGAGACTCTCAACAGCTGTTTCGAGATCCAGCTCTTGCTGATTTTGGTCCGCAACTTCTCGACGACTATCAGCTATTTGATTTGGTGGTACTCTCAACAATACACGACCAGTTCAGCTGTTGTCAAGGCTCAGTGTTTATTGTACGAGCTGATGACGGTCGTCAGTATGGTCATCATGATATCAACTGTTGAATCTGTTTTGGTTGGGGTAAGTAACATCATGTGGCAATAAATTACAATATCAATTATATTCTGGACATTTGAGTCTAAGCTCTTGATCTGACAGTGTATACTAACTTCCTCGCAGGAATAATGCTACACATTCAAATAATATAATTCAAATAAATGCATAATTCATTCATAATTCAAATAAAAAATCATACTAGAATTTTATGTAATTTGCAAGGGTTCATTACATTTCCTCGAATAACGTAGGGTGTACTTAACACTAAATTTGCATTCGCAATCAACATTAACACACCGATGAAAGAAAACCACTCAAGGCCACTCTACAGAGTTCTGTCAGATCCTAATCATTGTGTTTATATTGGAGCGGGGTGACAATAAATTAATTTACCGCAAATCAGTCGCTTACGAATCCTCGCATCAGCCATGTCTTCGGAACAGGTTCAAAACATCTGGAGTTCACTCAAATTAGTGGCACCGTTCGGATGTTTCCCTATCCGTTGGGTCAAGGGGAAACCAGTTTTTTGGGGCGGACCCAGCATGACGATATTTATTTTGACTTGGCTCTCTTTCGTCCTATTAGTGGCGGTCAACGAATCAATCTGCCCGAACCACAACGATCCTTGCAGTTTGGTATTTGTAATCAACTTCTATGCAAATATGTTGATCATAGTTAATTTTATCACGCTGTTCGTAAATCGTGAACGTCTAGTTGCTGGCCTATCTTCAATCACTAAAACTCACCGGATCGTGTGCAGGGTACCGATCAAGGTACCGCTTCATTTCAATGTGTACATCGTACTTTCGCTCTTCGCATTTTTCGGCGTCGTCATCTTCCTGGCGGATCAGCGTTACGAGTTTATCAAAACCTTGCATTTGATGTGGTACTACGTCAAAATCAATTGCATATGCTTCATACCGATTGTATTCTGCATCCTCTTGGAAATCGCTGGCCAATGTTTTTCCGCAATGGAGCAACAGTTGCTACTCGTAGACGAATCTGATCGGCCACGCTTGATCGTTGCTTTAGTCGCCGTATACGACAAACTTGTCGACGATTCGATGGTCCTGAATAGATGTTTCGCAATGCAGATAATGCTGGTCTTGATTTTATACGTCAGCATCATTATCACCAATCTTTTCGAATTCATCTCGGGTTCCTTCACTACCGTTCGCCTTCAAGCCATGTTCATAATGTTTGCGGCCAAAGTCCAGCAGTTTGCCAGCTTGATTTTTGTCTTCTCGACTTGCGAATCCGTCACTGACAAGGTTAGTATGTCCCTATACGATGGTTGAGGCCAAATTTTCCATGTCACTGGGCTAAAAATTCTGAGCCTATTCTTATTAAGAGCAAACACAGCGCCAAAGCCGTTTTAGAGGATCTTCTCAGCTAGGCGATTGCCCAGTTTCAGTTTGAGTTCGAGTATGAGTTTCAAACTCAGTTGAAATCCAGTTTGAGTTTGATTTTCAGTTGGGGTTTGAGTTTCAGTTCGAGACTGAGAATTTACGTAGACGAAGTTAGAATTTCTGCTTCAGTTTGAAGTCTGCTTCAGTCTTTTTCATATACATTATCGGTCTTTTTCATATACATCGGTCTTTCTTTTTTATTCAGTCTTTTTCATATACATATATAGTATCACGTTGAGTTTGAGTTTTCGTTCGAATTTAGATTGAGTTTGAGCTTGAATTCTAGTTTCAGTGTGAGTTTTACTTTGAATTTCAGTTCGAGCTTGAGTTTCAGTTAGAGTTTGAGTTAGTTTTTTAAGTATCAACTTCTGTTTGAGTTCGAGCATGACTTTGAAACTCAGTTGAACTCCAGTTTGAGTTTGATTTTCAGTTGGAATTTGAGTTTCAGTTCAAGTCTGTGTTTGAGTTTCAGCTTCAGTTTGATTTTGAGTTTGGGGTTAAGTTCAAATCAAGTTTCAGTTCAAGTTTGAGTTTGAACGCCAGTTCGCGTTTGAGTTTCTCCTTCAGTTTGAGTTTCAATTTGAGTTTGCGTTCGAGTTTGAGATCGAGAACGAGTTAAAATTTCTGCTTCAGTTTGATTTTCAGTATAAGTTCCAGCTTGAGTTTGAGTTTTCGTTTGAATTTCAGATTGAGTTTGAGCTTGAATTCTAGTTTCAATTTGAGTTTAAGAATTGGTTTTACTTACTTCGAATTTCAGTTCGAGTTTGAGTTTCAGTTTCAACTTCAGTTCGCGTTTAAGTTTCTTCATCAGTTTGAATTTGAGTTTGCGTTTGCGTTATCAGTTTCAGTTTGATTTTCTGTATCAGCTTCAATTTGAGTTTGAGTTCGAGCTTGAGTTTGGGTTTAAGTTTCAACTCCTGTTTGAGTTTCAGTTTGAGTGTGAGCTTCTGTCATCAAAAATAGTTGGTCGGCAGCAGTTCTCACCGAAGTATTGAGCATTATCATTTCACAGTAAGTTGAAGACACTCGGGCTCATCATCCAGCTTTGCATCGTCGTCTTCGAGTTGGAATGCCCATACATGATACGACACGAAGTCTTGACATCTATTTCTCCATCAGGTGTCAAAACAATGAAGAATCTTATAGAAAACGTTTCAAAATGACACCGATGTTATCAAGAGACGAAACTATCAATGTCGACCAATCTATCGATCACCTCCGGTACTTTACATCACCAAATATTCAGAAACCAGTCGAAATGAACCCACCAGAGGACGAACTCTTCAAATGGCTGAAGATCATGTCTGTTTTGGGCGCTTTTCCGTTCAAAATGATCGACGGTCAGATCGTTCTTCATCTTCGTTGGGCGCTTCTGGCATTGACGATTTCCATCTCCACGGATATTTTGCACATTCATCAGTATTCCGTATGCGATGGTTGGTACTCGCGACTCCAATGTCGAATGATGATGATCGTCAATTCCAGCCTGATCGTCTTGACGACTGCGAATCTTTTGGGATTCATTTTGCGAAGGAAGACTCTCGCATGCTCCATCGTCTCGCTCCTGAAGATCCACCGGTCCATAGTTTCAGAACCATTCCGATTACCGATATCTATCAAGATACTGATTATCAACGGGATTGTTGTTTGCTCGGTTAACATGGTCTCTGACGTCCTATCATCGGATAACTTTGAAGACCTGGTCTACAGGATTGGATGGAGTTATTGCTGTTGCTACATTAACAGCATTGTCATCGTGTTTTTCATAGTGATCCAAATTCCGGAACGATGCCTGTCGGAAATGACGAAAAATTTGGTCAACACAGCGGAAGAGGAATTGAGCGTGTTTTTCAAGAGATACGTCGCCACTTACGACCGACTCGTCGATTACTCGAAAACGTTCAACAATTGTTTCGATATTCAATTGTTGGTTGCCATCGTCTACGCCATGATCATCAACGTTTGCAATCTGTACAGATTGATTTCATGTTTATTCGACAGCCTAGGCCCGATTCGAATGATTGCTTACGTTTGCTACGAGATCCAAGCGAATTCCGGTTTGGTGGCGATCTTCGTTTATTGCGAATCACTTTCGAGGAAGGTGAGGCGCATTTAAATTTTCATAAAACTACCTATCCTTTGTCGATTGTAGAGTGGCTTAACCCAGAAACATGATCTATGAAATAACGACTATGGGCCGTATTCAGATACGATTCTTTGCATAGGAGCCGTCCGATGCGCCAAATAGATTTTGCCCGTTTTATTGGTCAATTTCAAAAAAACGAACATTCCGTTCCCATAAAACCCGCATGGCATGGAGAAGATCATCGCAACCCGGGTACTGTCAATCGCAACCACAATTTTCGAGGTTCCAATTTCAAGGTTCTTCAAGGTTGCTGGCGAGGAATCCAATTTTTTAAACTTCAATAAATTCTTAGTTACCCTACCCCAAAATGGAGGATGATAATTTACAATGCCCACGCCACGCGAACGCAGCACCACATTTTTATACAAAATATATCAATAATTATAGATATATTTTGTATGAAAAATGTGTATAGATATATTTTGTATGAAAAATGTTTTTTAATTATAATTTAAAAAAAAATTTAAAAAATAAATAAAAAAAATTCAAGGTCAAGCGAAATAACCAATTTCGACGACATGGCTTCGTTCGTGTCAAGATACGGCATTACCATCAAAATCCAGGAAAAACTAGGTTTTATTTGTCGGTGAATTGGCCCTTTTTTTCTCCTACGTTTTTAACGCACGATGGAAAGAACGAATAGCTGAAAGGTTCATTGAAATGTTTGGAAAAGATAAGGAAAATTTTGGTTATTTTTCGAAGGTACACCTTAATAGCAGGGGGGAGCCATTGTTGTTGATTGGGCGAAGGTGCACCTTAATAGCAGGGGGAGGGGGGAGCCATTGTTGTTGATTGGGTGAAGGTACGATAAACAAAGAGCGATTGACGGAGGGTGTTTAGTTCTCCCTCCCACCCCTTAACGATGAGGAAAATTATGTCAACCTTCTGAGACCCAGTAGTGCCTCATTTTATTTTGGGAAATGGCGCTGCTCGAAAATTCAGTGGCTCGGGTTCTCGAGATGTTATCCATCTTTGGGGCGATCCCATTCCAGTGGAATAAGAGCGAACATATACTGCGCATGCGTTACTGTTTCTTAGCTATCGCTATAAATTTAGTAATGGCTATAAGATCTCTTTGTTTTGGGATTCGAACCGGCAGAACTGTTATTCGAAAAGTGTTACATATTCTATCTTATACGTTTACAACTGTGGCCGGAATTTCGAACCTATTTATGTACGTTCGGGATAAAGACGAGTTGAACAAATCGCTCAAGTCATTCGTGAGAATTCAAACCGCTTTAGGAAGCGAACCGATCAGAGCAACTTTCACGTTAAAAGAATCATGTGCCGTATTAATCATACCCATTTTATTAACGTCAGTTTGGATAATAAAGGAACCGTATTCTATACCGGTTTTTTTCATCTGGGGTTTACAGTTATGCAATCAAATTTCCCTCTACTTGATTTTTTGCATACTCATACAACTTCCTGGCCGATGTTTGGAGGGTTTGACAAACATTCTAAAAACATCCGGATCGCCCCAAATTTCAAAACTTATAGCAATTTATGATAAACTCGTTGATGTAAACACAACCTTCAACCGTTGTTTTGAAGTTCAATTATCTTTGGAATTGTTGTTCAACGTGTACCAAGTGATTGTTAATTTGTACCTTATTTTGAACGGAGCATACCAAAGTTATTATGATGTTATTTCTATGGTCGGATACATATTAACGTTGGTCTCGCTGACCGGTTGGCTATTCAAGAATACAGAGTCCGTCATGTCTAAGGTACAGATGCCCAGGAAGGTAAATTCGGTGGCAAAAATTCAAATATTGTTTCTCAACTGGATAAATTAGCAGGAAGTAAAGACAATTTCAAGAAAATCGTTAGGTACTCAACTTGTTCATGTCGAATTTTCTTGTTTCGACATTCGACGAATCAATTTATCCGGAACGAACTTTAATAAAAATAGTCGTCTGTCCAGTAAAAATGTAATTACTAGATTTTTGCTAGATTTCATTTTGATAGATTTCTAATTTTATTGGATTTTTCAGGCCAAGGCTTTCAACAAAGCGTTGTCGAACATAGCTCTGCAAAATGTGAAAGGCCAGTACGAGAAAAATGTAAGTAATGATTCAAAACACGAATAGAAAGATGCAGATTAATATCACAATAGAATGGGGAACAGACCAGATAGTTCCTTAGCTCCATCCTATTCAAAAACTAACCATTTATTCAAATATAGCAAGTTATTGCCAATGGATCAAAATAGTCATTGAGAAAAATAGAATTTCCCAAAAAAAGGAGGGTATTATGGACACCCCGGTGACAGTAATATAGAGATAGCTAAAAAAAATAACTACCTACTTAATAATGATAATTAACTTTACTGGTAGATATCTCATTTGAAGATATCAGATATCTTCATCGATTCCCGAAGCAATCAGCCTATTGGGCCCTAGTATCTAATTGATTTGCTCTTCTGATTGAAAACCAGATTTTTTCCTTTTGGACTTGGGTTTACAATGGGAATAAAATTTTATATTTCAGCCTCACATTACAATGCATTTTGTCGTTCGAAAGAACCTGAAGTTCTCAACGTATGGTGGCCTAACATTGAATTACCGACTTCTTCTTTCAGTGAGTACAATTTATAGAGAATTAATTACGAAAAATAATTGTGGAGAATTATTTAACCGATTTCAATCATTAGTTAAGACGCCTGAATAATTTCCTTGACGTTTGTAGTGAAACTGATCCCCGCTTATTTTATCAGTTAACAGCATCTTGCATCACTTACCTGATGATCCTTCTGCAGTTCAACGGCTCTCCCACTCGCCAAGAATGATTCGACTCCTAATGAGCAACGGTAGCGATCATGAAGTTCAGAAAACGTTAAAAAATCTGAAGAACGAATTATGCAGAACTCTTGTTCAGACGAATAAAATATTTCCCCCTGTGCACGTCGCCATTTCCATACGCACATCAATTCATCATCCATCGGATTTGATTGGCTTCGCTTACCTTCCAAGTTTTATCACCACTCACGCAGTTATGCCTACGAGGAAGTTGTCTTTTCTTATGCGTTCAACCACTGTAATAATGCACTTTTGAGAAAATAAATTTTTTTGATGCAAAACTTTGTTCAGTCATGTATGAAGAAAAACTATTGAAACCATTCCTTATCGAAAACAATTCGGGAAGGCGAGCAACACTGCCAGTCCATCGTATTCTCTTTTGGTTTTGTACGCGGGTTCCAAATCTATGCAGGAGAAAGTAACTGCCGATTAATGAGTTAAAGCTCACGTCCTGTCTTGAAGCCCTCCAAGCCCTGTCATGAAGCTCACGTCCAGTCTTGAAGCTCTCCAGGTCCTCTCTTGAAGCCCTCCGCGGACTGTCATGAAGATCACATCAGGTCTTGATAACCTCCACATCCTGTCATGAAGCCCTCCAGGTCCTCTCTTGAAGCCCTCCAGGTCTTCTCTTAAAGCCCTCCACATCCTGTCATGAAGCTCACGTCAGGTCTTGATAACCTCCACATCCTGTCATGAAGCCCTCCACATCCTGTCATGAAGCCCTCCAGGTCCTCTCATGAAGCCCTCCAGGTCCTCTCTTGAAGCCCTCCAGGTCCTCTCTTGAAGCCCTCCAGGTCCTCTCTTGAAGCCCTCCAGGTCCTCTCTTGAAGCCCTCCACATCCTGTCATGAAGCTCACGTCCAGTCTTGAAGCCCTCCAGGTCCTCTCTTGAAGCCCTCCACATCCTGTCATGAAGCTCACGTCCAGTCTTGAAGCCCTCCATGCCCTGTCATGAAGCCCTCCAGGTCCTCTCATGAAGCCCTCCAGGTCCTCTCATGAAGCCCTCCAGGTCCTCTCTTGAAGCCCTCGAGGTCCTCTCTTAAAGCCCTCCACATCCTGTCATGAAGCTCACGTCCAGTCTTGAAGCCCTCCAAGACCTGTCATGAAGTCGTTGTCAAATTATGAATGGAAAATACCGAATTCGAAGTATCAATGAGAATAGACTAGACTGAATGAGTTACTGACGAATGGAAGAATCAATGATACTCCACGAATAATTTGGGAATTTCATGAATAGTTTGGTGAAATTTAAAAATAAAAAAAAACCAAAATTTCAGTTGACACACCCAAAAGGAAACGTCAAAGTTAAAAAATGTTCGAATTAATAATCAACGGAAGGTTCCCCAGATCTACCCAAAATTAGATTAAACGACAATTTCATCTTTTACCATGCATTTCAGCCGTTCGTTCTCTTGGAATGCTGTCAGTTGCTCAATTAAAAGTGATCGTATCTGCTCAATATTTATATCTGCTCGATAATTTGATCGCAATCGAATGCCAGAAAAATATAATCGGAAATTTATATCAATGTCAACGTCCATGAACGGCTTTTCGCGATGGTAAAAAGGCGGAATATTGACTCAGCTTAAGCACACAGCGATGAGCCTGTTCAGCCCACCTGTGACCAATACGCTCGAATTTTTGTCCATTTTTGGTGCGGTCCCATTCCAATGGAACAAAGGAAAGCTGGTGCTCCGTTTGCGTTACAGTCTGGCCCTTATAAGCCTCACTATTCTCCTATTAGTCGAATGTTTCTACGAGAATTACGCCCACTCGAATCGAATTTATTTTGGTCTTCAACTTTTCATTTCTTTGTTCGCTATCTTCATGCCTGCTACATCGTTAGCAATATTTGTAAGGACAAAAGTTCAACTTGAGACATCGTTGAATTCGCTGGTGAAGCTGCATTTTGCTCTGGGCTTAGAGCCGATCCGAGTGGGTTTATTAGCTGAAATAATGTTCGCCATTTTGACCGTTTTGACAGGATTGTGCTCGGTTTGGGTTCTGCATTACGGCTCGGTGATATTCAAAATATCCAACGCTGTGGCTTGGAGTGGATTTATTCTGTACAGGGTCACTCTTTCAATGATTTTCTGCTTCTTCGTTCGAATTCCCGGCCAGTGTTTGGATGCAATGTCTTTGTTGCTGCAAAGAACGCAAAAAAGTCAAATTCCGATTGAAAAACTTGTCAACGTCTACAATAAGCTAGTCGATGATTGCGATGATCTCAATAGTTCTTTTGAAGTTCAGCTCCTGCTGAATTTAGCATACTCCTTGTCCCAGGTTATACTCAATTTATATACAATGGACGCATCGAATTTATTGAGTTTCCTGGCTGGAGTCGGTTCTGCCTTGATGGCATCCTTGCTTACCTGGTATCTATTCGTATGCTCGGAATCCGTCGTTTCGAAGGTAAGCAGTTATTCGAAAATTTCGAATTACCTATTATGATTACAAAATCGTGATTTCTTATTCGTATAATATAATAGGCCAATTTCGAATGAGCTGTTCAGGACGCCTCCAGATTTGGCTTTGTATTTGTGTGTTGTTGAGTATTTATTTCTGCGTGTATATTTGGTTAAAATGAGGTAGACGTTACTTCAATTTTTAAACATTTGTAATGCAGTTAATGCATTTTCCATGCCTTTTGGCTCCCATATAATATATTCATTATAATATAATATTATTATTATTATATAATATTATTATAATGAAGTCGAGCAATAATTTTAATCATCAACAAAGTAAGGTTATACAAATAAACATTTTTCTTATCCACTCACGGTTTTCTGCTGGTTTTTTGCAGGCAAAACTCTTCAACAAGATCTTGTCAAACGTAGCCCTGAAAAGTAACGGGCGAAGTGAAAATAACGTGGGTTTTTTTCTGTAATTTATCCCTATTCATCTCAAAATCACTCGCATTAACATTTTCTAGTAAACAAATAATATTTCTAGCGCATGCAGCCCAGAGTTTTTATTAATTTTTAAATGCCAAGTGTAACTTTTATTTTTCCAGATTCGGACAAGTTCAGGGGATCTTTTTGGGCTGTGGAATTAATGCAATATTGATTACCCTCACTATACTTCAAGCATACTTTTTTATGGGAAGAATGGCAAGAAATCGGATGCTTAATGAGAATGCTATACTTTTTCCAGTTCCCACTAACGATGCATTTTATCGTCGGGAAGAAGTTGAAATTCCAAGCGTACGGTGGTCTGGTATTGAATTATCGCCTTCTCCTATCAGTAAGGGAAATCTGATCTGTTTTACTTGGAATCGCAGTTACAAGTGCGCATGTACAAGTTTAACTTTTTTCCTCCATGCCTACGAAAGTTGCTAGTCCATCTTTCCCACAATGAATGTCATACAATTTAATTTTATACGGGATGATGTATTTGATTTGTCCAAAATTGGCCTACACTATATTGCAAAATTGAAAAAAACATGTACTAAAATAATTTAAATCATTTTCCAATGCAATCCAATCATGTAACAAAGAGAATAATTTAATTTGTGAAAAAATTGAAAATGTAGTACCTGCACTAATAGATGCAGCTTGATCGTTTTATGACGTATTTTGCGCAATTTCTTTCATGACCTCACCCCACGTCGTATCAATGTTTTTTTCAGATAACTGCATCTTGCATCACGTACCTAACGATCCTGCTCCAGTTTAACCAAACCTAAAAGATTGACCGAGTTCAGCCATATCTAACGCGTTGGATGATGCGATCGCAGGACCCCAACATTGAAAAACATGAATTTGGGCGACTAGCAGTGATGAATAGAATGAATGATGAAGTTCCACTGCATAAATTAGCTCTTTTTTGAGTAATACTTATTGGTACATTGTAATATAATATATTATATTGTATCGGTCATTTAATCATCTTCCTCTTCGGCTAATAATAATCATAATGTCAAGTTCCGACCGAAATTTGAGTCTGAAAAGCAATTAAATTTTCAAATTTTCCCAGAAAGAGCCAATTCGAAGCCCTAGATTTCAGAGACCGTAGGTTCAAGTCGAAGTTTACCAAAAATCAAAGGGTAATCGACTGATTAAAAAACCTATTTCGTCATGCATGAAAGAAACCTTGGCACATGAAAGACACCTTATGAAATTCGCCAATAGTAGATGAAAGCATCTATGACGGGAGAAAGAAGCCTATTATGGTTGAAAGACGAGCAAGGCAAATGGAAGACAACTATGACAGGGAACAGACTAAGTGCCCAGATCATGCATATTGGTAAATTGAAGGGTAGATGAAGTAGTATAGTTTTTATCCTGGTTATAGTCCTCATTCCAATTCATGGTTTAATAAGAGTTATTTACACTTTTGGCTTGTGAGTAGGGATAATCTCATTGCAAGTAGGTACATACCTGTAAACAGAAACTACCAAACAGTTTGTTTGAGAGCACTTGAGCAACAAAATGACATTTTCCAAATTTCATGACGAGATTACGAGCGAGGTAATCGGCAACTGATTTTATTTTTATAAGTTATTATCGATCACGAAATTCCCGAAATAGTCACACCTCAGAAACTTTCCCTTTTCAACGGCAGTAAACGAAGAGCTCTCACTGAATTGGTTGATGAAGCAAATAGCCAAGAGATGATTGTATTTGCCGATGGATCGCTTTCCAGTGGTCAAGCATCACCTTCGATATTCTCCACTCCACTCACTGTATTTGCACTGTGTTGCCGGAGGAGGATGAAAACCTTTCTCGGATTTCTTCCATCCTACGGTACAGCAAAATAAACCAGTGGTGCGTAGATAACACACAATACTTCCATATTTTGAAACGTAAAAGTGCGACACAATTTGATCGTATTTTGACTGCTTTTAAGGGTCTTTGGGTCAAAAATATCAAAAAATTCAATTTTAAAATTTTAAAATTCGCCCAAAATGAAAAAACGCTACATTTTTGGAATGTAAAAAATATCCACATATTCTGCAAGGTAAAACAAAGATTTTAAGACCAAGAACGCTCAAATCGGTTCATTTTTGTGGCCGGAAAAAAATAAAATAGAAAACACTAAAAATGCAAATATATCGGAAGTACTGTGCGTTATCCAAATTCCGATTAAACAGGGTGTTAGGTCTTGCCGAGACAAACATTTCAGTTCAAGAAATTTGAAAAAAGGTTGAGAAATGAGGGAGTTATGGCCATTTTTGTAAATGACCACAGACGGACAGACGGACAGACGGACAGACGGACGTAACGGACGTAACGGACGTAACGGACACACAGACACTTGTTCAGGAAGTGATTCTGAGTAAATGTGTATAAGAAAAAGTTTATTCTGAAGCTCCGTTCCGATTCTCGATTTTAGGACGATCACAATACTTCCATTTACTCTGTAAATATGGAAGTAAAAAGCCAGGATCGAAAATTTTGTTTAAGATAAGCTCGTCGCAAGCCATCCAGGTCCTCTCGATTGCAGGATTGGGAAACCAAGAAACCGTGATGAGACGTTTTTTAAAAAAATCCCTCCTTGTTGTAGAGGTTTCCCTGCTTCCACCCACCAGCTCACACCGAGCCGATTTGTGCTATTTTAAGATGTACCTACAAGCGCTTGCAACCTAATTCAAGTTCAAATTGCATTTTTTTTTAGTTGACCGTCAAGAAGGCGTTGCGCCGAAACACGTAGAACTGTAAAAAAGTAAAGTAAACCGCCGTTCCAGCCTTTGGCTTTTTGCCCGAAACCGAAGTTGTCCCGGCGTGCCCTGCCGCCCTCGAGAAGAGGGTCGGGAAACTCGTAGAACAGCTGCATCCAATATTTGGAGGAAAATGCATTGAACGAATCAAATGAATGAAGACATTTGCCCATTGGTCATATTCGGTCTTATTCGCTGAATCGTCTGCATACTTGGCCGTGAAAAATGATACAAAAGTCATCGGGACTACAATTCTTCCTCCCACGCTTCGCTGTTGTGCCAGTTTTGCTTTCCAAGATGACGGATGGGTCTACCCCATTTGCCTCCATTGATTTGCGAGGGCTCGTCACGCGAATGAAGAATGGCTCCCATTCAAAAGAAGTGTTTCCATTGAAGAATCCTCAGTGGCTTGATCATTCATAAAACGGCCAGCCTTGAAAAGCTACGAAAGGATTTCTGAGTAAAACGGACCTTCCGAAACATCGGTTAGTCTGATTGGGGGTAAGTATGATTACCTGTGCAATTTTTACTTCCATATTTACAGAGTAAATGGAAGTATTGTGATCGTCCTAAAATCGAGAATCGGAACGGAGCTTCAGAAAAAACTTTTTCTTATACACATTTACTCAGAATCACTTCCCGAACAAGTGTCTGTGTGTCCGTGTGTCTGTGTGTCCGTTAGTCCTGTTAGTCCGTCTGTACGTCCGTCCGTCTGTCCGTCTGTGGTCATTTACAAAAATGACCATAACTCCCTCAATTCTCAACCTTTTTTCAAATTTCTTGAACTGAAATGTTTGTCTCGGCAAGACCTAACACCCTGTTTAATCGAAATTTGGATAACGCACAGTACTTCCGATATATTTGCATTTTTAGTTTTTTCTATTTTATTTTTTTCCGGCCACAAAAATGAACCGATTTGAGCGTTCTTGGTCTTAAAATCTTTGTTTTACCTTGCAGAATATGTGGATATTTTTACATTCCGAAAATGTGACGTTTTTACTTCCATATTTACAGAGTAAATGGAAGTATTGTGATCGTCCTAAAATCGAGAATCGGAACGGAGCTTCAGAAAAAACTTTTTCTTATACACATTTACTCAGAATCACTTCCTGAACAAGTGTCTGTGTGTCCGTGTGTCCGTTAGTCCGTCTGTCCGTCTGTGGTCATTTACAAAAATGGCCATAACTCCCCGGCCCAAAATCCCGGTTACGGTTACGATGAAAATTTACGGATACGATCGTAAATTTATCCAAAAAGTCCGGTTACGGTCGTAAATTTGACGAAAATTTCCGGTTACGATCGGAAATCCAAAGAAATTTTCCGGTTACGATCGGATTCGATCCGAATACGACCGGACTACTCCTGATTACGATCGGACTTCTGCCGATTCCGGCCGGACTCTCGCTGGTTCCGGCCGGACTCCTGCAGGCTCCGGCCGGACTTCTGCTGGTTCCGGCCAGATTGAGACCGTCTTCGGCCGCAATTGCTCCGATTACGACCGGAGGCTTCTCGCATTCACGATCTTTCCTCGCACATTACGATCAGACTTCCTCCCATCCTTGACCGCTCTCGATCTGCATCACTCCGAACACGCACAGCAGTTTTACACCGAAACCTTGGTTTCCCATGGAATTCTGTATTCTTGTGCCATTGCGAGAGACGTGCCAAACGCCATGATGTTGACCTGCTCCCATGGACCTGGGAGGAACGTGCCATCATGGTCTCTCACAAAGGCATGGTCTCTCACAATTACGGCCGTCACCGGAATCCGAGACTCCGGTCGTAACCGTAATCGGGTATTACGGTCGTAAACGAAACCCGTACCTGGACCGTAACCGGAGCGCACACCGGATACGTGCCCAATTTACGGGAGTAACCGGAAACTATTGCCGGACCCGTAACCGGACTGCGCGATCGTAACCGGGACCGTAACGGAAGCCGTAACCGGAATTTTGGGCCGGGGGATCCCTCATTTCTTAACCTTTTTTCAAATTTCTTGAACTGAAATGTTTGTCTCGGCAAGACCTAACACCCTGTTTAATCGGAATTCGGATAACGCACAGTACTTCCGATATATTTGCATTTCTAGCGTTTTCTATTTTATTTTTTTCCGGCCACAAAAATGAACCGATTTGAGCGTTCTTGGTCTTAAAATCTTTCTTTTACCTTGCAGAATATGTGGATATTTTTTATGTACCGAAAAACTGGCGTTTTTTTATTTTGGGCAAATTTTGAAATTTGAATAATGAATTTTTTGATATTTTTGACCTATACACCCTTAAAACCAGTCAAAATATGATCAAATTGTGTCACAATTTTACGTTCCAAAATATGGAAGTATTGTGTGTTATCTACGCACCACTGGTTTCATTTTGGGCGAATTTTAAAATTTAAATAGTAAATTTTTTGATATTTTTGACCTAAACACTCTCAAAAGCAGTCAAAATATGATCAAATTGTGTCTAAATTTTACGTTTCAAGATATGGAAGTATTGTGTGTTATCTACGCACCACTCAACTCAACGCAGGAAAACACAATTCCGTTTGAATATTGGTCGAGAGCCGACTCTCCCGCCATGGAGACGCGCCGCGCTGCCGGAACCCGAGCCGGGCGGTGCCGAGCCGGGCAATCCGAGCACTTTGATCAACGATTTTACTAGCCGCCCGGACCAGCATGGCGGAAGTTCGGACCAGCCGCCCGGCACGGATCAGCGCTACGATTCCGAGAATCTACCACCCGCGCGCATGTTCGTTTGTGTAATATCATGTTCGGCTATCCTGCTAGTGCGAATCGCCTGTTCGCGGCCTCAGTCTTCCGCCGTGTTCCCTCCGGGTCGGTCGCGTCGCGCTCGCGTAAGTAAATTTTCCTTTTTGCCCCCCTAGGATAGGAAAAAACACTTCGAAAAATATTTTACATAGAAAAACTTCGTTTCTAATTGTCCTTTTTCTGATTTCCTTCTTCCTCAGTAAGACCTATCACCCTGTTGAATCGAAATTTGAATTACTCGCAGTACTTCCGATAAATTGGCACTTTTAGCGTTTTCAATTTTATTTTATATCCTGACCACAAAATTGAACCGATTTCAGCGTTCCTAGTCTTAAAATCTTCGGTTTAGACTGCAGAATACGTTGGTGTTTTTCATGTTCCGATAACGTTTCCTATTTTCAGGCGAGTTTTAAAATTTGCATTATGAGTCCTGGTATTTCTGAGCCATAAAGCCTCCAAAGTAGTAAAAATGTGATACAATCGTGTCGAAAATTTGCGAATCATAATATGGAAGTATTGTGTGCACCACTGGTTTGAGTGAAGGTTTTCGATAATTCAATTACCGATTATTTCGGTCATTTCTGCGTGAAAGCAAGTGAGTTCGGCATAGTGCGGGCTTAATATCGATAATAAGTTAAGAAAAATGCCATTGTTTTCGCCCGTTAACCGAATTTATCCCGAATTTTACAGAATTTTTCCGATTTTATCGGAGAGAGGGTCGGAGCTAGTTAGGGCATGTCGCTCTAGTCTCATAGCTTAATATGTACTTTGGCACACGGCGGTCATTGCCTTGCCGCCTCGGGCGGACTGGTTCCAGCGTGTTGAGGGCGATGAGGGTGCATAGCGCTGCGTCTACGGAAAAAATAGTCGGCGACGCATCGCCGCGTAGACGCAGCGCCGCGCTCCCGGATTTCGCCAGTGGAGCGGGGCCGTGTAAATTGAATTGTGCCCTCGCTAATCGATGCTATCGATAGTTTGTGTTTGTTATTCAACAACAAATCTTTGTAATCGCCCAAGTTTCAAATAATTTTAAAATTTTCCGTAGGTAGGTACTATCACGATTATTTCTCATTATCCGAAAATTTCTTTCTACTCCGACTGGTTTATTTCTTGGTAAGAAAAGAGTTTTGGTAAATTTCTTGGACTTTTGTTGTTAATAATAAAGATAAATAATATAAATGTAAATATAATATAAATAAAGGTAAATAAAGATAGATTGGTCAATTTGATAAAAAATAAAAATAATATTAATAAAGATGAATAATATAAATATAAATAAAATATAAATACATAAATAAAGATAGTCTTGGTAAATTTCTTGGACTTTCGTTGACCTATCGATAGTATTGGTTAATTTCTTGGACTTTCGTTGGTAAATAAAGATAATAATATAAATAAAGGTGAATTAAGATAGTTTTGGTAAAGTTTTGATAAATAAAGATAGTTTTGGTAAATTAAGATAAATAATACAAATATTTATAAATATAATCTAGAATAATAAAAGCAAGACTTACACATAGTGTAATGTGTCTGTCTGTCTGACCGAGCTCTCCAGCCAAATCTATCGCACGCAGGGACCTGGAAATTTTTACACGGAAGCACAAAGGGGCTGGCCACCAGACCTCGAAGCCCGATTTTCGATTTTCAAATTAGATAAATTTGAATTTTTTTTTATTTAAACAAAAATGACCTGTTCTTATTTAAACTAATTTTTCAACGGATTGTTTCTTTCTATCGCACAACACAACCCAACCCAACCCAACCCAACCCAACCCAACCCTACCCAACCCTACAAAACCCTACCCAACCCTACCCAACCCTACCCAACCCTACCCAACCCTACCCAACCCTACCCAACCCTACCCAACCCTACCCAACCCTACCCAACCCTACCCAACCCTACCCAACCCTACCCAACCCTACCCAACCCTACCCAACCCTACCCAACCAAACCCAACCCAACCCAACCCAACCCTACCCGACCCTACCCGACCCTACCCGACCCTACCCGACCCTACCCGACCCTACCCGACCCTACCCGACCCTACCCGACCCTACCCGACCCTACCCGACCCTACCCGACCCTACCCGACCCTACCCGACCCTACCCGACCCTACCCTACCCTACCCGACCCTACCCTACCCTACCCGACCCTACCCGACCCTACCCGACCCTACCCGACCCTACCCGACCCTACCCAACCCAACCCAACCCTACCCAACCCTACCCAACCCTACCCAACCCTACCCAACCCTACCCAACCCTACCCAACCCTACCCTACCCTACCCTACCCTACCCCACCCTACCCAACCCTACCCTACCCTACCCTACCCAACCCAACCCAACCCAACCCAACCCCCAAGTTGAGTTGAGTTGTGTTGAGTTCCCCGTCGATAGAAAGAAACAATCCGTTGAAAAATTAGTTTAAATAAGAACAGGTCATTTTTGTTTAAATAAAAAAAATTCAAATTTATCTAATTTAAAAATCGAAAATCGGGCTTCGAGGTCTGGTGGCCAGCCCCTTTGTGCTTCCGTGTAAAAATTTCCAGGTCCCTGCGTGCGATAGATTTGGCTGGAGAGCTCGGTCAGACAGACAGACACATTACACTATGTGTAAGTCTTGCTTTTATTATTCTAGATTATATTTATAAATATTTGTATTATTTATCTTAATTTACCAAAACTATCTTTATTTATCAAAACTTTACCAAAACTATCTTAATTCACCTTTATTTATATTATTTATCTTTATTTACCAACGAAAGTCCAAGAAATTAACCAATACTATCGATAGGTCAACGAAAGTCCAAGAAATTTACCAAGACTATCTTTATTTATGTATTTATATTTTATTTATATTTATATTATTCATCTTTATTAATATTATTTTTATTTTTTATCAAATTGACCAATCTATCTTTATTTACCTTTATTTATATTATATTTACATTTATGTTATTTATCTTTATTATTAACAACAAAAGTCCAAGAAATTTACCAAAACTCTTTTCTTACCAAGAAATAAACCAGTCGGAGTAGAAAGAAATTTTCGGATAATGAGAAATAATCGTGATAGTACCTACCTACGGAAAATTTTAAAATTATTTGAAACTTGGGCGATTACAAAGATTTGTTGTTGAATAACAAACACAAACTATCGATAGCATCGATTAGCGAGGGCACAATTCAATTTACACGGCCCCGCTCCACTGGCGAAATCCGGGAGCGCGGCGCTGCGTCTACGCGGCGATGCGCCGCCGACTATTTTTTCCGTAGACGCAGCGCTATGCACCCTCATCGCCCTCAACACGCTGGAACCAGTCCGCCCGAGGCGGCAAGGCAATGACCGCCGTGTGCCAAAGTACATATTAAGCTATGAGACTAGAGCGACATGCCCTAACTAGCTCCGACCCTCTCTCCGATAAAATCGGAAAAATTCTGTAAAATTCGGGATAAATTCGGTTAACGGGCGAAAACAATGGCATTTTTCTTAACTTATTATCGATATTAAGCCCGCACTATGCCGAACTCACTTGCTTTCACGCAGAAATGACCGAAATAATCGGTAATTGAATTATCGAAAACCTTCACTCAAACCAGTGGTGCACACAATACTTCCATATTATGATTCGCAAATTTTCGACACGATTGTATCACATTTTTACTACTTTGGAGGCTTTATGGCTCAGAAATACCAGGACTCATAATGCAAATTTTAAAACTCGCCTGAAAATAGGAAACGTTATCGGAACATGAAAAACACCAACGTATTCTGCAGTCTAAACCGAAGATTTTAAGACTAGGAACGCTGAAATCGGTTCAATTTTGTGGTCAGGATATAAAATAAAATTGAAAACGCTAAAAGTGCCAATTTATCGGAAGTACTGCGGGTAATTCAGTGCCCAGTGGGCCGTGTAAATTGAATTGTGCCCTCGCTAATCGATGCTATCGATAGTTTGTGTTTGTTATTCAACAACAAATCTTTGTAATCGCCCAAGTTTCAAATAATTTTAAAATTTTCCGTAGGTAGGTACTATCACGATTATTTCTCATTATCCGAAAATTTCTTTCTACTCCGACTGGTTTATTTCTTGGTAAGAAAAGAGTTTTGGTAAATTTCTTGGACTTTTGTTGTTAATAATAAAGATAAATAATATAAATGTAAATATAATATAAATAAAGGTAAATAAAGATAGATTGGTCAATTTGATAAAAAATAAAAATAATATTAATAAAGATGAATAATATAAATATAAATACATAAATAAAGGTAAATAAAGATAGTCTTGGTAAATTTCTTGGACTTTCGTTGACTTATCGATAGTATTGGTTAATTTCTTGGACTTTCGTTGGTAAATAAAGATAAATAATATAAATAAAGGTGAATTAAGATAGTTTTGGTAAAGTTTTGATAAATAAAGATAGTTTTGGTAAATTAAGATAAATAATACAAATATTTATAAATATAATCTAGAATAATAAAAGCAAGACTTACACATAGTGTAATGTGTCTGTCTGTCTGACCGAGCTCTCCAGCAAATCTATCGCACGCAGGGACCTGGAAATTTTTACACGGAAGCACAAAGGGGCTGGCCACCAGACCTCGAAGCCCGATTTTCGATTTTTAAATTAGATAAATTTGAATTTTTTTTTATTTAAACAAAAATGACCTGTTCTTATTTAAACTAATTTTTCAACGGATTGTTTCTTTCTATCGACGGGGAACTCAACACAACTCAACACAACACGACACGACACGACACGACACGACACGACACGACACGACACGACACGACACGACACGACACGACACGACACGACACGACACGACACGACACGACACGACACGACACGACACGACACGACACGACACGACACGACACGACACGACACGACACGACACGACACGACACGACACGACACGACACGACACGACACGACCCGACCCGACCCGACCCGACCCGACCCGACCCGACCCGACCCGACCCGACCCGACCCGACCCGACCCAACCCAACCCAACCCAACCCAACCCAACCCAACCCAACCCAACCCAACCCAACCCAACCCAACCCTACCCAACCCTACCCAACCCTACCCAACCCTACCCAACCCTACCCAACCCTACCCAACCCTACCCAACCCTACCCAACCCAACCCAACCCAACCCAACCCAACCCTACCAAACCCTACCAAACCCTACCAAACCCTACCCAACCCTACCCAACCCTACCCAACCCTACCCAACCCTGCCCAACCCTACCCAACCCTACCCAACCCTACCCAACCCTACCCAACCCTACCCAACCCTACCCAACCCTACCCAACCCTACCCAACCCTACCCAACCCTACCCAACCCTACCCAACCCTACCCAACCCTACCCAACCCTACCCAACCCTACCCAACCCTACCCAACCCTACCCAACCCTACCCAACCCTACCCAACCCTACCCAACCCTACCCAACCCTACCCAACCCTACCCAACCCTACCCAACCCTACCCAACCCTACCCAACCCTACCCAACCCTACCCAACCCTACCCAACCCTACCCTACCCAACCCTACCCCACCCAACCCCCACCAAACCCAACCCACCCCACCCAACCCAACCCAACCCAACCCTACCCGACCCTACCCAACCCTACCCAACCCTACCCCACCCTACCCTACCCAACCCTACCCAACCCAAACCCAACCGAACCCAACCCAACCCAACCCTACCCAACCCTACCAAACCCTACCCAACCCTACCCAACCCTACCCAACCCTACCCAACCCTACCCAACCCTACCCAACCCTACCCAACCCTACCCAACCCTACCC
Organism: Nesidiocoris tenuis; assembly: GCA_036186465.1. Taxonomy (NCBI): domain Eukaryota; kingdom Metazoa; phylum Arthropoda; class Insecta; order Hemiptera; family Miridae; genus Nesidiocoris; species Nesidiocoris tenuis. The sequence continues at coordinate 9,736,200 of AP028915.1, read as the reverse complement.
AACCCTACCCAACCCTACCCAACCCTACCCTACCCTACCCTACCCTACCCTACCCAACCCTACCCAACCCAACCCAACCCAACCCTACCCAACCCAACCCAACCCTACCCAACCCTACCCAACCCTACCCTACCCAACCCTACCCAACCCTACCCCACCCTACCCCACCCTACCCCTTCCAACCCCACCCAACCCAACCCAACCCAAACCAACCCAAACCAAACCAACCCAACCCAACCCAACCCAAACCAACCCAAACCAACCCAAATCAACCCAAACCAACCCAAACCAACCCAAACTAACCCTCAACTCAACTCAACTCAACTCAACTCAACTCAACCCTCAACTCAACTCAACTCAACTCAACTCAACCCAACCCTCAACTCAACTCAACTCAACTCAACTCAACTCAACTCAACTCAACCCAACCCTCAACTCAACTCAACTCAACTCAACTCAACCCAACCCTCAACTCAACTCAACTCAACTCAACTCAACTCAACCCAACCCTCAACTCAACTCAACTCAACTCAACATTTCTTTTATAAATTTAAAAAAGACCTGTTCTTATTTAATCTAGTTTTTTAACAGATTGGTTCTTTTTATCGACGGGGAATGTTAGATGTGTTGGGGGGGGGGGAAGAGAGAGAGAGACAGTCTACCTAATTACTTAATCAATTAATCACAATTTTTTTGACACGGGCAACGCCGGGCGGTTACAGCTAGTATAAAAATAAAGGTAAATAAAGATGGTTTTGGTAAATTTCTTGGACTTTCGTTGACCTATTGATTATTTTGGTTTATTTCTTGGTAAATAAAGGTAGTTTCGGTAAATTTCTTTTTTCACACTGACTCCCTTGCTAATTTGGACTACCGTTGACCTAGTGATAGTTTTGGTTTATCATTCAGTATTAATAAATCTTCGTAATCGTCCAAGTTTCAAAAAATTTTACCTTTTTTCGCATTCAACTGTAACTGTAAAGTAGAATTTGATTATTATATTATTATTATTTATACATTATTATTATATTAGGTATATATTGTTTCATATTATTATGGCATACTACAGATAATACATTGTATCATTACTTATATAGATTACCTATTATAATATTATTTTTATTATTGCCAACCTATCTATTATTTTATTATTAATTAATAGTTCAATACTTAGTTAATTATTGTGTCTCTAGCTCGGTGTACTGATATCTATGGTAAGATTTGGTATCTAGCATGGTTTTTTGGGTCATCCAGATCCAGAATGAGGACAAATATCTTTTTTTTAATGAAAGATTCCAAATAATTTGGAAATTTAATAAGATCATTAATCAGCATCATTATTAAGACCCATTAATCAGCGTAAATGCTGTCTTCTTGATTTATTTCTATTTTTAAGGACTTCAGGTAATCATAGTAGGGAATTGAAAAGCGTTTTTCGTTTTTTAGGTTGAGTAAAAATTTTCACGTTCAAATATATTATTCTGTCGACCTATCGATAGCATCGTACTATCGATATTAAGCCAGCACTATTCCGTAATAATAATTCCACGAAATCTCGGATTCGATGAATATAACCGACAATTTTTTGCAAAATACTCATTTCATTTTCTTACCGTCCCGTTTCGCTCGTTCCGATTCGCGTCCGTCCGATTTCTCGTGCCGGTTGAGGGAACAACAATTTTTAAATGGTTCTGTGTTGTGTCGCTGTGTTGTGTTGTGTGGTGGATTTGCTTTGGACTTTGTGTCTGCCGCCCTGGTAACGCCACAAGTCAAGATTCCATCGGTTCGATGAAAGTAAGTGCTAGAATAGTGTCGAAAATCTTTCATCCTATGCTCGTTCTGGCGCATTCCTATGCTCGTGGCTGTCGTTTTCATAATCAACTTGGAAATTCAGATTTTTTTATGATTGAGATTTTCATCTTACATTTTTATGAACTCGTCCTCGCTGTAGTCTACAGCTAATCCAGTGTAGTAAGCAATATTTCTTTCTCTCGATTTTATTCAAAATTTGACGTCTAACCGCAATGCTTCTTCTTGTTTGTTGCAGGTGTGATCAAGTGCCGTGTTTATTCTCAAGGGAGTGCAATTCCAAACATTTGATCAATATTAGTAGATGATTACGTTAGGTTTGAAAATTTCGGTTTGGTGTTCATCTGATCAAACTTCAAAGTTCAAAAAGTTTCAATTCCTGACTGGAGCCTTTGACAATTGAGTCGGTAGGTATTTCTTTGCTTTAAATTTTCACCATAGAAAGCAATTCGACACAAAAGCTTTGAGTAAAACCTAGTTGTTAGAAAAATTCAAAAATCCCTTAAATTCGTAATTTGAACTGTTTTATGGATTTTTTCTTCTAAAATCAAGTTTTTTTTTTTTGACAAAAAAAGTGTCGTGCTGTGGAAACATTCTGTGGTTCGAGAAGTGCAACACCTCGGAGTATGCAGCCGGAGGACATCGGCCAACGAGGAGCGACGCGGCCAAACGTAAGTTACCATTAAATGATAAATTTTATCATTTTAGATAAATTTATGATTTATATCACTCTACTTCTATTATTTTTGCTTCCCTGAAGCAAATGGAGCTTTAACGGATTTTCCATTTTTTTGTTACAGGTATGTCCGAACTTGTCTGCGTTTGGTCCAAAGGTAAGAGTTTTTCACTTGAAATCGAAGAGATGCATGGCTTACGAACGAAAAATAGGTAAATAGGTAGGTATTGTAGTGAAGGATCCCCACATTTTGGCACTTTATCGACCCGTTACATTCCCATAAACTAGAATTTCGCGTTTTTTATTATCCCGTGTCCTGTCCAGTTTTTCTTGACATTTCTGAAGTGTTTCTCGAAAAGTCTTCGCGATTTATAGTGACTCGGGTTTCTCCTGATGTTCGAGCGTTCAATTAAGTCGTGGGAATAGGTAAGTACGATTCATTAAAAAAAATGCCAATTATTAGATACAAAAATTACCTTGAATAATTTTTTGTGCTTTGAATATCCACACTGTTCGTAATCATGTTACGGCCATCGATCAGAAATTAGGCTGTAACTCGATCGAAAATTCACTATTTGTTTTCACACAATGTCATTGCAGTGATGGACAATACTACAACTATCCATAACATCTTCGGGCTGAGGATTCAAATAATTTCGACCGAACTTCAGTAAGTAAGTTGTATGTAAGTTCGATTGGTCGTCAGTTTATCAAAATCATCATATTATATTACTGTGAGTATAAGTACCTATGAGTATGAGTACTTCAATTTTTTGAAATTTTTGATTTTTGTTAAATAATATTTATTTAAATGAATAATAAAAAATATTTATTTTTAATTAATATTTATTTAAATAAATAATAAAAAGTATTTATTTTAAACAATATTAGTTATAATAATATTTATACTTGTATTGCAGATTATGCGATAAGGAAAAGTCAAAGCAAGGTGCTCCTTTTTGGGATTCTCCAATGTTTCCGACAACTTCAAGTCATATTTCACACTGTCTGGCGCCGGAGGGTGAAAATCTTGATTTTTTCACCGCCTATCGGTGACCACTGGTGCGGCTCCAATTCGAGAAGGTAAAACTATAAGGCAGTTTCAAGTTGAAAGGGCTTGTTTTTGTAAACGATGGCACCGAGCAATCTCTGGTACCATTTGTCGTCAAGAAAACATCGAATATTTGGCCAGGGTCTACATTTGTTTCAGAAAGTTCATTCTCGCGACCTTGTTGGAAAGAGTTAAACGAGACGTGTAAGTGAGACGAGATGAATGGAGCTCGTATGGAATTCCATCACCTGAATGAGTAAGTATGTGGTATGCTCTGATAATTGTCCCAGCTTTCGTAGCTCTCTCAACAATGCAGTTATGTTATTGTTACATTAAAAAATACTTGAACCGATCAATTAAGGGCTCACAGAAAGTAGGTCAAAAACATTTAAAATCTATTTTTTAAAATTACCTTAAAAGACTTGAAAGTACCTCATTTAATTCAATTTCTAAGTTTGACCATTTTTCAATACATTTTTAACAACAAAGAGTTATTTTTCATTATTTTTTCTCAACTATTCAATAAGTAATAAACCATTGTAATCGCCAAAGATTTTTTTCACATGAGCTAAACATAAAAATTTTCAGTTTTTCTTCTAGAGCTTATTGTGTGTTATCTGTACACCTGCGATTTCCTTCTAGATTTTATCATCAAACTCAATAGGTATGTATGAACAAAAACATTTTTCAATTAAATCAAAATCAAAATTCATTATTTAATTTTAATTTTTGGCAGTTGTTACGTATAAAATTGGTTAGATTAGCCAGAACCCGGACCAACAATATGCCTATTTCCTATAAAAATACAATAAAGTGTTAGTAGAGACTTTTTGCAAGCCACTAACGGGCAACGTTTCATGGGCGACGTTAACTACGACTAGGGGCAGCAACGCCAGCGGCTAACGCCTAGGCCCGTTAGAAAAAGAGCATGCCCGTTAGAGTCTACGATTGGAGTGACGTGAACGGCTAGTGCTAGTGTAACGCTATTTGTTTCGTGGGGCTTGCGAGTTGTGTGAAGTTTGTGAATCGAGAATCAAGCAAGTTTAATTAAGTCGGAATGGAAATCGTAAGTAATTTCATCGAACTGCATGAGAACGGTTTGGTCTCGTGGGAAGAAGTGGAATCGGCCATAGAAGGGTACTTGGGGCTCACGGGTTGGTCTAGTGGCTAGCGCGTCTGCCTAGCTGCAGGCTATACCTGAGAGTTGTGGGTTCGATTCCCACAGGTGCCATGAAAAATTTGGCCCATAGCCTTATGATTCATGTCATCCCTGGCATTCTGGGTTTTCGGAATTAAATGATATTGGAGAACTAAACCCAATCCTTGTGATGCCCTATGGGTTAAAACAATTAAACCATCATTTACATTTTTTTTTTTTTAGAAGGGTACTTCTTGGCCCTTGGAGAGAGACGGCCTCCTGTGCCACTGAGGCGGCGCTACCACGCGTTCACATTCGACCGCCTGAGCGACGAATAAATTTTAAAAAATTTTCGATTCCGACGAGAAGATGTGCCTCGGCTAAAGAGATGTTTGGAGGTAAGTGTGATTAATAAAATTATAGGTAACGCAAGGTGTTGATTTGCATTTTATATAGGTACTTAGGCAGGTGTAAATGTAAATGATTCGTTAATCCAGGGGGAACCCCCTATCCCTACCGCTATTTCTGGCGTATTAAAAACCTCTTTTTCTTTGTAGCTTCATTATTCTTCCGAAGGATTTCAAATATGAATCCACAACTATGCGACACCGACACCAACGTCGTTTCTTCAATTGGCCTTTGTTTTCACAGATCCCTGACGATGTGTACATTCCTGGCAGACGGTACAGAGTACCTGGGATGACCGCCCTCGCTATACCTACTGCTTAAAAGACTGGCGTATCCCAATCGCTTCTCAGAGTTGGAGCGGTTTTTTGGAATGTCGTCGGCCGTCATATCGTCGGTATTCCAATTCATGGTGAGATCATGGTCTATATAGATGCAATATGAATCGCCGCACGGCAGCGAGGCGTTACCTACTTTCTACTCAATCGACATTTGTTAGTTTGTCTGTTTTAATTCTTATATTCTCGAACGGTTTCCTATATTTTCCTATGTAATGTCTTTTTCCCTCAGGGCACAAGAGGTACCACTGCCGAAAATTCCAATCTACCGTGACACCTCCTACACTCGAGGATTACCTTCAGCATGAAAGGAGGCAGATTGTGTAGAAAAAAGTCCATTGTGTTGAAAACCAGTGATAAGTCTTTATTGGTCACTATTAAGATTTTTATTAAAAATTTCGATTGACAATTCTTGCGTTTTCACGTCCCCTTAACATTTTTTGATCGGATTCCCCTGACAATATGCCTCAAGTTGGAGCAAACCACAACTTTTAGGACCAACCGCACCAGCGGTGTTTTCTATTTTATTTTTTTCCGGTCACAAAAATGAACCGATTTGAGCGTTCTTGGTCTTAAAATCTTTCTTTTACCTTGCAGAACATATTATGTGGATATTTTTTATGTTCCGAAAAACTGGCGTTTTTTATTTTGGGCGATATTTGAAATTTGAATAGTGAATTTTTTGATATTTTTGACCTAAACACCTTTAAAAGCAGTCAAAATATGATCAAATTGTGTCACAATTTTACGTTCCAAAATATGGAAGTATTGTGTGTTATCTACGCACCAGTGGTTTCTTTTTCTAGGTTAAAATAGGTGGGTAATATCTACCTATACGATTTCTGAAAATTTTGTCATTTTGGCAATAAATCTTGAAGTCAAACTCAAAATAAAATAGAAACTAGAACTCATACTTAAACTCACACACACTATACATCACACATCACAATAAAACCCTTAACTAAAAGTGTAACTCACAATGAAACAGAAACTCAAACTAATAATCGAAATCGAAGTGAAACTTACTATGAAAACAAAACTTAAACTTATAATCAAACTCACGATGATACAGAAGCTCAAACGCATAATCGAAATCGAAGTCAAACTCACAATAAAACATTAACTCAAACTCATAATCAAATCCGAAGTCAAACTCACAATGAAACAGAAACTTGAACTCATAGTCAAACTCGAAGTTGAACTCACTATAAAACTAAATTTGAAACTCATAATCAAAATTAAAGTCAAACGCACAATCAAACAAAAACTTAAACTCATAATCAAAATTAAAGTCAAACGCACAGTCAAACAAAAACTTAAACTCATAATCAAGCTCGAACTCAAACTCACGACGACACAGAAGCTCAAACACATAATCGAAATCGGAGTCAAACTCACAATAAAACAGTAACTCAAACTCATAATCAAACTCTCAATGAAACAGAAACTTGAACTCATAGTCAAACTCGAAGTTGAACTCACTATAAAACTAAATTTGAAACTCATAATCAAAATTAAAGTCAAACGCACAATCAAACAAAAACTTAAACTCATAATCAAGCTCGAAGTCAAACTCACAATGAAAACAAAACTCGAACTCATACACTTACTCATATACTTAAACTCGAAGTCAAACTCACGACGACACAGAAGCTCAAACACATAATCGATATCGGAGTCAAACTCTCAATGAAACAGAAACTCAAACTCATAATGAAATCCGAAGTCAAACTCACGATGAAACCGAAACTCAAACTAATTGTCGAAATCGAAATCAAACTTACAATGAAAACAAAACTCAAACTCGTACTCAAATTCGAAGTCAAACTACAATGAAAACCAAACTCATAATCAACCTCGAAGCCAAACTCACAATGAAACAGAAACTCAAACTCATCGTCGAAATCGAAGTCAAACTCACAGTAAAACAGAACGTCAAACTCTTAATCAAAATTGAAGTCAAACTCACGATGAGTCTAAACTCTAACTCGTAATCAATCTTGAAGTCAATTCGAGATGAGACAGAAACTCGAACTCGAAGTCAAACTCGCAATGCCTCAGAAACCCAAACTCATATTCGAAATCGAAATCGGAGTTAAACTCACATTGAGATAGAAACTCAAACTCATAATTGAAATCAAAGTCAAACTCACAATGAAACTGTAACAATTTTGAGATTTTTGAGATTCTGTTTCATTGTGAGTTTGACTTCGAGATTGATTATGAGTATGAGTTTTGTTTTCATTGTAAGTTTGAATATGAGTTCAAGTTTCTGTCTCATTGTGAGTTTGACTTCGAGCTCGATTATGCGTTTGAGTTTTTGTTTGATTGTGCGTTTGACTTCAATTTTGATTATTAGTTTCAAATTTAGTTTTATAGTGAGTTCGACTTCGAGTTTGACTATGAGTTTGAGTTTCTATTTCATTGTGAGTTTGACTTCTAGTTTCTGTTTCATTGTGAGTTTGACTTCAATTTCGATTATAGTTTGAGTTTCTGATTCATTGTGAGTTTGACTTCGGATTTGACTGTAAGTTTGAGTTTCTGTTTCATTGTGAGTTTGACTTCAATTTCGATTATAGTTTGAGTTTCTGATTCATTGTGAGTTTGACTTCGATTTCGACGATGAGTTTGACTTTCTTTTTCATTGTGAGTTCGACTTTGAGTTTGATTATGAGTTCAAGTTTCGGTTTCATTGTGAGTTTGACTTCGGATTTGACTGTAAGTTTGAGTTTCTGTTTCATTGTGAGTTTGACTTTGAGTTTAAGCATGAGTTCGAGTTTTGATTTCATTGTGAGTTTGACTCCGATTTCGATTATGAGTTTTAGTTTCTGTTTCATTGTGAGTTTGACTCCGATTTCGATTATGAGTTTTAGTTTCTGTTTCATTGTGTGTTTGACTTCGATTTCGATTATTAGTTTGAGTTTCGGTTTCATTGTGAATTTGACTTCGAGATTGATTATGAGTATGTGTTTTGTTTTCATTGTAAGTTTGACTTCAATTTCGATTATTAGTTTGAGTTTCTGTTTCATTGTGAGTTCGACTTTGAGTTTAAGCATGAGTTCGAGTTTTGATTTCATTGTGAGTTTGACTTCGATTTCAATTATTGGTTTGAGTTTCGGTTTCATTGTGAGTTTGACTTCGGATTTGACTGTAAGTTTGAGTTTCTGTTTCATTGTGAGTTTGACTCCGATTTCGATTATGAGTTTTAGTTTCTGTTTCATTGTGAGTTTGACTTCGGATTTGACTGTAAGTTTGAGTTTCTGTTTCATTGTGAGTTTGACTCCGATTTCGATTATGAGTTCGAGTTTTGATTTCATTGTGAGTTTGACTTCGATTTCAATTATTGGTTTGAGTTTCGGTTTCAATGTGAGTTTGACTTCGATTTCATTCATTGGTTTAAGTTTCGGTTTCATTGTGAGTTTGACTTCGGATTTGACTGTAAGTTTGAGTTTCTGTTTCATTGTGAGTTTGACTTCGGATTTGACTGTAAGTTTGAGTTTCTGTTTCATTGTGAGTTTGACTCCGATTTCGATTATGAGTTTTAGTTTCTGTTTCATTGTGAGTTCGACTTCGAGTTTAAGTATGAGTTCGAGTTTTGATTTCATTGTGAGTTTGACTTCGATTTCATTCATTGGTTTAAGTTTCGGTTTCATTGTGAGTTTGACTTCGAGATTGATTATGAGTTTGAATTTCTGTTTCATTGTGAGTTCGACTTTGAGTTTAAGTATGAGTCATAAATTTTGGGGGTGACCACGGCCCCCTTCCGGGTAACCTGACCTGGTGAAACGGCTAACAGAAGATTTCAATGCCAAACTCTACTTATTGTTCTTTGGAATTTTATAGGTAGGTAACTGTTCAACCTTGTCAAAACAATTCCGAGATAGAACGGAGGCGGGCAACGCCATCATCGTCCATTAGTCTCCTCTCTCCTGTTTTTCTCGACTTTTTTGTTTGTCCTTGAAAGTTTCTGAGCATACTGGAGACTGAGATGGACTGTATTTTCTAGAAGAATTGGTCAGAAAGTCCAATTCTATTAACAAAAAGCTTGTTTGATTGAAAATAAATTTGAAAATTACCTGCGGATCATATGTCAGGAAAAGACAATTGACGTAGATTTTTGGAGTGTTTTTTTCACATGCCATGTTGTTCCTTATTCTCACACTTTAATTCACTTTACAGATGAATAATTTAAAGAAATATGTTTTGTGGTGGAATGTCCAAGAATAAAACGTTCCTCGATTAGACCAGAGGGTGAACTAAACAAAAATCCTGCACCACAAAATTTGTGGTAGGTATCAATATTTAATATTGGTATTACAGGGACGGAAAAAATGGGCAATTCCAATTTCTCAGCTTAACAAACAAATTAACGCGGTCCTCCAGGCTGCTAAATCTTCAGTTCTCATACTCGGCTATGCTAAACCAGCAAAACTTTCACGCGTTGCTGGTCAAAGCATAAATGTGCCGAATAAAAAGCGCAGTAATAAACATTTTTAGAGCTGTGGTGGAACCAGGAAACTCGAGCTTCACCATTCTGCTCATCCGGAATTCGGATCTGTTCCTTGGAGAAATATCGATTATATATAAATTTGTTTCGTTGATAAATGGTGGCCACAAACTCCCCTGATAGTTCCATGAGCTTAAGGTCTCACCTCACTACCAATACGCCCAAATTTCGAATCCGTTCATTTCTTCAATGACAGCAGAAATTGTTGAGTTTTACCTGCCACTCCCACAGCCTAGAGATATGATTGGAACGCAGCAGAAAAAATAATGTTTCTGTACCTACTGATTGTTGAATTTAAATGAAAAGAAATAAAAGTTATCCTCACTTCACAACTACATCTAATAAGTATACATCGAATAAACTATATCCAGGCATTTGGTTGCTTAAAAACCCAGGAAAACGAAAACCTTTTGGTAACCGACTCGTCGATATTGAACGATACAGTTTGCTGCTACCCTCATCATGCCACAAATTGGGTTCAAACTGCTGATAGCCGCCTGGCTGATGAAGTCGTGTACGGCTGCGCCGAGAAACTCGAAAGAATGCCCATGCGGCGTCGGCGGACTCTGCCTGAAGTCGTTTCAGAGCGAAAAACTACAAGAAAAATGTCACGAAGCCTGCAAAAACGTTAGCCACGGATTTTACGATGGATGTACCCAACTTGCAGATCATTGCTTTCACGATCCATGCCAAAATCAGGGCATCTGCGTTCCTACTTATGGCAGCTTCTTCTGCATTTGTCAATCCCCTTACTATGGCAAGGACTGTCGTCTCTCGGGCCAAAAGCATCTTACTCGTGAGTCCGTGATTCAACGTAGGATTTTACCAAACCTGCCTAAAGTTAGAGCAAAGACTAGTTTACCGTGATCTCTGTTTTTGAGTTGCTGAAAAATTCACAATGCGGATAACCTATAATCAAAGGCAGTATATCGACGGTGTAGAATCAATACTGCCCAATTCGTTTGCCATGCTATCTATGGACGCGTGATTTGCCAAGTTGCCACCAATCCAAGTTTTGAGAAGAAGGCAACCCAGACGCCCCCAAAAGACACGATGCTTTGAATTGGGCAGTATTGCAGTTTCATCGTCGATATTCTAATTTGGATTCGTATTATTCAGTCAACAAACAGTCCAGCCAGCTCAGTGTTTATTACCCAGTCCAGCCGCGTCCAGATGGAACCCTGCGGTTCACCGTAATTCACGATCCGGGGGACAAGGCCGTCCTGGCAGAGGAGCATGACAGTTTCATTGAAGTAGAAATAGCAGTGAGTTGATATCCATCCTAGTCGCAAGATTAGTATACCATAATAGGTCCTGTACCCGATTTTCGCCAGCGAGAATGCTGTGGTTTATAAAAAAATTAAGATAAATACAGATTTTTTTCTTGCAAAATTTCAAGTTGAGCGACAACCGAAAGTTTTATCCTGCACGCGGTTCTGGTTTCACTCAGAGGAACGTTAATAAAGAATGCCACGAGGATGCATCTAACTTTCCGGACTTGATGGACAAAAATGTTTGCACGCTTATTCCAAATGAAAGTAAGCTCAATGTATCTGTGATTGAGTCTCTGGCGTTTGAATTTCAGTTTGAGTTCCAGTATACCTGTCTTTCGACGTTTGAGTTTGAGTATCAGATCCTGTATCAGTTTGAGTTTGAGCCTATGTATCAGTCTGAGTCTCAGTTTGAGTATCGGTTTACGTGTCTTTCGTCTGTTCAGTTTGAGTCAAGTTTCAGTTTGAGCCTGTGTATCAATACGACAGTGGACCTGCAAAACCTCGTAGGTCCAAAATCCAAAATTTTAGAGAAGGTGGAAAAATTTCCCATTGCTGGCTGCGCGAATGGAGATGACCATGGGGACTTGCCAATGAAATTTGATGAACCTCGACCAATTAAATTAACGAATTGACCCGACCTCACGACCAGGTTTTGGATAGTGAAAGAGCGCCAAAACAGCTTGAGTCCATTTTCTTGATTCGAGGAGATGCGCAAGGAGTTGTTTTACCGGTAGAACTCAAAACATCATTTTCCCAAAAACTCAACTTACGAGGTTTTGCAGGTTCACTGTAGAATATCAGATTGCATATCAGTATCAGTTTGAGTTTACCTTTTGTTCGACCCTTGAGTTCGATTTATAGTTTCAGTTCCAGTTTACCTGTCTTTCGATCTTTGAGTATCAGTTTGAGTCGCCCTCAAGGAGAGGGTCGGATTTAGTCAGGATAAGTACATGAAACATGAGTACTGTTCAGCAGTACTTTTCCATTTCATTCGCACATCGTTTCAGGAGGTTTTATCCATCGTACTTACCAATGATAATTCTAGATTCAATCTTGAAGAATGTTTTCGCCATTTCAGCCGTTTGGGCTTTCACGTTCGACCCGACGCTCGCCAATCCGCTCGATGATGAAGATGGACTCGTGTTGGTCGATGATGAGCAAATCGGAAGGTGGGGGACAGTTGAAATTCAAGTCTACTGGCGGCCGGTTCGATTCCCCTATGACAGAATTGAAGTTCTTTTCTCAGAAACGTATCGCGTCTTTACGTATTTCCACGAATCTAGAAATCCATGTCTGATGGGATTCACTTTTTCCCGGTGGCAAGTATATTTTCCAAATCAATCAATTTCCCGGTGCACAGCTTCCTCGATTAAGTCAACTTTTTCAATTCGACAGTTCAGTCGACGGCATGTATCCGGCTAAGCACGGTGGGAATCGGGTTATTTCCATAAGGGCCACAAGAATTCGATACAGGTGTAAAGGCATATTGGAGCATAGTACGCAATGGTCGATTCAAAGCTTTCGTACATACGAAGGTAATTGGTACAGTGGCGATCAAGTAGTGTACTATATCGATAGTAAAAGTGTAAATCCTTGGAAGTCCAAATTCAGAAATTTGTCAGGGTACCTACCTAAAAAACAAGCTAGTTTTTGCAATTTCTGGAAGGTTTTGACTTACAGGGTCTCTGTGCACATGGCCACAGAGAAGAAATGAGACGAAAAAGGAGGAATCCGGCTTCACTTGATGGATCTTCGGCTCAAATACTCCTTATTTTATCAGAAATTGAGACTTACGTGGTTTTAAACTTTTACTATCGATATGTGAAAATATGAACAATAGTTCCTCCTTAGAACATACATCATTAATCAGTCTATATCTAGATTCTCGTCTTTCGAGATTTCCTCATAATATGAGGACATATTATGTCGGCTAAATTTCTACTCTTTTTGTTTGGCAACGACTGAAAAGCATATTCGTATGTAATGGATATACATGTATATGCTAGATGTCCAGCTTTATGCTGGATGCCTATGGATTAATGGATATCGTTTATTATCTTTTTCGAAGGGGAACTAGACCCATTGCCGCATTTGATTGACCCCTTGCATTATCCGGACCGTTTCCTGCTGGTAATAAACGCAGGATCGTTAGATGAAGGCGTACATATGATAGAATTCAAGTATACGGTTCGAGGTAACCCACCTCATGCAAGTGGTGATCGCGTCCTAGAGAAATATGGATACGTAAGATATTTTTGAAATTTCAGGTTGAGATAGGATGTACCTATTCCATAATGATTCTGTTCTGTAGGGCCAGTCCTGGACAGCCCCGGACCAGTACTGACGCCAAACAAATTCAAGCCTGAAATTTTCGAAAATTTAATTTTAGCCTTGACCTTTGACAACCAATTTTGATTTCCAGTGCTGGATAGATATAGATCTGAGCCCCATAAACATCCACGCCCTAGGAGGAGATGTTAGGACATACCCTTGCGATACAACAGCTGAGATCAGTCTGATCAATTACAGCTCAGATTTATTCTTATCGGACGCAGTTTTTAGGGTGAGTTGCAATCGGTCGGTTGATCAAGACCCAGAATGCAACGAAACTACATTGGAAGGCACCGTTGGAGTACAAAGTACTGGCTGGATTGTATTAATTACAAGAAATTTTCTAAACTACCTACGATAATAATCAACAGGGTGTTCACTCTTAAGATTGTCTACCTTAAAGGCCACGATGGTGGGTCAATGCTTTAGCCCGTTGGCTACAATTTTTGTGATCCCCTAAAAAACTCACTTTTTTCGCTTTGAAGTTTATTTTTGTCGCTAACCGTTTTTTGTTTTGCTAAATTTTATTTTAAATTATTCTTTATTTATGAATAATTTTTTTATTAATTATTGCAAATTTTAAATTAATTACCCAATCAATTTTCAATTAATTAATACAATCGTTAAACATTTAATTGATAAATTAATTTTTTTATAATTTTTATTGTTGAAATCTCGGTCCGATCAATGTCCGAGCCATTTAGTATGGCTATTTAATTTCAGCGGAGTTGGAAACACGAAAAAAAATTCAAATCGAAAAAAGTGTATTTACACACTTAAAACACTGAACCTAAATTGTAAAAATGAGCTAAAGAATCGACCCCTTCGAAGAAGAGATTCTTAGGTGTCAACCTTGCTAATAGATAGCATAGCGTAATGTAATAAAGATCAAAAAAAAAAAAAAAAAAAAAAAACAATGAATTTTATTGGCGTTAATTCGAGAACGAAAACATAATTATAAAATGCCTTCATGGGCAGTCGGTGTCTACTGTCAATCCATTGGATTTCGTTTGTAAAATGAATTTTACTAGCATTAGATTTTCCTTCTGGCTGTCCAGTGCCTTCGTTTTACAAAACGTACACTCCGTGCGACGAGGTTTACCATTTTACGATAAAAGCTGCTGCCGACCATGAATCTCAAGTTCTTTCGACTAGACTGCATTTCGTAGAGACGGAAATCGACATTCAGTTAGAGTGCGTGCCCATTAAATTACAATAAATTCTTTCAATGAAAGGTTAGCCGCCAATAATAAACTCATTATTAGAAGGAATTCTAAGACCAAAATGGTCGCCTGTAAAATTAGGTAAGTAAATTGGGAGATTCTCAAACGATTAGGGCAAATTTCGGGCCCAAGGATTTTCAAAATCAGGCTCATTTTGCTCGAATTTTGGGTTTTAATTCTGCTACTAGGCTTTTTATTCCATGTTGCTCTTGACTGGTAGAACGCGTACTTTGAAAAAACCTCAGAATTTTTCGAATTGCAAGATCACTTAATTATACGCAATATAATCGTACAGTTCTTATTCCCTCATTCTCTCAAATTTGATTCCAGGTGTTTGTACAACTGCCATCCGGCCGACCCGACAGAAAAGATGATTTGGGTGGTAAACACGAATCCATATAAGCGAGGAAGTGTTAACTGGACAGTGAAAATCGATAATAAGGAACAGGACGTAAAAATGAGGGAGGAGGTCAATTCATTCCATCCGTTAACAGCCACGCGCATTTTGAGAATTTCCCCGAACGCTTTCAGCTTGGAAAATGTGCAATCGATCGCCTCCTTCAGGGCATCACGTATGCAATTTTGTATTTTTGTGCATACAGGGAAGAGCAAACTGCATAATTTTGATTTTGGCTCTTAGTGCTCCAATGACAAGCGATATTTCCATATTTTAATACGTCGGATTCGAATTGATCGTAATTTGGGCTGATTAAAAGGCTATCAGGGTACAGTGAAACACATTTTTAACCAGTGGTGTACAAGTTTTTTCTGACACTCCATTTCGAATTTCAATTTTAGGCCAGTACTTCATTTCCTTCGAATGGAACTTAAAAACGATAGGAGGCTGTGAGTTATCAGAACGTTGAAAAAATCAACTTTTAGTACAGGATGTGAGCTTCATTTAATTAATTACATGTAATTACATTTAATAATTGCATTTTCAAAGGTGGCCCTTAGAGGGTCAACTAAAAACAAACTTTTTGATGTTGTTTTGAGGTCAAATCTGTTTTTTACTTAGTAAGAACAGTTATTATTAATTAAGGATGAGTTCATCAATTCAGTTTATCCATCGAATATCCATTATTCTTCGAATAAAATTTTCCATGGATACATTGACATGGAAATTCATAGTCTACATTTCCAAGAAGCTATTTATTAGGAGAATAATGGATATTCGATGGATAAACCGAATTGACGAAAGAAAATCCTTCACAATCTAAAATAAAATAAAATAATAAAAATAATGAATATTGCATTAATAAACCGGATTGATGAATAAACCCTAAATGAATTATTGCCTGTCAGTTAAAAGTGTCGAAAAACCATATTTGTGATGCGCATACATCAGATGTATGTATTTTCATTCCAGAAGAAAAATTGTACGTCGAAACCAAGGAATTGATCGATAATATCAGGATAACTGTTCAACAATTTACCCTTATTGCGGGTAATAACAGCAATTACAGATACACGGTGACGGGCACATCTGCGAGATTCAGTTTCCCACCGATCACCTACCGAATCTTCGAACTGAATCCAATCACAAGCGGTATGTTGTTTTTGTTTGTTCTTAGGAAACCATTCCAGGAAATAGCGTTAACATAATGTGCCTACCTATCAGCAATCCAGAAAACCCCTGCAGGCTCTTTACACTGTAGCCCCTGCAGCCTTGCTAACAGCCCTACTTCCCTGAACCGTGTAGATTATTAACAATTAAGTTTTACTACTTCGATTTGCTAAGATTACCAATATTTAATTTTCAAGGAATACACCTCGTACTGGAGTCCAATTATAACAGCACCTTACAATTCAAAACAGAATGGGATTTCGTCTGTATGTGCGTTTTTGACTTCTGGTTGGTTGAGCACTGCACTGAGCACACGAGAGTTGAGGTGAGCGTTTGCGAAATAGGTCATCCTATACATTTTTTGAACTGACTGCTAACATGATTATGAGAATTTTCGTCATCGAAGTTTCATTTTCAGGGAAAACGGATACCCAGAACTTTGGAGAGCTTTAAAATATTGCTATCAGAGGGTAAAATTTACGAACTAATTAATGGCATGGATATTTTCCTTCTTGAGGATTTATTCCAGTCCTTTCCATTTTCTTGGGGCCTAACCATCAAGGACAGGATTTTCATGATGGGGCTATTGAGCAAGGTTTGTGAATCAGTTATTGGATCATGTCATGAGGCACTACAAGAAATTTATAAAGCGCAAAAATACATAAAATGATAAACATTTCTCAGGGCAGAAAAATATATTCACCTTCTTTCGAAACATGATCTTGTTTAAAAGTGGGTTAAAGGTAAAAGAGGTAAAAAAAGGATAAAAGTAGGTTAATGATTTTTTTCTGTCTTGAAAAAGGTTCACCATTGTATTTTGTATATTTGTTATGTGTTTTGTTGTTAATTGATTTTTGCGATTTATTCTGTTTGCATGTTTATAACCTCGTATTCTTTGTAAACCGCATCATTTCATCTTTGCTATAGATACGGTTTCACGAGCTTTATCAGACCGACTTGATCGCTACCATCAATATTCTTTCCATAATGTCGTATTCGAGCAAAGGGAACGACCTCGAAGAGATGCATCCGTTCCAAGATGAAGTTCTTAGCGATTTTGGAGACATTTCCGAATGGATGGATTTGAGAAATTTAGTACTTCAGCTGGTACTGAGAAGTATTGTAGCATTGCGCGACAGCAACTACGGGCCTCACACCCGGTTCTACAATTTCCCGTTTGGAAGCATTTTTGAGTGAGCTCTTTTTTCACCGACTCCGAAAAACTCAAGTTGACATGTCGTTGAGATTTTCTTTTTTTTTGCACTCATTCAATGCTCAAAATTTCAATATCAGTATTAATTCCATTGTTTTTGAAATCGCCTATGATAATATTGCGTACAATTGAAAAACATTATCATAAAATCGGAAGTAATAAGTTCGGTGTCCTGCAGAGAAGATCATTTCGATACCTTAAAGCACAAAGGGCATACGTCCCAAAATATCAATTTTGAGCTTTCGGTACCGAAAGAATCTACTCATCAGGACCTATCGATCGCTCCATGAATCGTGATCCTTTTATCTATTTTTGGGGCCCGAAAACCGATATGATAGAAAAACGACAAATATTTAATGAGCGTTCATCTTGGAAGTGTTAAGCGCTACCAAAATTCTGGTTAAACGAGGTTGTAGATCTTGGCCAGACAAACATTTTTTATTTAGCGATTTTTTTATGGAATTGAAAACTATGGGAGAAATCTTTTTTTTTGTAAATTGATCAAAAACTTATTTTGCATTTTTCTCATTAAACCATTTTTGGACATATGCCCTTTGTGCTTTAAGGTATCGATTTGGCGTTTCTTTGTGCCGTCAGCAATGAATTTTTATCGTTTTAATTTTGAACAAAATTCCACATTTGTACCCAGACGATTCGTACAGTTGTTGGGTCTCGCAAATTCCCAGCAGCCGAGCATTTCTTTGGATAAATGGATAGATGATGAATTCGCCTCTGAATATCGTCAAGGTGAAATCGAATTTCAAGTGAGGCATTATAATGTTAAACAATTAATCCGATATGAGTAGTCGGGATGGCAGAGACGAGGGCTTCAGAAATAGGTTGACAATGATGCCAACACGCTTCCGGGAGTAGGTATCAAAAATTCTCTTCGATCTTCGAAAAGACTTATTTTCTAGCCAGAGGCGTGATAACACGTATGCACAGCTTCAATATTCTGATGCCTAACATTTTATGGCAAATTTATGACATAGTAATCACAAGATACTTAGATTGAGAATTTTTCATGACTGGAAAATTGGGAAAACTCTCGGTTTGGTTTACGGCATTATCAAATCGACTCAGAAATGGTATTGATCTGATTGGGTAGCTTGCTGAAGGGCAAACTTTGCAGACGAGTAATCAATTATTTTTTATCTAATTCATTGACTTTTCATTCAATTGCGTTCGACCAATCGCTGCGTTGCAGGCGTGGAGAAATCACGAAGATCTTCGGAAAGCGTTGGTCGCTTTTGCAGATACAGTTTCGAGATTTTCGATACTGTATTACGGAGTCAAGAGCTTCGGTAATACAACGATGAGAGTATGGGTTATGGTAAGTCCTAAAGTAAACCGCAAAACTTGCCAGCAATTAACTCCTGCGGATTAATAGTTGATTTTTCCGCATTGCTTTCACGTTTATCGTGTATAGCCTCGATAAATACTCTCAAAATGCGTTATACAACGTTGTTGACATGCAATAATTCCATTCGAAATTTATGTAAATTGGTTTTTTATAAATTGGGTAAAAAATGAGAAAGTATTCAGCAAATGGCTAAACGTTATGTACCTAGGTTTATCAGTTTCAATATCTAAATCAATTTAATTTTAAAAAATCGTGTTAAAATCAAAAATTAAATTAGACGGAAATTGAAAGGAATTAAATAGAAATTAAATTAGGAAAAAATTATTAATCAGGAAATTAAATAGAAATTAAAAATTAAATTCTTAAAAAGAGTCTTAAATTTTAAGTCATTTCTGTACCAGTTTTTGAGACTATCAAAAGTATAATTGGCATTTTTTTTAATTTATTAAGATCCAAGAAGTAATGTAGGCGTGGTGCCCATAAAAACTTTCACTTCGTCACACTTTTCTTGAAATGGAAAAATTCGCCTCTTACTGCGCTGAAACTTTTCTGCAGAGAGATACATACGCTGGTATTCGCCATACGTTGAATGAGTCGTACACCTTGAAAAAGTCACTCAACGTCAGTGCGGAAAACACGATGGAGTCATTTTTTGTTCCGAAAAGGCCTGAAGACGCATGGATGGAGAAGATTAGTGTCCTGCTGCCCTCAGTTGTTCATTCATCGCTCTTATCCAGCGAGCTTACATTTTCGGTTAGCACAAGGCATCCATCCAGGTAGCTGCTATGGATACTATTTTTCATCCAAGTAGTCGGCTTCACTTATAGCATTTCCAAATCGAATTGAGAATTTTCCAAATCGAATTGAGAATTTTCCAAATCGAATTGAGAATTTTCCAAATCGAATTGAAAATTATCCTAACCAATTCGACAATTTTCCAAACCAATTCGACAATTTCCCAGATCAATATAAGAATTTTTGAAAATTAAATTGAAAACTTTCCAGGGCAATTCGTTTTGAAAAGTTCTTAATTCAGTTTCGAAAACTCTCAATTTGATTTGAAAAATGATCAAATAGATTCAAAAATTTCTCAAATTGCCTTTGAAAATTCTCCATTCGATTTTAAAACGCTATATTATGTATAATTGGGTGGGTTTATTTCAAAAAATGTATTTAAGTCCTTCGTTTTAGGCCACACTGAAACGCTTCGGTATTGGTAAACTTAATCAAACGGCCCTATTATATTTGAGCCTGAAGGATAAGACAGGAAAATCGTTCAGGAATCTACCAGGCAACGGAAAACTGAATATCA
The DNA here is from genome assembly GCA_036186465.1 of Nesidiocoris tenuis. Taxonomy (NCBI): domain Eukaryota; kingdom Metazoa; phylum Arthropoda; class Insecta; order Hemiptera; family Miridae; genus Nesidiocoris; species Nesidiocoris tenuis. Next base: position 9,715,993 of record AP028915.1, on the reverse strand, counting down.
CGCTTCCGGTATTCCCACTTGAAATTTCCAGAACTTCAATTTTGAGGTGAAAAATTGATTTCGGTGGCGCGTCATGAATAAAATCGAAACGACGTCTTACAGAGCCGGAAAAAACGCACAACATTTTTCCCAATTGCGGTGTTCGATTTTTCTGAAAATCCGAAAATTGTCAAAGTCACCAACAACCACCAGAGATTTTACCACTTGTACCACATGATTCTGCCAACGGTCAGTTTTGAAAGTTGGGACATACAGATATACCTAACATCGCCAGTTAAGGTCAAGGTAAATAATCAGGATGCTTAAGTAAAAGTATTCCTGGCGTTAGTTCTATTTTTCATTGTTTATTTGGCGTATTCGTCGTGTCACTGTTGTTTTGTGCGAAAATGATGGCAACTTACTTTTGACATGATTTACAAAAGCTCGAGCGCTTTCGGCCGTAGGGCCTCGTCGGAAGCATTCGGGAAGAATTTACAAAATTTTTTCAAGAATTTACAAATTTTCCCATCAGGCACTCATTGGTAAAGAAGCGCCGAGTTTTGACGAAGTTTCCAAATCCCCAACTCTCCAACTTTTCCGGAGTAGCAATGGTTTATACGAGAGCTTGGTACACGTAGATTCATTCTCCGGTAACAACCATCCGTCAATTTATTTGGGAATGCTGCCGATCGTTGAGGTGATAATACCTATTATTCCCGTGTATCAATAATTACCTATTTTGACAGAGGTGTGTGAAATTTCACCTTGCAGGTTGTTAATTGGACCCTTCCTTGAACATACGAAGTTGAGGAGGCCAAAGTTTACCTATAGGTTTTTTGAAATTCATAAAAATTTCTAAACTCAAAAAAGATTGAGTTTTCAAATCAGAATAATGTACACAAGATGACGCACTGAAATCCTCTGATGGCGTTTTTCTCCAAAATATAGGTAGTATATTTTCACCAATGATTCCCCCATTCGAAAATCATTATTCACAAAATCGTATTATTTCAGGGCGTTGGCGAGTCGTTCGAAATTTTATTGAGAAGAGGAGTACACACTTGTCATTCCACATTCATCGAGACAACTGAAAGCATGGAGGCCTGCAGAGTTAGTGTTTAAACCATCGATTTCGTGTAAAATAAAAATAAGATTGAGTAGAATTGAGATGAAAACTCTCGAACGCTGATAAAACACAAAATTTCCAATTTACGAATAAATTTACGTATTTGGAATCGCAGACCTCGCTGGTCCACGAGGAGTTCACTGAAGAAGTTCACTGCGAGTGCGAAACACTCGGGCTGATTTATGGCAATTATCATGAAATCAAATATGTTCGCTTCCTAATGGACTCTACATCAATCAAGTACACAGATACTTTCTTCTACGGATATTTAATTCTGCTCGGCACAATTTTGTTGATTGCTATAGTAGCGATCTTCTTCGCATACGCCCTTGATCGAAGGCATTTTGCTGTAAGTAATAGAGTAATAACCGGATTTCAGATGAAAATATTCAGTTAATGCTATCCAAATAACTGGGTGTTCATTGGTTCTTATTTGGTCTCCTCGTTATGGTCCGGTTCCGGAGCGGGTCAGGTCAAGAGACTCAGCTTAGCCCTTTATTGTTTGCAGAAGAACGTAAATCCCCTACCTGTCGAGAGTACTGATGACTTATCTTTTATTGATGAGTTATCAGGATAAAAAAATACCCACTTACTCTATGAGGGTCCATTATTACAGCCGTAAAAACAATGACGAAAACCTTAATGGGCTAATGTGAATAATCGAAATTGAAATTCTAATTGAACAGTGTTTTTGTTAATTTCAGGACGGCTATACCAAAATAGAAGACGCCTACCCCTATGAGGAATGTCCATACATTGTTGGTGTATTCACCGGGATGATCATAACAGCGGGTACATCGTCGACGGTTGCCATAAAACTGATAGGAGCTAACGATCAGAGCAAGGTAATATACCATGCTTAATGTACGATACAAATTTTTATAAAATTGGTACCTATATAGGTCACGGTTTTAAATTTAAAAATATGATGATCTAGATGAGAGGGGGCCTTTTATTACCTATAATAATTAGAATTAGAATTACCTATAATATCAAAATTTATTACCAATATTCGAATGCAGTGTATGAAACTTTATCAACAAAAAATGTTGAATAGAATTAAGACCGCAATAATGTTATTACTTCAGGTCCATTTGTTGAAAAGTACGAAACAAAGACATTTAAGGTGCGGCAGTGATGATTGGTTCTTGATGACAACAAAAGTACACCTTGGGACGATAAAAGATGTTATTGTATGGCATAACTTCCACAAAATGTCAGACTGGTAAAGTGGAAAATTTGTTTTCCTACAACTTGATTCCTATTTTGAGTAAAACGAGTGGCCTTACAATATTCGATTGCTGGTGGAGGGGGTAAAAAAAGAGAAAAATACTGGATCACATTACAACCTTAGTTTTTCTTTTTGTGTGTTAGGTAAGTAAAAAATTTGTAAAAATAAGAAATGACTGTAGTTAACTGGAATACAATGGCGGTACCCTAGCAGCGGTATAGTATTATACGCCGCTTTGAACATCATTCGAAACTAGCGAATAGATTTTGAAATTCCCTTGTCAAACTGTAGGTACTTAAAATATATCTACAATAAATTTATACCTACAAAATATACCTACTTGGAATTTTTTCCAATATTTCAAAACCATAAAAATCCTTTGCATTGCTGAATTATCAATAGTTTTTCTAAGCTTATCGTAAATTTTTGCAATAATCAAACTATCGCATCATAGGTACCTATGTCAAATTATTTCTATGTCATTTTCACTCTTTCCTCCAGGTACTGCTCTCATATCCTCATTTACGATACCATCGCCAACCGTTGGTACAAAGTTAGAATGAAACGCTGGTTCCGCTATTTCGAGCCAATCGAAGAAGCAAGATCTGCAAAATTCGCAGCAGACGAATACGCATTTTCGCCTACCGTGAAAGCTAAAGATTTTATCCCGCATTTCATCCGCGAGCTGCTGAATACGCATCACACTCTGAGCTCTTTTACAATGTGCGTTCAAAAATTTTGCCAGACCAGAAATTATCAAATTTGTTCAATTCCATCTTTACATAAAACCCAACTTCATTATTCAATTTTGTAAAACAAAATTATATTTCCACTTTTGTAAGAAATAAAATCGTAAAATCTTTTTCTGAATGTGAATGATTACATTATATTTGACGGTCGCTCCAATAATTTTTTACAGGCACTCCCGTTCGCTCTACTCGCATGAGCTGAGGACTCTCATTTTCTTAACGAAGCTCTTGTTCATTTGCTGTTTTACCTGGTTTGCACAGGAACACGTATCCGTTTGGATCAACAATTACTGCAAGTGCCGAAAACTTGATATTTTAAAATGTTGAGGTGTACATGACCAGGATTAGGTATCGAATAATACCGATATTCCCTTCTTGCTCAGATCTCGATCCTCAGGAAAGCTGGGAATTTATGAGCCTTCAACATTCGACGTACAGTTTGGTTTTTATTATTTGTGCCATGTCAACAGCGCTGGTCATACCGTTCGAATTAGCATGCAAGTGCGTTTTTCTTGCAAGTCTAGCCCAAACATTGGCAAATTGAGGAACTTCCGTTACGAAGGTGCTAAGTGCCCCCAAAAAAGCTTAGAAAGTAGAATGATAGTTGTAGGTAGTTTTTTTGCTCTCTCGAGCAAAATTACGTTGGGGTATTGGATATATTTATTACTCTATTTTTCCTTATTCTGTAAATAAAGATTCTTTTTTTAAAATCTTCCTAAAATCCCATGGTATCTAGAGTAGATTAAGGCTCGGAGAATTGGGTTTCCTGTCGGTGGTTTTGCGGACCTTTCGGTTTCGTACAACAGATGAAGCACCTCACGGGTAACGCTGGGAGCCTCAATTTTTCGGAATTTGGCACTTTTGTAACAGGACTTTTCAATTCGCCGCTCACAAACTGTCAATCTCATCACTTCAGGTACATAGTAATTGGTAATGCGAGAAAATAAAAAAGAAGAATCAAAATCGTACTTGGGATTGTTTTCATATAATTTCAGAGCACGACACTTGTCGACGGTGCTGCAGAAGAAAACGACGAATTCGCGTTTTGCTGAGCCGGAACACCCGGACAACAGGAAAAGTCGTTTGTTTTCTAGGCTGACCCGAGCTGAGAACAAAAGGCCGACAATCAAACCTTCAGTTATCGGCAGAAAATCCACCTTCGCTTTTGAGATGAGCGATTCTCAATCAAAGGCAGTTAAAAAATTGCAGAACGGTAAGGACTTGCTGTCTCGATTGTTATAACAAACAAAAAATTAGCCTACTCAAAACTGGAAATTCATTTCGAGGAAATTTCCCTGATCCTGATAGGCACATACATTCATTTTTGCTCCAAAATTACACAGGTTCCCTCATCAATTGGACAATGGAAAGAGAAGTGCCCACTCATCCTCGTCGTGATCCTGATCCTCACGCTCATCCTCATTCTCATCATCATCCTGACCCTCATACTGATCCTCATCCTCATCCTTTTCCTGATCCTCGTCCACATCCTCACGCTCATCCTGATCCTGATCCTCGTCCTCACGCATATCCTCATCCTCATCCTCATCCCGATCGTCACCCTCATTCTAATCCTCATCCACATCCTCATTCTCATCTTCATCCTGATCCTGATCCTCGTCCCCATCCTGATCCTCATCCTCATCCTGATCATCATCCTGAACCTGATCCTCATCCTGATCCCGATCTTCACCCTCATTCTAATCCTCATCTACATCCCCATCCACATCCTCATTCTCATCCTGATCCTGATCCTCATCCCCACCCTCATCTTCATCCTGATCCTCATCCTTGGATCAGATAATCACAATCACGTTGTTCGTTTGTCAGCCAGGCCAATCTACTAGAATTGGCTCTCTATTCTAATTTTCACTTTTTGCACACATCTGCAAAATTAGGTTGTGATTCTTCCGCTGTTCGTAGGATTAAGAAAACTCCAAGCGATTCTCTTCAGTCCTTGCCAGTTCCTTCAGGTTAATGCGAACAGGGAGCTTTTGGCGTACAAAATGCAGCGCACCAACGTTAATATGAGGTACGGAAAGTATCCTGTATCATATTTTATAACAATTCTTTAACCAGTCACTAAACCAGCATAGATTTCAAATTTGCAATCTTCTTTTTTCAGAGTGTTTGCGGCATCCCTTATGCTCGCTCTTTTTGGATTTTTCGTCTCCGTTCATTTCACGGGCGAATTCTACCTGAAAGCGCCGGTTACTGGCTTTCTTATAGCATTGGCATTGCTGACTGATGTATTCGTCGTCAATTTCTTGTTGATTTTCCTCCTTTCGTTATTGGCCATATTTGTCTTGAAGGTAAGTCAGCAGTTGACCGGCGTAATTGATTTCGTTCGAGTAACAGTGGGAATTGGCTTGATAATTTGTGATTGAAGATAACGCCGAAATGTTCCGTGATTTCAAGGTGTCGAATAAAGATTTGGTGCTGGTGAGCGAGGATACGAAAATGCCTTTACCTGCACCGCTCAGTTTTGAAGATTATCTGCGGACAGTGACCGGACAGGATTATAAGCCTCGGCTGACGACTGACCTGCAGGTATACCAGCCACAGTGAATGATGAATGAATAATGCAGTGGATTATAACTTAAGCAATTCAAATGGTCAAGGGGGTGATGGGGGGGATAATGATTTTCAAACTCCAAATCGTCGCTTAAGCGGCAATATGGTAAAACGATGCTTTGGAACCAAGTCCGTGGTCAGAATTGCGAAAAAAAGAAGCCAACAATGCTGTGGCCAGTTTTGTCCCAAATGATACAAACATGGGGTTAATGCTGTGATTGGTCGAGGTGGCGTCGGGGTCAAACCAATTAACTTTACCCACATTTTTAACCCACATAACTGTCTCGAATTTGATTTTTCCAGGAATTGAGGAAAAAGGAACTAGTTAAACTTAGAAGTTTCGATTGGTTATTCTACATATTGACGACTCTGGTAGCTGCGTTGTGCTTCCTATTCATACTAACTCTAAGCAATGACTCCCTATACTACAACGTGCGTGCGATTCGCGACGGATTATCGTTTCCCCACGGTTGGGATGAGAAAACTCGGAGGATGAGTCCTCCGATTAACAGTGTGCATAGCAAGAAAAAGTGAGTTACCTATCAAATTTTCATAAAACGTTCATTAACTTCAGTCATTAACACAGCCAGGTAATCAGCAAGAGGTCACTATCACACTCTATAATAGTAAATTAATGCATTATTATAATTCATCCTGTAATAAATTTTATTGCAGGTATAAATTGCTAATAAATTAAATTGGAAAATTATTTATTAGAAAATTATTTATTATTTAAATCGAAATTGTTTATTGGATAAATTGCTAATAGATGTAAAATACAAATTTGAAGACCTTTTAATCGGCTGAACGTCTCATTTTCAGAGCCAAGGATTATTTAGCTTTTAATTTTGTCCTTTTCAAGAAAGTGTGGTCAAACCACAAGCTTATTGGTGGAGGTACCGGTAAGAGGGCTTTCATTTTGAAAATCAATTTCGTACCTACCTCAATTTTGCGTGTAAGTAAATATTTTGGCATTACACAAAGTTTCGTAGTATTTATTTTAGAATGAGTAGTACCTACCTACCTACCTTTATTTTTTTAACATTCCAATCTCAAAATCATTTTGTCGAATTTGAACCTCGCATAACAAATAATTTTATGGCAGGTATACAACAATGCCACCGATCAACATCATGCCAATCCATCAATGCCAACAATGCAGTTGCCCTTTCATTAATTAATTTTTACAAATTCTTATAAATAAGGGATAAGCAAAAATAATTTTTTTTCTAGTTTATTGGGGACGAGACTACGTTTCAAAGCCTATCGATCACTCACGTGTACTGGTTAAAATTTTATCCAAAAAAGGTAGCATTCGAACATCCCTTACATCAGCTACCTATGTATCATTCTTCCTCTGAAAATTCAATGCCCTAATTTTTCAACAAAATTTAATATCCACGGAGCAAATTAAATTTCAGGTCGTACGAGGCTTTCGAAAAATTTCAAACCTTACTACCCAGCTGCTTACGGATATCTGTCGGACAATGCGGTTGAAAAGAACCCTATCCTAGTGAAGAGGAACTATATTAACTATACAGCTTTCGAGTCAGGCCAAATCAGAGGTGCGACTCCAAATTGTTGGAGCATAGCATGTTACATTATCCATATCATCTACGTCATCTCCATCATCTGCATCATCTATATCATAGACCTACTACCAATTTTTATTTGACCTCAAACCGGTATATTCTGACAGTTTCAACAAAATATGTACTATTTATGTAAAATTCAGATATTATTATATGGTTTACAGGAAAATCTAATGAACTGTATTCCTTCAACGGGCACAACATGACAGTGGGAATGCATGACGTCTCAACCTATTACAAATCCATCCGAACTATCGTTGAGGATTTGCTCGTTGGTGATTTGGAAATCAGAGCTTTGATATTTTCGACCAACTATGTCAACGTCTTCGCTGGCCATCTATTTACTGTTCATCTCCTTATCGAGTTTCTGCCCTCAGGCATATGTTCAGCGGTTATACACGTAAGAGCAAACAAAATGAACAAAAACAACTAATCAGCAATACCTCTCCTTTTTAACGGCCCAACCCCCACCTCCCTCCGACCTCTTCGCAACATTAAATGTTTGGCGACTTTTTTTTTAAGCTTGTAGTTCCAAAACCGGCCCAATCCAAATTTGAAATTAAACTTTTAATGCAACCTTCCGGGAAAGAAGAAGAAAAATGATCCCCCCCCCCTCAGAAAAGGTTATTTCTATGAGAATTTATTTTGGTTCCTATCTGTCACAAAATTTAGTTGGAAATGCTATACCTAATGGTCACGATATACGATCATGTATTTATGCTAACTTTTTCCAGGTCGACGCTGTATCATCGAGACATTCTCTGATACAAAAAATTGTTCGCGCAGTCATTGTGCTCCTCGGGTTGGCCATAATCGGTCTTGCGATAGTTTCATTTTCCAAATCGCAATTCGAATCTATCGTCAACTGCCCTCGAAATATCTTGAGATCAGTTTTGGTTTTGGCGCTAATCGTCCTCACCGGATACATGCTGGTAACGTCTGTGTCGAAATACCAATCAGCGGACGAATTCGCTTATACGCCTCTCGACCAGTACACGTCAGCCATCCCGGTGTATCAGAGGGTAACGTCTGATTCGATTTTGTTATCCGCGATTCTATGGTTGATCCTTCTGGACGCCGCTTTCTCGATTCGTCTCGTTCTTGGAATTTCGTTTTTGAACAAAGCGTTCTATTCTTGCATTCGTGCCGGTTTGATTTTTAGCCAAATTGGCCTTGTAATTGTACTACCGGTACTGGTGTATTACGAAGGCAGAGGCACCGGAGGTCTCATCACTATGCCAACGTACGCCCACGCCTTGGGCATTGTGACGCGGAAAATCTCCAGGAAACATAGTGATACCGACCAATTGATCAGCTCTGTGGCTCTGGTCGTCGCCATTATTCTGTCCAAATTGTGCGTCGGCGCTTTCGCCGGTAAATATTTCGTATCAGAAGCCGAGGTCAAGAGGAAATATACAACGAGAGTCATACCTGTCAAGCCAGTACAGATTGATGACGTAGGGGAAAAGTCGAAGAAGGACAAAACTCTGAGAAGTAGTAAAAGAGATTCACCTCCGCCCGATGTGAGTCCTACATCTTCCGAAACCCCTAAACCCTACAGTTTCCTTAATGGGAAATTCAGATTTTTATGGGGTTAAAGGTCCAAGTTCGAACAATGTAATATAATTCTTTTGCTCGTTACACGCGCATTTTTCTTTACCAATATCGCCGCAAATTAAGAATGTCCGTTGAAGAAATGATCGATACCACGGATTTTATAGATCTATTTCAAAGATTGCTCTTTTGAAGTTTCAATACCCAACCTGGGGTGAGCAGACCAGTACTTCCATATTTGGTACCTACGTGAAATGCATTTTTCGTTCATCTTTTTGGAGCCGGTTTCATTTTTTTGTTAAACATTCCCACTTTTTAGTAGATTACAATAAAAAACAGGCTGTCAAACGCAAAATTTCCGAAAAAAAATTATTTTTTCGAAAATTTTAAACACGTTTTTGCCCGTAGCACTCCCAAGATTAATCCTTCAAAAATTAAAAAAAAAAAAAGGAAAAATGGTAGTAACAGATTTTCTTGATATTTCAGTGAAAGATTTTTTCAAATGAGTTCAAAATTGCTGCGTGAAAAAAAATGAACTTACGAAGAGTCTACTTGAGTATCCTACCCCTTTTTGAAGTCGGTTAAGCCCCAGAAAAAGCAGAGTATTTTCGAGAATCTAGCTCTTCTATTCAAAACAAAGTGATTGCTCTTTAGAAAATTTCATCTATAAGGTCATCACGTTTAGTTGGCGATTTTCTACGTCATGCACCGGATTGCACAAAGTAGTTACCTAGGTACTGCACCCTTGCATGAGCGAATAATTGAAATCTTATATTCTGTCGAATGGCGGTATCATCTTCGAAATCACCAGGGTTACTCGATGGAATTATGCGCCGGTCGAGAACGATCGGAGGTCAGGATGTCGAATTAAATCCTTCTCCGGCCATTATCGGCCTGTTTTCTAATCCAAAGATTGGACCTGAATGGAAATCGTGTTTATCCTTTTAGTTTCACCTTTGCAGACTTCCTCGTGAAACGGATCCATAATTAGGGCTTGGAACTTACTGATGGGCGGGCAGTATTGATGTTTTCCTTCGGCCTTTTCTCTCGAGCTTTATAAGAAAACAGTTGATAACACACATTACTTCAATATTTTGATACGTAGATTTTTGACAGAATTTGTTAATATTTTGTCTACTTTGGAGGCTGTGGGATCAAAAATGTTAAAAAACTCATTCCGCGAAGTTCAAAACCCTCCTAAAATCAAAATACGTCAAGTTACCGGGATATAAAAAAATATCCACGTATTTTGAGAAATAAAACAAATATTTTTGGACCGGAGGACGCTCAAATCGGTCATTTTTGTAGCGAGAAGAAAATAAAATAGAAAATACTAAAATTCATTTCTAGACGAGATCCCTATTTCCATTTCCTCCAGTAAAGATAAAATCAAGAATCTATCATAAACGAATGATTCAAAAGATAAGGAAAAAGGATAACGCCGGGTAAGAATTCTGTGTCACGACCTCTCGGGGTACGGGTTCGTTAGGGGTCCAATAGCCGAATGGACGCGAATAGTTTTTATAAAATCGTTCGTCCCACTATGGCTTCGCTGTATGTTGAAGAGATGGCGTATAAATATGGTGAAGAGGTACGTTCATTAACTCCGAGTCCAACATTTCCAGCAACGTTCGCTTTCAACATAATTCATTAACAAGTTTCTCTCAGCGAGTCATTTTCTTCTTATTTTTCGAGACTTTTTAAACCTCGCGATGCCGAGCGGGGTCCGCTGTCGACGGGGAGGCGGGACCTGGTGTAATAAATTGTTATTTTGTTCGATGTCAGGATGGCGACTCCGGGAGGCCGAAGCCCGAACTTTCTTCCGTCTTGTATTTCGGTACTTCATTGATCAACGGCTTCGGAATCGGTATGGTCTTCGAAAAGGATGCCGAGTCACCCTTGGACTCTTGATCTCTGCCGTGCGAATGCGCGCACCCTCGAATCTATGACATCCCGGTATGCGTAAGGATCTTCTAGCGTTTTCACTGGCTGTTTTTGAGCCTTGCATTCGTGAGTTTTACCTTTTGACAGGTTTTGTGTACTAAGGGAAAAATATTGTGTTAACCCATAGGGTATCACAAGGAGTGGGTTTAGTTCTAAAATTTCGAATATTTCCAGAAACCCCGAAAACCAGGGATGACATGAATCATAAGGCTATTGGCCAAATTTTTCATGCCAATTACGGGAATCGTACCCATAACTCCCGGGTATAGCCTGCAGCTAGGCCGACGCGCAAGCCACTTGGCCAACCCAGAAAGAAAGGATTTTCATCCGTGAATGATAACTCGAAGTCAAACTCACATTGAAAAAAAAAAAAAAACTAAAACTCATCATCGAAATTAAAGTCAAACTCACAATCGAACAGAAACTCAAACTCACAGTCAGAATCGAAGTCAAAATCACGATAAAACAAAATCTGAAAGTCATAATCGAAATTAAATTGATACTCACAATCATAGCCACAACAACAACAGACAGAAACTCACAACAGAACAGAAACTTGAAGTCAAACTCACAATGAAAAAGAAAGTCAAACTCGCGATGAACAGAAGCTTAAACTTTTAATCAAACTCGAAGTCAAACTCACAATAAAACTGAATCTGAAACTCACAATCAAACCAAAATTCAAACTCATAATCGAGCTCGAAGTCAAACTCACAATGAAACCGAAACTTGAACTCATAATCGAAATTGAAGTCAAACTCACAATGAGACAGAAACTAGAAGTCAAACTCACAATGAAATAGAAACTCAAACTCATAGTCAAACTCGAAGTCGAACTCATTGTAAAACTAAATTTGAAACTCATAATCGAAGTTGAAGTCAAACGCACGATCAAACAAACACTCAAACTCATAATCGAGCTCGAAGTCAAACTCACAATGAAACAGAAACTTGAACTCATACTCAAAGTTAAAGTCAAACTCACTATAAAATAGAATCTGAAACTCATAGTCGAACTCGAAGTCAAACTCACAATAAAACCGAAAAGCGAACTCATAGTCAAAATCGAAGTCAGACTCACAATCAAATAGAAACTCAAACTCATAGTCAAGCTCGAAGTCAAACTCACGATAAAACCGAAAAGCGAACTCATAGTCGAAATTGAAGTCAAACTCACAATGAATCAGAAACTCAAATTCATAATCGAAATCGAAGTCAACCCCACAATGAAATAGAAACTCAAACTCATAGTCAAACTCGAAGTCGAACTCACTGTAAAACTAAATTTGAAACTCATAATCAAAATTGAAGTCAAACGCACAATCGAACAAAAACTCAAACTCATAATCGAGCTCGAAGTCAAACTCACAATGAAACAGAAACTTGAACTCATAATCAAAGTTAAAGTCAGTTTCAGATTCTGTTTTATAGTGAGTTTGACTTCGAGTTTGACTACGAGTTTCTGATTCATTGTAAGTTCAACTTCAATTTTGACTATGAGTTTGAGTTTCTATTTCATTGAGAGTTTGACTTCTAGTTTCTGTTTCATTGTGAGTTTGACTTCAATTTCGATTATGAGGTTGAGTTTCTGATTCATTGTGAGTTTGACTTCAATTTCGACGATGAGTTCGCTTTTCGGTTTTATAGTGAGTTTGACTTCGAGTTCGACTATGAGTTTGAGTTTCTATTTCATTGTGGGTTTGACTTCGATTTCGATTATGAGTTAGAGTTTCTGATTCATTGTGAGTTTGACTTCAATTTCGACTATGAGTTCGCTTTTCGGTTTTATAGTGAGTTTGACTTCGAGTTCGACTATGAGTTTGAGTTTCTATTTCATTGGGGGTTTGACTTCGATTTCGATTATGAGTTCGAGTTTCTGATTCATTGTGAGTTTCTATTTCATTGGGGGTTTGACTTCGATTTCGACTATGAGTTTGAGTTTCTATTTCATTGGGGGTTTGACTTCGATTTCGATTATGAGTTCGAGTTTCTGATTCATTGTGAGTTAGACTTCAATTTCGACTATAAGTTCGCTTTTCGGTTTTATAGTGAGTTTGACTTCGAGCTCGACTATGAGTTTGAGTTTCTATTCCATCGGGGGTTTGACTTCGATTTCGATTATGAGTTCGAGTTTCTGATTCATCGTGAGTTAGACTTCAATTTCGACTATAAGTTCGCTTTTCGGTTGTATAGTGAGTTTGACTATGAGTTTGAGTTTCCATTTGATTGTGAGTCTGACTTCGATTTTGACTATGAGTTCGCTTTTCGGTTTTATTGTGAGTTTGACTTCGAGCTCGACTATGAGTTTCAGATTCTATTTTACAGTGAGTTTGACTTCGAGTTCGACTATGAGTTTGAGTTTCTATTTCATTGTGAGTTTGACTTCAATTTCGATTATGAGTTTGAAATTTAGTTTTATAGTGAGTTTGACTTCGAGTTTGACTATGAGTTTGAGTTCCCATTTGATTGTGAGTCTGACTTCGATTTTCACTATGACTTCGCTTTTCGGTTTTATTGTGAGTTTGACTTCGAGTTCGACTATGAGTTTGAGTTTCTATTTCATTGCGGGTTTGACTTCGATTTTGACCATGAGTTTGAGTTTCTTATTCATTGTGAGTTAGACTTCAATTTCGACTATAAGTTCGCTTTTCGAGTTTGACTTCGAGTTCGACTATGAGTTTGAGTTTCTATTTCATTGTGGGTTTGATTGTGAGTTTGAGTTACAGTTTCATTGTCAGTATAGTTTCTGTTTCATTTGAGTTCGACTTCGAGTTTGGAATTTTGGATTTTTCTCACATTTCCTCAATTTCAAAAAAACAAAAACAATCCGTTTCCGTAAAACTCCCATGATATGGTCATCACAGCAACTCTAAGAAAACCGGGAAGGGGAAATTTCTCATTTTTTCGGTAATTGTAGAGATGAAAATAGCTTATCCTTTTAAGGATTTTCGTAGTCCATACAGTCTCGGGAGGCCCGAGAAAACTTATCTTATCGTTTCATACCTACATGAAATTTCGGGGTTTTGTGTACGGATTTATCTCAAGATCCACGCCCTCACAATCCCTCGTCGTATAGCGTCACCAGACGACCGAAGTGAGTGAGACATCATGAGGTGGACGACCCCGTCGTCTGGTGTATAAAGTAGACGATGACATGCGAAATGAGCAAAAGTATTCCTTGTTATCGACCATAAGATAAATCACCTTCGAGGTCGACTTTTTGTGATCGCCAATTATGGCAGAAAAACTTTCTTCTGCTATTTCGACGGCTGCCGTTGCACTTTCGTTGGCGATTAACCTCGTCCCCAGTTGTCAGTTTGACTAATGGAAGTGAATCTTCTGTAGAAGCTATTTTTGTTTCTTTTCCTCCTCCCGCGATTTATCGCTAAAGTCTCGGGAATTTGCATGTTCGCTCATTTTTTAGCAATATCGGTTTCATCGCTCATTAGTTAGAATTAATGTGTTCACGGTTGTTCCTGCGGAATTTAAAATATTTGGAACCCATCCGAGTGGTTGAGGAAATTCATACGGCGATGAAAAATGCCATTACCTGTATTACTGTAGCGTTCATGCAAATATTTAGTTATTTTTTGAGTTGATTGAGATCAGGCCTTTATTTCGACCTAATTGGAGCTCACGTTTTAAATTTTCTGTATATTAGGGCTTCATGACAGGTAATGTTTAGAAAATTATGATTAATGAAGATAACCCTAAACACCTTGCTTTCGCCACGCCTCATAACCAGAAACCAGAAATGCTATCCTCGATGCTATCCTATAATAGATCTGACTTCCCTCGACTTCCACTTCACCCCTCCCCTCCAACGGGAGCCCCCGCAAATTAAACGCAGCCAATGTAGCACCAGCCAATAATTTGGATAATACCAGGTGGTAAGTCCGACTCAATGCTCGGAGAAAGCCTCATAAGCTCAGGGGGTCGAGATAATTTGTATAATAATGAACCATCGTATCGCATCTTATCTTGAAGATTTTCGAGCAGCAGCATCAAATGAAATATTCGAACGTGAGTTTTCGAACTATGCAGAAATTGGCCAATCGAAATTAATCATCTCGAATTTTCGGCGGTTAAGGTCAAGCTCAAGTTCGCTCAGTACGTAACTAAGTCGCTTTGCGCCTCCTCATTTCCCTACTTTGGAATTTTAAAAGACGTCAAAGTGGGTTGAAAGGAGCCAAAAAAGACGTTTCAAATGGGGGTCTTGAAAAAATCTTGAAAAAAAATTTTTTTGACTTAAAAATAATTTAACAGCTTACAAATAATAATTACTCACCAGTAATAATTATAATTATTATATCTGTTGGGCATAGCAATTTGAGGACGATTGCGGAGGTATTTAAATTATTTGTCTTATAAGACAAATTGTTGTCAAACAATATCCACGTCTGCTCATCAACACTTTTTGTCAGGAAAGGACAACTTAAAATGGACAACGTCCAACAACATTGGACAATATCGGAAGACATCACACAGTATCGGATATCAGACAATATCGGACAATATTCGACAATATCAGATTATAAAAAATATTAAATATTTTTTGATACCAACCGATATTTTAGTAAATTTTACAACCTAGAAAAGCTAACTGTATGCTTAATTGACTATGAAAACTTCATTGATAGTTAAGCGATCAATAGCAACTAACGTCTCGTTAAATTTATCGCCTCGTTAATCTCTATGTTTATGACGTATATTAATAAATTTTATTATCGGTGATTTTATTAGGTGATAAAGTTTTTTCATCAGTAATTCAAAAATGCAGTCTTCTTCTGATCAATCTTCTTAGAAATTCTGTATTCAATAGTATGCGTATCTCATTTATCATAAATAAATCGTGATTTAATATCAATTGATATGCAATGTTACAATGTTTCCACTTCTTGTTTCTCTTCGGTTTTCGGCGGCCTCGGATACTTCTTGTCCAAAGCGCTCAAAGTTCCGCTCAATTTGGTTTGCAGTTCTTTGATTTTTTGACTAGCGAGTTGAACTCGGTCGATCAGATCTTCGTAAGTGACGTTCTTGCTAATCGCGTTGACTCCTTCTTTGATCTGAAACATTATTGAGAAAACTGATTTTCCAAGGAGTTCCCGAAATGAAATTAGTTATACAAGAGTCGGGGTCCGGGAAACTATTTATTTATTTTTATAATTTATTATAATTTATTAATATTCATAATTATTTTATTTTATTTTCATTATTATTTTATTTCATTAGATTTATTGTTTATTATTTATTTATTTATTTTTATTATTTATTTATATTATTTATTTATTTATTTTTATTATTTATTTATTAGATTTAGACAACGTACCTTCGCATTAACTGGGTACCGTCTATCTTTATGCTTTGTGAGAGCTTTTTAAATCGAGAAGACATTTCCAAAAAGTCAAAAATCGCACTTTTTCATATTGCATTACGAATGCCGTTCTTCACCTACATTTAGCGGCTCGTTAAAGTTACTTACGGAGTTTTTGGTCACGTATGTATCAGCAAAGCTACCAATAGCAACCAACGAGGCAGTAAATTGAATGAGCAATATTGACTCGTTGGTAGCTGTTGAGGATTTGCTGATTGACGCGTTACCAAAAGTAACCAACGAGTCGGTAGCTTTAGCGAATCGGTGAATGTATGGAGAAATTCGCCCTCAGCAATTATTAGTTATTACTCAATTTTCCTATAGGTACCTACATTATTTCAAAAATTCGTCGCATGAAATGCATTGGTACCAAAATATCTAATATTTTATATTCTTGTGGATTTAACCACCGTTCTTACCACGTCTAACAACTCCAATCCACAAGTAATTTTCCTCCTCATCTTCGTCTGAAAACCGTTTGATTACATTTGAATAATGAAATACCAAATTTATGATGGAGACCTTGAATCTGTTTAAATAAAAAAGCCACATTTGGCGTCAAGCATAGTCACTGCAACAAATCTCTTGCTATATTTTGAGGACACTCATTATTAGTTGACACCAATTTTCGGTTGATAAATTAATTTCAGAAGGAATGGATCAGAATTGCTTTCGATTTGCACAGAAATGTACAACAGTCAAGCGCGTTACTCCACAATTTTTTTATTTATTTATTTTTTTTAATGCCAGAATGTTTATTGGTGTTTTTAGTTTGACATTGTGTCTGGGAGGGAGCTTTCTTCCCGTTTTTTTGTGTTGACTGCATTAAAAAGTAAAAAGTCCAATATTAAAGTCTAGTATTTCCTTATTCTGAAAAGCAGTGAAACATTCGATAGGTAGTGGGCAGGTCAAAAAGATTAGATAATATACTTTTTGTTCACAAAAAAAATGTGAATATTCCATTTTCAAAAAAAAAACCAGTGGTGCGTAGATAACACACAATACTTCCATATTTTGAAACGTAAAATTGAGACACAATTTGATCATATTTTGACTGCTTTTAAGGGTGCTTAGGTCAAAAATGTCAAAAAATTCGCTTTGCAAATTTTAAAATTCGCCAAAAAAAATTCGGTACATTTTTGGAATATAAAAAAATATCCACATATTCTGCAAGGTAAAACGAAGATTTTGAGACCAAGAACGCTCAAATCGGTCCATTTTTGTGGCCGGAAAAAAATAAAATAAAAAACACTAAAAATGCAAATATATCGGAAGTACTGTGCGTTATCCAAATTCCGATTGAACAGGGTGTTAGGGCTTTCCGAGACAAACATTTCAGTTCAAGAAATTTGAAAAAAGGTTGAGAAATGAGGGAGTTATGGCCATTTTTGTAAATGACCACAGACGGACAGACGGACACACGGACAGACGGACAGACGGACAGACGGACAGACGGACACACGGACACACGGACACACAGACACTTGTTCGGGAAGTGATTCTGAGTAAATGTGTATAAGAAAAAGTTTTTTCTGAAGCTCCGTTCCGATTCTCGATTTTAGGACGATCACAATACTTCCATTTACTCTGTAAATATGGAAGTAATAAAATAGTTTTTTCTCTATGAGATTTGGATTTTAGCCGCCGAAAATATGAGCCGATTGCCTTCAGCCTGATAACCCCTTACCTCGTTTTCCAAATTCTTGTCAGTAAAATTCCCAAGGGCGATGCCTCTCATTTCTTTGACTCGGTCTTGGATTTTCGTGATCGACCGAAGCAGGTCGCCAATCCCGCCCTCTAAAGACGGTTCTGTTTTTTCCGCCGGGAAGGAGAGTGCAACCTACAATAGCAATTTCAATAAAAGGAGAAAGTGTGCAATCAATGTAAATAATCAAAGGGTTGTTCGGCAGACAATCGGGAGGCCCGCGACCGATTCGGACAGATCCTATGTGTGCTGTGTGGCCCACAACAAAATGTTAAGAGAACTCTGTGGCAGAGGTAGTTGGTCTATCAGCTAAAAAATTGAAGAAAAAATTAATTAGAAAACTATTGTTTAAAGTTGTTTTCCATCACCTTGCCCATTTTGGTACATACAGATTGCATACATCATATCTTGGCCAATAAATATACTTGGCCAATATAATATATTGGCTCTATATTATAGAGTTGTTGGACTGTATCGAGTTCTAAAACAGTTCCGTGGCGTTGGCTAAATAGGCACCTTTTTTAGGTTAAAGGTAAAATAATTATCCTATTCGACAATATTTTTTGAATTTTTCGGGTTTGGAGGATGAGAGATTGAGGAAGAAAAACAATATAAAAAAGCTACATCGCCAATTAATATTTTTTAGTTTGGTCATATTATATGGTTACTTACTCCAATGCCAAAAATAATCAGCAACGCCTTCATCATTGTTGAACTAGTGAGAAAAATCCGGACCAGCAGATGTAGAAGAATGTACGAAATTCACTGAACTGTTCGCCGAACTCGGTTCCTTCGCATGACCTGGTCACGTTTATCTCCTGAGGTCAGAACGTAGAAATAGTTCTGATTATCTATAGCAATTCGGTTTCTCCCATACGAGAAGTTTCCTTTGACCGGGTTCATTACGAAACGACCCAATCATTCCTTCGCATTTTCTTATAAAAAGCCTAAAATCCGTCCGTCTATGGGCAAATTCAAAAAAATTGTTAAATTGTTTTTTTTTTTAAGCCGTTTGTGTGTCAAGTTGATTGGATTTGTTTGGGATGCAGGCACAGCGGGTAGGGCCGGGTCTAATTCTACGAACTAGTGATGACTTGGATGAAATATTATGACGATTGGATGACTAATTGTGAGTTGTCTTCCAGGCTAGAATTTAAAACCAATAATGAACCCTGCTGCCATTCTTGCTAGTTTTGACCCGACTACTCTGACATCAAGTTGACACTGATTAAACCCTGGGTCGAGGTTAAATAACATTTTAAGTAGGCATAGGCTGGTATTCTATTGCTTAGAAAGTTTTTCCCTGAATAAGTTCCTGCGGAATGTGTGTGACATTTTCAATTTAGTACTTACCTGAGATATGAGGCGATTAGTACATTCTTTCTGTTTGTATTTTGCTTCTGCGTGTGTAACCGACTAATTTATTGGATCTTGTTCTTGGGGATATCACTGATATTTTAACAGGTGCGGCAAAACTACAACACGCTCTCCAGCCAAAGTTGAAATGAAATTTTAAAATCTTGTAAAAATGCGAGGTAGTTAATGTGGGTATAAGTGAAACCTAACGTAAACATTTCATAACCTAGTTTTTCGATTTCAGAGATGAGAAACCAAGTCTTGAGAAAAAACCGAATATTTTCTCTCCGATTGCATTCACTGTTCATCGCAAGCACGAAAGGGAAAGAGCAATTAGCAAAACTCGAGATTTATTATCGAGCGAGCACGTAAATCGTTGAACTAACTTTTTAACATATACCTGGAAACCCTTGTGACAACCAAAATGGTCAACAACTGTTCAGGAGACACAAATTTTTTTAAAATAATTATATGGGCGGTTTTGAGGCGAGAGAACTATTATAATAGTTATTATAATTATTATAATTATCGTACCTTTCAGCATTGATCATCTGGTGCTCCCAATAAATTTGATAACAATAGGTTGTTTTGAAGATTACTGACGTATGGACGATTTTCAGACTATTTTCAGACAGGAAAACCGTTCTTCATATTCTTCAAGCTATGTATTATAGGACCCGAAAAACTATCAAAAACCTTGTGAATCTATTCTTTATGCCTTTTTCATTATTTTATTCTAAAATCACGAAGAATTAAAAAATATATAAATTTTCTCAATTTAACTTGTCGTAAGGTTATTTGCATGTCTTGCTTTTGAGCAGCCAATTTTGATCCGATTTGAAAAATTCTTTCGCTAAAATGTCGCAAAATTCTGCCATTTTTCACCACTATTTTTTCATTATTTTAGGATTAATATTGGCAGCGTTACAGCCAAAAATGTGATGAAAATGTTCGAACCTTTTTTTAAATTTATCGTTTGACAGCTTGTTATTAAATAAATTTTATTGCCTAGCACAACTAAAAAGTGTGACACAAAAAAATGCAGTAAAAAAGCATAACCGATTCAGAAAAACCTCATGAAAACAAAAATATTAAAATACAAAAGTAAAAAAAAATGGCAAGACTGCAATTGGGATTTGATTCATCTGTTGGGGGCCATAACGGACTTTTTCCAGGCAGTACCTACCTATATGAGCGCAATTTCGACTGGCCTAGAGGACTGTATTCTACTATATCGGCCAATTTTGGGGAAGGTAAAGTGTATTACATTGCCCTGTAGCCGCAAATGTAAGTGGACCATAGGATCATCTCTTGGGAGCCGGTCGGTGCTTGAAAATCTGAAGAGGGGGATGAGCAGGGAGCGATAGTTATAAAGAGAGGTAGTGGCGAAGCCACTCTAACTTCACGTTTCAAGTCCGATCGCGCTCAACCGTAACCTCCGGGGGTCCCTACTTATATTTTTCCTCGGGAGCTCGTACGTACTTATCTATACTACAATAACGCAATATAAAAAATAATCTACCTCCGACAAAAAAATTTGAAATTTGACCTTTTATTTTTGTATTTAAGAAAAATGCAATAAATAATATTTACAAGTAAAGTTCATAATATAATATTAACGATTTTTTCGGGTAGGTAAAACTATTATATATTAATATTTTAATTTATAATATTTTATTATTTCAGAACACGATTATTAAATAGAAATTTGTCTTAGAATGATAATGTGATGATGATAATAATTGATGTGGACAAATCTATGATCAAATCTTGAATACAAATATGAAGTTTGGAAATAAATAATATTTTATGCAATAAGTAACTTAATGAATTTCTCGACGACAAAAACGATAGGCGTATTTGCTGGTGTTCCATACGCATCGCACTACTTGGTCACTATTAAATTAAAAAAATGCCTTTTCAATCAGATTGAAAACGAAATTTCGGAAGGTGAATTAAGAAGTTTGAGTTTGAGTTATCATTTTCATCGGAGTCTGGCGGAAAATTGAGATGGGTGATAAATCCTATAAAAATAGAAAATATGCATAAAAATAACAAGATGAGTTATACATGATAGAAATGGAAAATGATAACTTGATTCAGACATAAAAGCCGCTGAGGACAGAATCATATAAATATGTTTAAATTAAATATGTAAATAAATTTATCCCAATACTACCAATTCAGAAGTAGGTGGTACTTAGTCGAAAATGAAGCAAATTTCAATATTTCAAACACGGATATATTTTAGGCAATTGACGACCCCGAGACTGACAACACGACACGACGGACGACAAGACGTTAGGATGAAAGGCGCCTGGTGTTGGGCGCTATTGTGTCTCGCGGCCGCGTGTCTTCTGTGTCATGCGGGCGCTGCAGCCGACGATCGTGAAACTGCGGGCGATCAAATGAACACGATCGGCGACGATGACGAGAAATACCTCGGAACTGATATTTTCGACAACACTATCGAAGGTACCATCGAGTATTTATTTGTGTTTAATAAATTCCCCAAAATACAGCCAGTAGCTCATTAATCACTGTTCTCTAGATGTTGAACAAATTTAATATTGAACAATCTAATTCCTAGAATTTTATTGAACGTCTGATATTTCACTAGAATCAGTACAAAAAATAAATTTGAAATGTTTTCCACCAAGAGTTGAATATGAATAATTCATAATTATCATGGAACGCCATAACACTCATATTGACCAAGTCTACATGCCAAACTCATATTGAAACCGAAAATCAAACTCATACTGATAACCGATCTCATACTCATACAAAATCATAATCAAACTCAAACTGATTATGAGTCGAGTTTGACTTTCGGTTTCAGTTTGAGTTGGATTATAAGTAAAGTTCGAGTTTGAGTTTCAATTTCAGTTTGGGGTTGATTATGAGGTTGTATGAGTTTGATATCGGTTATGAGTATGAGTTTGAATTTCGGTTTCAAAATGAGTTCGAGTTTCGGTTTCAATATGAGTTTCAGTTTCAATTTCAAACATGTAATTTTGGGTATTTTCTTAGTATAGTCCTCGGATATTTCGAGCTCCTACACCGATAGTTTGTTTGGGCCAATCTTGCGCACAATAACCAACATTTCTCCAGGTCAATCAAAAAATGTCATAGGTTGCGTTTCAATTTTTGGTGAATTGGCTATTCATAAGGTTTTTGGAACAGCACTGTTTTTATAAATTAATTATGTAGGTAAGTAGTTACCTGAGTTCCTACATCTAATTTTTTCTCGTTTCTTCTTGTTTCATCATTCACTAACAAATCATTGTATCTAATCGTCCCAAAAACATTTACTAACCCCCTTAAATTTCCATTGAAATATTTTTTGAGTCACTTTTTATTTCAAAGCGGCAACCGATTCAATCGGATGAAAATTACCTGGCAGTTTCACCTTCCACGGACCACGACTCGAGCGTCTAGAAAATGTTTCCAAATCCGCTTCCCAATAGGTAGCGATTTACCGGAAATCGCCCGATCATCGTTTTCGCCTCTCATTTGCGGAGTGAGTGTGCAACACTTGGAAAAGGAAAAAAAGAACCGGCAAACTCGGGATTTGAAAAAGGATAGGAAGGAATCCTTAGCCGATTATCCGCCGGGTCGGGAAGGGTCGCCAAACTCGCGTCTCGCGGATACCTGGGAATTTCTCCTCTTCCGTTGATTTTTCAAGGTTTCGCATTGCTTTTTTATTTTGACAGACCTATAGATTTAAGAGGGTACGATTTCTTCTGAGGAACGTTTTTTCTTCGAGAAACATCCGCACAGCGATTTTTATGCTTTGACATTTTTCGAGAATTATTCAGTGCCTGATAAATTGACTAAAATGAGCCATTTGAAATATACCTTGAATACACCTCACCTTGGAATAGATTTATAAAATACGTCCAAGTGTATTAAGTGTATGAATGAATGGAAGGGTAACGGGCACAATACGCACTGTAAGACGTCTAAATGAAAATTGACACAGAAAAAAATCGGGGGAATTTCGCTCGATTGCACGAATTTGTAATGCACACAGTTTGCAATTGTAGTGCATGCTGATCGTGGTGGGTTCAGTGCTAACAACTTCGGTTGAAATTCAAATGAAAATATTTGCGATAGATGTGCGAAGTATCGCAACAACGCGCCACGGGACAATCCAAAAGCGGCCAGCCGCGCTGCCGCCGGTCCGTAAAGGAACGAGCAACACTATCTTCCAACTACCGATTAGCCCCTCTCTCCCAGGTATAATAATAAATAATTCGGGTTTAAAGGTAGCAGCACTCTTCAACTACGGTGGACATAACAAAGCACTCGCACCTTTACCTTTAACTTTGCTACGATCACTTGTTTTCTTGTGTGGGTCATTCTGGTCATTCGAACCAACCATCAGGAAGGCGAAATGACTTGCACCTCAGACCTAGCCCCCCAACAGCCCACAGACCCGATGGGTCCCATATGAAGGTGGGGATTGAGCGACTATCGTAGCGATGTGAACCTGTTATAGTACAACATCCATGGAATCTGGCATGCCCAGTGTTATCGATACCCACTTTTATTCAATCCGTACACGAGAAAACCAGTAGGAAGGTTATGCTAACTCGGGTCAAAGATATGGGGAATCTTCGATCTGGTGGCGTCCCACCTCTGATTGGCTGATCCTTCCCACCCCTCTGACTGTCTGTCAATGGGCTGTTGGGGGGTTAGGTATGACGTCTGATATACGAGGAGCGAGGCCATCATCCGATTTGTGGTGGGAACAGGAAGCTAGATCAACCAACTTCTCCCCCAACGACCTGAAAACCCCGGTCCCAATTCCTACACCTCCACTTTCCTTGTCCCACCTCAACTCACAGTTCGCGTGCTCTTCAAAAATACTTACCTATCTGTAGAAGCTGATTGGAATGAGAGTAAATTCACGATGTCGTCTCATAATTTTTAAAAAATTTCTTTAACGCTTTCACCGATATTGGCCTCTTTAGGTAAATCCACGACGATGGACGTAAAAAAATCAGGAATTGACAAAAAATTAAAAAATGTCTATGAAACCGTCGCTCGTGAGCGACAAAAGGAGTAGTTTATTTTTGTAAAAATTGACTGTTTTTTTTGTTATGTAAAAAATTACTGCAGTTTTTTGTCATCTGGGTCAGTTTGTTACGTGATCATCAGAATAATGGACTTAAGAATTGAAATACAGAAGTTGTGAATGTCATCCGATCAACCGTTTTTGTTTTTCAGGCCGGGGTAAAAAGAAAAACATGTTGAAAATGCTAATGACCATAAAAATGATGCTAGTCAGCTTCCTGGTTCCTAAGGTGAGTAAAATTAATTTTTCTATAGTTTTTAGACCATTGTAACAAATCTGGCGGCGTTAGGTAATTTAATGCATTATCTAATTCTTTTATTTTCTTTCAGGTTATTGGACTTGCTCTCTTCGCTTCGTGGAAGGGTATTACAATTAGCTTGATTGCCTTCACAGTAGCGATCATAGCGGCTCTAAAACATGCGCAAAGTGAGTATTTTATTTTGAATTTCAGTTTGAGTTTGTGTATCAGCATCAGTTTGAGTTGTAGCTTGAATTTGAGCCTCTGCTTCAGTTTGAGTTTTGTAGGTTAGGTCGACACCCAAAAAACTGTCAGATAAAATCTTAAAAAAACTGTTTGTTCACGACCAGCTGTGAGTTGAGAGAGAGCATAGAAGGCACAAATATAATTACTGAAAAATTGTCGGTCCTCCCCATGGAAGGACAAGGTAGTGAGGTGAAAGTGGCTCGTCCTTTGGCTCGGATCGTGATCAAGAAAGTGTTGAAAAATTGATTGAGGAAAATTCTTAATCTAAATCACTTTTACCTACAAGTTTGGGGACCTTGGCACAGTGGTCACGGTTTGCCTGACACACCTGTCTTCTGGCATAGCTGATGTTCTATTAGCCCAGATTGTGTCTCGTCGTCTAGGAGTGAACGCTCTAATACCGCGGGGACGCTTCTCCTTTCAATCTGGAAAAAATAGAAAGTAATTAGGTATAAAAGCGTCGAAACAAATTTTTTAGGCTGGTAAACCAATTTAAAAAAGTGTCCTCTATGCGACACGAAATGATGAACTTTGTTAAAAATGACAATATTTCAGTGTGATTTCAATGGCTGATATCAGCTCATATTATGAGCCTAATTTCCCTATACCAGCATCCTGGACTCCCCTTCAGAGGCCGAAATCGGCAAAAGCGCTCACCTACGTGTCAATTTAATGCGACACCGGAGAAATAATGTTTTAGGTATTGCATGTGATAATTTAAAATTTTCACCTGCTTGATTGTCAATCGCCAATACGCCTCATTCCGTTACAGCGAGCCAATCAAACGACAACAAAAGCGTTCAGCATATTTTCGTGAAGAAAGACCCGGGGAACGATCATCATCATCACGAGCACTGGTGGAGACGCATTCGCGAAGCTAAGCCCGCCCATCATTTTTCGGATCATTCGGACCACCATTCCGATCATTACGATATCCATCCGTCAGATATGGCTTATCAGGGGTGGGATGATGAAAAACGATGAGCCGCTAACGTTAACTTAATAAAATGCCTCGAATGATTCTGATTTTTAAGGCTGTTTTTTTTACTTGAAAATATGAAAATGAAAATATGAAAATAAATTTGGTTTAAAAACATAGGTACGGGAAAATGTTAATGCAACTTGATTCATTAGTTGTAAGAAATTTCTAATCATGACTTGATTCACTATAGGGACACACCGAAAACGTTTTAGCCAAAGAATGTGCCAAATTTTTCTAATTTAATTGTATGTTCTAGACCCACCTAATTTCAATAGGGTCGGCTTACTGAAAAAATCAGTCCGGTATTCGAAAAGCAATGGTATTTTATTTATATTTATTTTTTTGCGTAATTAGCGGACGAACCATGACAACTTTGTTAACTATGGATCAACAATCTGCCGATATTTGATTTGGTGCGATTTTTCCATTTTTTTTTCCTTACATCATGAGATTTTTAGAGCCCATAATTTTTAACTACAAAAATGAACTTTTTATGCTGCAGTCCACATAACCGAATTTATCTACCACTTTGATAATTTGATAACGGGCCCTACAATGCACGTGTAAGTTCATTCACGTCCTGTAGACTGAAGTAAGCTGGTGCCATTTAATTGGACTCGTGTTAAATTGAACTAAGTTAAAAGCCAGTCCCGTGCATACAAAGGAGTAGATCAAGGGTGGATTTCACCCCCTCGCAGCTTAGTTTCTCGATTGGAGTAACGTGGGGATTACTGCTGTAGGATAATATCCTAATATTATGATAATGTTATTATCCAACGCTAAACCAGCCATTACCAACTAATCTCGACTCTAATTTAACAGATGTGTGGTTAAATTATTGCTGAACAAATTCTTGTTAATTACACGTTCACGTGTAAAATGCGATGTAATTTCATCACTGTATCTAATAAAAAATGAAATCATAAAATTCGTAATCTGAATATTTTCATCTTATTCGAATTTGGAGATAGATGTCAATTCTGAAAGATAATTCAAGAATGCAACACCTTGTCTGCGAAATTTTGTCTGTACACCCCGGAATACAGACCTTCACTAGGTGAAAGTGCGTGAATAAGTTTACTGTCGATAAAATGACCAAGTGACCTATTGGCTGGAGGTCTGCAGATAATTGATTAGCGTTGCAGCAGAATCGCGAACGAAAGTGCTTTAGGGACGTTCTCGATTTCCAACTTTGAAGGAAAATCGTTTATTTAGCTATCGCGGTATTCGGATTGATAGTGCATGGTATTACTATCAATAGGCCTACTATCTTTTTTTTTGTAATTTAGAGAAAATTTAAAAAAAGGTATTTTTTGGCTTAGGCAAAGTGCATTGTGGTGTCGAATGGCTGAAAAATGCTGTATCTATAATTTGTTGTTATATATAACATAATATGTTATGTATATTATACATAATGTATATTCAGAATTTTCGGGCTCTAGTAAGGGTTTTTCCGCGAAGAGCTTATTTTCCAACGTCTCCAATCATCTCATTAAGTTGATTTGACCTACCACCAAACAGGGTGTTAGGTCTTGCCGAGACAAAAATTTGAGTTCAAGAAATTTGAAAAAAGGTTGAGAATTGAGGGAGCTATGGCCCTTTTTGTAAATGACCACACACGGACGCACGGACAAACCCACAGACGGACACGCAGACACTTGTTCGGGAAGTGATTCTGAATAAATGTGTACAAGTAATCGTTTTTTTTTCCGTTCCGACTGTCGATCTTAGGAAGATTACAATACTACTATTTACTCTGTAAGTATGGAAGCAAAAATAGTAAAACCCAATTGTATAATTCGATTCAGCAAGTCATTCAAGATCCTCGCGTCTTCCCCAATTATTCGTAATGAGACCGGAGGGAAGGCTTTTCCCAATTTGCCGAACGTCTTTCTTACCGACGATAACCGGATTACTTTGCTCCATTAAACCGGGCACCTTGAAAATTTTCACTTTTCACCGCAGACATTCCCCACCCGGCGGATCGCTGATCTGCTGAAGATTCCCTCCCGCAAACCTCTCAGCTGTCCGGTTCTGGTTGATCGGTCCAGGATTGCCGATCAGTGGGGGAAGTATAAGAACCGTCCGGCCACCCCCGGCGTCGATACGACTTCCGTCAACAATCGTTCCGATCGCGTCCAAACATGATACTCAAGTGGTTGATTGCTGTTTTTCTCATCGATTGTCCTCTGGTTTACACTCTACCTTCCGAACACATCACGCAAGTAAGGCAAATAGTTCTAAATTTGATTATAATTAGGTAATAATAGAAAAGATATATTTTCATACGATTTCTCCCTGATCTGCTAACAAGTATGGTGACAATTGCGGTACAACGGTTATCAATTGATTCCAACCTGAAGTTACAAATTAAATGTTGATTCCTTGAAAAAAAAATTTTTTGTCGTTTATTCCGAGAAAAAGTTTTAAATACATAAACAATTGATAATTAAATGGAATTATCCCGAACCTTGCCGAACTTGATACTATCAAGTGAAGGCCAAAAATTTGGATAGACTCCTAATAAATCTAGAGTTCAGACATTTATTCTAGAAAACTTGAACGTTGAGAGATCTCCTTTTCGTTGTCCTTTTACAATTTTAATATGGCCCGAAAATGGCCCCTTATGAGTTTGCCAGGTAATGCGGACTCGCCCATTTCAGTATACGTACCTTCCTTTTGATTGGGTAGTCTTATTTTGTAAGGATACGTAGGTACCAGTTTTGGGTCCAATGTACGACCACGTATCAAGTCCTAAGTGCCTTTCTTGCCAGAAATTTAAAAATTGAAAAACTACAAAAAATTTGGTGAAATTTGATGCTCTCATTTGTCTAGAGTTCAAGGAAGATTTGCTTCAAAAACTGCTCAGTGCTAAAATGTTGACTTGTTTGTCGCGAAATTTAAAAATAAAAAAATTAAAAATCTTTTAAAAAATGGGTCTTTTATATTAGCCACTGAATGGGTTATTGGTTTGAAATCCCCCTCTTGGGGTGGCTCATCAATTCAATTGATTCATCGAATAAAAAGCATTCTCCAAATAAATAATTTCTTGGAAATGTAGGCAATGAATTTCTATGGAAATGTACCCATGGAAAATCTTATTCAGAGAATAATGGATATTCGATGAATAAACTGAATTGATGATCCCACCCTTAGGCCCGGTTTATTGACAAAATTTATCCATCCGATATCCAAGGAAGCTTTAGATAAAATTCTCCACGGTGGTATTTATATCAAATTTGAATGTGAAAAATCTCGTTGGAAATGTTTATCTAAAGCTTCCTTGGATATCGGATTGATAAATTTCGTCAATAAACCGGCCATTAGAGTGTCTGGAGTCCAGACTCTGGACCAGGTTGTCGAAGGGTCGAGGCGTCTACCTAGAGAGCAGGGGGTGCCAGGTTCGAGTCCTGCCTGGAGAGAGAAATGTTTGTCATTTCCCAGTACTGATCTCGCTCAGAACCGTTAACAAATCAGAAAATTTGTAGTATTAAATACATAGCTTTTTGGCATGAAAAAGAAAAAAAAAGGTTTTCCAGCAGTCCAGTTGAGCTGGCGCCAGTCAATCGGGCTTAAAGTGAACTGGCTCGCTTCATATCAGGGAAAAGCCAGTTGAAAGTGATAAGTCATTCGCCGTAATTTACGAAATCAATGTCATTGTTGTGGAGGAGCTTGTTTCACAAAACCCGTAAGCATTGCGAACTATGACGAAATCTCTTGGAGGAAAGTTTCTCAACTGAAACATCCTGACTGAAGATGGTACAAAAATGTTCAAACTTGACGCTATATTGAGATGCGATTGTTTCTCCAAATCACCCCCATTCAGTATGTACCTATCTATCTGTAAGGGTGAACATCCCAGATCGAATGTTTGTACTGGAAAAAAATCGCGTCCAATCTAATTTGGGTTTTCACCAAAAATGCCTATTTTCGTAGGTGTTGGTGGCAAAATGTAGCGGTAACAACAAGTACTCGATGGTCTGCTTCAAGTTGGACATTCTTCGGCTGATGTCCCTATTGGGTGAAAATACGAGTCTCCCTTTGGCCAAAGGTATATCCTTGGTCGGCACGGGGAAAACCAAATTGGTGACCGAAGAACTGGACAACGGTCTGATCACTCCCAGGTCCAAGGGACAGTTGGACAATTTTCTGATGACAGCAGTTGAAAAGTATCTCGGGTCCCTGAATTTAACAGTTCAACTGAGGGATTCGAATTTATTACGAGGAGCCAGATCGCTGGTTAGCGACGTATTCGAAGGTCAGTGGATAATTTTTTTTAAATTCCCAATCATTTTGAAAATTATTTTTTGGATTTTAGGTTTAGTTTTGGAAACTGCTGGAAATTTCAAGAATGAAATTCAAAAAATTATTTTTTTTTAATTTTGCGTCTTGTTTTGGCCTGGCAATAAAATTTCAAATCTCATACAGTTTTTTACTAAAATTAGTTTTCTGTCTTTCTCTTGTAGCTCTGTTGGTTGCCGGCTACGGTTGTATCAAAAGTGTCTTCAGTTTTCTTGTGGTCTGGTATTATGATTGGTGACTGGTGAGTGCAATACGTTTCAATTGTAGAGATAGTTGAATCAAACGGAATTACGGAATTAATTGAACGGAATTACAAAATGTAGTAATACTCTTGCACTAAGGCAGTCAATCTTTGGTTTTCAACCAATGGGGCAGGATCCGAGATTTTTGAGTTCCTCGTAGGACAACAAATACTGGATCCACATGATTTCTAGCAGTTTCCAAAACATACGTTGTAAGAGCTTCATGCTTGTTGGCATAGTTGATAAAATTCGTTCAACGCGACGGAGAGACTATGGGACCCTATGGGCCCTATATAGCCTTATAGCCCCATAGCCCTATTAGCCCTTATCGCCTATAGCTCTATAGCCCATTGTATATAACCCTTTACCTATAGCCCCCTATACCTATAGCCCTATAGCCTATATCCCTATAACCTATAGCCGTTTAGCCTATAGCCCTATAGCCCTTTAGCCTATAGCCTATAGCCCTATAGACTATAGCCCTATAGCCCTATAGCCCTATAGCCTATAGCTTATAGCCCTATACTATAGGGCCTATAGCCTACAACCTATAACCCTATAACCTATACCCTATAGCCCTATAGCTTTATACCACATTGATGTTATCTCGATATAGCCCGAATCTCCAACAGTACTGGGCCCCCAGGAGATACACAGCCAACAGAGGCTGCCATCAATGTTCAGTCAGTCATTATTCATTGGTTCATTTGACAACTACCTATCTAAAAACTGAGGGAAGGAAAGTATTAAGTTGTGATGTGCATACACCCCGGATATTTTTACACCCGAACCGACCGTCTGTTGTCGGATGAACAGAACCCAGTCGAACTGGCGTAAATTCATAAAATTCTGTATTGTTGGCAGGTCGAGTTAAGAAACCCATGTGGATACTCATTGGTACAATCGCGGCTGTGGCGTTCGCTTTGATAGCAACAGTTACCGGTCAGGCGCTTTTGGCTTCAATTTTGGCGCTTGTCATGTCTGGTGTAATGATGTTTAGAGGTGCTCTGGGTGGGAATTTCGGATCGCCGGCAATGTCTCCCTCGGCTATGGCTAGCGGTCGCATAACGGCTTATGAAATACTACGCCCGTCAGATTACGCAGCTGAGCCGCCACCGGTTGTGCATGATCATAATCATCATCATAGCGCTCTGACGGCTGCCATACCCGTGTTGTACGGCCGTTCAGATCAAAATTCAACGTGATTTCGCCATGGGGACAGACGGTGGTTGAAATATTTACATTTTTGATGTTCAATAACGTAGACTCTCAAAAACATTCATACACCTCGGCACCAAAAATTGGTGCAGCCGGAGGGAAAAAAGTGGATCACAAAAGGTATTTCAGTGATGAGAATTCGCCTGCATCAACTGTAGAACAATTTTTGAGCCTTGTATATCTGCAAAATTTATTCAAAATCCCCATTGTGGGAAAAAGGACATTTCCACTTTCCCCATTTTCTTGGTTGTTTTGTTGAGTAGGCTTTTTGTTCTTTTGGTTATATCGAAGAAAAACCAATCAATTCTGGGGTTGTAAGTGCAAGAGCGTCTTATGAGCTATGATCTCTTTATAAATGCTTTATTACTTAGTTAAAGCGCTTGCCTGGCTTGCGTCTCAACCATCAGGAGCCTATTTGACAGCGGTCTTTGAGAGTCTTTAAATATTCGGCTTAAATGTTAAATAGCGGTCTTTGACCTAAATTCCAAGTAATTTGATTTGTTTATTTGCAAACTACAGAATAAATTATCTTAAAAAATTAACAAAAAATAAAGAAGAAGCCTGATAAAATAAAAATAAAAAAGCTAAAGAAAAATACATTTTGACAGTCATTTTTGTAATATTATAAGTCAACTATACCTATCGTAAGGCACTTTCGACTCAATAGTTCAGTACCAAGGATAACTCATCACTTGAACATCGAACTTTGAAATCGGTGTTTTCACTTCATATGTAGGTTGTGCAGTTCAATGATCTCATTAAAACGTGAATCAATCAAACACTTGAGTAGAGAATTTTTTTTTGAACAAGTTTATATACCTACCTATTTCAGCCAAGTTTTGCCCAGATATTTAAATATCAGTCCAAGTTGATTTTTATATTTCTTAGAACTTTAGAGGGCATGCTTTGTGCAATGACAAGAGGTATCCTGCGCTTCCATAATTTTATATGATTATAGGTGTAATAACGTATGACCTACACCAACATTTTAGATAGGTATATACCTACTTCATATGTTAATAATATCGATTAGTGAAGTTTGTTTGGGAATAATTCGTCAAATGTTGACAATTAGAGAATATCATGTAAAACGTATACGATAGCCGACCAAATGTAACAACACACCATACCTAAATAACTTTCTGTCGTCCATAAGCTTAGGTAATAGTTAGGTGCTCTACAGGCCTCACCGTATGCATGGTTAAGTAAAATAAGTAGTAGGTAAGTTATTAGAAATTAGAGCACACCTAGCTTGGACGAATAAATACAATTATTAACAGTAGGAAATAATAATGAAATTAGAATGAATTGTTAATTTCTGTTTCGGAACAATTCTGTAGATATCTAGAATCTCTGTTCTATAATAGGTGAATCGCTTTTGCTTTAGGTGCTTCAGCTTATTGGTGTTCAACAAGCCAATATTATTCTAATTTGGCTGGGAAATGATTTGCGAATTTATTTTTTCTGAACATGAAACATCGTACGTGAAAGAAAATTCCGGAATAATTGAACCCTAATGAGCTGACACGAGTCTCTCCACATTGGGGTAGGCGCTATAATTGCCTACCCCCACCCCCTAACATGAGCCCAATCAATTATAATCAGGCGCCACTCAAGCCTTGGCTGCTCACGAACGCCTCTCGATGACACACGAACACCACATTCTCAAATAAGGAAAACCTTCCTAAAATAATTTTCCAAATTGATTTTTTTACATAGTTTTTTGGCCTTTTTTTATTTATTGCTCGGCTTCCTCTGATGCCCGCATGATTTCCACTCATTCAAGGCGCCCCATTTTATTCCCCACCATGTCCGAAGCGGCCAGCAAATATTGAGCTTCTAGCATGCAGTGCGCTCTTGGGGAACAAAATCGCATTTTTGGGGCTTTTGGATAATCAGAAAATCTGAAAACCAAAATTTGAAATTATCCTCCAGGTATAAGCTTTTGTGCCGTGGAAAAAAATCCTAAAAATCAGCTGAAAATCTGTTGGACTTTGGTAAAGAGAAGTGTCTGCCAAAGCAGGTGGTCCCATTTTATGTTCACAGGGCGAATGAAGAAAACAAGATGGGCCTTCCTCTGGACAATTTTGGCGATCCTGTTCGCGGTACTCGCTGCACTGTCAGGAAGTGCACTCATATCGTCCATAATCGCCTTGGTTTTATCATCTCTCGTCGTACTGAGGTCAGCACTCGGAGGAGGAGCCTCTGGTTTTGCCGCTCCTTCGGCTCTCGGATACGCTCTTCCGGTCGAACATACGGGAGCTGGTAAAATCACAGCATACGAAATCAGCCCCGAGTATTATATGGACGATAACTCTCACGCCATGACGATGGGCGCCCCGTTGGCGTATTCGGCGTACGCCAGGCAGACGGCCCTTCCCTTGACCAATATTTCAAGATCGACTAGAAGATGAACTGTTCGGAACTGAACTGTTTAGACAGGTATTACTTATGTCCTGTGATGTTTCTACTCTTTAAAAGTCTTGGAAACTGTGAGGTGTGAGGAGCAGATAAGTCGACGTATGGACCGGATAAAAATAATGGCTAAGACGTAAATGGGAAAGTACCTGAGTACCCCAGTTGATTTTTTTTTCGCGCAATAGACGGACATTGTTGTATTATTAGCAATATATTCTGTTTAAATTTCTGGATTGT
Source organism: Nesidiocoris tenuis (assembly GCA_036186465.1). Lineage (NCBI taxonomy): Eukaryota > Metazoa > Arthropoda > Insecta > Hemiptera > Miridae > Nesidiocoris > Nesidiocoris tenuis. Next base: position 9,681,843 of record AP028915.1, on the reverse strand, counting down.
TTGAAGTGAAAATCAAAAATTTTTAGATGATAAGTCTGACTCTTAAGAAATGTGTGTCTGCTTGTGTGTGAGGTTGATTGTGTTTTTATTAAAAGTGATAGATATTAAGTTCCTATCGAAAATATTTTGCACGTCTGTGAGATTTGGTGATTTGGCAACACAGATAGGTACATATACCTAATTATAGGTTCAATTTCCGGTCGGGGTGGAATTAGTGTGCTAGTTTATCCAATTTAATTTTCTTCAAGGCCAAAGCCATGAGGATTATTCATGAGCCTTTATAAAGGAACCTAGCATACTCTATTTACTATCAATACCTACCTTTTTCACATAAAAGTTTGTTGAATGTGGACCTCGATAGACAAAGAAGATTAATTTGGTCATTGATTGATAATTAGAAGAGAAAAATGCATTTACCTATCAAAAGTTGGTAAGGCGCCGACAGGAGATGTTTTTTCTAAATAGGAAAGCCTGTTTGAAAAAATCAATGGGAACCTATCTGCTTTAATGGTAAAATTAAAAAAATTAAAAGTGCGATGCTTTTTTTACCCTTATCCTTCCTGTATCTACCTCATAGGGACAGCGCATAGCTACACATCGCAGGAAATAACAAGTAAAATTAAATGACAAGGGGTGATTTCAGGAAATCTATAAAAATATTGGATAAATGCCAAAAAACCAATAAAATCTTGAGGAAATTAATTCTGAAGAAATTCATATCACCGTTCACCTGATTAACGCATTACGGCGCGTTAAAGAGAATCAACTTAGATTTTACGACATCAACGCCTTCGGTTTGAGACTAGGCAAACCTGCGGTGCATAGAAGTCGTGCTGGTTGCGTCGCGCTATACTGAGGAGCTGAAAAATGGGGCGACCGTTTTCACACAAATAGCTGTTCAGCACTAACCATTTGCCCTCGATTTCATGGATTACAAAAAATGGATTGCACGTGACAATACTTGCACCTGCAAGCTATCCGTCATAATTCCTAACACGATCTCTATTCTTTCGATACGTGAGCACATGCGCAAGCTACTTGGTTTGACCTCCCAAAAGTCGACTGGAAACCGTTATCTCTAGTTATCAATCGAAAAGCGCAGCCGACTTGATTGTTTACATCACTCTTTCCGTTCTGCAGCTCTTATAAAACAATTCGACCACTGAATTTAGGATTGGATTTAAATGTGTTGAGTTGAATTCAGTGGTTTTGAGATTTAATCTATCAAATCTCAATTTTTTTGCCTTTCAAAAATACTGGGGATAGTTTTGTTCTTGGTCCCGTAGGCCTAGCAGAGGCGTGCACGGCTGCAACATGGTACTCACGTAAGTAATGACGGTACACTTATAATTTTTTCGCCTCGAATTAATTATTTATACTTTCTTCACAATCAATCTGTCCCTGTGGTAAAGGCACAGAATCCGGTCCAAGTTCTGGATGAGCCGTATGCCCTGAAACAATCGGAAATTCCCTCAAACAGCGGACCTTGAATAGAGAACTATACACCTATATAGATTACCCCATTGACTATAATAACTGATTGATTATAATATAATAATCTATAACTCGAGGCGGTGAGGCAACCCTGCGAGACTAGATAGACAATGTCCAGATAGAACATGTCCTGGATCGCTCCGACCCTCTTCCTGCGGCAGAGCACGCCCGGGACATCTTTGGTTATCCAGCGAAAAGCTACCGGGAACGGCTGTTCACTTTACTTATATTTATCCAGAATGCGGGGTAGACACCCAGAAACCCTGTTCTTTTATACATATTCAGAAAGGGGAGTAGATACCCAGAAACCCAGTTACTTATATGTACCCAGAATTCCGAATAGATACCCAGTTCAGTCGATTACCAGTCCACTTTACTCGATATATACCTAAAAATCGGAGTAGATACCCAGAAATGTGGTCTCGTCTCCGTAAATGGACCACAATCCGTTTTGGAATTTGAGTTCTTCGAAAATTCCCAACGTACCATTGCTGCTTGACAGAGGTATGGAGAAAACTACGACAGTGCCAGCATCCAACAACCCGCCGTTGGAGCAGTTCGTACTTCTGGCCAAATCGGCCCACGGTGCAGCAGCCACTGAGCTGATTCGCCAAGTATTGGCCGCTCCCGGGGTTCACGTGTTCGGGGAACTTCTCGACATGCCCACCATTAAAGAAGTAAGCCGTATTATTAGTTTGAAGTTAAAACATCGTCATAATTTTTCATGGATTTTCCAATGATGAAAACTCGATGGGAATGTTTCAGTTGGAAAATGGACCGTTCGCGAACGCGTTCCGCACGCTCAACATTTTCGCTTACGGGACGTACCACGATTATCTGTCGGATAAAGCGAATCTTGTCGAGCTCACAGAGGTGGAGAAGAAGAAGCTGCAACATCTCACAATCGTTACTTTGGCTACAAAAATGAAGGTACTAGGAGTGAAATTGGAGTTATAAAATTATGAAACAGTTTCCGGATTCATGCACGTCCTGATGTTTACTCAACGTATTTTTTCCAATGAAGTGTATCGCTACTTTATTGCAGTGCATTCCGTACAGCACGCTACTGAAGGAACTGGACATGAAGAATGTACGTGACCTGGAGGACCTCATCATTGAAGCCATTTACGCTGGTTGGTTTTGATTTTATGGTTTTACGTTTGCTTGTCCACTCTCTGTGTACGCTGGCTTCCTTCTTGGGCTCCATGTCAAATTCCAGATTTTCGATTTACTTTTCCCTCGTTTGACAAATCTCTTAACGCCTTTTGAGTTATTTTACCTGAAATGACGATTTCCAGATATTATTCATGGGAAACTGGATCAGAAAAATTCTCAGCTCGAAGTCGACTACGCGATCGGAAGGGACACCAGGGAAGAGGATTTGGGCGTCATTATAAAAACGTTGCAGGAATGGTAAGATTCTTTTTATTTTTTCAACTGTCTTTGTCTTTCATCATTTGGCTTGTATTAGGAATGTCACTTCTATTCGTTTTCAAATACAGGTGCGATTCATGCGAAACAGTGCTCAATTGCGTTCAAAGCGAAATCACTCGAGCGAATCAAGCCAAACACCAAGCTCTTCGTCATCGTGAGAAAATCGAAGCCGAAGTGAGCTCTTCTATAATGAATTACCTTTATACCTCCTACATGCCTAATATACTGTTGATATGGTAGCAAACATAATTAAGTCAAATAAAAATCAGTTTGGCGTAGATAACACACAATTCTTCCATAGTTTGATACGTCAATTGTTGAACCAAATCAATTTAGTTTTGACTAATTTGATGCCTACATTGATCAAAAACGTCAACTCATTCAGGAAGTGATTCTGAGTAAAAGTGTATCAGTGACATTTTTTGCTGAAGCTCCGATCCGATTTTCGATTTTAAGACAATCACAATACTTCCATTTACTTTGTAAATCTGGAAGCAAAAAGTGCTTTTTGGTAACATTAGCGGTCTTCAAAACTAGACAATATAAAAATACCTTAACTATCCTGTCTTCGATTTTGTCCAGATGACCAACATCAAAAAGACGCTCAAGTCTCAAACCCAGGAAACGGACGGCGAGCCAATGGCGACCGACACGAGAGAAGCGACAGCTGTCGACAAATCGAAGAAAGGGATGAAACTTAAAATACTTAGGGGCCAAGGCGTTTCCAAGCTTTGGAATAAATAATTTTTGTATCTGAAAATCATTGATTCTGCGTTACGATGATAACAAATTTTGAATTTATATACCTACAAACTAGTTTTTTTTCTTCTTTCAGTTATTAGAAAATCTGGAATGTAAGTACGGAAGCCTGGATTGTATTGTACATTGCCACTTTTATTTATAATATCGTTTGCGTTTCAAATTGAATATAGTTAAATGCGATTTTCTGGTTTTCATCCATAACCTTCCCTGAAATATCCGCATGATCCCAACGTCTTTTTTATCGAGATGATTTGGGAGCGATGGTGAACATGAAAATGACAAAGAAAACAAATTTGACCAAAATTATTTTCTTAAGAAACGTCAGTTTCTACCATGACTAAGGTGACCAGACGTCCCGCATTGTGGGGGACAGTCCCGATTTAGAGGGTTGTGGCCCGGTGTCCCCAGGATCTCATAGGGGCGGCCAAAAGTCGCTCTTCAAGGGAAAAGCCCCGCTTTGGGAAGGAATCCTCTGAAAAATTAGGTACCTACCTACCTATGTAAGTACGAGGTACCTACTCGATGACCGCTTGTTCAAGTGTTGGAAGTCGTCACCTTGCTTTCCCTCTGTCGAGCACCAAAAAAACCTCTGAATTCGATTAAAAACCTTTGACTTTCAAAAAGTTGTGTTCTTAACTAAAACATTAAAAAATGCGAACATAAAATGATCAGAGTCAACTTCGAGATCAAAGTCAACTTCGAGTTCAAACAAAACATCGAGATCAAAGTCAACTTCAAGATCAAACTCAACATCGAGTTCAAACACAACTTCGAGATCAATGTCAACTTCGAGTTCAAACACAACTTCGAGATCAAAGTCAACTTCGAGATCAAACTCAACTTCGAGATCAATGTCAACTTCGAGATCAAAGTCAACTTCGAGTTCAAACTGAACTTCGAGATCAAAGTCGACTTCGAGTTCGAACACAACTTCGAGATCAAACTGAACTTCGAGTTCAAACTCAACTTCGAGATCAAAGTCAACTTCGAGATCAAAGGCAACTTTAAGATCGAAGTCAACTTCGAGGTCAAACTCAACTTCGAGATCAAAGTCGACTTCGAGATCAAACTCAACATCGAGTTCAAACACAACTTCGAGATCAAACTCAACGTTGAGATCATTGTCAACTTTGAGATCAAAGTCAACTTCAAGATCAACGTCAACTTTGACATCAAAGTCAACCTCGAGATCAATGTCAACTTCGAGATCAAAGTCAACTTCGAGTTCAAACACAACTTCGAGATCAAAGTCAACTTCGAGTTCAAACACAACTTCGAAATCAAACTCAACGTTGAGATCATTGTCAACTTTGAGATCAAAGTCAACTTCAAGATCAACGTCAACTTTGACATCAAAGTCAACCTCGAGTTCAATGTCAACTTCGAGATCAAAGTCAACTTCGAGTTCAAACACAACTTCGAGATCGAAGTCAACTTCGAGTTCAAACACAACTTCGAGATCAAAGTCAACTTCGAGATCAAACTCAACTTCGAGATCAATGTCAACTTCGAGATCAAAGTCAACTTCGAGTTCAAACTGAACTTCGAGATCAAAGTCAACTTCGAGTTCGAACACAACTTCGAGATCAAACTGAACTTCGAGTTCAAACTCAACTTCGAGATCAAAGTCAACTTCGAGATCAAAGGCAACTTTAAGATCGAAGTCAACTTCGAGATCAACGTCAACTTCGAGATCAAAGTCAACTTCGAGGTCAAACTCAACTTCGAGATCAAAGTCAACTTCGAGATCAAAGTCAACTTCGAAATCAAACTCAACTTCGAGATCAAAGTCAACTTCGAGATCAATGTCAACTTCGAGTTCAAACTGAACTTCGAGATCAAAGTCAACTTCGAGATCAATGTCAACTTCGAGTTCAAACTGAACTTCGAGATCAAAGTCGACTTCGAGATCAAACTCAACGTTGAGATCATTGTCAACTTTGAGATCAAAGTCAACTTGAAGATCAACGTCAACTTTGACATCAAAGTCAACCTCGAGATCAATGTCAACTTCGAATTCAAGGACAACTTCGAGATCATACTCAACGTCGAGATCATTGTCAATTTTGAGATCAAAGTCAACTTCGAGATCAGAGTCAACTTCGAAATCAAAGTCAACTTCGCGATTAATGTCTACTTCGCGTTCAAAGACGACTTCGAGTTCAAACTCAACTCTGAGATCAAAGTCAACTTCAAGATCAACGTCAACTTTGACATCAAAGTCAACTTCGAGATCAATGTCAACTTCGAGTTCAAACTCAACTTCGAGATCAAAGTCGACTTCAAGATCAAACTCAACATCGAGTTCAAACACAACTTCGAGATCAATGTCAACTTCGCGTTCAAAGTCAACTTCGAGTTTAAAGTCAACTTCGAGATCAAAGTCAATTTCGTGATCAAACACAACTTCGAGATCAATGTCAACTTCGAGATCAAAGTCAACTTCGAGATCAAACACAAATTTGAGATCAAAGTCAACTTCGAGATCAATGTCGACTTCGAGTTCAAAGTCAACTTCGAGTTCAAAGTCAACTTCGAGATCAAAGTCAACTCCGGGATCAAAGTCAACTTCGAGTTCAAAGTCAACTTCGAGATCAAAGTCAACTTCGAAATCAAAGTCAACTTCGAGATTAATGTCTACTTTGCGTTCAAAGACGACTTCGAGTTCAAACTCAACTCTGAGATCAAAGTCAACTTCAAGATCAACGTCAACTTTGACATCAAAGTCAACTTCGCGTTCAAAGTCAACATCGAGATCAACGTCAACTTTGACATCAAAGTCAACTTCGAGATCAATGTCAACTTCGAGATCAAAGTCAACTTCGAGTTCAAACTGAACTTCGAGATCAAAGTCGTCTTCGAGTTCGAACACAACTTCGAGATCAAACTGAACTTCGAGTTCAAACTCAACTTCGAGATCAAAGTCAACTTCGAGATCAAAGGCAACTTTAAGATCGAAGTCAACTTCGAGATCAAAGTCAACTTCGAGATCAAAGTCAACTTCGAGGTCAAACTCAACTTCGAGATCAAAGTCGACTTCGAGATCAAACTCAACATCGAGTTCAAACACAACTTCGAGATCAAACTCAACTTCGAGATCAATGTCAACTTCGCGTTCAAAGTCAACTTCGAGTTTAAAGTCAACTTCGAGATCAAAGTCAATTTCGTGATCAAACACAACTTCGAGATCAATGTCAACTTCGAGATCAAAGTCAACTTCGAGATCAAACACAAATTTGAGATCAAAGTCAACTTCGAGATCAATGTCGACTTCGAGTTCAAAGTCAACTTCGAGTTCAAAGTCAACTTCGAGATCAAAGTCAACTCCGGGATCAAAGTCAACTTCGAGTTCAAAGTCAACTTCGAGATCAAAGTCAACTTCGAAATCAAAGTCAATTTCGTGATCAAACACAAATTTGAGATCAATGTCAACTTCGAGATCAAAGTCAACTTCGAGTTCAAACTCAACTTAAAGATCAAAGTCAACGTCGAGATCAAAGTCAACTCCGGGATCAAAGTCAACTTCGAGTTCAAAGTCAACTTCGAGATCAAAGTCAACTTCGAAATCAAAGTCAACTTCGAGATTAATGTCTACTTTGCGTTCAAAGACGACTTCGAGTTCGAACTCAACTCTGAGATCAAAGTCAACTTCAAGATCAACGTCAACTTTGACATCAAAGTCAACTTCGCGTTCAAAGTCAACATCGAGATCAACGTCAACTTTGACATCAAAGTCAACTTCGAGATCAAACCTGCGTGTGTTAGAATACACGCACCTCGTTTTTACGTTTGACTTCCTCTTTGTAGGAAGAATACGCTGCGCTAGGGAGTTTACGTCGATCGGTTGTTATCCCAGGGTAACCTGACCTCTCTGGCTCATAACAAACCTCGTTCAGTGCCGTTCAGGTGCGGGCTGCATGATTGTTCAGTTATTTAAACTCATTTTTATTACTTATTAACTATTATGACTGCGAGAAACATGTCTCAGTGCTTCACGTATGGTTGTAATCATCGGGAAATGCACGAAACATGCCAGTTTCTCCGTTTTCCGAAGGATCCAAAACTTTCAAGCGTTGGCGTGATATGAGCAGGTAAGTTCACTTGTTCAGTTGTACTTTTTTGTGTCAATTCCTTTCATTATTCTATCCGGAGCCTATGCTTTGGATAGTTGCTCAGCACATTTTCGGAGACAACAAGCGAATAAGTAGTCTTTCTTGAACAGTTAGTTTTGAGAGCTAGGTATGTGTATGAGAAAAAGCTTGTTCTAAGACATGCCTACTTCACATCGTTCTAGAATAATAAGGTAGTTTCCTTTCATCCATCCGCGAACGTTATACCTGGTAGACCCAAGCATCTCCGCAAAACGAAAGCATCCTCAAAATAGGTAGATAGTGGGTTTTGTAACAAAAATTGAGGGAGTAAGGAGAGGCTGAAACATCGTGCTCTCATCAGAGCGCCGGGTCTGTGATCAAAACGTCGCTAAGTTGGTTCGAAGTAGCTATACGAGTGTATGTACGCAAGTAAATACCTACGGTTCTACATGTCACTATCACAATTTGTTTTTTTTTTCATTTTTCAGGAGAAGAACAAAAAAGACTTGCGTAGCCCCCTCGAGTGATCTTGTGACACCCTCGAATGATATCGCGGACTTGAAATCCACAATACCTAACCCTCTGCCTGGCATTGCAAGAGCACGAATCGAAATTAAGCGAGTGGTAGGCAGACTGAAAAGTGATCCTCGACTTCCACTTAAATCGCCACTGGACACCCAAAACAAAGAAGAATGATTTCTAGTCTATTGGTTGTACGCATTGTTTCTGGATTTTTTTTTTTTGCATCTCGTTTCTTTTCGTGTATTGTTATTGAATGCATACCTGTCTCAAGTATTTTTTTAGATAAAAAGATTCCTATAAAGAGCTCTTATACCTACCCTAACCTTTTCTTTGTTCTCACTCTTGATGGAATGTCTTGGACATGAGTAAATTTTCTTCTGTTCCCTGTTTAAAGACACGGACGACCGAGGATCTAGTATTGTAAGAGTAGGAAGAAAAAAAACTTCAAGCTTCAAGTATTATTTTTTATTTCAAAGCAAACAAACAGGAACTGAAGACAGTCAAATTTATTGAAAAGTAGAGTAACAATAATTTTTTTCGAAAAATTGCACCTAGGTAGTTCTTTGAAACGCGTCACCTTGCTATTTTAGAGATATGCATAAGGAACTTCATGATCATAAGGAACGAAAATAATATAATTCGAAAAATGTACGATCTCAGTGGTAATAAGGAAAAAAAGGATAATTTACAGAACATTATAGAATCCTTTTCTCTAGACACTAAATCACTCGCGGAGAAATTGTGGAATCCCATAATTTGAATAAAAATGAGAGAAGAGAAATAGTCCACTATTAAGGTATAAATAGCCACTATTAAGGTATAATAATTATAGCAGACAATTATTGTAGACCGGTCTCGGTTAGACCATCATCAGTAGGTACTTAACAACGACTCGTTGTAACGTTAACGAGTCGTTGTTAAGTACTGATGATGGTTTAATAACCGAAACCGGTATACAATTATACCTTAATAATGGAATAGACTATTTCTCTTCTCTCATTTTTTGAGTTTTTATTCAAATCCTTTTCTCTGGCTGGGTTGGCCCTCAGCACACCGTATTCACCGCCAGCGCCGTCGTAAGTAACTTGGAGTACGTGGTTCGCCTCGTAACTCAGTTCACCTTTCCGAAAAACACCTTTCTCACTTCCGAAAGCCTCGATTAAATCAAAAATCTTGAGTGCCATGATTGTAAGACATCAAAAAATCACTGCTAAACTCAAAATACTCGCCGTCGCAGCGTCTCCGCCCATGATAACAAGGTTGTTATTAGCCAGAGTCTTGCTGCCAACCTAACGGCACGAAAACGTGACGTCACACTCTCGCGAAGTATAAGAATAATAATCGATACTCTGTTCCGATATCACGTACCCCTTCCTCATCACTATCACTAGTAGTGATATCACGATTCGTTATATCACTGCTAGTGATATAATTCTTGAGTTTTCTGTTCCAGTTGCCCGCGCCCCCTCTCGAATCTTTCTAGAGCTGAGCTGTCATACAACTTTCACCCGATTCTTGTCGAGACGTATGGATGGAGTTAATTTTCAATGACAGGGCGTTACTATTGCATGCCAGGAATACAATCGTTCTACCAAAAACTGACAAGAAATTTGAGTGCTTCTTTTTTTCAAAAAGCAGCTGACAATCCCATAATGCAGGCGGAAATCGACAGGTACCCGAGGAAGAACGATGTTTATATCCAATATGGAACCGCTGGTTTTCGAACGAAGTAAGTCACCTCCGAATCGCATGACCGGCAATTGCAACCAAATAATTATGTTATCCATTGGTACTGACAAGATATTCATTGTCATTCTAAAATAAGTATTATTTTGCTGTACGAATTTGATCTTCTTATTTCAAAAAGTGAGGTGAAAATAGGAGGTATCCACGATCCAATTGTTGGCAGGAGGAGTGGGGATGGAGTGGCTTGGGTTAAGCCAAAGCCACCTTAACCATGACGATTCGCGTTTACCCCCTCCCTCCCATTACTACCAACGATTGGGTCATGGATGGAAATCGTGAGCGTACAGAAGATTATGGGGACATTGGTGGTGCAGCAGCTGTGCAAACCGTCCAAATAGCTACTGGTTGAACATGTTTGCAGAGCCACCGAGTTGGACCACGTCGTGTTTCGAATGGGAATCCTCGCCGCTCTTAGGTCGAGAGCGAAAGGCTCGGCAGCCATCGGCCTGATGATCACTGCTTCGCACAATCCCGAGCCGGATAACGGCGTCAAGCTGATCGATCCCCATGGAGAAATGCTGGAAATGGAGTGGGAAGAGATAGCCTCGAGGCTTGCCAACGCTCCCAATCCAGAGTTCCAGGGTGAACTCGCCAAAGTTGCCATGTCGAACGGAATTGATGCCGCCAAGCCTGCTCTGGTCTTCATCGGCAGAGATTCGAGGTATGCCTCAGTTACGTGAGCTGTCAAAATCGGACCCGGCGGAGACAAATTGAAAACAAGAAACTGACGTCGAGAACCGGGAAGAGCGTTCTCAGCCTATGGTTTTTGGGTTTATTTCTGGTGTCTGAAAAGGAAAGTGAGGTTAATTGAGTTCTATGGAAGCAAGATATCTGCTGCTGGAATTTCAAGGGACTATCGTCATTGATAAGTGGAAAAGTAGATCGGAAAAGACATAGCATAGACTTCAAAAATTTGCAGATGATGGCATGTGCATGTGGTATTCTTTCCATTACAACCCCCGGTTTCTACCGATTAACATGAGTGGTGACACTAATGGGGTTATGTGGCTTCTTGCTCAACCTATTGCAACCTTGCTCATCTTGTGCAGAAGCAGCAGCCAACGTCTGGCAGAAGCAGCGATAGCTGGTGTAAAAGCGTATTGCGGGACGGCCGTCGACCATGGTCTGGTGACTACTCCGATGCTCCACTACTACGTATTCCTACGCAACACGACCGACTGTCCTGACGCCGATCTGGAGAAGTCTTACTTTTCCAAGTTGGCCACATCCTTCAATGTGCTGTGCGAACCTTACGTCCAAAACCAGGTGGATGCTCAGCTGAAGGCACTTAAAGCCAAAATATGTTGACAATCTGACACAAAATTTAGCTGAAGGAGAAACCTCATTTTCCAGACTATCGCGAATAAAAATTACACAAACGCTTTGGACTTCGATGGAGCTAATGGCGTGGGAGCCGTGGGCATCGATAAATTCCTATCGTACCAAAAGTGTCAAAATTTCGAGCTTGGCGTTCACGTCCACAACAAAGACTTATCAACTCCTTCCAAACTGAACCATGAGGTGATGTAACAACGTTATCAGTTGACATTCAAGTTGATTGGGGTTTCGAACGAAATAACTCAAATTTTGACTTTGTAATGACAGTGTGGATCCGACTTTGTGAAACTGCAAATGAAACCTCCCAACGGGTTCAAGCCGACTTCAGGCAGGAGGATTGTATCCGTGGACGGCGACGCTGATCGCGTTGTTTATTCGTACGTGGACTCGGAGAATAACTTCCATCTCATGGACGGTGACAGGATCGCAACTCTAGGTAGGTTTTTAGTCAATAGTCCTATTACTGTTGTTAATGTGTTGTTAAAAAAATGTTAAAGAAATTCCACCAGGTGCTTCAACACATACAGAAAAAGTCAAAAGAGTTTCGTTAATTGCAGTCGCCAGTTATCTTATTGACCTCGTCAAAGGATCAGGGCTAAACTTGAATTTGGGTCTGGTGCAAACGGCCTATGCAAATGGAAATTCTACCAAATACATCACAGAGACATTGGTAAGGCTCTATCTTTTGATGCTGTTGGATATTCATGGCAAGATGAGTACGTCATTTTGATTTTATCAAGCAATCCCAAGAAAAAGTTATGATGATAAGTGGCGCTGAAATATTAGCGGATTACTGGCCAAAACCTCCAATGTTCACAATTCCTTGCGAGAGTTCTCGAAATTTTTGAAGTTAATCCTGGTAGTTTTCCTGGATGTACCGTCAGTCCAATGTATGGTACATTTGGTCAAAAAATGTCCGCACTATAATACGGAAGTATGGCGCGTTATTTGCGCACTATTGCTTGAAGTTGTGTTCCTTCGTTTTCAACTATAAGTTGCAGTTTTTTTCAAGTGCAGGGACACAAACTGTGATAGGTACCACATTGGTACAAAGAGCTTCTCCATTAAGAAGAGGGTAATTTATTGAAATTTATTTTTAGAACATTCCAGTGGCTTGCGCTTCTACTGGGGTCAAACATCTTCACCACAAAGCTTTGGAATTCGACATTGGCGTTTACTTCGAAGCAAACGGACATGGTACTGTCGTTTTCAGCAATAATGCAAAAAACCTCGTACTCCAAGCTTTCGAAGACTCGACGTAAGGGTTTACTATACTCCGTAGTCATATTTTTTTGTCATTCTGTTGGCTGTTCCTCTCGCTGTCTGCTGTACAGCCAATGTTTGCTTCAGGATGGACGAGTCTAAGCTCAAATGGATTAGACGGCTTCAGCAAATGATGAATTTGATCAATTCGACTGTCGGCGATGCTATCTCGGACATGCTCCTCGTCGAAGCTATACTCCTGGCTCGAGGGTGGAGTATCCAAGATTGGGAAACCGCCTACCACGACTTGCCTTCCCGTCTCAAGAAAGTTTACGTCAAGGTAAACCTGCTAATCTTACTTATCACGTGCAGGAACATTCGACGATCGAATCCTTTTCAATGGCGGTTTGAGCCGTCGGTGGGTGTGTTTGGCCGTGGCGGTCGCGTCTCTGATTGGCCCAATGCCCCACGTCCGAAAATCTACATCAACACAAGCTGACAATCCTTGTCCAATTCCAAAGAGCTCTGTGCCTACTAACCATAATCTTCAACGCTTTGGATCCCGCCCGTCTCCGACTCTAGATTAACTTGATGCTTCCCCACGTCTTGTTACAGGATCGAAACGTCATCGAAACGGTGGACGCTGACAGAAGATGTTCAAAGCCGGACGGCCTGCAGGAACAAATCGATCTATTAGTGGCCAAGTATCCGAACGGAAGATCCTTCGTCAGGTATGGTTATACAGTGGTTGCATACGCTTCTTGGTCTCAAACTGAGATCAATCGGACAAAATCGTTTTTGCTGGACTAACCTCCAATGCAACCCTCCCTTTATGCAAGTACTATCCTGTGGCACCAGTTAAGTGTACCTCTTGTTATTATTATATTCAGGCCTTCCGGCACTGAGGATGTCGTACGAGTGTACGCCGAAGCCGAAACGGAAGAAGACGTCGTCGCTTTGGCCGAAGAAGTGGCCAAAACCGTCCACAATTTGGCCGGCGGCGTTGGACCTCCCCCTTCTTGAACCCCTCAAGATCTGCTGGCAAATTCAATCGATTTCATGCATTTTTCAGTGATGTTTTCATCAGCTTCGGAATGTTGACAGCTTGAGGCTTTCCCAATTTTTTCCAGCTCAAGAACTTGACTGATTTGGTCCACTGCTTACTTACCTGCGGTTGAGGGTTTGTTCTGTTGTTGAATATTACTACAATGTCTACGAATATCTGCTTCAGCTCAATGGTTCAAATTTTAATGTGAGTCCCAACCTCCAATTTCCATTGGCCAAAAATTTTCAATCTTATCTTCTTTTTGCTTTTCCAAGTTGGCCAAATTGTCTTTTGTACCAACATAAATTACTAATTACTGTTTAGGTACTTACCTATATTCAAGTACCTATTTTCATGTCAGACTTGATGATGCCACACGTTCATTAAGATTCTTTGAAAGACAATTAGTGATACTTCTGGCACGAGTAATTATCATCGAAAGCTTATGCTGATTCATGTTTGATACTTTCCAGCTCTTTTTAAAACTGTCATGCCAAAATTATATTTTTTATACGCACTGTTACGTACTTTTGTACCTCCTACAGTATACAGAATGGTATTTTTTGCTTTTGTGTTTATTTTTCCTCTCAGACTCGCATTCTTTAAAACTAATTCATAAGTGTCGGAGATGTGGAAAAGTCTTTCGGTCATTTTGAACTGAGCGAGTGTACATCACTACTTCCCTTCAATCAGCTTTACCAAGGAAACTGGTGATAGAAACCGATAAACCGGCCCTAATCATCAAGAAAATTATTAGGTACATATTAAATATCACGATTTAAAGGCCCTAAACATCAAAGTCGAATCGTGTTATTCAGGAAAGTTCTCATAATCTTTGGAAAATGTTAATTCGGCTTGGGAATGCAATGAAACATGAATGAATAAAATCGCTCAACTTTCACCATGTCAATTATTATTAAATAATTTAATTTAAATAATAATAATTTAATTTTATTTGCTCTGCTCGTCATGCTGCTATACACGATACACGGGCAATGTACGTATAATGAAGGCGAAGAAGAAGAAGAACGATCGAAGCCCCCGACCCCCGCGTGTAAACATAAACAATAATAAATTTCAAAAATAAAGGATTTCATACTTTTTACTATTGCAAGAATCGGATTGTTAATTTTTACATCGTCTCTTGATTGAAAGTGAGCATAGGTAAGTTAGTACACTGATAAACGCGAATTCGATAACTACATAAGTCAGATATTTCCATTTCAAATAGCAGAAACATTCACTGACGTACCAACGGCTTCAGAATAGTCAACCGCCGATAAACATGAGCCAACCACCTGCTCCAGCGGACTTCGGTCCTGATTCCGGCACTCGAATGAAGGTATGGACTTATAGTTAATAATTAGAAAATATCAGGTTGTAGCCAGTTATGGAGATCCACTTCGGGCCTTCACCAGTGGTGAATCACCACAAGGACAGAGGTTAACGATAAATCGTTCCTTTAGAGCTAGCTCGTGA
The DNA here is from genome assembly GCA_036186465.1 of Nesidiocoris tenuis. Lineage (NCBI taxonomy): Eukaryota > Metazoa > Arthropoda > Insecta > Hemiptera > Miridae > Nesidiocoris > Nesidiocoris tenuis. The sequence goes on along the minus strand of AP028915.1, from coordinate 9,666,729 downwards.
TGTATCCTAATACTACATCCCCAGAGACAGTGTAGAAGGATGTCCTCGCGGTAAAAGCATATCGACGATGAAACTGCAATACTGCCCAATTCAAAGCATCGTGTCTTTTGGGGGCGGCTGGGTTGCCTACTTCTCAAAACTTGGATTGGTGGTAACTTGGCAAATCACGCGTCCATAGATTGCATGGCAAACGAATTGGGCAGTATTGATTCTACACCGTCGATATGCATCAAGTTGCAACTCAAGGAACCGGTCGTAATTCCGGATGATCAGCATTCAAAGACTCCGGCTTCATGGCCCCACCTCGACTCGTAGATCATTGTGGCCTCGCTCTTCCAGAATTCCAATAATATTCGAGTCATTTTGCCAAAATTCTCAAACATCCATCGTTGCAGGGCGTGACCGTCGTAAAACCCATCGTATACGGTAATGTGGCGAGATATTTTGGGGCCAAAAGAGAAGAAGACGGCCATACGCATCAATGGACAGTCTACGTCAAACCGTACCACAATGAAGACATGTCAGGTAAGCAATTTAGGCTACCAGTTCCTGAACTAATTTCAGATCGAAAGCCGAGATTTCAAACAGTAACATGACAAAACTAAACTCTGCGCATGCGCAAGGAACCTTCAAATGCCTACACTCAGGCTCCTGGAACAATATGACTTGATTTCAGCTTACGTCAAGAAGGTGCACTTCAAGCTGCACGAGTCCTACGCTAATCAGAATCGAGTCTGCTTGAAGCCTCCGTACGAAATCACAGAAACCGGTTGGGGCGAATTCGAAATCGTCATCAAGATCTATTTCCATGATACCAACGAGAGACCGGTACCCATGAATGTTTAATGTCAATTGCAGAATCATTCAGATACACTTTGAGAGCAATAGCCTGTTTGAGCTACGAGCCTAAAATCGGATCAGTCGTAAAGCCAATTCTGTGATCGTGATGGTGCATGACCTATCACGAACAGCAACCTCTCATGACTCATTTTGGACCTCCTCAAGAGTCGAAACTCTAATAAAGCATCATCAACATCCTTGGAATTAGTTACGGCCTATCTAGAAACTTCTCACGAAAAAAGGTTAAAGGCTGTAAAACTTCAAAAAGCTGTTTTTGAAATCATGACTTAATTTGTATTTTTTTGAGTATTTATTTGGGTGTACCGTAATTTTAACGCATCTGATATTTTCATGAAGGTAAAGGTGTGTGATAAGAAACTTGTCTCGCCGATTACCCCATGATATTTAGGAAGAACAGATGTACCAAAAACGTTCTCGAACACCCTCCGATAACGGCCCTCAATCGCTTTTGAATTCGGAACAACAATATTTTCAATTCTCCCACTCACCCCCTCGGGTTATTAACCTGAAATTCCGCAGGTAACGCTCTACCACGAATTGAAATTGTTCCTTTCCGGATCGGACGCACAAATGGGAAAACGCCTCCTGGTCACCGAATGGTACGAAGAAATCGTTTTCCAAGACCCCACAACTTACACCCACCACTTGCTCACGAATACCAAGCCCATCACTTCTGGAGTTTACACGCACGAGACGAACTGTAAGTGATCGTTCGATTGGCAGATTAACGGAGTCATGTTCAATCGATCATAGGGGCGTGTACGACCGGGTTTCCAAGCCACATTATACTTGATTGTTTTGCAGTTGAGGAGAAGAAGAAGAAATCGTTGGACTCTATTATGAAGGCGAAAGCGACGGTGAGAGGTCAGATAAACGAACTGAAGGATAAACTGAAGCTCGCCAAAGAAACTATCGCCACGTTCCGCGCAGAAATGGAGAAAACCAAGCAAATAGAAGAACTACAGTCTTGTTAGTTGGTAAAAAAGGTAACTAACGAAATGCCTAAGTACTGGCCCTTTACTTCAAGAATTTAGGAATGCTAATTTCTGAGAAAATGTACATATTGTAAATACATTTTGTGCGCCTTGCCGTGTTTGTAGAATATATTTTCAAATGACGATGTTTCTAGTTTCTTGCACTGAACCAAACTGTTAGGTAAAATATGGTAGGGGGATATTATAAGTAACCTATCCGAGAGGAAGAGTTTACAACAGTCGAGGGCTATAACAAGATCTCCAATGTTTCGATACATGAATTTCATTTATTGCCAACTTACCATCCAAACTAAATAGTACAAAGTAAACTAGATACATCAATAGCCGTTTATTATGTTAAGAGATAATTGCAGGAAATTCTCAACGGTCTTCGGTTTGCTTTTCCTTGTTGATCACAGAATCGTCAAAAGTGACCATGTAAGTGGTTCCTTTGTGCCAATGGGCGGACACTTTGCACGTGAAACCGGCCGCGTTCAGAATCGATTCTATGATTCCTGCAGGATAAATCATGTAAATTTCAGATGTCCAAAAACATAAAAAATACCAAATTTCTTCATGAAAGATAATTTTGAGAGAATTAACCGAAAAATAGAAAAGCTCTTTGTAAATGTACAAAAATTAAAAATTGGATCAAAGGTCGCTGATTTTGAAAATTTCTCGAGCCAAGAGAGAATTCGTGTATTTTTAGGTTAACAGTCGGTCACTTACCAGCGATGAACATGGCGCAGTTTAAACTGCTCTTGTCTTTAGGCACAGAGATGTATCTATTGACGATAGGTTCCTTCTCTATCAGGTAATAGATACGCTCATCGTCGTTAGCATGTTCCAATTTGTCGGCCTCCTTGCCGAACAAACCTTTCCAAAGTGTCGTCTTAATGAATAACAGCATGTTCAAAAGTTTGATTTCTCTTTTGAAATTCTTCTCCCTCACGAAATACAAGTCTATTAGCTTCACGCCGACCTGAAAACGAATAAAGGATGAAGGCTTTTCTGCTGAGCTCAGCAGTTGAAGTGTATCGCGTCAAGTTGCGTCAACATAACCTAAAAAATCTAACAAAAATAGTTGAATAGGTATGTGGTTGTCACAAGACTTCAAGGGTCAAAATCTTTTTAGTACTCTAGATTCAAATTCAAGGAAAACCCTGATTTTCGATTTTCCTCAAACTTTGTCTGAACTACTGAGCCGATTTTGACTGCACAGGGCTTATGTTCTTCTGGTTTAATTAAAAAGACTGAAAACTCGGTAACTTCAAAAACTTTTTGAGGTGAAGATTCAACAACTTCTGACTAGGAATTGGCAATTGAGGTAACGAACAGCAAGAAACGCGAACCTCTTGCCCCATTTCAGCGAGCTTCGCTTGAAGTTCCGGCACCGTGTGGACCTTGTTTTGACAGTATTGCACAACTTCAGAAAATAGAAGAGCGTAAGCACTCAAGCTTACTTCATTCTTGCCTTTGCTCAATGACCTGTAACCGAAAGACTTCGTCAGGTTTCTCGATGAAATCTGTACCTTACATTTCCAAAAAAAAACCAACAAAGCCACTCCCCATAACAAACAGCAAAATTTCTGAAAGTTTGTTTTCATTAAAAAGAGTTTTTTCCAGCCATTTATCCTGGAATTATCCTAAAGGTTTTAGGTTCCTAATCCCACCGACATAACGAGGCTGATCCTCTAAATTAGGAAAATGTTGAAATCATAATACTTTTCACTTACCTGTCGAGGATACTTTGTTTTGGCTTGATTTGCGAAATGACCATCGACGGCAAAGGGTCGGTGATGCTTTTTATGTGGAACTTTTCCGCGAATATTTTATTAACATTCATGCTGATTCTTACCGAGAACTTGGTTCGATAGAATGAACTGAAGGTAGGTAAGTTCTCGGATGACGTTAAGCGTGGTTAAGCCTCAGAATTCTGCTAGGTATTTTTTGGAGAAGTACTCGGCACAAAATGAGAATCAAATTTCTTAAGTAGGTAAGGGCATATACGAACAAGAGAATTGAGAATAGTACCTAGTGATGAGTAATTATTTTTTAACCCCTTTTGTCACAAATTGTACCAATTTGAGTATGAACTTGTGATCATCTTGCCATTCTCCTGAGTCGATGCTGAAATTAATCACGCCTATGATTATTTAATTTAAGTTCGGAATATAAGCGTAATAATCAATAATTACGCATAAAAGACGCAAAAATTACGTGTTATTAAATAACAAATTTTGTGTAACAGTTGAGCTGCCTACAACGACGGACGTTTTCTGTCATACAGGCGTAAAATCAAAACATGTGTTATCTCTACTATCTCGTTTTTGTTGTTGTTTGTTCTCTTTTTCACTGTCCTCATCATTATGTCGGACATACATAGTATGTGTGGGGCTTGTCGAACTTCATCTGTCAACTTGAATCAATTAATTAATCAATCAAATTTAATTAATTAACCAATAATTTAATTAATTCAAATTTAATTAATTATTAGGTAATTAAATTAATAAATTTAATCAATAATTCAATCAATTAATTAATTAATCAATAATTAATTGTATGAGGCTTCCTTAAGTTACTCCATAAATTTTTTTTATTAAGGCTTCCTTAAGTTTTCTCAAGGCTTCCTTCAAGTTTTCTCAAGTGTTCCTAAGTGTGTCCTTGAAAGTTTTCAAGGCTTCCTGATGATTTCCTTGAGTTTCAAGTACCTACTTCTAAAGTTTTCTTAGCATTATCTCGTAAGATTCACAGAAATAATTTTTAGTTCATCAATGATTTTTGCATTGCACCAGGCGTTCTGGAGAAATCGATTCTGTGTTTACTGCCTGTGAAAATGAACCGATTTTCGCTCTCAGCTCGAGAAGCCCATCGTGAAAAATTAGGTACCTACCTATATTAAATAATATTTACTATATTATATAGGATAATATCCTATATAAGTATATATTATATACTTGAAATTTTCAAGTAGGTGAAGGGTTTTTCCAGTAGGAATTTAAAAACTCGAGTAAGCAACAAAATTATGTAAGTTGTATTAATAAATACAATGTTTTACCTTAAAAATCGCTGGGCTGGCAGCATTATAGTCATGCAAGAAAAAAAATGATTACAAATAATCCATATTAATACCCGCATAAGTATAATTTTAAAAACGAGCCTGTCCCTATAACTTCAAGATTGAAGCGTAAAATAACAACAAAATTTGTTACCTAATAATTAATATTAGGTACACTCATAATTTTACAAAGATGTCAAAGCGAAGTACTTATTTTAACTTATTACATAAAATCACAGTTTCGCTCAAAACACAGGGACAGGGAACGAGTATGTAGTTTTGGCACCTACCTAAATTACCTACAAGTATCTGGCTAGTTTATTACTAGTGCAGCGCACAGTACGAGACACCTACTTGAAGAATTGATGCGGAGTCAATGTTTTATTTTGTTACATCGAAAATCGTGACATTAATCATTATTCCAATATTCACGTCAAGTTAGATTGTCATGAGAAAATAATTGTATAATAAGTAGGCATATTATCAAGTCTCTACTACAAAAAGTGGGCCATTAAACCCCAAATGGGTGGGTAGGTTATTAGCAAAAAATAAACGAATTTAGTCCGCAATTTAGAATAGAAAAGCGACGAAAAACCCCTCAACAAGTCAACTTGAGTAACCGCATCCTTTTCGAAGTCGGTTAAAAAAGAGGAAACCTTGTACCTATTCTATAATTAGAAATCCGCTGGATCAAGAAAATATCAATTTGCATTTTTACAACCTTTTTGGCGATAACAATAATTTCCTCGGGCAAATTTTTGGATTTTTCGTATCGAAAAAGACGCACGGCTTTCCGGTTGTCAAAATCTGTTGTAGCAAGCGTAAACTGACGTCTTAGCGAGAGACGTTTGCATCAGTTCTGGTTCGAATTGACGAAGTCCATATGAATCTTTCGCGATCACTTGGGAGCGATGACGTCAAGGGGCAATCTGGTGAATACTTGGTTGGCCACTTGTCTGAAGCCTTCTCCAAAAGCTTTGGAAATGGAAGGTCGGAGCTCCTGGAGAATTTCCTGCCAATTCTGATTGATGAACAGGTTCATGTTGTCACCTGAAATCAGGAAATCGATTTCTTTGCAAAATCATAGAATAGGTGATGAAACATTTTTCAAAAAAATCTTCGTGGTTGATTAATTTATATTTTTAATTTAAGCAAACGGCTGGTTCAAGTATTTGGCTCTGGGGCTGTACGTCTTGTTTTAGTGAGTTGAGGGTAAGAATTATTTTTGCCCATAACAACAAATATTTTTTGTAATAGCACTCACTCAATGCTTTGTTGCCGTTGAAAAGATTTTCGAGATTCATTATGAAACGAGAAGTCTCGATGCCGACGGTCAGCTTCTCGATTTCCATGTACCTGTTCTTTCCTTTGATGAGTTCGCGCCCAACTCCGGACAGGTGGGCGACGAAATTCTCTGAAATAGCAAAGGAGGAGTGGAGTGGGAAGGGTAAGGAGGGAGAAATAACGCAATAATTATTTGCGTATGTTTTGAGTTCAAAAAAAAATAATTAATAATATAGTAAATGAGGACTTGAACGCTTTTTGCTTGTCATTGGATATCGTTATGGTCGAGCAAAATGCGAGTGCAACTTGCAACTTACGGAAAGTGAGATTGCATTTGCCTTCGCCAACGACTGGAAGAAGAAGGACGCGACCTTTGACGGAGTAGTCGCCGAGAAGGACGAAATCCCGCCCGAAAGTGATATCTCCTTCCAATAGGTAGTTGTCCCAATCGGCCCTGTAAGATGAAGAATGAATAATTACAAAAATATCAGATTTGTACGCACATTTTCATCCCTCAGAACTTCCGATATATTTGGATTTTTAATGTTCTCTATTTTATTTTTTCCGGCCACAAAAATGAACCGATTTGAGCGTTCTTGGTCTTAAGATCTTTGTTTTACCTTGCAGAGATAATGTGGAGTATTTTTATTTTGGGCGAATTTTAAAATTGGCATAGTGAATTTTTTGAGATTTTTGACCTAAACACCCTTAAAAGCAGTCAAAATATGATCAAATTGTGACACAATTTTACGTTTCTAAATATGGAATTATTGTGCGTTATCTACGCACCACTGGTTTTAAATAGGTAGTAAACGGGTTGGCCACCTGTCGGGTTAAATGAACAAAGCACAACAAGTGTGATCATCTTTCAAACCAAGCAAAATGTCTCGCTTAACGACTCCATCGGACAAACCATTACTAGCAGCATGATTGTGTTTGCCACTACCGCCAAGTAAATCGTATCCGCTCGTACGAATTGACAGGAAGTAAATTGAGATTAATAAACGTGAAAACCGGACGTCATTTTAAGCTCACTAGGTTTTCCTCCTAGAGACTTTGTTTCGCAAGAGCCAGTTGGCCGTTCATTGTGTGCAAACTTGGGGCCGACCAGTTTTGCAAGGACAGCCGAGTCACTTATCCAAATCGTCGGTCAAATAAATCCGGCGAGGCGGTGCTAAAAAATAAAACCTATGCCGACTTTGATCCGACCGAGAAAGGTAAGTTCGGCGTCGAATACCTACTCGAATTCCTGATCTGGGAGAATAGTCACGTAAGTACGTATGAGGCATGAGGAAGCTCTAATGACACCATTGAGATCAGGAGAATAAAAGTTAATTCAAGAAACATAACGTACCTACCCTCATTCGGGAAAAGCGGCGTTATTTCAGTGCACAACGTATGAAAAATTGAAACTGCCACTTCGGCGGGAATCGAACCACGTAGCTTTTGATCTCGCATCAGCCTCTACCAGACTAGACCACCCAGTGAATGAGAGAATTGGTAACAGAGGCGGTTAAGAAAATAAATGATTATTTTGACCTCATGTTTAGGGTTTTAACTGTTTCCAATACTCACCTGTTTTAACCGTTTCCCAACAAAAAATTGGTCAGCATTAATACTGTAGATATATTTTAGAATACTTTAAACTGTTAGGATTACTAGATTCTGGGTTCTAGCGAATCGCGTCCAGTTAAACCTTCATAATGAATTATTTACCGCCCTTAACACGTGTGTTTCCTAATTGTATTTACAGTAATGTTTGAATAGCGAGCCCCCATAATTCTGTTAAAGGGTGAGTTAATTAATTCAGTTTATAAATCGAATATCCATTATGTATTCCATATTATTCATTTAAAGAACCGGGATGTACCGTTAAAGCCCACCAATCCGTTAAAACGGACTCAAATATTCAAATCCTGTCCCGTCCTCAAAATCCTAGATGAAACTAGATAGAATTCCTAGGACGGCCTGCAGTCGGTCACGTAGGCCGGAGATAATGGCGCATTCTTTCTAAAAGACTGCCAAAAAAACACGACACCAACGGAACCCGGACAATATTGATGACAACAGTCCGAAACAGGTAGGTATTTATTAGCGCAGAAATAGGTATCGTTTCCAGATCGTTAGGCTCTTGATATCCTTGACCCGCTGATTTTAAGGGAAAAAATAAAAAATGCCTAGTAAGCTGAACCTTTGTAGTTTTGTCCTGAATTTCTCAATCACTTTTCAATTGGAGTCAGGGAGGAAAACCGTCCAATCGCCTAATATATCAAAATAGATGGGCAAGTTACCAGCTTACTGGGACAGAATTTTAGTTCATCAATACATTTACATTTTGAAACCGAAAAAGGCAAAATTTTATGATTAGTTCTGAAGATACAGCTGTTAGAAAACAGGCGTCATTTCAAATCCGGAGAAAATACTATAAAACTTCTCACTAATAGAATAAAAAATCTTTATGAATAAAAACTTCTTAATTTTTTTTTTTAAATAAATTTCTGTTTTAATTTTATATTTTTTTTTAATTCTTCTTTTTTTGTTCTTTTAATTTTAATTGTTTTCTTCTTCGATTTTAATTTTTCTCTTTTTTATAATTATAATTTTAATTTTTTCTAATAAAATTTCGTTTTTAATAAAAACTCTTTACCTAATAAAAATTTTTTATAGCCATCTTCAAAATAGGACATTAAAAATTACACTGTACCATTTACCTACCAATGTTCGGGAGCCTAAAATGTTTCTCAGAAAAAAGTTAGAAAAAGTGTTGCACAAAGCTGTCAACCCCAAAATCAAAAAGTTGTATTGAGTAGCAGATTTTTCGGACACGAAATCATTTTTGAAATCATATCAAAATCGGATGCGTGAGAGCGCGCTCTGAGTTCCGCGGAACAGACATAACAAAAAACCTTACAACAAGTCAACTTGAGTAACCTCCTCTTTTTTGAAGTCGGTTAGAAACAGACTTTACGGTCGGGCTTGAAGTATAGCTCAAGTTCTGATATGTAGGTAACTCATTAGACGACTTAGATTATTAGATTGGCCTGTTTTTGAGGATAGAGGGATTGAAGGGTCATAAGAGGTAAAAGGATAGTCTTCTGATGGTTAGGTCCTTGACCTGTTGATCCTGAGGTACGACGTGATTCGTCCGGCAAACGAATCGCAGTCAAGAACCGACGTGAAAAATTAGCATCGATCCGCGAAGGAGACTGAATAACTGCATTTCAAACAACATGTACATAGCCTGTATTCAAACATATAATTCCGTAGGCATCGGATCCGACCAACAGAAAGCAATTAGTGCCGACGGTGGAAGTACTTGGCACTCGAAAACACTGCCGTTCACTAGTGTGGCATTGAAGTTTGAGGAACGTGTTTTTTCGCTTGATTGAGAGTTTAACGACATAAAATGAACCTAGAACGACTAGGTAGTCCATAAGGTTAAGGACTCATCGCCTCGTCCGAGACTGTCCTCTGCACGACCACATTATTGACCCACATAAGAAAAAAAAAACGACAAAAAATAATGATACGAGACGGCCTTTATCCTGAGATTGCCGGTCATCCGCGCCTGGAAACGAAAATTCGAAAATAAACGACTTGATGTAAGGAAAATCGTTAGCGGCTGAAGTGAACAAATTGTCTTTGCGGCGGAAGCAGGATGAATTTCGGAGCCTAAACGAGTCTTCGAATTAACGTTACAAGGAAATGACCAGAGGTTAATATAACAGGAAGTCCATGCGTGTTCTGGGTGGTCAAGTTTAGTCAAAAATTGCTAACTTCATCTGCAATATAAAAACAAACGTTGATCTTGGGCATGATCACACATGATCCAACGACAGGTATTCCGTGTTTACACCAGTCCAGCTGACTGAGACACTAGTTCCAAGTCTAGATTTTACATGAGATTTCACATTTTTCAGTGACATTCCTACAACAAATAATACTAAGCGGGGGCTACACAACAATTTTTCAAAATATTAAAACTGCACAAGGCTCAAAAAATGTTTTTTTTTTTAATTACGAAAGTTGAACATCAAATGCGTTTTGACCACCAAATTCAGTATTTTTTGCGTTTGGGGTTGAAAAATATGAAGAATCTTTCAAAAAATCCAACGACCCCAAAAAAGTCAAAATCGGATTAGTAGGACTCCTCAAAAAAAAAAAAAAAAAAAAAACCATTATAGTGTACATAGGAAAAACCCCTATCAGGAAAAAACGTCCCATTCTTCGGTAAAATCGAGAGAAAAATTCAGAGAAAATGCTCGAAAAAGTCTAAACCACAAAATTATTATCAAAATTCACTATTCCAGTTTTAACAAGAACATACCAAATATGTCACCGATCAACACCGGAGTTCGAGGCACCAATATAGGTAATAAAACCAACATAAATAAATATGAAAAAATCAATAAAATTTAAGACCTCGAAAAGGTAGACGGGCATCTTTCTGAATGGTTAAGTTCTTAATGCGTAAAACGGGATCAAAGACTCGATGCTTTAAAAAAAGTATCAATATCCAAAATGACCAAATTTGCCTTTGGGGTAAAATTTGCCTACAAAATACTTTTCGATGGACACGCAGCCTTTCACAGGCGTTGCTTCAGAGATTGCAACGGGTCGGAAGAATGGAAAGATCGCTTATCTGTTGGTCACGAAGAGCTTGGCCTTTTTAAAGCCGAGCTCAATTTCCCTCAGATCCTTGCCACATGGGTTGAAACGGATCCTTTTCATTTGAGTCGATTCCCTCCATAGCAACTCATCTATCCCGATATTCTCTATCCTCTGTCAACCGAGGGCCCCCTCCTATCTTTCAGGAATGGGAGTTACTTCACGCCTCGCAATTCTTTGCTTTTTGGGCTGTATATTCCAGCCGGTTTTACAACAGGGCCCGTTAGAGATGGCCTTGATCCCATAGATGGCTCTGGCTCGCGCACCGCTCAAATCTTCGTTTTTGTGGAAGCTGCACACGTATATTTAGCGATCGTATCAATTTGTTTGATGACATCGGATCAATAAACGAGAACGAGTTGAAGGAATCGATGCAGCTAGAAATCGTAAACCCGATGGAGCGTCTGCGTTAACGAGTGTGCGAAAGAGAGAGCGAGAGAGAAGGATGCTTGGAAATTTTATGAGCTTTTCTCGAGACCCAATAATCTGATTTCAGAAGTTTGGAAAGATTCGAGTTTTTCCCAGGTGTCTGCTCTCGCAGAACAATTAATTCGTAGTGGTATATTTTCAACATTTTAATCAATTTACCTACCTACTCAAATGGAGTGGTAGAAAATTGTTCCCAAGTTCAATGTGAATCTGCAAAACTGCCCAATTCAAAGCATCGTGTCTTTTGGGGGCTTCTCCAAACTTAAATTGGTGAAAATTTGGCATATCACGCGTACATGGATTGCATTATAAAAGGATTGGGCAGTATTGATTATACACGGTCGATTTATTAAAATCTTTTATATGTATCGCTACCCTTTACCTATACCTACCTTCATAATCACCTCCTATATAATCACTCATAGGGGACTGATACCACCCTCCCCCTACTCAAAGGTAGGGAGGTATAGGCAACGATTTTTCTGACGTCGATTCAATTACTGGCCAACTAACTTCGTCGATTGAGGATAATTCGCCCGGTAATTACCTTCAACGAATTGTGCGATCCGAGTGATTGAATTCACGATGCGAGTACAATTATTGTTACGCAAATTGCTTACTTGATTCTTTGAACTTTCGCTGTCGAGATGCCGTACATGTCCAAGTTCTTAAGGTCCAGTTGGACGTTGACCGGTCCGTTTCCGCCGTCCATCGAAAGATGATTGAAGTGCAAGGGATCTAATGGGAGAACTCCCAAATCTCGGTTGCCTGCGGAAAAATATACCATGTGATCAAAACCAGACGCATTTTATCGTTTGTGGTATTTCCAACAGGTGCTTTTTCTAATTGTCCCAGCTACTGTGGATTCGATTTTGAAATGCTTTAAAAAAAATAATGGCCTATTTTCGTTATCCATCATGTTGCCAGCCCTGAAAGTGTAATGGCCTTGATTTCATGTCAAAATAATACTGACATCTTATAGTAACTCTATTCTCTGTTTTTATTTTATATGAGTACCTATTGAAACTTCCTAAAATAATTACAAATTAATAATTATTGTCTTTTGGAATTTTTTTGGAAGTCGCCAAATAAGCCAAAATACATTTGGAGACATTAAAAACTGGAACCTGGCTCTACCTTTATTAAATTAGTATAATAGCAAAATAAATTGATGAGATTTGCGTAAACGCATTCTTCCATAGCGGTGTTTCAACTTTTAGGGGCCCGTCCAGAATTGACATCAACACTGAGAAAGGCGATCTTGCGACACCGAACCGGTTGGTGACTGACTAGCCGATGCGTATGAAGACCTTGGTAGTTGATACATCGCGTAGAATATTTCGGGATTTTTTAGGGTTCAAGGGTCAAAATCTATAAAATGTAAAATGGAAGAGGATAAAATTTTCACATTTAAATTTTCAAAGTTTTTCCTGACAAAAAATATAATTTCCTGGGCTATGGTATGTTGGGTAACGATTCGAAAAAGTAGGTAGGTACCACCAGATTTGACTCCATGGCCGGTTTTTTGGAATTGACCCTTTTGTAGGTCCAAAATAGCCAAAAATAAAAATTTGATCCAAAATACTAAAGTACCGGGTTGCCTTGGTTTGTTTTGTCAAAACTCAATTTGTTTCGAAAAGCTCTCAAAATTGATTTGGAAAATTTTCAATTTATTGCCGGTTTTTCGATTTGTTTAAAGCTAAATTTATCCAAGGACGCTTGCACTTCATTTTACCTGAGCCAAAGCGTATATTGACCGCCATACTGAAAATTTCTTGGAAATTGGTTGATGCGTCCTTGGATAAATCTAGCTTCAAAAAAATTGAAAACCGGCCCTTAGCCTGAAAAACTCGCAATTGGACTTGGAAATGCTTTATCTGCTGCTTTTTTTGCAATCCCTAGGTTCTATGGTAGGACTGCGTCTAGGAACTGAATCACAGATTCAAGGTAGTTCAACTCGTAAACCTTTCAACGTAATGGCGCATCTCGCGAATTAGGTTTGGCCTTTTTATTAGCTAAATCGCCAAGCCAAACTGTTTTCACACTAGCGTGCAAACCGAACGTCTCACTCTTCACTTCTTCCCGTCACTGGCCAAGGATAACGACCCACTGCAAAAATGCCAGTGACGAATAAACTTGAATTGAGTCAGGAGTGGCTCGTAATTATAATAATGTTTGAGTTTCGGAACGAGAATTTGCAACGTAAGGGACGACCGGAAATTTTTTTCGACTCGGATCGATACGAGGAAAACGAGTCAGCAGGTAGTATAGGCACCTTCCTAAGTACGGGTACCTTCCTAAGAAAAGAGAGTCGATTGGAATGAAAACGAGTTCAAAACCTGCTACAGTTCATCGAAAAAGATGAGAATCGAACCGAGAACCAGTCACTTGCGACCGGCGCCTGCTCAAACGAGTTCCTGCATTGGATTCTGCGAATAAACTGATGAATTGTCAATTTTGCTGTTAATGTTTTGATAGCTGTATACTTTCTTTTCCTGAGAGAGACGAACAAACCGATTTTAAATATTGCATTTTATCCAAGTAGAATTGAAAATTTTTCAACCAATAGAAAATTCTTAATTTTATGATAATAGTTTTCTATTAATTTCAAATTAATATATTTTACTAATTAATAAATTATTTAATTTTTTAAAAGGGACGTCTTTTAGATGTAAAATGTAGGAGAACACGCTTTGCAAATTTTTTAAGACATCAAAAAAATTCAAAAGCCCCATAATAAATCTATTGGCTAGGTAGGCTAAAGAATTGGCGCTGTGTGGGACTATCATTGATTTCCATTAAAATTTCGAATTTTGTCTCTAAGTAGGTATAGCCGTTCAAAAAACGTGTGCACGGCAGACGGACGTCATTTTTTTTTATTACGGATTCGGATATTACACCCTTTGAAACGTATTTAATTAACCCACGAAAATTTGAGAGGTTATAAAATTGTTTATAGACCGATTATAATGGTATACTATTGAATAATAAACCAAAAGCATAAATTTGTATTTATGCATTGCGAAATCCCGGTGAGAACATGCGGAGCTTGATGGGATTCTAACGGCTCAAAATGCGATTTGAGACCACCCACGAAAATTTGAATAAAATCTTGAAAAATAGTTTAAAAAAGAGAGCTTTTGTTACGTTTTTCAATAAATTGCAGAGTGCATTTACAAGAAGCAGAGAGGATAGTAGGAGGAAATTAATAAAGTAGGGTGCTATCCTACATTAAGTAAGTAAATACAAAATTTATATGATTTAATGATGATTAATTATTGAGTTAATATTATTAATTATTAATAATTAGTATATATTAATATTATTAATTAATATTATAATATTATTAATAATTAATAATGATTTAATCATATACCTATGAAATCAAATACCTTACCGTTTTTCATCGATCGAACTGCATGCTCTGCTGCTGCTCGAAGGCATTCGTTCGCGTTTTTGTCGGTCTGCTTGCATGTTTTCCACGTTTTTGCTGCGGAATAAAAATATAATATATTATTATATCAAAAATACAATATATTTATATTAGAAGTACCTATCTCTAGGTTAGGGATATTCCCAAGTCGGTTTGAAAAATCCTCAATTTTTTTTTTCAAATTGGTCAAAAACGCTCTCAAATTTGCTTGGAAAACTCTCGATTTAACTTGGACATAGAATATGGTATAATACACCATATCCTGGTATGATATATAGGTACCTACCATCATATGGTTGCAGTTTCATCGTCGATAGAGTAGATTATACTATATTATATTATATTATATAATATTATTATATAATATAATATAATATAATATAATATAATAATATATTATATTATATTATAGTATATTATATTATAATATACCATATTATGGTAATATACCAATAACATAATATACCATAATATGGCATATATTATATTATATGGTATAATATATTATATTACCTAGTTAACAAAAGCGGAGATAATTAAGTTGGAAACATCCTGATCCCCAACCTTATTTATAAATAAAAACCTCAATTATAAATAAATATAAAAGTAATAAGGCACAACTACACTTTTTAATTGTTTAGTTTCACGCCATTTCTTGCTTGATAATATGATTAATGAAACCTTGATTTCGGTATTAATTAATTTCCCATGCATTTGTTTAATTTAAATAGGAAAAACAAAACTCACGAAGTTTGGCCGAGGACGCTAAACCTATGACTAGGAGAGAAACTATGGTATATCTAGCAGTTGACTTCATCTTGGCGCGATCTTGTTGATATTAGCCCCCGGGAGGTCGTCTATTGCGTATATATACGGCTTAAGTAGAGGGGTAGTCGAAAAGGGGAAGGAGGACTCTGGATCTGGATGCGTCTGACTTGGTTGGGGGGAGTCCGATCTGTACCACCTGCAGTACCACAATCCAGCAACCCCTGCATTCTTTGCGCACCAAACTAGGTACTGATCAGGGCAATACTGGGGCAATGCCAAAGAATAAGCTGCCGTTTTGGTATGAAACTATTGTCGAAAATACCACAATTGGTAACGTCCGGCAAGATTAAGGGAATCATCAGGGCGCCAGGGCTTTCGAACCAAATTTTCAATTGCCTAGATCCAGACGTTGGGAAATAATCTGGAGCATTAAATTTTTAAGATCAAAATTTTTGACCATAATTATTTTGAACGGCGAACTCTGACAAATCAACAATTGAAAGAAAGGTAAACTCAAACAGGAACTCGAATTGATTGGTACCTACTAAACATGCTAAAACTCAAACTGATGCTGATACACGAGCTCAAATTCATACTGAGGCTTGAACTGAACCTAAACTCAAAGGTCGAAAGAAAGATAAACTCAAACTCGAACTGAAACTAGAACTCATACTCTGAGTTTGATTTTTAGTTTGAGTTTCAGTTCGACTTCTAGTTTCAATTTGAGTTTATCTTTCTTTTGACAATTGAGTTCGAGTTGATGTTCCAGTTTCATTCAGAGGTTCAGTTCCAGCTTGAGGTTTAGTATCAGTTCGAGTTTGAGTTCACCTTTCATTCGATTTTTGAGTTTGAGTATCAATTTGAGTTTGTGTGTCATTATCAGTTTGTGTGTCAGTTTAAGTTTACCTTTCATTCGAATTTTGAGTTTGAGTTTCAATTCGAGTATGAGTTTCAGTTTAAGTTACAGTTTGAGTTCAAGTTGAAGTTCGAGTTTGAGTTTCACTTTGAATTTCAGTTTGAGTTTAAGTTGCAGTTTGAGTCCAGGTTTCAGCTCGAGTTTGAGTTTCAGGTTTTTGTAGTTTGAGTTCTAGTTCGAGTTTGAGTTCAATTATGAGTATGAGTTTCAGTTCGAGTTAGAGATTTAGGTTCACTTTGAGTTTGAGTTTTAGGTTCACTTAGAGTTTGAGTTTTAGTTCGAGTTTTATTAGTTGAACATCAGTATCAGTTTTAGTTTGAGTTTGAGTTTACCTTTTGCTTGACCATTGGGTTTGAGTATCAGTTTCAGTTTGAGTTTGAGTTTAATTTTCACTTTGAGTATGAGTTTGAGTTTCAGTTTCACTTTGAGTTTCAGTTCGAGTTTTAAAGTTGAACACCAGCTTTCTTTCCTACCATTTTTTCAATTTATGCACTTGATGTATTTATCTACCTAACGTGAGCTCATTAGCTTGACGCCGCTCGTCTATTATAACTAATCTCGTGTCTGCTACGTAATAATGCAAAAATAATCGCAGGTATAATCTGGCAAGCTGTTCAAATTAATGCCAAAATAGCGCTTGATGTCTGAACTACATAAATTGCAAGATACTTCCGATTATTTTTGCAACGGTCGCCCTTGAACTTAAACGGCACGTGTCATGAGCTACGCATGCGTATCGCCCTCACGTTTCCGATCCTCGAATGGAATTGTCTCCGATTCAAGTCTGGTACTCAAAGGGGAAACGCCCGGGGAAGACCCAAGAGTCAAAATCACAATACGTGTTAGGCGATTGAAAAAAGTGGGGTTCCCCTTTCTCTAAAAAACCAGAGAAATCCCCTAAGCAGTCATGAGGATAATGTATCAGGGTGTGGCATACGACAACTTTCCATCTCCAGTTAAAGGCCTATTTCACCAGAAACAACAAACTTGTTCTATTCATGATTTTTGGTACCTGCCAATGGGTTCATTCCAGGAGCGTGGGCAGTTGTAGGCGTTTTACGCATGCGCAGCGCAAGGCTTGGACGTCACAAAACCTTACACTAAGCATGTGCAAAGTACCTACACGTGCCTATACTTATACTTGGAACAAGCCCAATAATCATAGTAATTACTAATTAATAAGCATTTGAAATATGTATAATTCATAATAAATTTTACCAAGCTGGCTTACTTATTATGGAGGCTCACTAGTAGGGTAGTATAAATTGGGATTGAATACATTTAATTCAGAACTCCGAGCAATAAACAAAAAGTCGGGCTTCGTAAACTGGAGGATTAAGTCTAGCATAAAGGATACGGACTGACAAAAGGCTGGAAACACCTAAAAGAACCAAGCATTGGCGACAAAGCTGGTAATCGGAGCATTCGACGTCATGCGCACTTAACAATGAATTATATCAACCTCTTTTCCCTTCTGCAGATGATTTGCGAAGCAGATGGCCGTGAAGATTTGTATCAACAAGAGTACGTTCCTACATAACAATTGCAATAGTCCTCGAATGTGAGGGTTGTTTTGATGCTAGATTCATAATACGTTAATGTTTCCTCAAAATTACATTGGATCCGTCGGTTAAGTGTGTTTTAAACATTATTCATTACTTCCATATTTACGAAATAAATGAAAGCATTGTAATCGTCCTAAAATCGACAATCGGATCGGAGTTTCAAAAAAATGTTCATTACGTCTTCATTTCGTCTTATCTGTGGTCATTTACAAAATAGGCCATATCTCCCTGAATTCTTAACCTTTTTTCGAATTTTTTGAACTGGAATGTTTGTTCCAGTAAGACCCATCACCCTGTTTAACCGGAATTCGAATTACTTGCTGTACTACCGATTTATTAGCACTTTTGGTTTTTTCTTTTTTTCTGTCCACAAAAATCAAGCGATTTGACCGTTCTTGGTCTTAAAATCTTCGCTTTGCCTTGCAGAATAAGTGGATATCTTTCATATTCCGATAGCTTGACGTTTTTCGATTTTAGACTTTTTTTAAATTTGTGTAGTGAGTTTTAGTAAAATAGCGTCAAAAATGTATGTATCAAAATATAAAAGAATTGTGTTACCTACGCATTGGTTTTGTATTGCACTCGATCCACTATGGTCATTTAGCACAACCGACCACCAAAGAGGCAGAATGCTTTCGCATTTTGAAGCGTGAGACCTTGGTGGCCTCAGAGTTGCGGTGGGACAAGGCAGCTGGAGCTCTCGTGACTGCTCATCCGGATTTTGGACCGGTTCCTTGGGCTGCATTTTTTGTACATGGAATTCGGGCCTACCACAAGAACAGATTCGGAAGGGAGGAAATTCTAGTCATACCTATTACACTGGGTATCGTGATTCATCCAATTTACTTGCATTAGGTAACTCTAGATCTACATCAAGGTAAGCATTGAAATGAAGTACATTGTTCGTCCAGCAGATGTTTATTTTCAGTTATGTAAACATGGAAGTGTTTACATTACACCTACCTATGCAAACTCAAAATACATGAAGGCAAACGTTTGGAGAAAAATTTGACGTTTTTTGTTTACATATAATTTTAATACTCGACAGTGCTATCCTTTTTTGTCTTCCAGCGGGAAGTAAACTTTGGCTCGCCTGTTGACGGCAAGGTCGTAGGAATCCTGTTCAGAACGGACGCAGACGTCGAGTCTGGAGTATCCAGAACCGGACAAGTGCGTACCTCTGTCGCGAGACTCGAAGCGAATTCCACCCTCACGGTCACGGTCACGTAGTCCGTAATGCTCGTCAAGTTCGGGTATTTTGATGTGCGCGCCATACGGCAGACCTAATTGAGGATCCGTGGAAACCGTCACGTAAGGCGCTCTACCGTCTAAATAATCCTGCAACAAGAGCAAAGGAATTTACTCTTAATTTGGAGGTCGTTAGCCTCCTTTATTAACGGTGGGATCAGGAACCAGGAGTCTCCCCATGCCGCTCATCCGGATTTTGGACCGGTTCCTTGGGTGGTTAGATTTTTGCTATAACCTTCGAAAATTCCCGTAAAAAAGAGAGGTACAGAAAATGGCAGTGAAAGTTATTTTCTATGTAACGTATGGAAGTTTCCTATCATTTTTCATGTTCAATGAGCGATCCTGAAAGGGTTCAAATGCCCCGGAACCCGAGAGGATCCCTACTCTTTTCCTATGAGTACAGGAGAACTGTTTCCGATTTTTTTTTCTCTGTGTTTTCTATTTTATTTTTTCTGCCCACAAAAATGGACCGATTCGAGCGTTCTTGGTCTTGAAATCTTTATTTTACCTTACCTTATTATTTTACCTTATTACACCTTGCAGAATATGTGGATATTTTTTATTTTACAATAATTTGGCGTAGGTACCTATTCTTATTTTGGGCAAATTTTAAAATATGCATTGCGAGTTTTGATGTTTTCGACCTAAACACCCTTATATGCAGTCAAAATATGATCAAATTGTGCCACACTTTCACGTATCAAAATATGGAAATATTGCGTGTTATCTACGCACCACTGGTTTGGAGTCGGTTTCATTTTTCAACTGAAAATCGGGATCAGTCGAAAATGAGAAACCAACATTATGCGATTTGATTTCACACTCTCAAATTTAGGGTCATGGGTGTGAAACGGCAATATTCGAAACCTTGAACCTATCAATCATTTGATTCATAGATCGGCCGACAGAAAGGTCTGTCCAGGACTTTCGTAAGACAACTGTTTTCGTAAAGACGTTCAGCGATCATTATCCTATTGAACGATTCGGCTCCGAATGATGAATGAACGCACTTAATGGGACGGGTTATTCCCACCGAATGCTCTTCGAACATTTTATGTTAATCCGTTGACGCAATCGCGTTTTTTCGCCTTTGGATTTTTTCAGAAAAGAAATTGCTCTACAATAGCGAAACGTCAGAAAGAGAGGCGTCACTAAATCGTTGCAATTTAACTGGGATATTGTCCGAAATTTCACGCCCTAAAGGAGTCGATATTAAGTCGCTCGTTGGGATATTGTGGAATCCCATAATTTAAATGAAAACTCAAAAAAAAAATCAAAATGAAAAAAACTCAAATAAAAACTCTTCTCTCATCTTTGAGTCTATTCCTCAAGGAGTTTTAAAAAATTTACATTTCACACCAAAGCTTCGATTTTAAATCTCTTCGATACTGAACAAGCGTTTTTCTGTGTTCATTCTATACTATCGAATATACCCCCCCCCCCCACTTCTACAAACAAATTCAGGAAAAATTATGGGATGCTGCCCACCGCATAATCTCAGATGAAGCGATTGCATAATATTTTGACGGGATTACACATACATAGCAAGCATTCCATTTGCTTTTTGCGTTTCGATGTCTCCTGACGTGCGATTGATCCTTGGACGTAACCACGCACTACAGTTGAAGAATTCCTTACCGACAATAGACGTTGCTAATGGACCTAGCTTAGAATTTTCACTTTCCTAGGAAAGAATAGAGCTCGTGTTTAGCGGTCGAGACGAAAATTCGGGTTATTGGCCGATTTCAGTCGTCCTTGGGTACGAAAAATATATTTTCAACCATTGTCTATGTGGGCTGGATGTTGCCATTTTTGGGACCTAATACAGTAAAAATCTTTACTAAATAGTTAGGTACCTTCCTACTTACTTTGAAAATTGAAAAAAAAATTGACTCACTGATGACGAGGAATTTATTGGTTAGAGGTGGGAAGGAACAGGAATTGATTCAACCTCAACCACCTCGACCAATCGCGGCAATAATTTTTCCTACCCCCACCACCAGCATGGAATGTAGGGCATACCTGAAGTGTATGAAGACGGTTACCCATGGCATCCATAGTTTCGCTCTCATCTTCAGAGGAAGGGTCCGGATAGTAAGCGGTCAACACTGTTTCAGCTTCAATCGTTCGATTCTCTGGACCGTTGCCCCTAACTATGCCTATAATATTACAGAGCTTGTCAATAAATTTGTAAAAAAATATTTTCAAGCATCCATAATAATATTATTAATATAATATTATTATTCATACGATTATCGCCTATCTCGTATTAAATAAAATCGCAATTCTTGCGCCACTTTCGCCAACGTCTCGGTCAGTTTAACGTGTTGCCTAACTGCTGTTGGTATACTAAAATACCATCCCATACGAATTGAGAAGATCAAGAAAATCAAGAAAGGTTACAAAGAATAACAATAAAGGCAACTTGAAAAATCGAAGAATGAATTATGAAAAATAAAAGAGAAACGGAGAAAAATGAAAAAAAAATACAAAAACAGTAAAAAAACTAAAATTTAGGGGAAAAAATGAAAAAAATGATAAAAGGAAGAGAAACAAAAACAATAACTTTAACATAATATAACAAGACTAAAGTTGGAGTTGGATTCAAAAACTAAAAAATGAAACTGCAAAAATGAATACGCAATGAATTTGACTGTAGCAATATTTGGCGACATTGAATTCGAGTGGCGCAAAATAAACGTAATGTTGTTGCAAGAATTCAATTTTCGAGTTAGAATTATCTTACTTATTGCTGCGATGATGAATACGGGACCTAAAAAAAGCATTTTTTAAGCAATTTCTCGCTTTTTTCTGGAGTTCGAGAACCCAACGGGTGATGTTCGAGAGTAGCTGACGTAAACTAAACGAAGTGACAAGGTTCGGCAACGCTTCTAGTTTCTGCTTATTTTGAAGGCTGTTTGTAAACAATTACGAATTTACACAGTAAATCCAATTCAGCGGGAACGAGGTCCATTGAACCGGATTTTACCGGCGCTTTTTGTCTTATTTTTTACTGGCCACAAAAATGAACAGATTTTTCCATTTCTGGGCTTAAATTTGACGTTAGGTTGGAGAATACGGCATCATAATAATCATGCCTACTATTGTTTTTGCAGTGTTTTTGGCATTTCTGGTCCTAGTGGCTTCAAATTGAGTAAATTCGCTTCAAAATATTACTTAACAATTTATGGAAGCGATGTCTTTTCAACACTAGCTTCATGTTTTATCTCGTTACTCAGGCACAGCCAGGTACACTCCAGATATAGATCATTTCTCAGTCTTCGGTATTCGTGCAAGAAAAATACGCATTTTCTCTCTCAACGCTGATCTCCAAAAATTTATTTTGCCAAATCTACAAGCAATTTACAAGAATAAATTAATACACGATATTTTCAGTAGGTTCGAGATTCCATTCACGACGATATTTCTTCTCAAGCAATCAATCTGTGTTCTACAAGAAGCGTATGGTGATACCTAGCGCAATATCGAATCGAACTGAAAAATTAGATCCTTCCCTTAATCGGATGTTTTCAGGGGGTTACCACCAATAATTCAAAATTCCAGATTCGTGATTGTGCTATACGGTAGACGCCCCATACGCGCTATACGCCAGCTTCACGGAAACCTCGGTCCCTACCAATCACAGTTCATCAAAAAACGTCAAAATCACAAAATCGAGCAAAGTGTTCAAGCAAACATCACACTCTGAAGGAATAGTCACTTTTCACTGCTTCAATTACTCATTAATGTCCGGTAACTGTTTCACAGTATAGTCAATTCATCGCAGACATCCGATTCAGAAGCTTTGCATACTTCAATCGACTCATTCTTGTCGTCGACGAGACCCCCATCCAAACGGCAGATTCTCGAGATAACGACACGGCAGTTCTTCAATTTCAGGCCGTTGCTATTCTCCTCCGAAAAACTTGACGACTCACCCGTCGGAGGA
Source organism: Nesidiocoris tenuis (assembly GCA_036186465.1). Classification (NCBI taxonomy): domain Eukaryota; kingdom Metazoa; phylum Arthropoda; class Insecta; order Hemiptera; family Miridae; genus Nesidiocoris; species Nesidiocoris tenuis. Next base: position 9,643,576 of record AP028915.1, on the reverse strand, counting down.
TTGAGGCAGGAAATTCGTTCAATGTCGCAGGAGTTGTTTTCAGAGTTGCATTCGCCGGAATCGTTGCCGAATTCACCACTAACTCGGTTTAAATGGTCGATATACTCCCCAAATTTTGTACGTCTTCTTTCAGATTCTAAGCAATCGGCATCGTTCAGGTTCCATCCTTTGAACTGCTCGTCTGAGCCAATGGTTTCCTCGCTGTTGGGTGTTTGACTGGAGGACGTCACACGTTTCTTTCGAGACGGAGTGGAAAGTCCTATTTTCAAAGGGAAATTCGTCAGAAGGCTGCGGGAGGAACTGTTGGCGCTTTTCTGCAAAGGATTGTCCACCATCTTGGAGAGCAATGGACTAGAAAATGGCCGGGTTAGGTTCACCGCAGGATACGAGTCAGTCGGCCTCTTCGAACCTGAGAAAATTGAATCAAAAGTGACAGGTTGGTGAGAATATCAATCAAGCACTAATGATCAATCAATAATATCAAGCACCAGGACGTTTTTGGGAGGTCGTTTTGAACAGGCGGTGGAATCGACGGGACTCGGGAGTGCAGAGGTCAAAATCGCGGAGAGGAGCGGATTTTGACAAAAATTGCAACAGTGACAGTTGGGACTACAGCAATACCATCAAATTTACTGTAGTTTTATGAATGATTTCATGATGATTTTTTTATGATTGATTATTTTTTCTGCAAACTAAAAACGTAAGAAAGCTAAGCTGTGGTGCGTACGCTCCTGAATTTTGTCTGGCATTTTTTGCAGCATTTTTATTTTAAAATTCTGTATGAGAGTGCCATGTATGAGTCTTACATGATGGAAGGGATGATCTCTTGCGGATCCTTGTGAGGCCCAGTGTTATGCAGGGTGGTGTTAGAATTTTGATCCCGCCGAAATTCTCCTCCGTTTTCAATTTTGGCCTGCAAAAAAAGTAATTTATGGTTAAAGATTTTACATTTATAATGAGGAAACAGCCATTTTCCGTATTTCAATTTAAGACGGGTTTTAAAATTTGCATACCTATTGAAGTACTGTGTGTAATAAACGCACCGCTGGTTTAGCATAAAAAATGTTTATGCTAAGAGCATTTAATGCTCTTACTTATACTAAATTACACGATTATTTTCTGAACATGTAATTAGGTACTCAAAACGTAATATTTTACGTTTTTTACGCACACCAATTTTTTCTAATTTTAATAAACTTACTTCATTCTGGTTCCTGGAATTTACCTACTTTACCAACTTAGGGGAAAAGAAGTCCGATTGAGCTCATTGAAAGCAACAAGTGGTCGGTACTCGGCAAGTATACCTACTGCAAGACACAAATGATTAGATCAATTATTGTTAAATTGAAGTGTTGTGTCGAATCGTTAATATCAATCAATATAGTCAGCATGCAACATTCTATATTCATAATAAAAACGGCGACCGGATCGGCGGTCGATGCGATCAAAAATCATCTGAGTAAAGTAAACACAGCAATCAAACGGATATGATAGAGACAACAACAACAAGGGACATGCATTTGTGTACTACAACAGCTGTCAACTGTTGATGTTGATGAATGTCATGTATGTGGTACTATGTAAACCAAAACGAGTCTCGTAGATTTTGAATTAAAGGTACCCATTTATGCTAAAGTTCGTGTCGCAAGCCGTAAGATGGCTACAGTGCTGAAAAGTGTATAGGTACTTACCACTGAGGGACGGCAAGGAGGAGGAGGCAGACGTCTATGGGATGTGGGACTAGGGGATAGGAACTTCCTTGAGCCGGCTCTAGAGGGATGGGTGTACATTAACCCCTGGCCGTGACCCGTGAGGCAAAGGCGAAAATCCATTTGCGTATGGTTGCCACCCAAGGAACCGGTCCAGATTCCGGGCGAGCAGTTTGGGGAAAGCTCCAGCTTCCTGGTTCCACCACAACTAGGGCCGCGTCGGCCTCGCTCCTCAAGAATGCTAAACTATTAAAGTAATTGGTTAGGTATTCGCTCTCCAAGGTGACGTAGGCGAACTGCTGATTCGTCATGCCATCATCAAAATTCTACGAACCGCTTGAGGATTTTTCGGAGTCCAAGGCGGTCAAACTCGTTCATGATGAAAAAGTTAGTTTTTTGACAGAAAAAACTTTATGGATGTAGAATATGAAAACTTTATCTGGTTATGTTTTGCCTAATAACCGAAGATGTCCCGGGCGTGCCCTGCCGCTCTCACGGAGAGGGTCGGAACCTGCCTGGAAATGTCACTAGTCGCCCAGAATGTTCAAGTGATATACAAGGCCAGTTTCAATGGCTAGACGGATATTATCCACTGATGTTAACCTATGGTTAGTTGGTACAGAGTTTTGTTGGACAAGCCCATCAATTGTAACCAAGGATTGTCAGCTCATGTCAAAGAATTTCCGCCACGCCTCAGGCTCAAGGCTGATGCTCAGAAGTCTCACATGCAGTGCAAATTTAAAATTCCCCGTTTTCAGATTAGCCGAAGTTTGTTGGACAAAGCTTCAAAGGTTGTCGGAGCATTGAATCAGAAATTGGATGCCGCTATTGCAGCAATTAAAGATGATGGGGATCGTTCTGTGTATACAGGCTCGTGCGGTATCGCCCTATACCACTACATGCTGTTCAAAAAATTTGGAAGCGAGGCAAATTATGCGGTACGTTTTCAATTCTTGACGCTTTGCTCAAAATTCAAAACTCGTCCAATTCCTAGCTATGTTGATCTGTCCGTGGTTTGTATATTTTCCCTGCTGATGATGGCAATTGATAATTGCCTCCTAGATCTGTGTCGTCATCATTTTTAACTGCAGTTAGGAAAGTTCTCAATCTGATGTACCGTTTTTCCCTTTTGTTCCTGTAATTGACTGAAAATAAGACGTACCTAGGTACATTCCATTCTCTTTTTAATGGTTGCAGATTGCTAAGAGCTTAGTGGCCAACGCTGTGAAGCACTTGAAAGGGAGACGGATCAGTTTCTTGACCGGAGATGCTGGACCGTTGGCTTTGGCAGCAGTTTTCAACCATCTTGATGGACTTCAATCAGAGGCTGACAAGGCTGTCCACAAGTAAAAGTCAATTTGAATTTATTTCTCGGGTGCAGTTTACCAAAATATTGACCACTCAACTCGGCTCTTTATGAGCGAATTGAGGGAGTACGGGAGTGACGATTGAGATAAAACCTCAAAAAAGTCGGTGTTTTTGGAAAATTTCATGGAAATTGTGATCAAGAAATTTCCAGAAGTTCAAGAAGTTCTACGCGTTGCTTTCACCTGATAACCCAAATTGCCCCGGGCGTGCCCTGCCGCCCTCAAGGAGATCTGCCCTCCATTTGCAATTTGAAGGAAAATTTAGTTGGCCAATGCTGGTTAGCGGATGCCGGTTGTTTTCCTGAAAGATCATATCACATACTGAGCCGATTTTGATGATTTGCCGCTTATGGTCTACGAACCGACCCCCTGATGAGCATTATTAAACCATCAACAAACTTTTGACGTATTTTCGAATGAAATTGTATGAAAAATCAGTCTTTTTAGGGGTTAGGTACCTCTATTTCAACTTTCACTCCCACCTACCATTAAAAAAGTTTAACATTCTCCTAGAAGTTAACGGATTTGCTGCTAGATTGATTCCTTTACACCTTGAGAAGCTTTCAGCGTTCTGAATCGTGTTATTGTTTTTGTAGGCTCGTCCGACTGGGAAGAAATGCGCCTTCTGACACCCCTGATGAAATGTTGTACGGCTGGGCTGGCTATGTGTACGGTCTTTCTTTCGTCAATAGGCAATGTAACCGAATGCTCGTTCCTGAAGATAAACTGGTTCGAGTACGTGTAGACCCTGTTTGAAGAATCGTATTTAAGATCGTACGATTAAGAGATAGCACAATAGTGTTTAAGAGTTATGAGAGTTGGAGCTGATTTTACTATTGCCTAAAAAAAGTTCTGAGTTCCATTCCTTTAACTTCTAAACATTAATTTGCAGGCAATTGGAAAAATAATCGACCACGGAGCCTCTCTAGCTACCGAAAGAAAAGTCGATGATCCTCCCTTGATGTGGGAATGGCATGGGAAAAATTACCTCGGCGCTGCTCATGGAGTTGCTGGCATACTATACATGTTACTTAAGGTAATTCATGGTCTTATAAGGGGCTGAGTTGAAAAATGGTCCTCTCGAAGTAAATTTTGAAACACAAAAGCACCGACAGTTTTTTTTTTATTCTTGTTAAAATAGTTGATGAGGGATTTCAGCTTGCCCATAATCGGGACGAAATGGAATTTTATGGGTCTCTCATGAGTGCCTGAGATCTTTTTCCTTAATTTTCCATTCGATTCTCTTGTGCTTAATCACTGATCACCGATAAACCACGATTTTTCGGCACGTGTTTCAGTTTTTTGCATATAACTCGTGAACAACGCGTACTACCAAAAGTTTCACTCAATCTAAAATTAAGCAGCATAAAATTACGCGTCGAACGACTACCTTGAACTTGAAGATCGGTTCAGCCGTTTGGCCCCGATCGGTCGTTGAAGTTGGGCAATTCTCAAATGTCTGAAAAATGCTTACGCTTCAAACCATCTACATGAAAAATGGCGCGTCCAATCGAAAAATGACCCTCAATCAATATTTTAGAGAATTAAATTTCATGTCGGAAAAAATTCCTAGGACCAGCTGCCCCTATCAGATATCTTCGTGTCTAGATAACAAATCCAAATCGGACCTGTTTGAATCGCAGTCGGCCAAGTCCGGTACTTCAAATTATGCACATTGACTGGGTATTAATCATTTTACGATTGGTTCGGCTCAAATATGCTTTCAGCACATTGAATGGCTGAGCACCAGAGACAAGGATATGCTTATCAAACCGACTCTCGATTGGCTGATTAAGCAGCGATACGATACGGGAAACTTCAAGTCTTCCTTCGGTACGCAGGAAGATCGGCTCGTCCAGTGGTGTCATGGCGCTCCTGGGTTCACATCCCTTCTCCTCCTAGCCAGTGAGGTAAAAATTGAGAAGTTTCCAAATCAAATTAAGAATTTTCAATTAAATTTGAAAAATTCACATTTGGTCAGGAAATTTCACGATAATTAATTTGGAAAAATTGTTTCGAATTTTTTGACAAACAATTTTTTTCCAGGTTTACAACGATGACAAATACGCGAATTTAGCTGTGGAAACGGGCGAAATTATCTGGAACAGAGGACTCTTGAAGAAAGGATACTCCTTGTGCCACGGGGTTGCCGGAAATGGCTACGCGTTCGTTCAACTCTACCAGAAAACAAAAGTAACGCTAATCAAACAAAAGTAACGTTACTAATTCCTGGAAAACATACTGTCTGTTGAGGCTTCCATTCGATAATAATTATCGAATTGTAATTATTACAATTATTTATTCAAGGAACCAAAATACCTGTACCGAGCTGCTTCTTACATGGACTGGTGCCTCTCGCATCCTGCTCATCAGAAACAAACGCCAGATAGACCCAATTCTCTGTACGAAGGTGAATTGCTCAAGTTGTGGCATCCAGGAGCTGCACAGGGTGTTAACATGAGGAATATGCCACCGGCTAGGGATCGATTCGACTACTAATTTCCAACAAAAAACATTCTATGACATTTTTTTTACTCGCTTCTAAATGCCACTTTTTTGACTTTTAAGATTTTTTCTGTGAATTCGATACCATAACATCCTGAATTTATCGAGAAAATTCAATTTCGAGTATACCGCCGGAAAGAGCGATAATTTTCCAATCACCCTACAGTACCAAAATAAATTTTTGAGGTGGATCAATAGGTTAAAAATTGGTCGGAAAAGTGAATTTGGTCAAATCTAAAAAATCTTTCCTTTTCACAACTCCGTGTACTTAATACAATTGTGCTTGTTAAATTTAGCCTGTAGTCCTAAAACATGCGCCAAGAATTCAGCTTTCCAACGGTATAGTCGAAATTGCTAATGCACCAAACTTTAGTGGAGAAAATCCCGCTTAAATGCGAAAAAGCTGGATGAAGAATCCCCATGGCACCATTACTGCACACTACAAACACGAATATCGTGTGAATGTGTGAGGGGGAATTTTCTTGATAAATTCAGGATTTTATGGGCGTTTTAGTGAATTAAGATCGAATTCACGAAAAAATTTTAGAAATAAAAAAAGTGGCATTTAGAAGCGAGTGTTTTTTGGAAATTATTTGAACAATCGATAACTGGTCGGCGGCATATTCCTCAGGTTAACACCCTGTATAATGTACATTTGCGGTAAACATAAGACAACTGCTAAATCTTCTTTTATTAGATTGGTGGAGGATTGGTTTTGTTTTAATTGACTTTTTTTAGATAAAGAAAAAATTTTTTAAAATGTTGTTGTGTACCATTGATTGACATTTTTCGCTTTGCAGGCATAGCTGGAGTTCTGTATTTCCTCAAGGACCTGGAAGACCCCATGACGGCTGCCTTCCCAGGATTCGATTTCGGCCCCGACTCTCCGATAAATGTTAACGCTTCTGTTTAAATTGAAAGTTCGTCACAATAAATGGAAAATCTCGCAATTGACTGAGTTTAGTTCAATTGTCCCTCCAAAGACAGAATTTATTCATATTCATAATTTTCAATATTTATTCATTACTTAAGTACCTATACACTTTTTCAAAAAATTTATAAAAGTAAAGGTAAAAGTTTTATGCTTCTGTAAAAAATCGTTGCTTTAAAAAAATAGAAGATTTTGACAAAATTTTTTCCCCGGATTTCAAGATCGTATTTCCGTAGAATAGGGGTTTCTTGGAAATTTAAGAGAAAACTGTTACTAGCTAATTTTTAGCTAGAATCTTTTCCCGATTCCTTGAATGTTCCGCATTTTTCTCACTCCCTAAAGGTCAGAATCGACCAAATTCCAATAGGCAAAAGTTGAAGGTTAATTACTGCCATAAAAAATGGAATTTAAGCAAACTTTGTTTTTTATTAAAAAATTAACCAATTTTTTGGCATTTTTGAAACGATTTTTTATTTTTAATACCTTATTTAAATCAATATTTTTCAATGCTAAAAACCGAAAACATTTTCATTTATTTTTCAGACCTACGATAGTCTCAAGTGTTGATAACTAATAATGTTGATTAATAATATTCATTCAATAATTTTGGTGGTTGGATCAGCACCAAAAATCTAGGTCCGACGACCAAACCGGACAAAGGAGAAACCATATATATTTTGTCAACAAGGTTTTTATTTTCAAAAAGAGCACAAACACGGATCATAGAGCATCAATGAGAAAATATCAAGTCACAGTAAAAAGAATTACAACTCATGGGCCCTAAAAATTGAACAATATCATAATAAAATCACGACGAGTCGAACGATCGTTTCAAATGTCCATTGTGGGCTCTTATCCGCATTTCTCCAAGTCACCATTAGTTCACAAATATTAGAAATAAATAAGACGATAGAATAGGCAAAATCGAGGAGAGGAAAACCTCTCGAAAAAAATATGGGAATAAAAATGGTATTCAAGTCAATTAGCGTACGAGAGCGTGTAATTTTCAGTTTTTATTTTTTCCTCTTTTTTTTTTGTTTTTTGATCGGTACGCAATTTCAGTCAAAAAATCGTGTCAACGCCTAGGCTAAAAAACGAATTTCAGACGGTCAAATTGTCGACGCGTATGGACAGCTTTTTGACCGGCACTTTGGACACTTGCAGGAAATGCTGGGACTTGTACTTCTCTTTGGTTGCCGCTTGGGCGGACGTGATCGACCTGGCGTGCGTCTCGTTCAGGTGGTTGACCACTTGGGCCAGCTGGCGGAGGCTGTAGCCGCTCAGCTGGGCGAGCTGGGCCGGCCAGACGTCGGAATAGCCGAGCGCGTGGCGGGCCAGGGCGATGGCGCCCGACGCGATCAGCGACGGGCTGCATTCCAGGTAGGGGTCCGCCTCGAGGAGCGTCAGCTCGCAGATGAATATCGACAGGAACATGACCTTTTGGGACATTTTCGTCGACGCCGCGAAATGCATGAGAAACGTGTAGGACGTCGGAGTCGACAGATTGTAGCCGAGAACTTTGGCGATGAGCGATTCCATGCGGAGCACCTGTTTCTTGGTGTACGAATCGTCGGTGATGTAGGTGAACTCGCCGACCTCGGGCGGGTAGATCTCCTCGAATTTGGCGGCGATGAACATGGCGGAGGCGCCGAGGAGCTGCAGCTTGCCGCGGACGACGGCCATCGAGCTGAGGAACCGGTCGACGTAGCTGACGGCGAGGAATAACGTCTGATGGCTCAGCTTGTACTCTTCGCCGACCTCGACGAGCCAGTCGACGAGGATCGTCCGCATGTTGTAGGTGATGTCGGGCTGACGTTTCATATAGTAGGGCTTCGGCTTGAAAATCTTCTCGCGCTCTTTCAAATATTTCAAAATCCGATCCTTGTAGACGACGCACGAGTACAAATCTTCCAAATCCTGTTTTATCGACTGGGGCAGCGGTATCGTCGACGAGATCGCCGGCGAATCGTCGACCGACATCGGCGATAGGGAGACGTCATTTTCGACGGCTGTCGAACTCTTCAAAGGTGAACGTTTCTGCTGGTCCGCGTCGTCAACTTTCGCCTGCGCGGCTACAGGTACGGGCGCTCTGTTCTCGTCCGATCGCACGGACAGGCCGCCCCTTGGAACTTGACCGGCCGGCTGGCACGTCGGTTTGGCCGCAACCGGAATTTTCCCGTCGGCTTTCTTGCCCCCGACTTTGGCCGCATTCTCCTTGGCCGCGTTCTCCTTGGCCGAACCGTCCTTGGCTACGAGGCGGTTGTCGGGACCGTCGACCGGCGGTTTGAGAACTTCTTGCCGCGACGGGACCAAATTGACGTCCAATTCGCCGAGGGCGGCACGGCGGGTTTGGATCGGGCCCAATTGGTTCAATCGGGCCGACAGGGCGGGAACCGCGTTCTCGCCTTCGACGTCTTCGTGAATTCTGAACGATGCCATGTTGTTCGAAAGCGAGTGCATCAAAAACTAGCGACGGTTCCAAAAAAAAATCGTAATGATTCGTCAATATGGAAAATAAAACCGTCGACTGATTTACGAAAATGGCAGGCTTACCGCTCGAGTCCGTTACCGATAGAATGGGCGAAAAAACTCAAAACTACCGGCCTCCGTCGATTCGTACGCGAAACTAATCGCGACGGAAATGATTACGATTTGAAAAAATTCAAAACGCCCGACCACCGCATGAGTGGAATTGGAAAAATTGAAATTCGGAGAACACGACCCGGCTGTCGTGCTAACGTCGCGTAACGGCCGTTTGAACAATTCAAAAATGGCATGGCAAAATGGCCGAACTCTTCCCAGGGGGGCCAACCGCCGTACCAGAACGAAACTCATAATCAGTGTTGCCAACTCGTTGTCCTGCTTTCCCTCCGTCGAGCACCGAAAAAACCTCTGAATTCGACTGAAACCCTCTGACTTTCAAAAAGATGTGCTCGTAACTCCAACGTTACAAAAATACGAATATGAAATGATCAGACTCAACTTCGAGTTCAAACTCAACTTAAAGATCAAAGTCGATTTCGAGGTCAAACTCAACTTCGAGATCAAATTCAACTTCGAGATCAAAGTCAACTTCGAGATCAAAGGCAACTTCGAGATCAAAGTCAACTTCGAGATCAAAGTCAACTTCGAAATCAAACTCAACTTCGAGATCAAAGTAAATTTCAAGATCAAAGTCAATTTCGGGATCAAAGTCAACTTCGAGATCAAAGTCAACTCCGGGATCAAAGTCAACTTCGAGTTCAAACTCAACTTCGAGGTCAAACTCAACTTCGAGATCAAACTCAACTTCGAGATCAAAGTCAATTTCGAGATCAAAGGCAACTTCGAGATCAAATTCAACTTCAAGATCAAACTCAACTTCGAGATCAAAGTCAACTTCGAGATCAAAGGCAACTTCGAGATCAAAGTCAACTTCGAGATCAAAGTCAACTTCGAGTTCAAACTCAACTTCGAGATCAAATTCAACTTCGAGATCAAATTCAACTTCGAGATCAAAGTCAACTGCGAGTTCAAACTCAACTTCGAGATCAAACTCAACTTCGATTTCAAACTCAACTTCGAGTTCAAAGTCAACTTCGAGATCAAAGGCAACTTCGAGATCAAAGTCAACTTCGAGATCAAAGTCAACTTCGAGATCAAAGTCAACTTCGAGGTCAAACTCAACTTCGAGATCAAACTCAACTTCGAGTTCAAAGTCAACTTCGAGATCAAAGGCAACTTCGAGATCAAAGTCAACTTTGAGATTGAAGTCAACTTCGAGTTCAAACACAACTTCGAGATCAATGTCAACTTCGCGTTCAAAGTCAACTTCGAGATCAAAGTCAACTTCGAGATCAAAGTCAACTTTGAGTTCAAACACAACTTCGAGATCAATGTCAACTTCGTGATCAAAGTCGACTTCGAGATCAAACTCAACTTCGAGATCAAAGTCAACTTCGAGATCGTAGGCAACTTCGAGTTCAAACTCAACTTCGAGTGCAAACTCAACTTCGAAATCAAAGTCAACTTCGAGGTCAAATTCAACTTCGAGATCAAAGTCAACTTCGAGATCAAAGTCAACTTCGAGATCAAAGTCAACTTCGAAATCAAACTCAACTTCGAGATCAAAGTAAATTTCAAGATCAAAGTCAATTTCGGGATCAAAGTCAACTTCGAGATCAAAGTCAACTCCGGGATCAAACTCAACTTCGAGTTCAAACTCAACTTCGAGGTCAAACTCAACTTCGAGATCAAAGTCAACTTCGAGATCAAAGGCAACTTCGAGATCAAAGTCAACTTCGAGATCAAAGTCAACTTCGAGTTCAAACTCAACTTCGAGATCAAATTCAACTTCGAGTTCAAACTCAACTTCGAGCTCAAACTCAACTTCGAGATCAAACTCAACTTCGAGTTCAAAGTCAACTTTGAGATCAAAGGCAACTTCGAGATCAAAGTCAACTTTGAGATCAAAGTCAACTTCGAGGTCAAACTCAACTTCGAGATCAAACTCAACTTCGAGTTCAAAGTCAACTTCGAGATCAAAGGCAACTTCGAGATCAAAGTCAACTTTGAGATCAAAGTCAACTTCGAGGTCAAACTCAACTTCGAGATCAATTTCAACTTCGCGTTCAAAGTCAACTTCGAGATCAAAGTCAACTTCGAGATCAAACTCAACTTCGAGATCAAAGTCAACTTCGAGTTCAAACACAACTTCGAGATCAAAGTCAACTTCGAGATCAAAGGCAACTTCGAGATCAAAGTCAACTTCGAGACCAAAGTCAACTTCGAGTTCAAACTCAACTTCGAGATCAAATTCAACTTCGAGATCAAATTCAACTTCGAGATCAAAGTCAACTTCGAGTTCAAACTCAACTTCGAGCTCAAACTCAACTTCGAGATCAAACTCAACTTCGAGTTCAAAGTCAACTTCGAGATCAAAGGCAACTTCGAGATCAAAGTCAACTTTGAGATCAAAGTCAACTTCGAGGTCAAACTCAACTTCGAGATCAAACTCAACTTCGAGTTCAAAGTCAACTTCGAGATCAAAGGCAACTTCGAGATCAAAGTCAACTTTGAGATCAAAGTCAACTTCGAGGTCAAACTCAACTTCGAGATCAAACTCAACTTCGAGATCAAAGTCAACTTCGAGATCAAAGGCAACTTCGAGATCAAAGTCAACTTCGAGATCAAAGGCAACTTCGAGATCAAAGTCAACTTCGAGATCGAAGTCAACGTCGAGTTCAAACACAACTTCGAGATCAATTTCAACTTCGCGTTCAAAGTCAACTTCGAGATCAAAGTCAACTTCGAGTTCAAACACAACTTCGAGATCAATGTCAACTTCGTGATCAAAGTCGACTTCGAGATCAAACTCAACTTCGAGATCAAAGTCAACTTCGATTTCAAACTCAACTTCGAGTTCAAAGTCAACTTCGATTTCAAACTCAACTTCGAGTTCAAAGTCAACTTCGAGATCAAAGGCAACTTCGAGATCAAAGTCAACTTTGAGATCAAAGTCAACTTCGAGTTCAAACTCAACTTTGAGATCAAACTCAACTTCGATTTCAAACTCAACTTCGAGTTCTAAGTCAACTTCGAGATCAAAGGCAACTTCGAGATCAAAGTCAACTTTGAGATCAAAGTCAACTTCGAGGTCAAACTCAACTTCGAGATCAAACTCAACTTCGAGATCAAAGTCAACTTCGAGATCAAAGGCAACTTCGAGATCAAAGTCAACTTCGAGATCAAAGGCAACTTCGAGATCAAAGTCAACTTCGAGATCGAAGTCAACTTCGAGTTCAAACACAACTTCGAGATCAATGTCAACTTTGCGTTCAATGTCAACTTCGAGATCAAAGTCAACTTCGAGATCAAACTCAACTTCGAAATCAAAGTCAACTTCGAGGTCAAAGTCAACTTCGAGATCAAAGTCAACTTCGAGATCAAAGTCAACTTTGAGATCAAAGTCAACTTCGAGGTCAAACTCAACTTCGAGATCAAACTCAACTTCGAGTTCAAAGTCAACTTCGAGATCAAAGGCAACTTCGAGATCAAAGTCAACTTCGAGATCAAAGTCAACTTCGAGATCAAAGTCAACTTCGAGGTCAAACTCAACTTCGAGATCAAACTCAACTTCGAGTTCAAAGTCAACTTCGAGATCAAAGGCAACTTCGAGATCAAAGTCAACTTCGAGATCAAAGGCAACTTCGAGATCAAAGTCAACTTCGAGATCGAAGTCAACTTCGAGTTCAAACACAACTTCGAGATCAATGTCAACTTTGCGTTCAATGTCAACTTCGAGATCAAAGTCAACTTCGAGATCAAACTCAACTTCGAAATCAAAGTCAACTTCGAGGTCAAAGTCAACTTCGAGATCAAAGTCAACTTCGAGATCAAAGTCAACTTTGAGATCAAAGTCAACTTCGAGGTCAAACTCAACTTCGAGATCAAACTCAACTTCGAGTTCAAAGTCAACTTCGAGATCAAAGGCAACTTCGAGATCAAAGTCAACTTCGAGATCAAAGTCAACTTCGAGATCAAAGTCAACTTCGAGGTCAAACTCAACTTCGAGATCAAACTCAACTTCGAGTTCAAAGTCAACTTCGAGATCAAAGTCAACTTCGAGATCAAAGTCAACTTTGAGTTCAAACACAACTTCGAGATCAATGTCAACTTCGTGATCAAAGTCGACTTCGAGATCAAACTCAACCTCGAGATCAAAGTCAACTTCGAGATCGTAGGCAACTTCGAGTTCAAACTCAACTTCGAGTGCAAACTCAACTTCGAAATCAAAGTCAACTTCGAGGTCAAAGTCAACTTCGAGATCAAAGTCAACTTCGAGTTCAAACTCAACTTCGAGCTCAAACTCAACTTCGAGATCAAACTCAACTTCGAGTTCAAAGTCAACTTCGAGATCAAAGGCAACTTCGAGATCAAAGTCAACTTTGAGATCAAAGTCAACTTCGAGGTCAAACTCAACTTCGAGATCGAAGTCAACTTCGAGTTCAAACACAACTTCGAGATCAATGTCAACTTCGAGATCAAAGTCAACTTCGAGATCAAAGGCAACTTCGAGATCAAAGTCAACTTCGAGATCAAAGGCAACTTCGAGATCAAAGTCAACTTCGAGATCAAAGTCAACTTCGAGTTCAAACACAACTTCGAGATCAATGTCAACTTCACGTTCAAAGTCAACTTCGAGATCAAAGTCAACTTCGAGATCAAACTCAACTTCGAGATCAAAGTCAACTTCGAGTTCAAACACAACTTCGAGATCAATGTCAACTTCGTGATCAAATTCGACTTCGAGATCAAACTCAACTTCGAGGTCAAAGTCAACTTCGAGATCAAAGTCAACTTCGAGTTCAAACTCAACTTCGAGCTCAAACTCAACTTCGAGATCTCTGCTCGGTGGTTTTAAAGCAGCAAAAACGCTTTCTGGCCATCAAAAAAAACCTCTGAAATCCTTCTGAAAGTCTTATTAAAACCTCTAGAACTCCCTCAACTATCCTTATTTTCCCTCTGTTAGGCACCTTCATACCTCTAGGAACGGAGGGAAAACCTTTGATATGGCAACACTGCTCATAATCAAATTATCGGGACGAGATGATTTTGGGCCCAATGGTTAACCGCATACTACCACGATTATCGTCGAATTATCGTATCCCTCAATTTTCCCTATTTTCCCCAGTTTGAGCATTCTCTCGGTTTTTCACTTTACCTATTTTCCCACTGAAAGGGCTAACTTTTGTCTCTGTTGAAGACGAATGGGGAATCGGAAGATCCATATAGTGGGAAATTTTTGGTCATTTCGTACCTTTTTTCCCCTTTTTCCAGCAATTGGGTCAACCCCCGCTCTTCACCCGATTTCTTTTTCCAGCTGATAGCTGCCGTCGTCTGAAATCGGTCGTCGCCGGTTGTCAACGACCGTCGTCTTCCTTGTCTGGCTGCCGTCTGGAGTTTCCAAACTGGTACCAAATTTACCAAGGCCGTCGGCCGTTCGTTTTGCAATCTGTTATCTCTCGGAGTTTCATAATTCCCAGTGACTGACTCAAGTTCCATTCGAGAAACTAACGTGACAGTTCGGTGATCGGTTGGTGTTTTTCTGGAATTCATCAACCGCTGCGATGGGAAGTTCTTTTGAAGAAATTGAAATCCCCGTACCATGGGGCACCATACATGGTGAGTACCCTATTAACGATTGAACTATACGATCATTATTTAATAATAACTGTACCTATAAAAGAAAGTTCTGAAAATCAGTCGAATGCCTCTGCAAATTATGCAGTTGGAATGAACTATGAATAGGTACGTTAGAAATACATAGATCCTATCGTAAGGTCCACCCTAGGAGGGCCGTACGGTCGAAAGCGCTGTAGCTGTTCTGAAAGACATTATCGTATGAAAATCGTCAATAACTCTTGCTTTCGTCCCACGAATATAATATTCGAGTTATTGTTAAATTTATATCAAGTACCTACGTATTACAACAAAATTTCATAGTTGATTGGCTCTTTATTGCATTATCGGTTATTAATCGTTGGGTTGGGTACTAGACGTCTTCCATACGTCCTCTGACAGTCTAAAGTTGACAGTCATCTCACATTATAAAAACGTCGTGTCATTGTATCGACGACTCGCCGATTTTACTATCGTTTTACACGCGTCTTGTGGCCGATCGGTGTCGAATCGTTAGTTACACGAATTTGCATTGTTTTCAAAGCAGACGCTGTTCGTGGAAGAATATTATTACCTATATATCGTCATGACAGATTCTTCTTAGGTCATAAAGCGACGTCGGCGCTTTTTGACGTCAAGCGAAATTTATTGAATTTGAAATCCAAATTTCTTATGTAACCCGTGACGCTGTGGCGCGTAGATGAAACTCAATACTTCAGTTTTTTTGTAGGTTAAATGTTAATACAAATTTACTGTATTTTGGCTACTTTGGAGGATGTGTGGGTCAAAATACAGAAAATGTTAAAACCCGCCTAAAGTCAAAATGCGCTATATTACCAGAATAGAATAAATTCACGTATTCTGCTAGGTAAAACAACGATTTTAAGGCCAAGAACGTTCAAACCGGTTGATTTTTGTGGCCAAGAAAAATGAAATAAAAACCCTGAAAATTATAATATATCGGAAGTACTGTGAGTAATTCGAATTCCGGTTAACAGGATGATAGGTCTTGCCGAGAGGTATCACCTTAAAAGCAGTCAAAATATGATCAAATTGTGTCACAATTTTACGTTTACAATGAACATAGAAACGTGGCTCAAAACGCCAATGAGATTTATTGGGATTACTCCGACGGCACCCTGACCAATCACAGCAATGCATTTTCTTACCCCCTCCACCAGCCGTCGGATAGTGCGTGGCCGACTTCGCCACAACCAACTATGATAATATTTATTTCCGCACATAATTTCTATTCATCTCATGCAATTCATGCAGCATTCAGTCGGAAAGAGTTGCCCCGCCAATAGGTCTACAAGACCTGTCCAAGGCTCTAATCTCTTGCTGCTGCAAATCATCAGATACAATTTACCCTGGATGGGTATGCTTTCAATTTTTTTAATTCACCCCTCCAATAATGTTGCAGGCAAATGGTGGGGCCCTCGAGACGTGCAGCCCATCCTCTTCATCCACGGCTGGCAGGACAACGCTGGGACTTTCGATCCTCTCGTCGAACTGCTGCCGAAGGAGCTGTCCTACCTCTGCGTCGACCTGCCGGGCCACGGTCTGAGCTCGCCCTACCCGTCTGGCATGTTCTACTACATTTTCTGGGACGGACTCCTCGTGGCCAGACGGATCGTCAAGCATTTCGGCTGGGCCAAAGTTTCGATAGTCGGCCACTCGCTTGGCGGCGCTGTCGGCTTCATGTACGCCTCCGTGTTCCCCGACGAGGTCGACAAGCTCGTCTCGCTGGACATTGCCTGCCCGCGAGTCTCCAAACCTGAAACGCTCCAGAACAACTATTCCAAATTGATCGACACGTGAGTGATTTAAAATTTCAGCGATGGCATTCACCTTTCGAGATTCCAGCTTTCGCTAATTCTCTTTCGCGTTTTCAGATTCTTGAAGTACGAAACGCTCCCGCCAAGTAGCCACCCGTGTTACGGGCCAGAGGAAATGCTGAATATCGCCGAGGCCGGCTACAAAGGAAGCGTTGGAAAGAAAGGTCTGGAAATACTGATGAAGAGAGGGATGAAAAGAGCTCCGCAATCGTCCAACAGATATTTCTTTTCGAGGGACGTCCGATTAAAGGTGAGTTTTTCTGTTTTAGGTTATCGGTTTGGTAAGATACCTCAGAGAATTTGGAGTTGATAGAAAGTAGATTCTTGCCATGGTCGAGTTAGATTTCAAACTTCATTTTGAATGGCTTTTGAATTGGCTCCCATTTTAAAAACGTTTTTTATTTATTATTGGGCAATTATGATTAGTATTTCGTCATTCAGCGTGCAACAGCGATTAACTCGATTTTTGGCAGAAATATAACTTTCATTGCCCTCCCGGCAGGTATCAGGGCTCGCCATGCCGTCGCTCGACATTGTCATGGAGATGGCGCAGAAAATCACCTGCCACTACATGAACATCAAGGCCAAGGACGGCTTGAAAATGGAGAGCCCCGAAGTTTACACGAACGTGCTGTCCGTCCTGGAAAAGACGTGCAAAACGTTCAACTTTCACGAGGTGCACGGCACCCATCACGTACACCTGAACGATCCGGGCAAATTAGCCGATAAAATTTCGACCTTCCTCCTATCTGATAGGAGTCCTCGAACCCCAAATCTGCCCAAGGTAAACGGAGTCGAAAGCTCTTCGAGTGTTTCGAATTGAATTACGCGAACATGCTGCGCACGACATGATATTCCATGTTTCCCACCGCGGTTTTCCTACGACATCGCACGCTTGTGATAAAGGTAACCATTTCAAATGGCTACTTTGGGATATTGTATGTTTTTCGAGCTGCTTGAAATATGTTCTCTATTTTTTCGTATTATCGTACATACATGATATTTTACCATTCGAAATCGCATGATTCCATCGCTAGGCAATAAAATTCTCGTGGGGCTTGGCACCTGCGCATTACGAACAACGTTAGTTTGATAAGGACATTTCAAGGGTTGATTCTTCGTTTGATATGTAGTCTTACGAATTTTGAGGTTATGATGAGCGTAATAATGCTGGGCTTTTATTTTATTTTTTTCCCATTAACTTCTCAAGGGAATACGAGAGTTTCAGTTAAGATATAAATATTAATGAAGCCGGCAAAAAATGGCATTTTAATTTTAGCTTTCATAGTAGAGTGAGGTGTGCATTTTCACAGAATTGACTGCACAACAAATGTTCTGGCTGTTACTGCAATTTTTGTTGGTGCTCTGTGTTCGTGACAACATTTTATGTGGATTTAAACTCAGATGTATCTGAGGGAGAGAAGGGATTCCTCCGACTATTGGAGAGATTTAGTGAAATTTACGATTTCGAACCTCAATGCTGGTACAAGAACGATTATCGTAGGCATCATGGCCTTAGGCTTCACCCTCCTATCTAGGACACAACTGGACATCATATAAGGAAGTCCTATCAGCCATCACGTTTTTTTTGTAATGGTTAATAGAAGATTCCAAAGATATTGTTGTTAACTGATTCTCCGACCGAAAATGACGATACGTATTAGTTATACAAAAATATAAATTGTTCTATCGAGATTTATTCAATTTTTCACCCACAAATTACGTTTTTTTCCTCTAGTTTTCAACCTTCTCAACTTTTTATGACCCTTATTTCCTGAACTCATGAACCGATTTTGACATTGTTGCCCTCAAAAAAAAAAACTTTCTAACAATAACAGACTGTATTTCCAACAGGATGTAACAACTATGAGAACATTAGTAAGCGCATACTAGTTACTTATGTACAAACTTGAAGAGAAACAGGTACGGAATCATGGTAAGCAGTGTTCCAAGTAGCATGGCATTCATCTTCAGCGATTTTAGCTGATCTTCTGCTTGACGATGTTCGACAAGAAGAATTCTCCAGCTTTGTACGACGATCTAACTAACGGGCCGCTGGCTGTGTACGAAAAGCCGAGCCGTTTTCCCTCTTCTTCCCAGTGCTTGAATTTTTCCGGAGTCACGTACTCGACAACCTGAACATGGAAAAATCGCATGAAAAAGCCGGCGTGCTGAGATAGCAGGCAATACGTCCATAGTACCATTACTGTTGGCCCCCTCCTAGAAAAGGCGCCAGGTTCTTGTGGAGGACCGTACGGTCGAAAGCGCTGGATAATCTAAAAAGTCAAAACACCAGTCCCTCACTTTAAGGTGACGTTTCGTCGGCTGCATATATTGGCCCAGAGTGACGGCGTCGACGTCGGCCTCTTTGAGGTCCTTCATCGCCGTCAACACTTCATCGTCGGATTCCCCCAGTCCGAGCATAATCGACGATTTTGTCACAAGATTCGGCTTGAAGGATTTAGCAGCTTTCAGTGTGGCCAGGGATTGACGGTACTTTGCTCTATGGTCTCTCACGTGTGGTGTGAGCCTTTCGACCTGAAATTGAACAAGAAATGCCAGAGGGCGATGTAACTTTTTGAAATTCTTGCGAATCCATCGGGATCACCAAGGAACTTCCCAACCACAGAATGTTAAAAGTGAGGTGAAAGCGAAGTGAAAGTGATTGAAATACCTAAATTGAAAATAAGATTTTCATGGCCGATAACTAAAAATGTGAAACTTACTGGACCCATGGATGACATAAATTGAGGGATAGCTCACCGTTTCAATATTGTGAGCGTAGACGTCCAAACCTGAGGTGGCTATAGTTTCTACGCTCGAAAGATTCCCGGCAAAATCCGGCACTAAACATTCGACAAGAATCCCTCGGTTTCTTTTCTTGATTTCCCTGACAGTCTCCGCGAAATGCTCGGCACCTGAAGAACATCACAGAAAAATCCAAAAAGTGTACAAGTTAATGAAATAAAAAATATACCCAGGATAAATCTTGGTTGGTCAATTAACCTCCGTCAGGAATGTCATCTCGATCTACTGAGGTCAGAACGATGTAATCGAGATTCCAAGAGGCGATGGCAGCTGCAGTATTGGACGGTTCGGCCGGATCTGGTGGAGGTGGAGCCCGTGACGTTTTAACGCTGCAAAACCTGCAACCGCGTGTACAGGTGTCGCCTAGCAAGAGGAAACAGCAATAGAACCAAATACTAATAATTGGTTGAAGATAGACTTGAAAAATCGACCCAAGTAACTTACCCAAAAGCATGATGGTCGCTGTAGCCGTGCCATGCTCACCACCTCCCCAACATTCTCCAATGTTGGGACACCTCGCTTCCTCACAGACCGTGTGAAGGTTGAGCCCTCTCAGCTGATCTTTGATTTTTGAGTAATTCTTTCCCATCGGGATCTCTCTTTTCAGCCAAGGAGGCAATCTCAATCGACCTGCAACTCAGTATGCAACAGAATGACGGCAAAGGTCGATTAGGCTAACGTGAAAGCGAATTGGTCATGAATTGAACAAACTCTTGTTCACCTGTTTCCCCCGGGTTACGCTTGAGTTGTCCATCATACGTGGACCAGTCCGTGTCCTTAGCATTGCCACCTACGAAGTCCTCCAGGCCGGGACCCCCGGCAATTTTGTCCAAAGTTTGCTTCGAAAGGCCATGTTTGAACCTTGAAATTAACAGCTTCGGCTCCATGGCCGGACATCGTTTGAAGCAGAGCATACTGTCGTTTCAAACTACTGAAATCAGTTTGAAAAAAAACGTGATATAGGGCAGTCCGAAAAAAAATCAAGTTGGAAAAACGGGCCAGAAAGTACTTTCCAAACTCAACACTCGAACTCAAACCTCAAACTCAACACACAAAATTAACTCAGAAGCTGAACTTACAGACTCAACTTTTTCAACTCTCAAACTCAACGTTAAAACTCAGACTCAACTTACAAACTCAATTCACAACTGTGGAGTTTGTGAGTTAAGTTTGAGCCGTTCGGCCTCGCAGGCTGATAATTGAGAGCAATTATGCTAAACTGCTCTTGTTTTTCATCTATCATCTTATTTGTAAGTAGGTACAACTAATTTAATTTATTTGATGTGTCAAACTCGGGTCAGTAGTTCTAGATACACCTGATGAAACCGAATTCCTCCGTCGATGTTAGATCAATCTCACTTTAAGGAAAGATTTGATTACGTGTTTTCGCCTGATATTTTTTGTGCGATGGTGTAACGCCGACGTCAGTACATTGAAAACCTTGGTCGACTGGTGCACGCTTCAAATGGATGAACCCTTTGTAGGATAGAACTGAGCATAATGCGATACGTAAATGCAAATTCACTTTCCGATCGACATTGACACCGAAATGACCCAATAAACCTTCAATAGCAGGATTCTGACGGTGGAATACTTTTTGAGGAAGCCAGAAGTACTGACAGTCAAGCAATGGTATGGGACAGCGTATTATGTCACACAGCACAGTTGACACTTCCAAAGGAAGAACTGTCAAGCATCAGAGACAGTGACTACTTACTTACTGACCAAAATTAAATTGACCTAAATTTACTTATAAATATAGTTGAGTAGGAGTGTGGATAGTACCTTGATTGAATTGAATCTTGGATTGAAACGAGACCAAACCAAAGTTGACAATCAAGGATTCTTATCAACTTTTTGATATGGCTTATCTCGAAATAAGGCGAGAACGTGATAAGGCAATGTGGGACATCGTGGATGTGGAATGATTTAGGAATAGAAGAAGAAACGTTTTTGCCTCAAACCCAAAGGTACTTTGGCCGTAAAATCAAGAAAACTGTGAAAAATCGCGATTTTGGCCATATCACTCCCCCGAAATTGACCATTTTGCCCGAAATCTCGAAAAAACGCCAAATTTCATGTTTCTTTGTCATTATCTAAAGATTCGCGTCAAAGAACCCCGAAGTCAAATCCATCATTTTTTTTTGAAATTTTTCCGAGTCTCATACCTTGGATTTTTGTGTGGAATTGGTTTTTTGCATTTTTCTCAGTCCTTGGGAGTCATAGAAAATAAACAGGGATGGTACAGAAGAGTATGGACAGAAATAAAAAAAAACTCTGAACAAATAATTTGTATAATAGCGACAAAGTTGAAACCCAACTGAGTGGAATCACAGCATAACAAATAAATTTTTATTGTCATAGTCATCAATAGGAAGGTACCTGCTAAATTATTCAAACAGAACAGTCGCAAAGACTACTACAACTAGATTTTATCGCACTAAGGTCGGTTGAGGCAGCTGGCCCGTGGGGTATCAAGCTGCAGTACATAGATCTTGGTACATGAGTAGGCACTGCGAGATTTGCCTTGAGCAAGAACTTTGTTCCATTTTTTCAAACTTGATTGAATCAAAACGAACCGATGACCAGACACCCCGTGGCCCAGTTGTCCCTACTGACTGAACTCGATCGACCATAGTCGCAAGCAAGCTATAGGTACAACTATACTGGTCCTATACTATACTGGACTACTGTAGTCCCACTGTAGTAACACTGGTTCCTAGTTGACACGGCATCCGTCAGAAACTCTCAGCAGGCACTTCTACAGAGGAATGACAACACAATACGCTGCAGAAACCCTCCAGTATCAAACCTATTTACTTCACCCAACGATTAAATTATCAGAGTTCGAAATTTCTTGTGCTGAATTGATACAGATCCTTCGTTCACATTGCACAGCCAGAAAGATGATTTATCAACTTTCGGAATGTCTCAAAAGGAGGTCCAGTAGGAAGATCTCACGATAAAACCGGCAAGCGTCAGTCAGCAGTCTCATTCGGAAGGTATTAACGTTTTTTGGAGTGGCACACATACCTAGCCGTGTAGGTATATCTGCACTAATTATCAGCTCAGTAGAATTGGTAACAGCACTGCCACAATTGTTGCGACCTGGAAAAGAGAATCAAGAGCAGTTGTACCATGATAATTTCACAAGTTCCAGAACATCTTTCAGACTGGTTGAAGTGTCTTCGAGTTTTCGGTTCTAGAGCCGACTAATCCTTGGCTAAGTCCGATGGGCTTGCCCAACAAACTAGATCTACCAACTACAGGTTCAACGCGTTGGATTCTCTTCATCGATCACTCAGCAATACCTAATATTGAGGTAGGTATTACCACAGTAGGAACCAGGGAGTAGGTACCACTACGGCACTGCTGGTGCTGCAAGATTAGACGACAACATGTCCTGACTTGCTCACGTCCCAGGAAAACTTTGGTTATTGGATGAAAAGCACTGCCTTGGAGGCTGAACTTTGATTACCAGAAATTTCTATGACTTCATAATCTCTTACCAGCGGCTTCAATTGTGCCGAAGAACTCGACAAAGAAAAGCTAAATCGCTTTTTCTTCATTTCTGTCGAATCG
Organism: Nesidiocoris tenuis; assembly: GCA_036186465.1. Lineage (NCBI taxonomy): Eukaryota > Metazoa > Arthropoda > Insecta > Hemiptera > Miridae > Nesidiocoris > Nesidiocoris tenuis. The sequence continues at coordinate 9,620,676 of AP028915.1, read as the reverse complement.
CGAGACGGACAGAGTTGGTAAGAAGACGTTGTCACTCTTTTAGCCGGAGGTGTATAACCAGGATTGTACAACGACTGCTGCGGCAGTTTCCCGGTCGTCAGCAGACGGCTGAAGTCTTGTTCGAGCTTGTTCGCTTGCGGACCTGCGTATCAATTTATTCAAACTCTGATTACAGGAAATATTGCCCTGCAATTTTTGACCGGCGAAATTCAGCAGCAAAAAATGTTGATTTTACTCGTAATAGCAACAGTATTCTGCTTCCTCAATATTAAATCGCCCACCTTTGAAATGAATAAGCAATTGGATACAAGCGCCGTTGTAAAGCAGATTAGTCTTTCTCGAGTCAACCGTCAAAAACCAGTCTGGCACGCCCATAATATTTCTGACATCATCCAGAAACTGAGACCTGCAAAACGTTAAAACGCAGGTAAAAATACTTTCCCTGCTACAAAAATGAAATATTCCGAATAGCGTCCACTTTCTGCTCAAATAAATGTTTGCCCAATCGTTTGTTCGTCTTGGCCGCTTAAACTGCCTTCTCAAAATATTCATCCATTTTAAATTACGACTCAAAACAGGTTACTCATGCGAGAATGCAACACCAGCCGTGAATAACTCACACTACGAATTTTGGCGGCCGTCGTATGTTGACGTATTTGACAGTATCATAATCAGGTTCGATATTCGCGCAGGCGAATCGTTCACTTCCTCGGTCCTTGTTGAAAATTACTATAGACCTTCCCATCGCAGATACTTTTCCCTCTGCAAATTGTTTAAACATCTTGTCTTATACAATTTACAAGTAATAGGTACAGTCAAACGCCACAGGACACGGCCCGAACTTGGGGCAAAAAGGAAAGTTTGTTCTTTTGTGTTGGTAGCCCTGGAAATAGAATCAGGCATGTACCAGGTAGGTAGGATAAAATGACACACATACCTAAAAAAGCATTTAAAAACCAATCTCAATTTCAACAATCTTATAGTTTTCAAAGTTTGTTACCCAGAGGAACGTTGGCGTCTGTAAAAACTTTGCGCCCTGCACCCAGTGATATGGGCCCTAGCCTCGCCGATAGGTCGCCCACGTAGCACCTCAATGGCAAATCAGGGCCGCATTCTCTTCGGTAAAGTTCTTCCTGCAAATCAATTTGAACCAGTCAACCAACTTATAAGTTGGTATAAATACCATGTTCACACTTCACACTATTGAGGCCCTTGAGCTGGCGCCTGTCAATCGGACTCTTGACAGCAATCCGTAGCAAGACTTCACCTTAAGTTGGCCACTCACTATCCGATTGCTAGCTGTTAGAGTGGGGATGAACATAGAAACATGGCCTGGAAACCCATATAAAATTTATTAGGTCCAACGCCGACACCACCTCGACCAATCACAGCAATCGTTCTTGCCCCTTCCACCAGCAACCGTTTAGTGAGATGACACCTTAAACAAACCAAGTACCATTCATGGATTGCCATCTTACGTTCAGAGGGTCAGCGAGCTGGGTGTAGTATGGGTTCCAGACGTAGCCTGCAGCGGTGCATCTGGTGTTCAGAACTTGAACCGTGGCGTCAACTCCAATAAAATTCACGAAAATCGCCCAGTTGTGGTTGAAAGTCTATAGAAACAGAAAAGGTATATAAATTGATCCATTCCGGTTGTGACGTATCACCTAATGCAAGAAGAGCATCTGGCTGTATGACGCAAAGAATTTATGGGACGCAAAGAAGAGCTTGAGATTGATTATGAGAGTTGGAGTTAGAATTTCAGTTTCAGTTTGAGTTCGACTATGAGTGTGAGTTTGAATTTCAATTTTACTTTGAGTTTCAGATTGAGTTTGATTATGAGTATGAGTTTGATTATGAGTATGAGTTTGATTATGAGCGTGAGTTAAAGTTTGAGTTTAATTATGAGTTTTACTTAAAGTTTGATTATGAGTTTGAAGTGGTTTGAGTTTGAATGCGAATTTGAGTTAGATTTCTGAGTACATGAGTTTGAATCTGAATTTCAGTTTCGTTTTCCTTTTAGCTCTTGTTTGACTGTCAATCTGAGTTTCGTCGTTCGAGTTCGAGTTGCAGCCTAATTTTGGATTGATAGCCATAACACGATTGCGAACAATGCTAATGAAATTATCATTTTGCACCAGGTTCGGTACAACCGGCCCAGACTCTCAACTTGTGCCGCAGACCCCTGGCTCTCAAACCGAGAGTTGCTACTCCGAATACCTGATCATTGGTCATCAAATGCTCACCACATTCCTATCATGTTTTCCTGGGTGCCGCAAGTTGACCTCCATTATCGTGTCGCTGGAACTTCCATCGCTATGTATTAGCTGAGTCTGAAATAATTGAAGTATATGTGAAATACTCATCGAAGAGTGAGAAAAAATTCGAAATATTCCAATTAACGATTCGGTATGAAGCCAAATGATCATGGGAGGTTAACACTTTAACTGCGAATAGCAAGTTAGGGGACTTTTCCTCCAAATTCTGCGCAGCCAATCAGAGAGCAGATTGACCTACGCGCCGTCCGATCTATTCTTTGATTGGCTGTCCAGCTTTGAACACTCACATCGCTTAACTTGACCAGATTACGGTAGGTAATCAAAATTACTTTAACACGCTTAAGTAACGCGGTCAAAGCTTACCATCCGTATGTAGCCGTAGGCAAAGCCCAAGGGATGATGAAAGGACGCGATCGCTCTGAGTTCTCGGGCTTCCGACGGAGCATAGCCTCTTTCGATCGTCGAGCATGCCCACCTGTAGGACGTGAATTGTGACTTTTGTAGTTTGGTGCTATTGAAATTCAAAAAGTAGGCACGAAAGATTCCTAGAGCCTTATCTTCAAGATTTCCCTGGTCGGGGTAGATATCTGAGTTGAAGATTTTGCCATAAGTTGAGGATTGTGGGATTTGAGACAAATTTTCAGAGGCGTTGTGCATTTGAGAACGTTCTGAGTTAAAAATTGGATTTGTTCGAGGATCGTGAGTGTTTGGTTTGGTAATTCTGTTGGTGCCTTACGCATGGGAAGTGTCCCCAGCAACGACAACACCAACGAACAATACGAAAACTCGGACTTTACCTTCTTTCAGGCGATTTTGAGTGCAGTACGATTGACCGGCCGATGATCGATGTCTGTCCGAACAGCATTAGATTCGTGTCATTCCAGCCAACCTGCTGGAACGAGGAGTGACCTTCCAGCGTTCCGAATTTCCCGCTCAAGTCTCCCGCTCTCAGCTGATCTGGAGTTCCACCGGCGTGGAACGGCGGATGCTCCCCGTAAGGATTGTACACCTCGTAGAGTGTTGTCTCTTCGCAGGGGAATTCGAGGATTTCCAGGACCGGCGTCTACAGCGGTCGGGAATGTGTTAAAAATTGTTTTCTGGCGATCAGGGACGATTTTGAAAGGGAATTATTATAAAAATTGATGTCTGAGACTGATCGATTTCCGCTCGATTTGCGGTCTACCCTAGAGCCTGTAATGGCATCCAAGGATTTTGAAATTGAGGCTCTTCAAGCTTTGATTATTAACATTCAACTGCGCAGCGCTTTCTTCCAAGAGCCCTCCTGACAACTGGCAGCTAAATTTTCTTTGCGGAAACCTTCTGATTTAGATAGTGGCTTACCCGGTGAATCTGGAAATGATCGATGTTCTGCAGCCCTTCCAAGTTGACCTCGATGTCCGAAATGCTGTACTCGGTGCGTTGGAAAAACTCCACTTTACCGCTTACGGTAGTCGGTGAACCGTTGCCGAACCAATCTTTGGCAACCGCTTTCCTTCTGAAAATGCCCGTGATCCTGGAACGGCAAGAGTTTAAAATTATGCATTTTTTTGTGATACTAACACCTTGAAACAGATTTTTAAGGGGTTCAGCAGTCATGTTGAGCCATAACCTCAAACAAGTAATTTCTTCCCAATCAAATTTATGAACAACCCTTACTTCTATATATTTTTCCAGGATATTCCCACAGAGAGGGTTCAAGAGTACACTCCTCGAATGGGGAAAATCAGTTATGTTTAACTAATTTCGAGGAAAACATATCATACCTTGAACATGCTAAGCGATCTCCTCGAGCCTGGGGACCATTGTCGTCGTAGATAACTAGAGATTTTTCGTAGATCGAATTATGGCCGGCAAGAGGGATATTATCGTCGGTGAAGAGTACTCGACTTTCTCGTAGAAGCTTTTTTCCACCTGAGATTTGCAACATACCTAACCTTGCGGTCAAATCTCCGACGACAGATTCGGTCGTTTTGTTGGGATTAACCTGCCGTAGAAAAATAATGTTTATTTGCTCGAAATTGATGTGGAATAATAGATGGCGTATTACAAGGTATAATAAGGTCGAGCTTATATAATAATTGGATTATCAAAATATGGCTACGTCAATATAAGGGACTCACGTTGAAAGGATTGTACACAGGACCCGCGGACACACACCTTGCCGTCCAATTGAAGAAATCCTTTCCGGGCGGGTTCACAGTGACGCTCCACCTATTGCATAGATTATTATCTTCCTGTTATTTCTATCGATAAATTCATCAAAATGTAATCAACCTTGAAGGAGATCCATTCGGAAATTGCAAGAAATTCGCTCTCCAGTAGGGTTCGAACCTAGCACCTCTTGCTCAAATTGAGAACGCCCTTAGATTGGACTGACGTGTTTTTCCTAGAACTCAATTTTGACAGTGCTTACCTGTGATTGGAGGTGGTGTTCTGAGACATGCCATCCGCATGAATTAGGCCTTCGACAAGGACGGTCGTCTCACCATACGGATCAGGCTGGTAAAATATTACTCTGCCTACAAGCGGGTACCTGTATTGGAGAAAAGGAAGCCATTTAATGAGAAACTCACCACAATTTGTGTTCAGACAATAATCATGGTACTTACCTATCTTAAAAATTTTAAATAAAAATTATAATTTACTTTTTTGTGAATAAAGATACAATTTAATGTAACACAAAACTCTGTGTTCGGTATCAGCGAGAAGTAGACAGCGTATGTAATAATTACACTAAATTAAATAGTTATACTAAACCCGCAATACTGACAAGCTCTGCGTTCCTTGCTCGGCTATCTGCCCCTTGGAACTGAATATTATTCACCTTTTCATTGTAAATAAAAATCATTACCTGCTTTCATCCTTCGATTTAGTGAAAAATAAAAGTATACCTTTGGAAATGTATCTCATTATTCATTTTCATCAATTTATTTAATCAATTTTCGTCAATTATTTATCATCAAACTTTGATCCGATTTCTATTTCAGGACGATGGTAGCTGCAAATATGGGCTGGGAATTTAACATTTTGAGTTACCTATGTAGAATGGAATTTTTTTTGGACTTTCATAAAAGGGATTACCTGTACACAGCTTCCGCGCTCAAGATTGGCATTTTATACTCCGGCTCTGCCCATTTGTACCGAGTTAGCGTTGTGCAAATCCACGGTTCCTCTATGCCGCTCTCGCCGTTTCTGAAGATACAAACATGGCAGATTTTTTTCAAGTATTCCAATTTGACCACATAATAATACATCTGGGAGCAGACGTTTCTGATACTTGGGTGTAAAATTTGAACCGACTCGGGATGAAAAATGAAATTCGCGATTATACGGGCCTGAAATTCGTCAGCTACGGAAAATCAAGCTCACTTTCTGACTGACCTCGTCTTTTTTTAAAGCTCAGAGCCTCAAAAGGTACCTCCTACGAGGAATCTCAAATGGGGCTTTCAGTTTTCGGAAAAAAATTGACGGGTGATTTCAATTATTGAAATTTTATTTAAAACGTCGAACTCACCTATAAATCACCAAAGTTCTGAAGACCACGCTGTGTTTACCCATCAAAGGAAGGAAGCAGTCCCACTCTCGTTCAGCTGCATAGCCCAACTTTCCGCTTATGTCCCCCAAGGCGTAGTTGTCTTGACTCAATTCACCTATTGAGGAGGAAACATCTCAATGACGGATTTACACCCAGATGAGCCAGTGAGCTCAAATCAACTAGACTGCAACTAGAATCGTGTCAATCCAATATTTGAAGACCTCCATACTCAGCTGAATTAAAATTTAACTATTTCGATTAGCTATTTCGGACTGTAGTGTGTTGCATGGTACTACATTGCAAACTTGCCTGGTATTGGTGCCTCTGCAGCAACTCCTTTGCTGGTGGGATTGTAAACTGCACCAATCTCTCTGCACCTGTCCAGGTGAGGCGAATTATCCAACGGTGGTAATGCTGGGAGCATGTGGATCCTGAACGAATAATATTCAATTATTATTAATAATGAACCGGATTTGGAAATAGCACCGGAGTGAAATAAGGGAGCGAACAAAGGGTCTGTTCGGGCAGGCGGTCCCGGACTAATATGGAAAACACTTGCAGCCAATAAATTTTCTTGTATCGAAAATTAAGTTGGCATTTATTTTTAGTCCTACTAGTCCTAATTTTTTGTCCCATTTTTTTCTATTTGATCCAAATTTTTTTGCTTTGATAAAAATTATTGACATTTAAAAAAAAAAATACGACAATTTCAACAAAAAATTTTTGACAAAAATTTCAGCGAAGTTTTTTACGAAAATTTCAAAAAAAAAATTTGACGAAAATTTCAAACAAAATTTGACGAAAATTTCAAGAAAAAAATTTGAAGAAAATTTCACAAAAAAATTTAGCGAAATTTTGAGAAAAATTTTTTAACGAAAATTTTAACAAAAAATTTATTCAAAATTTTTGTCAAAAAAATGTTTTTAGAATTTTTGTCAAAAAATTTTGCCACAATTTTTACAAAAACTTTTTGTCGAAATTTTTGTCAAAAACTTTTTGTCGAATTTTTTGACAAAAATTTTTTGACAAAAATTTTGACAAAAATATTTTGACAAAAATTTTGACAAAAATTTCGACAAAAAGTTTTGACTAAAATTTCGAAAAAAGTTTTTGACAAAAATTTCGAAAAAAAGTTTTTGGCAAAAATTTGTTGACAATGTCATCTTTTGCTCTGCAAGGACATTTTTTAGGACTATACCTGAAACCGCCGAGGACAGGTTCTGCAACCCTGCTGATATTCAGGCGTACTTTGGTGGGCGTCAACTGCGAGCGCTGTTCCAAATTCAGATAACCAACGACCCCATGTGCGCTGACTAGGGCCCTAAATAAATAAAAAAAAAGGCAATGGCAAAAAAAAACAAGAAGTTATGAATTTTTTCATTATTTTCATTCAATATTGATGTACAAACCTGACCAATGTTGGAGGCTTGAATCGAATCCTGGCACAAGTAAGATACGTGTCCGGATGGTCGTTGTCCAAAATGACCAGGAAATGCTGCCGTTTCTTGTTTCTCGTGTCCATATGCGGCAGGTTGGGGTCCCTGTACAACTGGCGGTCGCCCACTCGAATCCCGTCCAGCCGTGTGCCCAGGTCCATCAGGATAACTTGCAGCGAATTGCAGTTCTCCTTGGCCTTGTCTGCGGATTGCAGAACGGCCGTTGATATTTTGAAATTATGAGATACACAAATAAACAGAATTCGACTAAAATTTTTCGACAAAAAGTTTTTGACAAACATCTCAATAAAATTTTTTTGCCAAAAATTATGACAAATTTTTTTGACAATATTTTTTGCTCTGTAAGGAAATTTCTTCGGTGTTAGGTTTTTTTAGTATTTAGTTAGGTGTGACGATTTTTGGTGTTTTCTCATTTATTTGGTAGTTTTTAAAGAAGGATTTTCTAATTCGAATACTAACCGACTTCCGACTCGAGGACATCGGTCGTATATATCCTCCAGTTGTGCGACGTCCGAAGACGATCGTTGGCCCAGTGGAGGTCCGAGTGGATGACGGCGTCTGTGGCCGAACTGCTGCCGAACCACTGGAACAGGACTCGGCCCCTGAGGCCTCCGTCGCCGGGGAAATGAGCCTCGGCCACTTTGACGCTGCTGTTGCCACTGGCCTAACAGCATTAATAAAATTGAATTTCGCTATTAAAAAAAAATAAAATAAAGATTACAATGTATGATGGGCTACCACTATCTCCCTCGCCTCCACACTCAACCTCCACCATCAACTAATGACAAAAATTCAAAGTTACGTCACAATGTGTAATAATATTACACACCAACCTATCATACAAATCTAATATTCATAAAGAATTACAATTTTAGTTTACCATCAGAGTAGAACACGCCCTTTTCCCGTTGGATTCCAAGAGCAGCGATCGTGACCATATTCCAGTAGTTCCAGTCAAAGGTATCAAATCCGATCTAGACACTAGAGAGGACGTGCTGTTTGACACTTCGCCGAGGACTCCTGTCAGATCGAGGACCCTGTCAAGTAAAATCGACGATCACCAATTAGCACCTACTAATAAATAGGTAAACGGTCATAGTGATTCTAATCACTTCAAAGGCGAAAAAATGTATTCAAACTGCACTTACATGGGTCCCAGTTTTTTGTCCGAACATCGATCGTCAATTTCCGTGTAATCGACGGGTAAACTTTGAACCCGCCAGGTCCACGAGGACTCAGTTGTCAGCTTGGCTGCTACATAAACCTGAAACATAATATCATTTAAATGTCAAGGCTGGTTTTGAGTGGTGGTAAATTCATGTTATAAGTAGGTATCATATTCACGGTTCTGAATGGGTTTGGTCTTTCCAAGACACACCTATTTCCGATAAGTCTGTAGTAGCGGCATAGGTTGGTACATGAAATGTTACATTCCTATAAAAGAGTCTACGTGTACGTATGTATGGCTCAAAAATCCAAAAACTCCGCTTGAGAGCAGGAGGTGCTAGGTTCGAGTCCTGTCGGAGAGTGAAATTTTCGCCATTTCTCACCTGATGTTATGTAGGTACAAAAAATTAACAAATGAAGCAGAGAAGGGACTTATGGTAGAGAATGGGCTAGGGTGAAGACTTAATAGGCAGTTTGCAAAAATGATGAATCAAAATTATTCAAGTATAAGAATTCTGGATGAATTACCTGGCCGTCCTCTTCAATAAACGAGATGAACCCATGTATCCCATTTTCCGATAGGTGTGCCGTCAGTTCTGCGGCAGAGCTGCTGATGATTGAAAGGACTAGAGTACCTGAAACATGGGTACAACAAAACTTTTCAACACACAAAAGATATTTTAAGATAGTTAACAATAATACGTCGTGAATTGGAAATTCACCCCGTCCTTAACAGAATGGCCAATCCGAACGGAATTCTCCTCTAATGGCCCTATTGTCTGCACGAATCGTCGTACAGACTTCTAGAAACACAACAACTCAGCAGCGAATCGGTGAGAAAAATTTAAATTTCCTCCAAAATGCAATATTTCAATCAATCTCGTCAATAGCTGATCAAATTGTAAGCGCATGTAAAATCAGCCTACTGAATCAGCCAACGGTATTTTTTCCTTCGTCCATTTCCTCCCTCCATCCATTTCCTAAGTAAATTTTATAGTTTTTTTTTTATTATGCAGGGAACGGCCTTGAGGCTCGTAATTTTTCCTGCTCAATTTCGTTCAGCGAAGATCGGAAACAAGGTTAGTGCCCCATGTTGGTCTAACTGGTCTTCGCCTCTGGGCGATACGAAGGCCTGAAACTCATCCAAGAAGTTGATGGGAGTGGCCCGCAAGAAATAAAGCAACAAAACCCTAGATTGGGATACACCTGGCGCCTTTAGCTTCGAACTTGACTAGTAACATGCCTACTATTACTGATAAACGGTTCGACGGAAGGCAGAGCTTCATCGCCTTCGAGGAATCATCGGCCTAGTTGGAAGCGTTTGCCTCTTTTTCCCCCCGGCTGAGCCTGATTATTAAAAACACGAGGTTTTTCGACTTCCATATTTACACTCTGCTGATGCTCGGAACAAAACAGTAATTGAGTGATTAGATAGGTAACATGAAATTACGAGGAACGCAAATTCTGACTAAAATTTTGAAATTTTTACCAACTTTGGATACTGCTAGGATACTAAATTTTAAACCAGTGGTTTTCAATAAGGGAGAATACTACCCTATTTTGATACTTTAATTGTTGGCACGATTCGATTATAATATAGGTAGGTAATCGAATGATGATATCCTGCAAGATATTATCTTGACTTTGGAGGCTATTTGGATGAAAAGCGTCAAGAAACGCACTATGCACATTTTAAAAGTCGCCTAAAATCAAAACACGTCAAGTTATCGTAATATGAAAAATATCCACATAATCTGCAAGGTAATACTAAGATTTTAAGACCAAGAATGCCCGAATCGGTTAACGTTTGTGGCAGGAAAAAAAATGAAATAGAAAACACTGAAAGTGTTAATATATCGGAAGTTCTGTGCGTAATTCTGATTCCGGTTCAACAGAGTGATCGGTCTTGTCGAGACAAACATTTCAGCTATTTCAATAGTTCCATTTACTCTGCAAATGTAGAAGTAAAAAATTTGCTAATTTATAAACCTGCTTGAAGGAATTATGGAGCTCTATTATTGACCGGGGAAAACATTCAATCACTTTTCAGGATGTTAGCTAGACTTTTGGCTTGAAAGAAATTGAAGCTTATGTACTTTGATTGTGTATCGCAGCGGAAGGTATGCCCACAGAATAAGAATAGGGCAGACAATGAGCCAATCGGGCATTCACCTCTCGTCTCAGCAGCGGGGCGTTGATTCTTCATTTTCATCAGGCTTAACCGCTGGACTGCGAGTTAAGCCTGATGAACACTCGCCTGATGAGGTATACATAATACGTGCATATACTAGTGTAGATAAACCAAAAGGGTTTCTTGTAACAGACCTGGCCGTTATCGGACCCGCACGCCTGTCATTGCTCTACCAGCATACTGCAGTTTCTCATAATTTGTTGGAAGCTTTTAAAAAACAGATTCCATTTCTCATGAATCCACTAAATACCGAAGATGGCTCGATGACACCCCCATCGGTACACCACATCGGAAATAAAATGAAACAGTGATACGCAATTTCAGAAGTCACGACTCCCCATCATCAAGCGCTTAGGTAAAGTATTTTGATAATTCTCAGGACGAGTATAGCGGTCGGTTTTACTACATTCCATTGGTAAGATCGGCTGAGCCAACTTCGTATCTTATCATAAACAGAATTAAGACTCAATAAAAACGCGCTTCAAGACTACCTAATTTGCCTGGAATGAAATAGAAGATAGCATTCCAATTCCAACCCAAATGGCACTTTTAGCATCTCTAATTGATACTGCCCATTACCGGAGGGTGTTTCAACAACGGTACCCTGCGTCGATGGGACCACGTTGAGAACAATTAGAAAACCATTTTGAACGGGAATTTGAAAAAATGCCACCCCACTGGAAGGGAAAAATTTATGTGTAATTTGCATACACGCTTTTACTTTTAATTGGCATATATCCAAATGAAGCATCATGTTTATTTATCAAATCAACCCGGTTTTTTGTTTCAAGCTCAAATGCTGTTGAAATTTTGGCATTTTGTCAAGAGACATTATCAGTGAGATTTCGTATAAAATCGGGCGTTGAGATTCTTGGGCTGTATAGGACTCTAATTTACAGCTCAAAGCTAACTTTATCGCCGAGTAAACTATTTACCTATTTACGATCTGAAATTGAATACAAACGACGAATGTGAACAACCGGGTCAAGGCCTAGACAATTCAAGAAGTCAGCTTGAAAGATTTTATACGTTCTATCTCACGTCAGGTGGAAACTGTTCAAGTTGGTGAGCGGTGCGGAGAAAGTCAGCCACTGATCAAGTGATGATCTAAAAGAAAGCTAACTAGGCTTGGCAGCAGTTTCTTGAGCTGGCCACTAGTTTTTTTTTCAAATCTTCAAACAGCCTAAAGGCATACTCATATTTCTAGGTCGGTATAGGTATCTCGAGAAACGAAGGGCGTACTAGACACCTGGAACGAATTATAGCTCTTCGTCCGATAAGTGAGTAGGTAGAAAGTGCCCAATTTTATCTTTCTTCATCGTCTGGTAAGAAACATAAAGATTGAGATGTGGCAATTTTTAGTCTCGTATTTCGTAAATATTGTAAATGCGAGTATTGTCGTCCTAAAAACTAAAAATCGAAGAAGTAGATCGAAATAAACATTCACAATCCCATAAATGGATCGATAGATTTTATGTAATTCAGCCATCACGGATAATATCATCGGAGCTCTTCAAAACGGCGATCTGCAAGTCCAAACTTGTGACTTGGTATTCTGAGCTGTTCGACCTTAACCTACATTCTTGCCCATACGGATGCGAACTTGAAGTCACTAGATTCTTATCCTTAGAATAATTTTTCAATTATCTATTACCCATGTATTTATCAACAATACAACTAAAGCTTAGATGATTATTCATTATCTATAATAAAATAGGTAAGCAGATACTCAAAGAATACTTCCAAGCTGGATAAGTTTTGTATTTTAAAGTTTTTCCCAGGAAGAATGTATGTACTCACCCAAAAAAATTTGTAAAATTATAATAAAGCTTTACCTAAATAATTTTTATCAATTTTCAACTACTTCGGAGGCCAGTGGTAACAATCAGGGATAAGATTGTCACGATAAGCCAAAAAAAGAGAACAAAGAAAGGCCAATCGTACTTTGTTCGGGTCAGAGACAATCAGATTCAAATCTCATTCTACTGAGGAACGATGTCCGTCAAATCTGTCCGTCAAACGCCCGCATAGCTATCGGAATAATAATGAGGCCGCCGATTTTCATCTTACGACCTCTTGAATAGGGTCAAGTTCACATTCTGTTCAATTTTAGGTACTTTGTGAAATCTACCCAAGTGTGAGTAAAGATGACCCACAGTACTAAGATATTACTTCCCTCGCCCGGTATACCGAAAGTGCATAATCAAGTATCTACCCAAAAGAAAGTAAGTTAAGTATTTTTTCATTTCAGCTTGACAGCCAAAAATTAATTAATCATGGTTAAGGTCCAAAATCTTACGTTCCCAATAAGTAGTAATTATTCTATTTGGTCTAGAAAAATCGCCGTAGTTCCTTGTCACGGTGAATAAACTCAACTAGATCATCCACAGTGGTGGTTATCTGAAATTCCTCGTTGACCAGGAAAGTCAGCATGCTAGGTATCTACTTGTCTTGAGGGCCTTTCAGCGGCATGTACCTGCCTGTTGAGATAGCTCTAAAAAAGCTAACTCGATTTTTTTCCTCTTTATCCACACAGGTTCGTCGAGCCCTCGTGCCGTCACAGTTGTGCGAGTAGCCGAACCGTGACGTAACCACTGGCAGGTGGACGGACGGGAGGACAATGGAAAAGAGAGAGACAGACTGGACAAGATAGGACCTTAGGGTATCTTTAGGTTCATAATCTCAGAGTTGGTACGAGCAATGAAAAACATTCGTCCATGATGATGAGCAGCCTTAACAAGCAGGTAGGTGGTACTAGGTACCTTTAGGTATACCTACCTATCTAAAGTACATTCCAGATAGGCAATCTTCACCTACGTGACATCGATTCGTGCTTCTGTGCGTCTGTCTGGAATCGCACGATTATTCCTGCTCGATGAGGAAGGAACCCTATTATCCCAAGAAGCGAAAACGCCGCTTCAACAAACCAGGTTAACCAGCAGCTCCGACAGCAAAGTACTTACAGGAAGCACTGCTTGGTACGCAGCATTTCCCATGATAAATGTGATGTTTTTTCTGAGGCTATTTTGTAAGAGATAGACTATGACTTCATTTTAAAAATTTTCACCGTTAGTCCTTCCTGAGAACGTATTTCTGTAGCAGTTTGATCAAAGTATTTGAACTGGTTTCAAGGCCGCTTCGATCAACAATATGCCAGAACACGCTTTGCAAATTTTGAAAAATTCGAAATTATAAGTGCCATATTTAACACAGTCAATAATGGACTCGGATATTGGTCATTACTCGAATAATGTATGGCATGTACGTACCTATACCTATTTTTTCAGGACAGGAACTGAAGAAGGTTCGGGTATACTTACTTTGACAACAAAGAACTCCAAAAACCAACAACTTTCTCCAATATGCATAATCATAGGAAATGAGACAACGTAGTTTTCACACCTTATCCTCATACCAAAGCGTGAAGCAGTTTCAAGCCTCAATTTGAATCTCCAAGCGGCGCACGATCCAAGCGTTTAATGAGAAGAGGCGAAGTCAAAGAAAGAGGAGACGACATTCGTAAAGAATGAAGAACTCGTTGGTTCACACGATCCGTGGAATGCGCTGTCCGCATAATGGACGATAATAATGACCATTGGGCAAGGTCCATTGAATTACCATGGGCCATTCTGCACGGGAAGTGCCACTCGACTGGAAATTATCGGTGGGGATCAGGCAACTTAGGCTTCAACTGCTAGGCTTTTCTCTACCTACTGTTTCCTACTCGTAACAGTCAATGTGCATTTGTATTTCTTCATTAGAACAAACGACAGAAATTTAAATAACCATCGGTATTGAAAAGCCTCAATTTGGTTCGGAATAATTTACAGAAAATGATGCCTCACATTCCTATGTTACACATTTCCTGAAAAGCACGCATTTTTCCCACTCAACAGCTGTTTTACTGGCCTTGAAATTAAATTGTCGAGACGCTAGGGCCAACTAGATACGGAACGAGATTTTTGGTAAAAATTTCAAAAATCTACGAAGACTCCAGCCCCCTGAAAACCCCCGGACGGCGGACGAAGGACGGCGTACGACAGACAGCGTAAAGGCCGTATCACACGTCAGACCGTTCTCCTCCCCTGCCCACGAACGGACAAGCCGCTGGAGCGGCACCGGCACCGGCACCGGCACCGTGGAGCGAAGGGGAGAAGGCATCAGCCAATCAGCGACGCTTTCCGAACCCCCACTACCTACGACGGCAACGGCACTGCAAACATTCGATCGAGAGATCTTTGCCATGCCGTTGCCGTCGTAGGTAGTGGGGGTTCGGAAAGCGTCGCTGATTGGCTGATGCCTTCTCCCCTTCGCTCCACGGTGCCGGTGCCGGTGCCGGTGCCGCTCCAGCGGCTTGTCCGTTCGTGGGCAGGGGAGGAGAACGGTCTGACGTGTGATACGGCCTTAAGGCGTACTACAGATGGTGGACGGCGTACGATGGACGGCGTACCGGGGATGGACAAAAAATTGTTATCGCAGATTTGGATTCTACACCACTTGAAACGATACCAACAAATTTTCAAGTAGTGTTAAACATTTTTTTCCTGACCGATTAGCTATGTTAATTTTTTTAAAGAACCAGTGGTGCGTAGATAACACACAATACTTCCATATTTTGAAACGTAAAATTGGGACACGATTTGATCATATTTTGACTGCTTTAAGGGTGTTTAGGCCGAAAATATTAAAAAATTCACTATTAAAATTTTAAAATTCACCCAAAATAAAAATACAATACATTATTGGAATATAAAAAATATCCACATATTCTGCAAGGTAAAACAAAGATTTTAAGACCAAGAACGCTCAAATCGGTTCATTTTTGTGGCCGGAAAAAAATAAAATAGAAAACACTAAAAATGCAAATATATCGGAAGTACTGTGCGTAATCCGAATTTCAATTAAACAGGGTGTTAGGTCTTGCCGAGACAAACATTTCAGTTCAAGAAATTTGAAAAAAGGTTGAGAATTGAGGGAGTTATGGTCATTTTTGTAAATGACCACAGACGGACAGACGGACTAACGGACACACGGACACACAGACACTTGTTCGGGAAGTGATTCTGAGTAAATCTGTATAAGAAAAAGTTTTTTCTGAAGCTCCGTTCCGATTCTCGATTTTAGGACGATCACAATACTTCCATTTACTCTGTAAATATGGAAGTAAAAATTGTACCCCCCCCCGTCATGTTTTACGAGTAAAACGAGTGTAGAATCCGACTCAATAAAATTCCGAAACAATAAAAATAAAAAAATATTAGATATTAAATAATAAATAAATGAATATAATAATAAATAAATAAAACCGAAAAAATAAAATTTTCGTCCGTCCGCCCCCCGCCCT
This sequence comes from Nesidiocoris tenuis, assembly GCA_036186465.1. Lineage (NCBI taxonomy): Eukaryota > Metazoa > Arthropoda > Insecta > Hemiptera > Miridae > Nesidiocoris > Nesidiocoris tenuis. The sequence goes on along the minus strand of AP028915.1, from coordinate 9,604,703 downwards.
CTCAAATTAGCTCGGATCGGTTCGGAGAGAAACGAGCCCTACCATCCTTGCTTCTCGTCAACGATAGAGCCGCCCGGACCAGACCGCCCGGATCTGTACCTACCCTAGCCGCCCGGACCAAGGCGCCCTCACCCGCAAAAGCGGCTCGGATAAGCCGCCCGGCCCTAGCCAGCCGAACTCCAATTCCGAGAATCGATGACTCGCGCGCATGATTGTTCATGTCAGTTCAAAGTCTTTTCCTGCGCCTGCTTTTCTGCGAATGCGAGCCCCTTGTTCACAAGCTCAGCCTTCCGCCAGCTTCCCTCCGGGTAGGTCGCGCTCGGTTGTTTTAGGAAATTTTAGGGAAAAAAGCGTATCGAGAGAATTTTCCATCGAAAAACTCCGTTCCCGACATTGCTGTTATCGTTCCGCGAGTGAAGGTTTGTGATAATTTCGCGAAATCGGTCGATTAGTTTGTGATTTTCTGAATGTGGCTGACAAATGTTGGCGAAATTTTACTTTCTTCCCGTCCCGTTTCGCTCGGTTTGGTAGTCGTTCGATTTATCGTGCCGGTTGAGGGAACAACAATTTTTGAATGGTTCTGTGTCGTTTTGGTGGATTCGCCTTTTTGTGTCTGCTGCCCTGCTCGTCGGTGAAAACTCAACATACCATCAGTTCTGCTATGCACCTATTCCAAGGCTATTTTCAAGCAATTGGCATAGTTTTCGGAATTAGTGGAATTTTTGGTAGAGTCTTGAGGACAGTTTCTGGAATTGACTGGATTTTTATTTAACCGAGTTTTTACTAACAACTGTTTGGCCACTAAAATTTAATCAATTTTGACGTTAACGGGATGAGAAATGAGCCCCAAAAAACTAAAATTGTTTCTCAACGTAAAGAAACCTAAACGTTGAACCACCTTGAATCTTTCAAAAATTGAAAAAAAAAATCGCAATCAAGAGATTTGAGTTAAGATGAAACCGAAAAATCCTTTCACAAAAATATTGGAAAAACTCTTTATGGTAAATTGAGAAAGTTTTTATGTCATTTTTTCCTAAAGTCAAAATTCAGATTTCCTTTTTGACCAAAAAGAAAGAAAAGTGTCGTTGTGTTGTGGAAAGATGCTGTGCCTCGAGAAGTGCAACACCATGGAGTACCCATCGTATGCAGCCGGAGGACATCGAACAACGAGGAGCGACGTGGCTAAACGTAAGTTTCCATGTATGCGTAGATATCACACGACTTCTGTTTTTTACTTCCCTGAAACGAATAGAGCTTCAATTTTTTTCTCTTTTTGTTACAGGTATGTCCGAACTTGTCTGCGTTTGGTCCAAGGTAAGACCTTTTTCATTTGAAATCGTAGAGATCCGACCCTGATTGGGATGCATCACGTATGAACGAAAAATAGGCATTCTCGCAAAAGATCCTTCATATTTTTGGGTTTTATTGTCCCGTTACATTCCCATAAACTCCAATTTCGCGTTTTTTAAAATTTATTCCGCGTCTTGACTAGTTTTTCCTGATAAGCCAATATTCTGAACGGTTTGTGCAACGTATTTCTAGAAAAGGATTGTGGCGAATAATTATTATTGTGACTCGATTTCCACTGATGCACGAGTGTTTAATCAAGACCACGAGACGTGGGAACAGGTAAGTACGAATTATTATGAAAAGTGATAATTATTGAATAGGTACCTACATCAACATAGGGGCTTGAATAATTTTTCGTGCTCTCATGTGCACAGTTCGTTATTGCGTTATGGGTATCAACCCAAAATTAGGCTGAAAACCAGTGGTGCGTAGATAACACACAATACTTCCATATTTTGAAACGTACATATTTGAAAAAAAATTGATCATATTTTGACTGTTTTTAAGGGTGTTTAGGTCAAAAATATCGAAAAAAATTCACTATGCAAATTTTAAAATTCGCCAAAAAAAATATTCGCTACATTTTTGGAATATAAAAAATATCCACATATTCTGCAAGGTAAAACGAAGATTTTGAGACCAAGAACGCTCAAATCGGTCCGTTTTTGTGGCCGGAAAAAAATAAAATAGAATACACTAAAAATGCAAATGTATCGGAAGTACTGTGAGTAATTCAAATTCCGATTAAACAGGGTGTTAGGTCTTGCCGAGACGAACATTTCAGTTCAAGAAATTTGAAAAAAGGTTGAGAAATGAGGGAGTTATGGCCATTTTTGTAAATGACCACAGACGGACACACAGACACTTTTTCGGGAAGTGATTCTGAGTAAATGTGTATAAGAAAACGTTTTTTCTGAAGCTCCGTTCCGATTCTCGATTTTAGGACGATCACAATACTTCCATTTACTCTGTAAATATGGAAGTAAAAATGAACCAAATTCTCAATTCGATTTGGAAAATTTTCAATTTGATTTGGGAAAATGTCAATTTAATTTGGAAAATTCTCAATTCGGTCAAATGCAACAATGCCGCGTAGTTATTCGACGCTGCGTTTTTCTGAGAGTGTGAACTGACCTTCTGGCACGGGCCCAGCTCGCACATGGGATTATAAAGGATAGGCATCCCGCTACAGCCCCAGCTTCCACGTCCTATTAGGTATAGGTGGGTACTATACAATCCTGCGCTTGTGCTCGACTACGAACAGTTATTGACGGTGGTGCTGGAGGATTTTAAAATGAAGCACAACTGCATTCCATCGGGCCCAGCAGCCAAGTTGGAGCTGTTCCTTCTCCGCCCACCACATTCGACTAGGTCGTCGTCCCTGTCTTCCACGCACGGAAATTCGCTCCGTCTTTATTTTCCTTTCGAAATAAGAGTCTCGCGCAAGTAGAAAGATTTTTTTGAACACCTCCTACAAGGGGAGTGGGTTAGATGTCCCGTACAGTCTATAAACCGCGGTCTAATGGTCAGGGCTTCTGACTTGAGAACAAAAGTTGCTGAATTCTAATCGCACCGAATTGATATTTTTCGCGTCATGTTGTTAATGTTATTCACCATTTACTTACTTAAATTGGGGATAACATTACTAACAAAATTTATCTATCCGATATCCAAAGACGCACCCGATACCCATTACCAATGGGATTTTTACATTGAAATTTGATGCAAATACCTCCGTGGTGAAGCTTAGCTTAAGCTTCCCTGGATATCAGACGGATAAATTTTGTCAATAAACCGGCCCAAAAGGTGGGTTCAACGATTCAGTTTGTTCATCAAATAAACATTATTCTCCGTATAAGTAGTTTCTTGGAAATGTAAACATTGAATTTCCTTGTCAACGTATCCAAGGAAGATTTTATTCGGAGAATAATGGATATTCGATGAATAAACTGAATTGATGAACCGACACTAAGGATATGTATTATATTTGGTACATAGATACATCTATCCGAAATTCCGCGTACCAAATATGACAGTGTCGTGTGTTATCTATCTGCGCACTACTGGTTAACACCAATATTGAAGTGTCTTGCAACTTTGTATCTAAATTTATGCGCATTATTTGTACATAAATCCCAGAACAATCGTGGGCAGCTGCCCATTGGGCATTGGCCTCCTCTATTGACTTTCTCTCAATTAATTTCTAATATCACCCTACGGTGCGGTTGATTGAACATTGGTATACCGCAACTTCGGGTTCAGGAAATAGAAGCGAGAAAAAGGTAAGCTGGTTAATTGTCTACCAGGATCGTCAGGATCCGCTCGTGAAGAAAGTATGTCGGATCTCACGAGCAATCGGCACATTCGTAAGGCAGCTGATTAGGTATTAAGCAGGTAAGTATCTTCCAAGAATACCTGGGAACTAAAGTTGAGTAATCGTTTAGCAACAGGTGGCCGCTGAGGGGAGTTTCCTAGATTGGCCAATAAAAGTTGAGCTGCCTACCTACCAAATGTTTCGCCTATGAGAAGGTCTCGAGTCAAGTGTGAAACCGCGGTCTGCAGATGTTTTGTGCTCCTCAACGCATTTTGAGGTCACCTTAATTCGTAAACAGTGGGTAGCCATGGTAATGGGCCATTTAAAGAGCATTAACTTATGGTTAATGGTGACTTTTCATTCCAGTTAGTAGCTGCTCACCGAAAACATGGATGCAAGGGGTTTCAAAGGGCAAGTTAAGCACTGTACAATGCCTAATTGAAACCTGCATGACTTCATAACTTTGAAGATCGAAATTATTATTGATTTTTGTGAATGGAAAAGAAAAATAATCATCCATGAAAGCCCGCCGATCAAATCTGTGCACCAGTGCCTCAATTTGAAGAGAATTCATTTTTTAAATGCATGCTTTGTCATTTTCTAGCAGATACAACATTGCTCCAAATACCTTACAACCAAAATGAACCGAATCAAAAAATGTTCAAAGAGGCTTGGAATCATGGTCTTGGCTTGCAGAATTTTCGTTGGTGGGTTTCAATTGAATCCATATCCATAGTTATAACTAGACGTAAGGAACACTACCTATTGCTATTTGGATTTATTTTTTAATTTTTGGTCTTCGCAGCCACCACAACACTCCAGCTATTGACTTCGTGCACAGTTTTAGGGTTCTCGATAGAGGAGTTATCTAGGCACCGGTGATGTAAACCATCGTGTGCATGCAAGGATATCAACAGTGATTATTAAATTTATTATTCGAGAACTCAATGACTAAAATGGCTGAGGAAAATTTTCCTAGGGAAATTCCTAGGAAGTTCCTAGGCCATTTTTTCCAAATTGAAAATGCGAACAAATTTAATTTTTTCAAACAACATAGGTAGCTAAGTAATCATGAACCACTTCAAACCCACGTATGACGAGGGATTGAAACTGCAAGGATGATAAACTCACCAGCAAGGCATTGCAGGATGACGAACATAGTGTTGGATTCTCGTCACATCGCCGAAATTGGTCACATGATTTCACAGTATCTGTCGTCGTATCGCGGCACTCGAGTCACTGACGTCTTCGGGACGGAGCCGAAGGAACGACCTTCCCGAGGAGAGTGAAAGCTGGAGGTGGGGACTCTGGAAGGCCTTCTGGGCAGGGGACAGAGGCCAGCAGGGCGATCTGGGTGTAGCAGAGGAGGCGGAGCACGCATTGTCATCGGCCAATGCTGCAGAATGGATCTCTATTATCAAAGAGACGAAAAACCGCTGAAACCTGAAATGTTTTTTTTTTCTGGGAATTTCCACCACTCCATTCCTGATTGAACCCTTCCCTCAGTGGCCCTCCATCCCTTCCCTCAAAGGCTACATTCTCGGGCCATACATTTTTGCGATTCGGACACCTAAATGGAGTCAAGAAACCAGTGCCTTACACACACCCAAGATTTCCACGATCGGTGCTGAATTCAGTACGTCGTGATTTCATGAGGAAAGAAAAAGTCTAGCATGAAGACCATATAAGGGCATTCGTGTTATGTTAACCCTGCCGTTACCTATCAGTATCGAGAAAACCTGGGACGCAGAACAAGCTCGCCTGATAGCTTCGGAGCAAAATTTATCTCAAGCAAAGGTTACCCCACTTTTTGACCAAAATGAGTTAAAGACGCTATCTTTTTCAAAATTTCATGCCCGACATCGTGGAATCGCACAAATTTTCATTCTCGCCCTCTAAAGGCGCTATAACCGGAAAAATGCCAATACCGCCAAATCAATTTTTGTTTGGTGGAATATCAATGAATTTGACGATCGCTGCACTCATTTCGAACAAACGGCGAGGCGGCACTACAAACATGAACTCGGGTCAGGGGGTGGAATAAAATCGAACGACGTCACGTTACGTGTATACCAAAATGTAAGCATTGCCGTTTATTATTTGATAATTTAAAATCAATTTTCCAGAAAAATTCATATTACAGATCCACAGGCCCCGGATATAAATACCATAATTCATTATCATAAAGTGCACCAAGCTTACAATAGTGTGGAGTTTTTTTTCCATTATACTCTCTTCCTTTGGAGTTCCTCACCTGCTCTCTCCATGCATTCCCAGCAAAAATAGTCATCCAATTCAACATTGCCTCATTTTTTATTAGTTATTATTAGTTTTATCATTTAAAAATCGAGTCACTTCGCGTAATTTTCTATAGCTATTGCGCTAACTCGATTTTGGATTTGTATTCCATTATAGCCTCCAAAAGTAATGCAGTTAGGATGACGATTCATCATATACCGACGATAACAAAAGTGAATAGGACAGAAGAGTCGAGACGGTGTGGGAAAATGAGAAAAGCGAGGAAAACAATAATCGAAGGGACTAAGCATAGTTGATAAGGACGACATGATCATGTTGACATTATACACATAGGAATAGGTACAACTATTACGGGACTGCTCTAGCGTTAAAATAAGTACGACACGAAGCGGACAAGAAATCGTGAAAGGCAATTTGGAACAGAATTCTTCGAGTCGAATTACGAAAAAAGGAAATAGAATAGTAAAAAATAGACTATGCATAACAAAATGCACAATTTTTCTAATATCACACTCATTTTATGCACTAATCATAAAGCTAACGGTAAAGAAACGTGAATGGGGCAACCAAATCGGATAGCCTGAAGCTCATTTTTTTCTCACATAAATGTTCACTAGTTCCGAAATCAAGTTTTTCATTTGGGCGTACAGCGAAATCGAAATTTAGAAAGTCCTACAACTTAAGGTTTATTACTCGCCGTTTATTGGACCTACCCTGTTACGATCGGCAAGGATTCGGAGCGAAACCAACGTTCTTAGGAACATGATAACGTCTTGGGACATAATTCACGATCTGCTTTGCGCCCAAGCACTCAATTTTGAATAGGATTTTCAACAGAAAGCTCCGACTTTTCCAGAGAGCGAACGAGATCTGGCACTTAGATCTTGGCTAAGTGTGACTCGAACGCGACGACGTGAAAATTCAACATAAGCGAGGGACCGGGCCTCGGAAAATCAAAAATTGGTAAATGAAATAATTGGAGACTTCTGTTGAAAATGTTACTCAAATGACACGGGGCGGATTATCAGGGGGGTATTTTATTATGGAGGGGAGCTCAAAAATAAATCGTGAAAATTTAGAGGACGCGGGGGGTTCGTTGGGTACCGAGACGGGGGGGGGGGATCATAGTCCTTCCTAGGCTCTAACCCTTGACAGTAACTGCTGCAAACTCTCTCTGCATCTCTCTTTCCCTCTCAGAGCCGGGGCTCATAGACCAACAGAAAGTCGATACATTCAATAATTTTCAGAGGATTCCACACGATCTGAACAACTGCTACTCATGGTTTTACCATGTCCAATATTATGAATAGCGGCAGAGTGCCCTCAAAATTAGGGCCACAGGAGTAACTGCTATAAAACTTTTTTGTTTGATCTTTGATCTTCCGGAAATCCTGGAAAAGCCCTTACATCTCTTTCATCTCGTCACCGTTCATTGTCGCTTCCTACCTCAATAAGACATTTCTCCTTTGTGCTATTCGCCATCGTAATATCAAGTGAACGGTGCGATAAAAAACATTTTTTTGATACTTCTATCATGACTCGTGCATTCTGTCGCGAGATATTGGCTGAGACGTGTGATCACTCAGATTTATACCGAGTGGAGACAAAATTATTGCCAACTCGGTTACCGGAATTTACAGAATGGGTGCAAACTTAATCACAACACGTACGACACATCCGATGAATCTCGGAAGTTCTGTGACCCATGAATATAGACTATTCGAACTTTCTTCGGACATTGAATCAAAGTATGATATCATAGATTTCTCACAGATACTGTATCCGAAGGAAGAATGCGATCGGAACTGGATAAGCTCATTGGTTGTTACAGCAGATAAAACTGTAATCCTTGAGAGAAAGGTGGTGGCCAGACTTCTCGAATTTCAGAACATTATCCAAGTGGATGAAGAAATGTGTAAGTTACATGTTCATCCGGAATCATTAAATCTACATGCATCTTGTACTTACGGAGAATGGACAAGCACCTACACAATTGACATAATAAAGAGTAGAATGGTTCAGGAAAAAGAACTATCGTCGTGTCACAAAGATGGTTACTTCATCAGTCAGAAATCTGGCGTCGTATTGGGCTCTGATAAGGTATGCAAAATCATGATTGGTGGAATCAATTATTTGATGACATCAGATCATTTATCGTTAGAAGAAAGTCATATCGGAGCACCAATAAACGCTGACAACTGCCTAGATAAGGAACATGTCCAATCCCTTTCTCAACTGTCTTGGGACAAACTGGATCTAATGAACCAGGAAACGTCATGCAAAGACGGAGAACTGCTCTGTGATCTTCTTGGGACCAAGCCGAACTACAGCGACAGAAACTTCATAGATTTATTAACAAAAGTTGCAAGTCGATGCCAGGCGATCGATTGGTAGATTTCCCATCAGCTGTTGCCAAGGTTTGGGTTCCTTCCGATAACATGTGATCCGGTAACAGCTGAACGAGTAAAGCTCTGCTTTCTTCAGACTTGCAGTTCAGGGGTACCAGAAATAAACTAACCCTGAGATCAGCTGGTGTCGCCTGGAAAGCTGAAACCTAACCTCCTAACAGCAAACGTCCACAGCAAACGAAGCAGCCATTGTTTTCAGATTCCACCTCGCAGCTCAATTTAGAGTGTTCTCGAGCTTTTACAAAGAGGAAGCCCCCGAAAGATCTCGAAAATAAGGTAAAAAGCGAGCGGATTTAAGCGGCCATCTCATAATTGTTTATCGCGATACTGCGGCATTGTTTACGGCGATCCAAGGCGATGAAAGATTTTCATCTGCACAAAGTGACAATGTGAAATTGGAAGGAAACAATAAGAAGAGATTCTTTCTTCGCGGAGAGCGGGCTCGTACGTCGTATTACCTAGGAAGATAGAATACTGTACAAGAATAAACAAACAAGCGAATCGTCTTAATAAAAGTGAACAATCTATGCAAGATTTTTGTAGGAATATACTTATGTACAAAGCCAGTAAAAGCGCGCTCTAATACTTTAAACTCTATATACAAACAATTTGGTTAATTTGGGTATTTTTACGTGTTTTGGTAGTTTTAGGGACGAAGAGACAACTAGTTTTCCTCCGTATCAGGCTATTATCAGCTGTTAAAAACAGACGACTGCTTTTCGATCCGGCGGTTGAAATTCGAATGAAGTTTACCAATTGTCCCCTTCGCCGTTGAATGAAAATAATTCGATATATTCTGCCAGAGAATCAAGTTGAATACAAATAAAAGCGGCGGAGAGGACAACCTATTTATCGCCAAGATTATCAACCATTTAGCGTTATTGGCTTTCCACATAAACACGGTGAGCTTGAATCAAATGACGGGATGGTGGATCGATGCTGCCTAAAAATCAACCGAAATTTCTTCAGCGACAAAAACTACAGAATTACCGCGGTCTTCATTTTCTCTCGCAGAAAGCTGCTATATATGTATGTACCTTCCACGCGATGAAAAAAGGTATGAAATGCCCGGTTAGTTGTCAAAGATAATATTCTTGGGTCGGGAGGTAAGCGAAGAAAATAAACGATAACTATCTCCTTCGACATTGCACCTAGCGCATTTTACGTGCACACTCGCACCGAAGAAAAACGAAAAGCACCGTAAAAGTTTACACGCAATATATGAAATGAAAAAAATCTGTAAAAATACCATTGCATTTTTCTTTTTGGCGGAAGAGAAAAATAAAGATAACAAAGGCTTAACAGAGAGGTATCATTATGCAGTATAGGGTGGTGAGTGACTGGTGCTAAAACTACAATCTAAGTCGAGCCGTACAGCCCAAAAGGAGAGGGTGAGCTGCCAGTTCAGCTTTCATTACCTGAAACAGAATGAAACGGGAAGGAAACAATTAGTTCAATAAAGTTAGGTCAGTTAAAAAATAGGGAAGTTGTGCCATCTTTTGCAATAGAACAACCACTTCAAAGCTCAACTCATCGACCCAAATTCGCCACTAAAATTTCGTACGCGATGAACTACAGCTTTGAAAGGCAAAACACTTCTTTTGCAAAACCCGACAAACATGCAAGCAATGATGGGTAGATAACACACAATACTTCCATAGTTTGATGCGTAAATTTTATACACAATTCGATAATATTTCGACTACTTTTGAGGATGTTTGGATCTAAAGATTCCAAATGCAAATTTTAAAAATCGCCAAAAATCAAAATACGTCAAGTTATTGGCATATAAAAAATATCCACGTATTCTGCAAGGTAAAAAAAAAGAGTTCAAGACCAAGAACGCTCAAATCGGTTCATTTTTGTGGCAGGAGAAAAATAAACGAGAAAATACTAAAAGTGCTAATATATCGGAAGTACTGTGAGTAATTCGGATTCCGATTAAACAGGATGATAGGGCTCACTGAGACAAACATTTCAGTTCAAGAAATTCGAAAAAAGGATAGGAATTGAGGGAGCTATGGCCATTTTTGTAAATGACCACAGACACGGACACACAGACACTTGTTCAGAAAGTGCTGCTCGAACTTGGAGCGTTCCAAGTGCTTGTGACGTCAGCCGGGATCGCCTGAGTCCAGAATTTAATATTTTAATGTCTTCAAAAAGTCCATCGTGTTTTGAGGTTATCCGAATAGAAATACAAAATAGGAGTGATTATTCAGTGTGGATAATTTCTGCATTTTGTGTACAAAATGATACAGCGGACGAAGTTCTCGTGCCATATCAAATACTAGTGTTGAACATAAACCTTGATAATGACGGCAATCATGCTGAATTATGTGAGCTCCAATAAGGGGTGCAATAAATTCATTGACATGAAAACTGGGTAAAAATTTAGGAAAGGAAAGTTGTGATGAGGGCAAACATGACATTTTTCAATACCAGTTTCAGTTGTTATTAAACAGCAAGTGGGTAGACCTAACATGACTTGATTGGGCAAAAATTTACTTAGGTGTACCTACCTACTAAAAACAACAACAGCTCCACTACCTATGCCTTCCATGGCAAGGCGGAACATTGCAGATAAGCATAGTGTTCTAAAGAGCTACTCGCAAAAGCAAAGACTACAGCAATGAAATCTGTGCACGGAGATGCAATAGCTGATAATACACGAAATATTCGTAAGTCCATGTCAAATACCAAAATTCAAAGCGACGGATAGACCCCTAGCGCCTAGGCCACTGTCATGCCTGTAAATCGTCAAGGCTAATTAGAACAAAAATGCTCCTCAGCTAAGAAAATGTTGGAAGAATACGCTCTAAAGAGCAATGAGCTAAAAATTTTATTGCTATGATTTGATTAATTTTCATGTGAATGAGGAAAATTACTGTTTCTAAAGGGGTCGATATTACGGGGGAAATTTATAAGCTGAACGGGCAATTTTCACTTACTGATGGCCTTGTGCTTACGCAAGCCCTCGTCGACTGGTGATCGGAGGGGGTTGATGATGGGCATCGGGCGCCCTTGGCCACCACCGGTGATCGTGTGATGCTGGCCGGCACGGATCGGTTTTGCTGCGAAAGGAAAATTCGAATATAATACGCATGCGAAAACAATTTCGCCACCTAAAAATGGAATATATACCTCAAAAACTCTGAAAATTATTTTTCAAGCACAAACAAATATAATAACACAAAAAAATTACCGATTTGGGCACTTGGCCCTCTTCGGGCCAAATTCTTTTGTCTCACAGCCTCCTTGATTCGATCGACCTCGAATTGATACCGCTTCCTGTCGCGCATAGCGCCTTCCTTGGCCTCCTTGAGAGCGACTTCCAGAGCCTGGAATGAAAATGTTCATTGTTATCGGCAAAATATTTAACGTAGAATTCCGGCCCTTTGTAAAGGGCGGCAGGGCACGCCCAAGGCAGCTTTGGCTATTTGAAACAAACCAACGTCTGGAACGGCTGTTTAGTTTGCTTAATTAGTTATCATAGAATATTTCTACTGAGCTGCATGCCTTCTTCTTAAGTAACAACTACCCGGAGTTTAGGTAACTGCACCCATTGGTCCAGTATTTGCCAAAACTTTCTCGCCAAAACTCTCGTTTCACACAAATATTCGCTTACCTTGACTCTCTCCATGGTGGCTCGAAGCCTCTTCTCCAATTTGGGCAGTTCGCACCGAAGATCGGCATTGTCGCGGACCAATTGTTTGTGCACTTTGGTGAGCTGGTCGAGATTGTTCTCGAGGAAGGAGATCTTCTGCTTCTGCGCCAGAGATCCGCCGTCATCCTCGTCTTCGGCGTTCACCGATTTCTTGATACGGGCCTGCAAATCCTGTACGAACAGTTTTCGCAGATTGTGCAGCGTCTGCAGCTCCTTGGCCACAGTGTCCTCGAGCCCTTTGAGATCTTTTCGGGCCTGCTCCCTCCTTTCGACGGTGAGCCTGGAATGAGATGGGGGCAGATGAAGGTACGTTGTAATTTAGTGGATTTTCAGCTAGTGACAAAACCTTCATCATTGATGGTTATCAGATATTTGAAAACCCTTTCAGGAGACAACTATTTGATGAAAAATTCATTTCCACTCACATCAGTTCTTGAAGTTTGTTGCTCTTCTCCATCTCCTCTTGCTTGAGCTTCTCGTAATCCTGCTTCAACTGTTCGTGAGCCAAAGTGTACTTTTGGTTTTCACTGGAACGAGAAATGAATGAATTTCATTTTAATCGGTAAACAGAAACTTCAGCATCTCTCAAGGATACAGCAATTTTGTGCAGCAATTTGATCACGTTATCAAATAATTGAAAACCGTTCATGGACTGATAAAAACAACAATTCAACTCACTCTTTGACGACGTTGATTTGCTCTTGCTTCTCGGCAATTTCATCTCGAAGGCAAGCGATTTGTTTTTGGTATGCGTCTCGAAGTTGGTCCATCTGTTCTTCGAGAGCGGCCCTCACCGTGGCTTCGTTCTTCTCTTTTTCGTCTTTCTCCGCCGAAGAAACAGCGTGCACTTGTTCTGCGGTAGGAAATTCAATTTTTCGGTTAACATTTCAGCGTTTTTCAACCATCAGAAATTACCAGGGACCAACCATTTCAGGTTTTATACGAACCAACCTTTTCAACAATTCGGGAAAAGGGGGAAAAAGAAATTATTGGAAAAGAGAGCAAATTGCAAGTCACGATAACAGATTGGGTATCCTATTGACGGATAATGGATAAACCAAGAAAAAAATCATACCAGCCGCCTTCATTTTGGCGCATTCTTCGCGCAGCATGTCCAACTGTTCTTCGAGCATTCGCTTCTTATTCTCGGTTTCTTTCATCGATTCTTGGAGGGATTTCATACGAGCTTCGTGCTGCGAGACGAGCAAGCGGCATTCAGCCAAATCTTTCTCATACTCGCTTATCTGGACGGCAAAAAAGACAGAAATTATTTAAAGGGTTTTTCGGACCTTAAAGAACAGTGGAATGGTTTCCAGTAAACCATCGAATCTCGCATGCCATCTCGAATTTTGGAGCTGACCTTTTTGTTGGAGTCGACTTGGAAGGTTTCAAGACCCTGGCATCGCTGGACGAGGTTTTTCACCTCTGATTTCATCTTGGAAATGTACAGCCTCGCGACCGTAAACTCTTCCTCAATTTTCCCATTGCTGTCGGCGGCAATCTGAAAAATCGGAAATCAATTTATTCGCTTGACTGCCCTTGGATGAAATTGGGAAATCGAGCAGCAAAAAATCCTCACCTTGATTTCACTCTCGTTTCCACCAATCGCGACGCCGATGCCCGAAAGATCTTTGAGCAAGTTGGCCAACATTTCCGTTATCCTCTTCCTCTGGTGAGTGGACATGTCTTTCAACTGCTGGAGCTCGGAGGAGGTGCTGTTCAGAGCCGACTGGAAAAATATTTGTAAATATTTTAGCGCAGAATCGGCGAGGTCAGTCTGCAGCGAAGGATAGGTCCCAGGATACCCGAAGTAGATTTTACGACAACATGTTGCCAAGTTTCGGAAATATCCTGACCCCCAAACGCCTATCCAAAATTGCGGCAATATTAATAAATATAAAAATAATCATTGCCATTTTACCTGTTTGGATAACAGCTCTTCGTTCAAATTCTCGTTCTCCTTGCTCTTCGAGTCAGCTTCCTGGCTTTTCTGATCGTAGTTGACGGCCAGCTCTTCAAGGGCCTGAAGGACCTCTTTGACTTCCTCTTTGGCGCTCTCGTTCTCCTGAGTGATCCTGTTCATCTCCTGCTGGAGGAGCTCGTAGTCCCTTCGGGTGGATCCGATCAACTAAGAAGAAGGAAATCGTTTGAGTTCAGCAAAGTTGGCGCCGAATTTACAATTGGAAATTTTGACGAAAAAACATAATATTTATCGGAAACCCCAAATAAATATACCTCTTCTTGCTCCATCATTTGCTCCTTGAGCTTTTCGATGTATTGCGATTGCTGGTTGATTTCTTCGTCCTTCTCGTCGAGCTGTTGGTAGAGCCGTTCTCGCTCTTCTTCCAATTTCTGCCGCTCCTCGTTGCTCAACGAACCCAACATGATGCCCGGCGTGGCAGGCACTGGCAGAGCTGGAACACCGTTGTAATTTAACGTGATATTAGTTATCAATAACAGCAGTTATCAAACAACAGAGGTCTCGCAAAAAAATTATATCATTCACTTACTAGGCTTGATAATTTCAGTTGTTGTGGTGACAGGCGTTGCCACCTCGACCGGCTCTTGGAAGTTGACTTGCTCTTCAGGATTGACCGTTTCGCCGCCTCTCCACCTGAAATGTTAAGATGGGAAGATTTTCATTGAACGTATGTAATATTATACTTGAGGACCAATCATGAAGCAAGCAACGAAGAACAGTAAGGAAACCTTCATGAACTCGTCCAAATATTAACAAATCTCTTTTCAACGGGCCCTTCCTGAATAGGACTCGGAAAAAGTCTTGACCATTTGCTTATGGGGTCCATAATTTGATCACATGGGCCAAAAACAGAATCAGACCACAAAAAATTGACAAAATGCAGGAGATACCAACCTGGCCAATTCGGTTTCCAATTTTTCAAGTTTGCCCTTCAGCCTGCCGACTTTCTCCTTCTCTTTTTCGTAGCGTCGCTTCCACTCTTCAGCGGTCAGTTCCTCGTTGACAGTGACCACATTCTTGATAGTCTTGGCTCTACGATAATCAATAAATCGCATCAGTGGATGGCAAAGAAATCAAGTTGAAAATTGACAAATACAATAAATTCCTGCAATACTTAAAAACGATTGTTACACATTTTTAATGCAAAAAAACAAAACGAAAATCACCTTCGGCCAAAATCAAGAGTACTCTTGGTTTCAGATTCGTTGAACGAGGCGGGCGAACAACAAATAATGATTGTGGTCCTCGCGTTACCTCCGAGGGACTCCTGCAGGATACGTGTGAGCTTCGAGTCTCTGCAAGGAATAATAACCAAATCTTTTAGCGGTTTTATAATAAAAATGTTACAATTTGAAGGAAAATATTGGAAAAAAGGTACCCAACCCAACGGATTTGAATCCTACAGTTAAACTAGAGCTTCAATTGGAGTAAGGAGCCTAGAATGCCAACAGACTTGGACCAGTGGTTACAATAACGTGCAATACTTCCATAATTAGACTTATCAAATTTTGAGCGGAAAAACATTCCAGTGGAAGAACGGGCCCATGGACACACGCTCAAAAAGTGATGCACAGTAAATATGTGCATCCAAGTGAATGTGCTTTCTGAACCGCCGATTTGATTTTCAATTTTTTGAAGATTACAATGCTCTCATTTACTGAGCGAAAATAAATTATTCAACGTATTCTAACTGGAGTCTAACCATCGTCATTACAATGGAATGTCGATTGTTCTGTCCTTAATGGTCCAATTACCTGTAAGGGATATGAGTTTTATTGCCATCTGCCAGCGCGGATATAACGTTGCCCAATGCCGATAAGGATTTGTTGATGTTTTTCGCCTCGTCTAAAACAGTTCCTTCGGCTCCGGTTTTGGATACCTAGACAATAGTAAAAGGAAGAAATAAATAAAAATAGCCGTAAAATAAGGATATTATAGAGCTCAGCCTTCCAGAATATTGCTTTCAATTCAGGAAAGAAATTGACGAGATAAAGTAGTACCAATCTATACGTAAAAAACAATAATTAAATTATTAACATCCTGAATTGAAAATAATGATAGCTAAATTAAATCATGTAAATAGGTAGGTACCTAGGTAATAATAGATCTAAATAAATAAAAAACGCAATTACGTACCTAATATACTCAAAATAAATAATAGCGCTAAGCAGGACTTACTTTTTCGCTACCAGCTAAATCGACAAGGTACAATTTCCCGGATAGTTTTTTTTCGTTTTCGAGATTTTCCTGCTTCACGTTGATCAGGAAAACGCTGTGGCTTCTAGAACTGTGCTCGTTCATGTCTGAAAAATTGTGATGAAGCTGTTACATTGGCGAACGTCATAGAGAGTTAAAAAACATTTGTATAGCCTGAACAGTGAGATTTATCGATATTTGAAGAATAGCGGGAAATTCTTACTCGTGACGGCAATATGTCTATTGGCTTTTCCTTCTTCGATTACTTCGAAAACTTCTTCAGGGCTAGAGACGAACCTTTCGGTCGCGCCCTTTACAAAAGGAACTCTGTTTTTATCTTCGTGAACGCTCAAGTTGACTTTGGACACTGCAAAAATACGTGGATACATTGTTTATTCGAGAAAATATAGCAAACAGCGAACATGATATTTTCCAAGATGCTGTCGAGCATTACACAAAGACATAAACCAGATATGTTAGCGGGACAAAAGAGGATAAAAGCGATTGTAGGAGATTCTCGCAAAGGAGATTTCTACAAACGCAATTACAAAGGTAGGTACAAAAAATCGAGTAAAAGCCCCTCTCTACCTAGTGGAAAAAGGGAAGGAACAAAACTTTTCGAAATACGAGAATCGAAGGAACTCTTTCTAGGGGAAAAGACGAAGAGGAATTGGGACAAAGTTATACCGAATAACCTTTCCGAATTTTAGCAAAAAGTACGTTCCAAATTATACAAATCATCTACTTATTCAAAACCTTCAGATCTTTGCAGATCATGAGGAACAAAAACGTCTGAATGAGTTAAAACTCGAAGATTTACGGATGCAGAAATTCCGCAGGGAAAGAAATAAGACGGAAAGCGTAAATAAAGAATACGGGACAGGGAAATATGTGCAAGGGCAGTAGCCAGCCATCTTTGATCGATAGAGGGTAGAAACAGAAGAGCAGATGGGAAACAGTTTCAGATACGAGCACTTGAACAAACGAGGATATTCTGTCGGCTGGGAGTTACTGTATGAAAAATGATACGGAACCGTAGAAATGTGACCAATACTGCTACAAAACCTCTTACACCCTTAATGACTCCTTTCGTCAGTCCCGATCTACACAGAAGTTCCAAAGGCTCTAAAAATTGTCATCTTCCATATCCAAGGATTCTTCGCCAATTTCGAATGACAAGCCGAAAATTGGACTCATTCATAGGGTGAATCCCTAACAGCAAATTGCTGTTAAAAATGCTCAATTAGTTCCAAACTCAAACCAGCTTGCCCTGTTTGTTTAAAAACAGACCATAACAATGCCGAATGGAGCCCCCCCTTAACCCCCTGACAATATTCAAGTTGAAGCAAACCGATTCGGTACAAGTTGAACTAATACATTTTCAAGCCAGGGATCAATGGTACAACACGAAATCCCGTCCCTAAATTATTGGTCAAAGTTTCTTAACAGGACTTTTTATTGATCCGATTTGGCCTGAATTGGTCTGCTTCAGACATAAGACCAGGGGACTCCGATCAAACAATTTCAAAAAAATCAAGGGGTAAAAATTGAGAAAGAAATGGTTTTGAGATCACGACTTTTTTACTACACGTTTATTGAGCACTTGGAGAGAATTCAGCAGCGGTCCTATTACCTACATGCTAGTGTTTCTCCCGCCCCAGAAAACCAGACGTGACGTTTAAGTGAAAATCTCAGAGCCAGGATCCATTCTTTCCCAAAATCCGTGAGCAAAAAATCCCGTCGTTTTAAAACGGGACATTCAACGCCGGAAAAAGGAAAACAGCTTCATAAACGAGGGAGCGGACTATGAAAGGATTTCGCGATGAAAAGAAAATCCCTGGCAGGGACTACTTCATCTCCGAAGGATGAGAAAAGGGATCAAGAAAAGGGCCCGGATTGTACTCGATGCGCATTTTCCATTCACGAATGCCATAACCGTTGAAGCAGCACGGGACGAGCCAGCTAGTAAAATGAAACTTTACGGAAAGGATATTGAAGGATATTGAATAATTGAAACTCGGAAAAAGGAGATCGGGGCATCTTCAAAAAGTGAGATATTTCGCGAGAAAGGCGTATGTCGTAGTAGAAATTCATCGGTCCTTACGCCGACGCCACTTCGACCAATCAAATCGATGCAACGTTTCACCCTGAGATAAGCTTCTATTCGTATAGGCTCTCGTTTTGGTCAGTACAAAGTTAGCAAAAGTCTCTGTTACCTCATATATCAGGCCTCAGGCATAAAAAAGGTTCAGCAACAACTGTTGGTCTGCAAATGCATGGAAAATTAATCAACGTATTTTCAGAGTAACACTCACCATCCAGCAAGTCTCTGATCTTGTCCATGTAGATTTCGAAATAGGATACTTTGATGTGGAACTCGAGATTCTCTTCCATGGCGTAAATATGGTTGAAAATGTCGTTAACGATCCTCGGTATGATGCCCTGCTTGTTTTGATCCCCGATGACGCCTTCCATCGTGTGCGTTTTACCCGACGACGTTTGACCGTAGGCGAATATTGTGCCATTGTAACCGCAAAGCACGTCTGAAACACATAATACATGTCCAGCGTTGGGTCTCTTGAGAATGGAACGTGAATTATTTGAAAATGACTCCCGGGAACCATAGCTCGAAGCGGGGTCCTCAAAAATCGAGAAAAATGTCTAATGCATCCTCAAAAATCGAGAATTTTTTAATACATCCTCAAAATCGAAATTTTTTTTGATAAATCCCCAAAAATTGAGAAATGTTTTTAAAACATCCTCAAAAATCGGGAAACTTTTTTAATACATCCTCAAAAATCGAGACAAATTTCAATACATGGCCCATTTCCTAACATGGTGTTGGAGCGACCAGTTTTTCAATCCAGTTTATCAAAACGATGCAAAGAAATATTCATTCAATGCATTGATAAATAGCACTCATGTACAATTTGGGGATATACTAACGACCTAATGAAAATATTGAACACATTTTCGAAGGGAAGGGGATAAAATTACCTGAAACGATTGATTTCGCAGCTTCATTGTATACTTTTTCTTGAGACGCATTCGGCTTGAAGACTTTGTCAAAAAGGTAAACCTTCCCCTGCAACACATAAGAATAGTCCGGTAAGAATATGTTCCAAGAAAAGAATAATAATAATAATCACACTTAGGAGCGGTTTTCTTGAATCCCAGACGAGGATTTTCGGGTTTGAATCCCAGACTAGCCCTGGCGTTTCAGACCCTTGAAGGCATCTCTTATCAAAATCATCATTTCAAAAACGCCCCTTCTGAAGTAACAAATCTTGAAGTAATAATCACAATTTAATTTTTTTAAATCTATTTATTATGAACGTATCAAGTATTTTGGTGGCACTTCTTTCCACAATTTTATGGTTGTAAAATTTTCACTAACCTGTACACAAACCCACCAGCTACCAATAATGGTAGCTAATTTAGAGCTATCCGGGCGTTAGATGTGGGTTGGAACTATTCCGTTAAAAAACTAGGCATTTAATTTATATGGCAATAATTCAGAATAAAAGTTTCAACATAAACTTGCGTTATTGAGACCAAGAATAAAATACCTCAAAAATCCCCCAGAGTTGTATTGAACAGAAACTGAAATACGTGGGCTTGCTGGGGCCATGAATGATTTCCACTGGGAAAATCTTCTCCAGTAAAACCGTTTACTAAACCTATCTTCTGTAGCTGGACCACTTCAAAATCTCGTCCTCTTATCTTTTAAAAAAATCTGCCTCACTCGGAATTCTCCGCATACCTCTTTATCGCGTGTAAGTTGACGGATTTTATATCAAAATTCAATCATCCTTGTCCGAAGACTTCATTCTCTCGACGCTTCGCAGAATTTTCCATCGCGTTTACCTTCTGGCGCCTTTCCATGACAGCGGCGGTGTAAACCGTTTTTATCCAGCCAGATGAGTTAACCGCGAGCGTATTGAGCCGTCGTACATCCTTTCCGATTGAACCTGTTCGTGACATCAGGGTGGAAATCCATCTTCCAATATTTACACTGAGATGTCTCCCCCACTGCTTCGCTGACGCTCTTGACCCGATTTTTTCATCTTTATCATCTCGAGCTCCAACCCGACTTTATTGCTCCCTCGTCGACGAGAAGTTGAAATAAAGGAGAAGGAATTTTCGCGTTTGGCAGAATTAAAAATGGTTAAACTAAATATAACGGAGAGCAGATACTCGGGTAGTGAACTTTTTTAATACTCTGTAGAGCTTCTTTAGATTGGATTTCTATTTTAATTTGCACCGGCCCTAGATCCGAGTCGAGATTCTAGGGCGATCAGTCATTCAGGTTTTCAAAAACTAGGGGATTATCCAAGGATTTTTTAAAATTTGAGTGGAATTGTTTTGAGGGGCTCTTATTTTCTTCTTTCATTTCAGCTGAAGAATGAGGGCCTCCTAGGCATATGGGCTGAATTCATCGCCTCTTTCAGCTCTTTCTCTGGTGAGGACAGCTCAAATAACTTGGCTGTATCTTTACTCGGAACAATTTTATTCGACATTTTCAGGGGTTCAGTGAAATCCCTTCAGTTTCATGACAAATCCACTGCCTGACGAAGGAGTTATTCCATGATAATGAAGAAACTAAGGTCCCAAAATTCTAGGGCGAGGCTCTCTAGGGGGCAACTTTTTCCAATAGGTCTCCATCTGCAATATTAAAATGTCCGCGGTGAGAGCCGAGGGAGAAGATTTAACCTGAGATAAGTACTTTGGCACACTAGTACCTAAGACTCTTCAGACCTGCTATATAATGATGACGAAGAAGACATATGAATTACAGGCTTTCAATCGGAGCTTCAACATCTAAAATTACCCGCTCCCCGTGATAGTGTCAGTTCGGATCCTCGAGCGTACGCGTCATACTTATTTACAGAAATGACTGCTTCGTATTTTTTTAGGAGTACCGAGCTTAGCAAAACCATAGTGGTGATTTCTGTGGCGAAATAAGCACGAAGAGATAGGCACTTGCTGCATTGGTTATGATTCATAAAATAACGATGCATGGGAAAGGTTTCGTCCGAACCTCCGATATTCGTTACATCTGACGACCATCTTATTCACTCCTTGGAAATTGCCGACATGACGCATTCATTTTTGATTTTATATTTTTGCAAAGGTTGCCTACCTAATTTATTAAAAAAATACAAAGCGTTTTGATTCTCTGCGTCACATAAGTCATCAATCTCAATTGATGATAATTGATGCCGTCAGTAATGATCTTTATTCGGATCTATCAGCCTGACTAGCAGAGTTTTTGAAAAATGCCATGGAAGCAACATGATTCTGTTCAACTTTCGAGGCAAGGGCCAGCCGAGGAATAAATCTTCGAAATTTTTACCACGATTCATTTCCTCAATTCGTGTGCAATGAACCTTAACGAAAAATAGACTGCTCAACAGTTAAATTCCAACGTTCTCATCCTCTCTCGCTACTGTGGTAAACCATTTCAACATTTAACGCCTGCAGTTTTGGCTGTGGTCCCACCTTGGGAGACGCATCATTTTCCGAAAGGCGAGTCGCCTATCTCGTTGCGATGACAAACATCCAACACGAGAGCGGATGACGCATACGCGATTATATTCCGTTTGCTCCCAACAGTACCTAGGTATTACTTCCTATTTACAAAGTAAATTGAAGTATGGCGATACCTAGAAGTGGAAATTGGTTCGGATGGAACTTAGACAGTAGTTTACTCAGAATCACTCACTGAAAATTTATTTGGTTTTGGTTATATTCGTTTATATAACATAGTGATTGTAGCCCTGAGGATGTCGAACGAATTTTCGAAGATTGGAAAGCCTCTCATTGTATCCAAACCTCTAGAGCCACAAAACAAAAGCCTAGCTTTGTAGTTTGTTGTGAAAATTCAAGAATTTCACCACTACCTACATTTCCAATAACGACAACTGAGCGGACAAAGGGCCAAATCTGTATTTGAAAAACATCTAGGTCGTCCTCAATCACCGGATAGAAGAGAAACAATCACGAATAACATGAATTTTGATTTCCCGACTAGGGACGGTAACAAATATTGCCAAACATGGGTATCCCTTTATTGTTCTCGGGAAGCGGCACCCCAAAAGGTAATTGTTATTTGGAGAATGCCTCTGATCAAAAGGTCGACAGGATTGATGTTAAAGTCGAGAGGTAAAAGCTGCTCAGTTATTCGAGTTGAGCCCCACCCATGGGAAGTAGGTACAAAATAAACTTTGAGGTGTCTAGGTAATTAAACGAGGCGAATGGGCAGTGAAATTTTGTTATCGCTTCAAATTATTGACTTTCCTAAACTATGCAATATTGCCTATGATGGGTGCGCTCTCCATGTCTCGAGCTGTGAGGAATCCCAAAATCCTACACCACGAGTCAATTTGAGTAACCGTTTTTTTCTTTCAAGCCGGTAAAAAAGTCATTAGAACCATGCGTTCATTTGGTAACAGACAGACACAATGACCATGGTCGGATCCACAGACCGTGCAGACCATTGTTATGAAATCGATTCTGATGATTGAGTATAGTCCCTAATAGAACATTTTAACGAGCCTCTTACATATTTAAACTTGTTGACCGTCCACAAAACTTAACATCGGTTACGTGAAAACATGGGGAAAGCAATTTTCCCCACAGGACTCTCCTTGGCCGTTGTCAAGAACCTCAAAGTGACGGTAGCTTGGGGAGCATAAATGAAAAACGCACTGTATGAGGACTGAGCTGGATATGCAATTTGTCAGGGAATGCAGCGTCAACCTGTTCCCTCGGTAGCAGCCTTTTACAACCCACCGAACTGAGAGAAAGGGAGCACATTCTCGCGACTGATATTTCAAACCTTGCAGCTGGGGCCTCCATATTTTCTACCCTTATCTACCCATGGAAGCGTAAAAGGTACGACATACGTTTTTGGATACGTATGGAAATGAGGACGGGGAGAAATTTATGTGCGCTCTAAGGCAGAGTAGCTTGTCGGCAGAGACGACGTGCTATCTGATATCTGGACACGTGAACCGGGGATGTCAAACGTAATCAGTCAGTGCTAACCTGAACGAATCATGAACAGTAAAAAGACGAAGTACAGAGACGCGTAGAAAGAAATGGATTGTTGACGGATGAAGGATTAACGGGATACATCCATCACATGCCTACAACACTACCGAATTGATGAACATAAGTACCAAGTTCCCGGAGAAAGGATAAACTAATCAAGTGAAGAAAAATGATAAAATATAAATCAGAAGAGCTACGGAATCCCTACGACCACATCACGCAGGTATTACAAGAAATCGAGGAATTTTATTCTTGTGATTAAAGAAATAACTCATAAGATTGTCAAAATTGGATATTTATGTAGTTCTGTCCCAGTTGAGGGATCCGAACGTCAAATACTTGCACACTAGATGAATCAAGTGCAACAGACCATCACGAGACAGAAAGTCAGACGGCCATAGAAATTCACATATCACAAGGCGGGTCTGCGGAAAATTACATTCGAAGGACAGGAAGCAGTGCTCAGGGTAACATCCCCTAACCCTGTAGAGGCTTTATTTGAATGGGACCCTCCGTCCTTCAGTCAAACGAGACGGCATTCGACCCTTCAAGAGCTCAGAGGGAGGATCGATGCCCTCCTAATTCGCCTACACAAGGTTATAAACCGTGGGGAATGTGGAAAAGAGGAATAACATTGCGCTACCGAAGTGACTTTTTCAATACAGGAAAGAACAAACGCAAGGATAAACATGCCAACTTATCTCATCATCAACCTGTCTAGTGTCAAACTCACAATGAAACGAAAGCTCAAACTCATAGTCAAACTCGAAGTCAAACTCACAAGGGAACGGATACTCGAACCCATAATCGAACTCGAAGTCAAACTCACAATGAAAAACGAACTCAAACTCATAGTCAAAATCGGAGTCAAACTTACAATGAAACCGAAACTCAAACTCATAATCGAAGTCGAAGTCAAATTCACAATGGAAACGAAACTCAAACTTATAATCGAACTCGACGTCAAACTCACAATGAAAATCTAAGTCAAACTCACAATGAAATCGAAACTCAAACTCGAAGTCAAACTCACAATGAAAAAGAAACTCAAACTCACAATGAAAAGGATACTCAAACTCATAGTCAAAATCGAAGTCGATGAGTTAGAGTGTTGGTTGGTCAAACTCACAATGGAAGAGAAACTCAAACTCATAATCGAACTCGACGTCAAACTCACAATGAAAATCGAAGTCAAACTCACAATGAAAATCGAAATTAAACCCACAATGAAATCGAAACTCAAACTCGAAATCAAACTCACTATGAAAAAGAAACTCTAACTCGAAGCCAAACTCACAACGAAATCGAAACTCAAACTCATAATCGAAGTCAAACTCACAATAAAACAGAAACTCAAACCCATAATCGAACTCGAAGTCAAACTCACAATGGAAGAGAAACTCAAACTCATAATCGAACTTGAAGTCAAACTCACAATGAAAGTTGGAATCAAACTCACAATGAAACAGAAACTCGAACTCATAGTCAAAATCGGAGTCAAACTCACAATGAAACAGAAACTCAAACTCATAATCGAAGTCGAAGTCAAACTCACAATGGAAACGAAACTCAAACTTATAATCGAAGTCGACGTCAAACTCACAATGGAACAGAAACTCAAACTCAAAGTCGAAGTCAAACTCGAAAAATCAAATTCGAAGTCAAACTCACGATGAAAACGAACTCAAACTCACAGTCAAAATCGAAGTCAAACTCACAATGAAACCGAAACTCTAACTTATAATCAAACTCGAAGTCAAACTCCAAGTCAAACTCACAATGAAACCGAAACTCAAACTCATAATCGAACTCGAAGTCAAACACAATGAAACCGAAACTCAAACTTATAATCAAACTCGAAGTCAAACTCATTATCAAACTCGAAGTCGAACTCACCATCGAAGTCGAAGTCAAAATCTCAATGAAACCAAAACTCTAACTTATAATCAAACTCGAAGTCAAACTCCAAGTCAAACTCACAATGAAACCGAAACTCAAACTCATAATCGAACTCGAAGTCAAACTCACAATGAAACCGAAACTCAAACTTGTACTCGAACTCGAAGTCAAACTCACAATGAAACCGAAACTCTAACTTATAATCAAACTCGAAGTCAAACTCACAATGAAACCGAATTCAAACTCATAATCGAACTCGAAGTCAAACACAATGAAACCGAAACTCAAACTTATAATCAAACTCGAAGTCAAACTCATTATCAAACTCGAAGTCAAACTCACAATCGGACTCGAAGTCGAACTCACCATCGAAGTCGAAGTCAAAATCTCAATGAAACCAATACTCTAACTTATAATCAAACTCGAAGTCAAACTCCAAGTCAAACTCACAATGAAACCGAAACTCAAACTCATAATCGAACTCGAAGTCAAACTCACAATGAAACCGAAACTCAAACTTGTACTCGAACTCGAAGTCAAACTCACAATGGAACAGAAACTCAAACTCATAATCAAACTCGAAGTCAAACTCACAATGAAAGTCGAAATCAAACTCACAATGAAATCGAAACTCAAACTCGAAGTCAAACTCACAACGAAAAAGAAACTCAAACTCACAATGAAAAGGATAGGTGACTTCGTGTTCGATTATAAGTTTGAGGTACTGTTTCATTGTGTGTTTGACTTCGACTTCGATTGTGAGTTCGACTTCGAGTTCGATTGTGAGTTTGACTTCGAGTTTGATTATAAGTTAGAGTTTTGGTTTCATTGAGATTTTGACTTCGACTTCGATGGTGAGTTCGACTTCGAGTTCGATTATGAAGTTCAGTAACTGTTCCATTGTGAATTTGACTTCGAGTTTGATTATAAGTTAGAGTTTTTGTTTCATTGTGTGTTTGACTTCGACTTCGATTGTGAGTTTGACTTCGAGTTTGATAATGAGTTTGACTTCGAGTTCAATTATGAGTTTGAGTATCTGTTCCATTGTGAGTTTGACTTCGAGTTTGATTATAAGTTAGAGTTTGGTTTCATTGTGTGTTTGACTTCGACTTCGATTGTGAGTTTGACTTGGAGTTTGATAATGAGTTTGACTTCGAGTTTGATTATAAGTTAGAGTTTTGGTTTCATTGAGATTTTGACTTCGACTTCGATGGTGAGTTCGACTTCGAGTTCGATTGTGAGTTTGACTTCGAGTTTGATAATGAGTTTGACTTCGAGTTCGATTATGAGTTTGAGTATCTGTTCCATTGTGAGTTTGACTTCGAGTTTGATTATAAGTTAGAGTTTTTGTTTCATTGTGTGTTTGACTTCGACTTCGATTGTGAGTTCGACTTTGAGTTCGATTGTGACTTTGACTTGGAGTTTGATAATGAGTTTGACTTCGAGTTTGATTATAAGTTAGAGTTTTGGTTTCATTGAGATTTTGACTTCGACTTCGAGTTCGATTGTGAGTTTGACTTCGAGTTTGATAATGAGTTTGACTTCGAGTTCGATTATGAGTTTGAGTTTCTGTTCCATTGTGAGTTTGATTATAAGTTAGAGTTTTTGTTTCATTGTGTGTTTGACTTCGACTTCGATTGTGAGTTCGACTTTGAGTTCGATTGTGACTTTGACTTGGAGTTTGATAATGAGTTTGACTTCGAGTTTGATTATAAGTTAGAGTTTTGGTTTCATTGAGATTTTGACTTCGACTTCGAGTTCGATTCTGAGTTTGACTTCAAGTTTGATAATGAGTTTGATTTCGAGTTCGATTGTGAAGTTGAGTAACTGTTCCATTGTGAATTTGACTTCAAGTTTGATTGTAAGTTAGAGTTTTTGTTTCATTGTGTGTTTGACTTCGACTTCGATTGTGAGTTTGACTTCGAGTTTGATAATGAGTTTGACTTCGAGTTCGATTATGAGTTTTAGTATCTGTTCCATTGTGAGTTTGACTTCGAGTTTGAGTTTCGGTTTCATTGTGATTTTGACTATGAGTTAAAGTCTCCGTTTCATTGCGAGTTTGACTCCGAGTTCGATTATGAGTTTGAGTTTCGGTTTCATTGTGAGTTTGACTTTGAGTTCGATTGTGACTTTGACTTGGAGTTTGATAATGAGTTTGACTTCGAGTTTGATTATAAGTTAGAGTTTTGGTTTCATTGAGATTTTGACTTCGACTTCGAGTTCGATTGTGAGTTTGACTTCGAGTTTGATAATGAGTTTGACTTCGAGTTCGATTATGAGTTTGAGTTTCTGTTCCATTGTGAGTTTGACTTCGAGTTTGATTATAAGTTAGAGTTTTTGTTTCATTGTGTGTTTGACTTCGACTTCGATTGTGAGTTCGACTTTGAGTTCGATTGTGACTTTGACTTGGAGTTTGATTTTGAGTCTGAGTTTCTGAAAGACTGTGAGTTTGACTTCGAGTTAAAGTTGCTGTTCCATCGTGTGTTCGACTTCGAGTTTGAGCCCCGGGAACGGGCCTGCATCATAGTATAGCGTTTTTTGAAAGGTTCATAAAATTTTAAGAATTCCGGAATGAAGAATCCATTGCTCTAAAAACCTACAAAACTAAAAATCATCCGAACCCGAATTCGTGGCTCAAGGATTTACATAGATAGGCCTTCCGGTAAGACCTACTGACCTTCCGACGGACAAACATTCAATAAGTCTCTGAGTCAGAGAAAGAAGTAGGTAAGAAAAGTTTTCCTGAACCGTCGATCCGATGTTGACCTTTTGGGTCATCATTCACGGTACCTGTCGTTTCGAGGGATAATCTGCGATGAATAAGTATGAGTTCTAGTCTATGTGAATGGCTTACTACGTAATTTCGGACAGGAATTACATTATTCTTCGTCTTGGAATAGAAATGTGTCTGAAAGATAGCGGCTTTTTAAGGAGAGTGGATGATTCACGCTTGGGTAAACAGGATTAGGTGGTTCGACTGGAATGATCTTTGCTCGGCCCACTTGTCGAGACTCGCGATTTTTCCTTTTTCGGCCAAGCAGTATATAGCAGGGTATATGCTTTGCTGAAAGCCGAGTAGATTTTATAAAATCGGATTGTTCCAAAAAAAGCTAAACATCAAGATGTGTAGGTATGTTAATCGTTTAAATAATAAACTAAAAACTTGTAACTTCAGCTCCTTGGAACCGAAGATGGCTAAATTATTTAGTAGGAAGGTAAGTTCAGTTATTGGCAAAGTATTATTAGGACGTGGGGTCTGAACAGCCACCGGCGCGCCTTTATTTCGAGATCGACCCGCAATACAATAAAATAAGAGTTATTCCCCGAAATGGCTCATTTTTTATCAATTCATGGAAGGTTCCAGATGACGAGACCACAATCCCACGCAAAGTGGTTTCAGTGGTATAAAATATAATACACATTTTTCTGCGCCAGGCTCGATGAATTTTCAATACGAAACTCGAATGGGAAACCGACCTTTAGGGCTTAACTAAAAAGCCGTTACAAACAGTAGGATTTCGACTAGAATGGATTCAAATACCACTATTTTGAATCTTCTGCAATGTTTTCTAACCATTTAGAATCAGAATAATGAGCAAGTGAACTTCCATAAGGATCGTTAACCCAGTCAGAGGAAATTCGGTAAATTATCCCTCATTCAGCAAGTAGTAGCTCCTTCTAGCTAAGCAGATCCTAAATATTTATTGAATGAAATGATACTGTGAAAACACAATAGGACGAAAATACTAGCGAAGAGAGAAAGTTTCTTAGACAGCCATCTTAGGTCACCGCCGCCGAACGCGAACGAAGGATCGGAAGGGAGGGGAAAGGGAAGGCCCAGGAGCAGTTTCATTTCGCCAACACTACACGTAGGATACAGGAACGACTCGGTGTAGCTTTTTGTCACTGGATAAACGGAAGGAAAGTGAAAAACCTCCAGCTTTCTACGAACTGACTGGGAAAATTTCTATCTCGGTTATTTGATCAGTACGAAAGAAACACGGCAATGCATTGCAAATATTGATCAATGAACAATGAGAGGTTTTCCTTGTTCACAGATCACAGGTTATTCTCTCAATTTGGAACAAAGTGCGAAATAGATGAACAATCATCGTACCAACCTGATTAAAAGAGGGTCCAACAATATCCTGAGTTTTTAAACCAATATTCAGAAAGACGATTATAAGACCGAGAAGAATTCAAGCTTAATTCGGTGCATTTTTGCGGCGAGAAAAAGATAGTGGCAATATAAATCGGAAGTACTATGAATAATACGAATCGTGGTTAGATAGGATAGAGGGTCAAGGCTAGACGAACATTCTAGTAAGATGGCAGCAAAATTCCTTTCGGAAGATAATCCGTATACACTTGGAGCGGTAGAATCAGCACTAGCGTCAGCAGAAACGGATAGCTATTCGCTCAATGTACGAACGACCAAAGCCAGCCATCCGCCCAAGTCCTCATAATCAATTCAAGTCACCCCCAGGGCGAACTAGAGTGCTAATCACCACAACACGGCTAATCGGTCACCTGTAGTGAGGCAGCCAAGCCAAGTCTGCATTGAGAGCCTCATCTTTTCCAATTCAGAGTCACAGAAATGGGATCAATTTTCTATTTTTACTTCCATATTTACAGATTAAATGGAAGTATTGGAGTCGTCCTAAAATCGAGAATTGGAACGGAGCTTCCGAAAAAACTTTTTCTTATACACATTTACTCAGAATCACTTCCCGAACAAGTGTCTGTGGTCATTTACAAGCTATGGCTATTAGGTACCAAAATGTCAGGTAAGTGAATTCATATTGCACGATGTGCCAACTACCAAGGTACCTACTAAATTATAAGTTACATAAGAATCAGATTCGCGACACCTGATCTCTTTGAAGCTGGCGATCCGACCAATTGAAAGCGCTAGGTCACGATATTTCAAGAGGAGCTTGGCTACCACCGTCGGCGATTATTATGAATCGAGATTCTAAAAATACGACAAAAAAAGGGCCCAACGGTAGCGGACAATGAACGTAAAAGGGTCAGAGCGCTCGCCAAGAATTTATACTCCGCAGCCATCAAACAAAGGTGCCTACTCAAATGGGTAAACTTTTTGGTTGTCATAGAAGACGTCTAAATGGAAATAATGATACGATCAGCCAAGTCGATAAATCGCAGTTGAAGGAAATGAGTGGGTTCCCATTTTATGCCCACGGTCCAATGTATGTCAAACCTGTTCGTCCACATACCTACCATCGACCTACCAAGCAAACGGTAAGTAAACTACATAAATACATTCTGACTTGAACCGTCAAAGTATCCTCAAGGTGTAAGTGGGCCCAGAGTTATACGAAATTCGCAATAAAAAAGAAAATTTTCTCTTAAAAATCTATTCGGACAGAATGGGGGAATGGAATGGCAAAAACCGAAAACAGGGAATCGAAGACAATAATGCCTTATTGGAAGCCAACGACACTGAAGACAATCCAAAGGATGCCTGCCATAAGAACGGAATTTCAGCTGACATGATGGAAGAATAGCTCGTTTTAAACCACAGCGATCTGAAAGCTCGAGGCGATTTTGGGAAACCAAGCTGAGATATTTGAAGTTACAAGAACATGGTGATATTCGAGTGAAAACAAGCGATGAAGTAACAGAGCACGAGAATGAGTAAAACAGGGGTCTTTGAAACCGACGAGGTCAAAACGGTAAATTTCATTACATTTAATAACACCATTCCCGGGTCCATTACTAACTTTCCAATAGTTACCTAGTTAATCTGAGTTTAATTCTCTATCACGAACTCCGGCTGAACTGTTACTCCAGGAAGCTAAGCTGATGGATCCAGTGTAAGGTACGGATACAGGTATTTCTCTTTTCCAAGTGAAAACTACTGGCTGTCGATCGATCCGAAGCTTCGGTAACAATTTGCCCAATGACGTGCCTCACGTCTGCCGTTGGCTCTTGGTCATTACCCACCGGCTCCACCTACAGCTCAACAATATACGGAGTTTACAGCCCCACGTCTACTGATCAACGCCTTTTTCTTGTTACTTTCCATCACGTTACGAATTTTCACTTTCAGCTCAGAGACGCGAGAAATGTACACGAATAATATACCTACCAACATTATGATGCCCCAAAATAATGAACGGATGACTTTTTACGAGTACTTCAAGCACACAAGTAATACGAGAAATTTGATTTTATTAAAAATTAAAATCGGATTGGAGGTTCAGATAAATAAATTATACAGACTATTATACTCTGAATCTCTTGCCGAACAAGAGTTGTAGGTCATGTCTTTATGGTGTGTATTTCAGTGAAAATAGAAATGTATATATTACGTATCTCCCTCAATCCGCAACTTTTAAAAATTCCTTGAGCTAGAATGTTTGTCCAGCCAAGACCCATCATCCTGTTCAGCCAAAATTTCAGCATCTGCGGGTCGATAATCAAAACGTCCTATCAAAAAGGGTCGCAATTTGAATTCGAAAGACGCGGTTTTGGTTTGAACATTTCCCATTTCCCGAGGGCAATCGACAACTCGCGACACCCTCTTGGTAATGTCTATATTTCTAACACGTGAAGCGCTTTCGGCTTTATCGTCATCTTAAGGTACGACTTTGTTGCGGTCTGAGATTTATCTGGTCAAGATTGGTGGGAAGGAAACCAAAGGCTCGCCCTTTGTCGTTGAATGCCACGAGTGGCTCGCCATCTCCATCTGGTTTCTGCTCTGTCGACCGTATCGCCCAGATGTGGGGTCGTCATGTCTGGTGACAGTTTGAGACAAAAGCAAGGAGATTTTTCAAGACCAACATTCCTCCGTGGAAGCCCTTGGTATTTTTGAAATTCAAACCTCAAATTCGTCGCGATTCGAGGTCTGTGGAAGGTTTTGCAAAATCGAGATAAGTGACAGGGAAGGTTGCGTAAAAATCAATAAAAGGAAACAAGTCGACGCCAACTTGAAACATCAAAACGCACTAGGCACAAAAATGTCAATGTAATTAAATAAAGAGCTCGGTGTTTCCGAAGGGATGGGCATAGAATTGAGTTCGTGGAAAGGAAACGAAGGTGTTCAGCGAAATGGAACACAGGACAGATGACGCAGTCCAGAAGGGTAGGATAGATTCCAGTCTGTAGGTGATAACCGAGAGACTGGCCAAGGTCAAAATTTCATTGATATAAGAACGAAGAAATCGCCGCATCTGGACAGGACGTGATAGCTCAGCAATTCGACGGTTAACTTCAATTCCTCAGAAAGGTCGAGGATTCGTGCAAAACGCAGTAGGTGGTAAACTAGGGGAACGGGAATCCCGACAGAAATTAGTCCACGATGCCTCGTCGTGTGGGTGTAATATGACTAACAATGTAATGCACTTACCCCGATTGAGATGCAATTCTCGTCTCCGCCCGACGGAAATTTAACGATGAATTTACTCCCAGCCTTTTCCTCGGAATCGTTGAGCGGCCTGAAACGGCAAACGACCCGAATGCTGTCCTCGGCAGCGATCTCCCGGTCACCAGACATTTCGCCAGGCGTTTCTTCACAAAGCACAGCCACTCACTACATTCACGCACGACCGAACGAACTGTCAGCACATAACGGAAACATTTGGCGAGGTGAATTTGAACGGGAAAACGTCACAAAACTGTTGTGCCACGAAGTTGTGAAATTCGTCGGACTCGAGGGTTGAATCATCCAGGGCAAACGACGGGGTCGGGGATAATGCACGGAGAACGATCCAAAGATGTCTGCCTGACCGAAGTCGGTGGTCGTTTGCCGAGCGACTCTAGCGCTCCTGGTGGAGGATCGAGAACAGCTGACGGCCCTGATTGTTGTTGCCTTCCTCGGGTTTCCCGACTTCTTCTCGCATTTAATTTTTATTAAAATCGAACCGATATGTTTTAGAGTTTTCAATTTAAAAATGGAAATTTTCGTGAATTGTCTTCGCTTTTAACAATGCGTCAAAAAGAACCTTTGGGAATGACATTTTGAAAGGCGGTAGCTGCATTGTTTGAATTCTCCCGCGCCTTGTGAAGGGTAGTCAAATCGACCCATTGCTCATGCGCCTCACGGAATTTCCTATTGATCTTCAAACATTATTATTTCCCTTGCTAAACTTGCCATTGGGAAAATGCGACGGCGTTTTAGGGTCTGATACTAATAGGTCCTAATACTGTTTGGAACTGCCAAATAAACAGACAAGTCAAAAGTCTAGGGTAGGTAGGTGGGTATAGTTGAATGAATAATGGGATCAGTCCAATGATGGGATTGATGTTCGCATTTAGCAATCCAAGGTCGAGTTGCAGACCATTAGTTCCGGATGAAAAATTGAAAAAGTGTCTACTTACCTACTTAGTAAAAATCAGACTGAATCCTCCCCCTTGACTACGGTCGCCGAATGCAGTTTTCCGCATTTTGCTCAGAAAATTGCGAATCCGTCTTGAATGACCTTTCTAAAGGCTACCGACCTAAGAAAATTTTTTTTGTACCTACTTACTTATGTGTTTCAAAATTTTATTTGAAGGGTTGAAAATAGTTTTTCGAAATGCCAAAACGAGTCGGTCAATTGTGGCATGTGGGAGATGAAAGAAAGGGACGTAGTGTACACACACTGACTGAAAGGAACCAAATGGCAAATGATGCTTGAAAAGCCAAATAATTATTGGTTCAGTGCCTACTAACCTACCTCATTTATTTGTATAAGCGAAAAAAAACTAAAGAAGAGATTAAATCAAATTTTAAAATTTCAAAACTAAATATCGAAAAATTTTACGTCATAGTTACCCATTCACCGCGATCATTTTGGGAAATTGAGTTCAGATAATTAGGACTGATTATCCGCTTCTTGTCATGCTTTGCCAATATGTTCCTTTACTGGTGGCTCATTAGGATCGCATAGTTCGTAACTCATTAACGCAAGGGTGGAGCAGGGATAGATTAAGCTGTGTAGCCGAGGTGGCACTTTGCTCAGCTATTCATGGGCCTGAGGGACTGAGTATTAGCGATTATTATTCCCCCACCCTGGCTTTCTCCTGCCTTCAAGATCCATGGTATACCGACCACAGCATAAACTACGGCAGTGTGCAAGCCTTGCCTAGAGTGCTGCACTTATGTATGAAAGTCCTAAAGAGATTTCACAAACGTGTAGTACAAAATCCATCTCACGTTTGAAATTTCAATTTCAATTTATTCAGCATTCAATCTCACCAAACTTTTGGAAAAATTCTCCTTGGCTTCCTAAAATGGTAAATAGAACTTTCTTTTCTCCGCTCTGAAACTGAATATAGTTGGCCTAATAGTCATTTCAATGCGGTCTGACAGTTTTCAGAAAAAAAAAGGTTTCGTTTCAACGTCGATGAACAGAACCGATTTCATTTGATTTCAAATTTAACCCTCTTTTTATGAAACCAGACGGATCAGTTTTCATTTTGGTGTTGTTAAGACCATACCAGCCATCCCAGAGATGGTCCTATAAGGGAATAGAATACGGGCCCCCATGGGGTTTGTATTGCAATACATAAATAAAAGCAGGTTAGATGGAATTGCCAAACCCCCATTGTTGGGTGATATTTTTCGCAGGTATTGACATTGATTCGCCGATTATGCCGCAATTGCGAGCACTATGTCGGCCTCGATTGCCATCAGATCGATAAGAGATTCAACATGTTGGTTGTCATTTGCGAATGTGCCATGGCACTAGCTACTATAAAAAAGTTTATTGACGCTCTCTCAGAAACTATGTTGATTTTTCCTGGAGCCCTAATACGTACTATTGGAAAAGATCCGTGGCCGCCAGCTTTTCCGGAGTTTCCCACCTTCAAACTAAAGTAAAAGACGTTTCCTTGTTTTATTTGCCCGATATAACTTACCAGCAGTGACGGCTAGTTGAGCTCTCTCGAACTTCATCAGTAGATAGGGACCTACCTATAATCCTTAAATATATCTATTTAATCCTAACTATAACTATTTCCCGGGACAACGTTTGGCCCTTTCTGTGAAAATCGCCAGTATGAGTTATAACAGGTATTCACTGGCTATACTACCTAGACTATATTTCAAAATTTAAATCAAAATGCTGTATTTCTGACTATATTGTTATTCTCCGTCGACCTCGACGACGTTAACATTTGGCGATTTTCTCCTAGCGGTTTACAGAACGTCGGACTCCGAAGGTTCTGTAAGAAGCAAAACCGAAAGCGGAACAATAGTCCGCCAGCCGCAAGTTCAAAGACCTCCCGGTGCTCAAGTGGAGCGAATTACTTGGCCAGCTTCGACGAAGTTGGAGCTGTAGTAAAATATTTTTGTCCCAACGATGGAATTCATTCCATAAATGGTCCCGCGTTGCAGGAGTGGTGTTGAGATTGGTGCGACCCAAAAAAGGTGCTTGATTGAGCAATTTTTCAAAAATTTCCCGATAATGTTTAGATAGATCGTTTTTCTTGAGCAACTTCCGAACAAATCCCTTGACGGATGCGTCTGTTGGCAAGCGACTTTATCGCTGGTCCGAAGAATTAAAACCTTGCAAGGTTTATCAATTGCCATAAATCTAGTTTCAAAGTAGCTGCTACTACTGTTGACAACATTTACACTGACGCGTCAATAGAAAAATGCTAGGTAAAAATAAATCCAACTTTGAAAGTAGATTCTAAAGCATTGATGAACCGGCCCTGAGGGAGTAAATGAAAAAACCATTTTACATTCAATTTTATTGAGCAGCGAAAACAATGCAGTGAGTTAGCAATTTGGTTAATTGTGGGTCGCTTTCGACCGCAAAGCCCTCCTCAGACGCTAGCTAAGAAATAAACTTACTCAATATAAGTTCGGCTTTTAAAATTTGCAACGTTGATTTTCGAAATTCTTATCCTAGTTTTGCGCCTAATACCAGCGAGGTATAGGGGTAAATAACTATAGGACAAATATTGGATTTTAAAGTTTGCAAAGTGTTATTTTTTACATATTTTATTTTATAAAAATCCACATCCGTTCAAATGAAGTTCAATGGGGTCCAGTGGTTTGCATTTTTTATCTTTCCATGTATCAGGTACCTAAATAACATAATAGCGGAAAAAATTAATTATGATTCTTGAATGTCGAAACGTACGCGTATGGTAGCAGTAGAATATTGAAATTATTCATGCCGACAATTGGCTCATCGAATGATTTTCTTGCACGACCCGCTGGGATCACGACGTTCACCAGGTTGACATACTGATGGCTGTGCACATCCGCCGGTCACTTCTTCAACCCCCAGGCCACACTTCCGAGTCGGCAGTTTATCGAAGAGATTGCCAGGAAAGAATCCGTCGGGCTCCCAACGCCGACGAGACAGGTCCTGCGGATTTCCAAGAGGAAAAGACATGGCAAAATATGGCAACGCCAATAACACGATAATGCACGGTTCGAACATTGTTTCCTTTTGAGGCCAAGATTGGCGGTTAAACCTTTTTATTCGGCTGTCCTATTCGAATCATCCCCTCCAAAGTCGGGGGTAAGAATGACATCATAAGCCCCCACTGTGCGACGAAAAAAGATATTTACGTCTATTTTTAACTTGCATTTTTCAAAGAGTAACCAGATATGCCTTTACGACTGAGGGAACGTCAGTCGCTAGGGCGAAGAAAAAATTTTCCCAAGCCAAAGTTAACCAGAAGAGACGTTTTTAACCATTTTCTCATTTCCCGAAGCCACGTCAAAGGATCGTTTCTTCAATTGTGGGACATCAACCTAAATGTCCCGCAACAGGAAGTAAAACGTACCTATTCAAACTAGGGAGGAGGTTTATTCAGAAGAGCTTTTGATACCTATTGAGTTTATTCGTTCCTCTTGAATTTAGGAGAAAACACTAACGGTAACTCGAGCGGGAAAACCGGTTCAAATATCGAAAACATCATTTTCAAAATCCACTTTGTCTCTCGCGAACAGTACTCCGTGTTAGAAAATTTCATCCGAATTCATCTTGGGGGTTGTGATTTGCTCTAAATTGATGCATATTATTAGGGGATGCGGATCTAAAAATGTCAAGGGGTTCGAAAACGTCAAAAAAAGTCATTTTGAGTGAAATCTTTTTTTTGGCATTAGAATTCTTTAACAGCCGGTAGGCATTGGTAACGTCCCGGATACGAACCATCGGCTTCAAGAAAGGAGTAAAAGTTTCGGTAATGCGACTACGCAACGCTCGGCTAGTTCGCCAGCGATAGCGCAGGAGGCTGCGAAAGTTCATCAGTTTTGAAAGACTTTCTTCATTGTAGCAGGCGTATGACTCCATTGAAGGCTACAGGGTGAAAACGTTGTAAGTCCAAAATATTTTCGCTCCAATTTTTTCTGGACACATTCTGAAAGGTTTGAAATATTTTCGACTTCCATCGTTTTTCCACTATGGAATTTTCGAACATTTCGGCAAGTTTGAGTGTTGAGAAATAAAATCAAGCGCAGCTACAGGAATATATTTTTAAAATTTCCCTGTTGGCCCCAACGTAGGCGTAAGGTGCTGACAGCTGACGCTTCGCGGACGGAATGCGGACGAATTGGCCATCAGAGTCTTGAGCTGTTCGTGAACCAAGGGCTGTTCAATATTTGCTTTACAGTAGCTCGTCTCGTGACATCTGGCTCCAAAATGTGCCTGGAGGAAGTGAAAAAATTTCCCTTCATTAATTCACTCATGGTTTCGAGAAAACGAGATTATGAAAGTTAGCATATCGAGGGTGAAATGGTAACATGACCTAACTCATTTTTCGGCCGTATTAAGTTAAGAGTGGTTCTAGATTAATTTTTTTTATCATTCATTAATTGACTAGACCTTGGCTCGTTATCGCGATTTAGTTGCATTTTTTTAATTTTCTTCGTTCCATCTTATTTTATTGAATAATTATCGCAGGGAAAAATTCCAGCTCCATCAGTCGATACTTGACCTACTAATAATACTGAGGACGTTTCCACAGTGAAGCCTCTCAAGAGAAAAAGGACAAGAAGAAAGCTGACCCCTCGAGCTTTTCATCTCCAGCCGGGCATTTTTCAAAAAGTTTTTCGAGGCCAAGTATAGGAGCACAATGCTCTTCGCTTCCAATCAATATTGTTAAAGTGCCTCCTTAAGTTTGAAAAGGGGTTTGAACCATGTGATGCGAGAGAAATTGTTTAAATCGTTTTTGAGGAGCGAGGCCGGCGTAGACCATAGTAGTAGACCATAGTCTTGGTGGAACCAGGAAACACGGTTTGTTAAGTAATGCTAATCTTGTTACTAGTCTTTTTTTTAATTGATTGACAGAGTTTTAAGAATGTGCCATATGGTTCACTGTGATTTTTGGTTATTGGCCCTGATGAGGAAAAAATAAATTTTCGAAAGCTCGGCGAAGGAGACGGAGTTTTTTTGAAGACCCTACCCCTGATATTTGACTACAAAAATGCTCAGGTAGGTCCTGTTCCTTTCGTTGGCCCTTTTTCAATGCTGAATCTACTCTGCAAATCATCGATTCGATCCAGCAGCTGCTCAGCCATCGAAATGTACAGCAGTGTCAAACATTGTTGACAGAACTGATGGGACGCAAAGCCGCAGAGGCTCTCAACTGCAAATATCCCATTCGACTAGGGGTGGGATGAGACTATCTTGTTTTTACTGCCACCGCGCAGTGAAGGCGTTCGAACGGGATATTGCGACCCAGATTCCTAGATTTCCTTGTAGAAGGTGTTACAGGACCGAGGAGTTCTGAACTTGAAGTGACTCAGGATCTTATCTGCGTAACGTCTCTAGAAAACTACTTTGTACGCCCTTCTCTTCCAGGAGATACGAGAGGAAGATTTTTATGCTCGCGATAATGGAAGGATCGTGTTCTAGTGTGTTTACAGCGAGTGGATATTCGAGGTATGCGTCTCGAAAATAAGCGCATTGAAACGGAACAAACCCGACAAAAGACCCATTCAATATCTCTCGTGTAATCTTATCTCTTATGTAAATTGGATTTTCCAATACAATAAAATATTCCTTATACTAAATTATTAAGGTCCGGTTAATCAATTCATTTGAAGCTAGATTTATCCAAGGATGCTCGCATTAAATTTCACGTATGGCCTATTTTCATTGAACGTCATACTGAAAATTTCATGGAAATCAATTAATTTAAGCGTCCTTGGATAATTCTAACTTTAAATAAATTGATAATACTGCTAATTCAACTCACATAATCAGTCGTTTCACTCGTGTGCTAAGGTTGGATCTGGATGGGAATGTGAGCCTCCTCAGGGTTTGGATCTTCATCATTTTCTTGATGTCTTTATCATCAAAAGGCATTGTGCCGCAAATCATGATGAAAAGTATGCAGCCCAGTGACCAGACGTCGTACATTTTCGGATTGTATTTTATACCCTGGAATGAAAGAAGAGACTGCCGTTGAATTGATTTTGTATCGGGTCAAAAACCGCAGTTGTCCCGGACGCGACCAGCCGCCCTCGTAGACAGGGATAAATCCCCAGAGCATTAAATGCTCAATTTTTTTGCTCAAATTTTTGTGCTTTTGAAATCAATGCTAGTGGATAACCAATTAAATTGGTTAGATTTACAAATTTTGTAAATAGCCAATTTTGAGTTTTCTGAGATTTTGATCACGAGTTTGATTTTTTCATGAAGAGGTTGAGTTTTTCAATTATGAAATATTGGGTAATGCAGTTTACGGTTTTGAATTGGACGAGAACCATGCTTTATAATGACGATAGTTAATGTCATAAATGGGTTCTTAATCTCATAAACCGGTGGAGATTTATTCGAGTTTCGGAAGCTGTTAGAGTCAGAAAAGATATTTTTATTGGTCATGTTACGCTCTATGTTTTATGATGTATTTAACCTAATATATTAGGTATATATTCCAAATTTTCAAATCAAATATGGAACTTTCCTCACTAATTTTCGAAATTGCCTAATTCTTAAATATTATGAAATTTAAAAAATACGGCAAGAACTTGTATTCTATCGTCTTTGTCTGCCAAACATACCGCACGACTTGAGTGTCTTGCGGGTCGAGTCTCTTGATCAACGGAAGTTCTAACCGCCCCATCCCCAAAGTAAGTATGAGGGATCACACAGGATTTTTCCCAGTCAATTTGGGGATTTTCTAAATTAATTTGAGAATTTTCCAACATCAAGTTGAGAGTTTTCCGAACCGAATTGATAATTTTCCAAGGCAATTTAATTAAGAAAAATATATTTTATTTGGAAAAGTCTCAAATTGATTTGGAAAATTCTCAATTCGACTTGAAAATGTTGTATCTTTTTATCTACACGAACAGAGGTTTCTTTCTCAGATTTCTTGAGAATTTCTAAATGCTTACAAATTCCCTGAATTGCGTAATACGCCTTGGCTCGTGAGAATTCGGCTACGAATAAATTCACCTTCGGAAAGGGGTTGTTGACTTTATCAGGAATTTCCATTCCCCGGGAGAAAATTAATTGCGAATCTGCCCAGCAACTTCGTCCTCGTCTAGGTTGAACGTGATTCAACCCTCCGCTAATTGTTTTACCTTGCCCACATCCTTCCCTCGAGTCTCCCTCGGACGACCAATTAACTGAGAAAAGGAGTGAACGTCGCGACTACCCCCTACCCCTCGGTTTATTTATAATTCAGTCAAGTCCCCATTTAACTGGTCATCGCTGGCTAGAAGTGGAACCGAGAAAAGTTGAATAAAATATCCTTTTGAACAATAATGTGGGTGCGTTCGTATACATGCGCATTTACAAAAAAGACTTCATTTCCCCCGATTCTCAACATTTTTCAAAATTGGTTTGACTAAAATATTTGTTTCAGCATAAGATCTATTTAACCGAGGTTTGGGTTACTCATAGTATGTCCAAGATATATCGATATACCTTAAAGCACATGGGGTAGGTATATATCCCAAAATAGTGATTTTGAGATTTTGGTACATCGCTGAAAATAACTGGGAGCACATTCCTCTAACCTAGTCATTTTAAATTTACGCGGAGAATACCAGAACAGCCATACCCATGAACAGTTAGCATAATATGCTATGTTAATATTATTAACCTGCAATATTTCAGGAGCTGCGTATGCTGCAGACCCGCAGAACGTATCGCTTAAAACCCTTTTCCTCGTCACCAGATCGCAGCACCACCGAGCAAAACCGAAATCCGCTATCTTTATCGTATCTTTGTCAGAGAGCATGATATTTTCACATTTCAGATCCCGGTGGGCGATTTCACGTGTATGGAGGTAGCCGACTGCATCGACCAGCTGCCTGGAAATAACAACAACAACAATTTATCCTATACCTACCAACTTAATGCTTGAATACATATTTTCAAAGATATATATGATAGACGGAATTTATTGCTAGGAACTGACGAAAATCTTGCCTCAACAATAAATTTTTCTCCAATTTTATAACTTAACAAGACATGTGTTAGGTATCACACTAGGCATATGAACATGCGCCCTGTTGTCCCCAAAGAGGGTTTTTGTATTCATAGAATTCTTTCGCTACTTTTCCATGCTACGGGTATAACAAAAATCGTGAAAAACGATCCACCTCCATTCCAAGATAAATTCCCTCTCTCGCGAGGGAAATAAATCTCGAGAGAACGTAATATTTAATTCAGTCTGCCTTCTCAGTTTTCAAGTTCCGGTTTGTCCTTCGTTGTCGCGTAAATATAGGGCTAGAGCCTAATGAGGACACCGCGCCAACTTGGTCATTACCTCAGTAGATAAATCCCAGGTTTTATTTATCCAAGAAGACTTCGCCGAGCTTTGAGGACGTTCTAAGCTGAACCCTCGTGAAAATGTTATTTCCTACTGGGCTGTACACTATAAACACTACGAGTTAATGGCCATAACTAGCACGGGTAAGAAAAATAGCAGTGAGAAGGAGCTGGATTTCCGGATTGAAGCACCAGCTTCCTGGCCCCACCAAAACTCCGAGACAGAATCGGCCTCGCTCATCAAAAATGCGGAATATATCAATACGATCACTCTCAAAAATGAGAAAATAACATTTTACAGGAGAAAAAAAACACTCAACTAGTTTCGCAACAGCTGTTCTAGAACGCCTCTATTTATTGTTAATCACGTCCATACGGTAGGACCATATGTCCATTACGAATGTAAGAGCTGGTTAACCTCGATAAACCACGTTTTTTTTACTGGGAACCATAAAAAAGTTGAGCTCTATTAACTTTCATTAGGTGGGTACTAGTAGGGCTTACGTTTTCTCCCAAGGTTTGTTAGACTATGGAACTTGGAGAGTTGGAGCGTATGAAACAACACTAGACTAGGCCACTGCTCCTGAGGGCTAACCGCGACGAGTTACGCGAAGGTCAAGTATTTCCCTTATTCCTTAGGGCCGGTTTGTTTCGAATTAACTGAGCCGAAACACACCCTCTCAGGCTCTTTTCCGAAGAATTGTTGAAAAGTTTCTCGTTAATATTAAATTGGAAAGCGCGCTAGTCTTTGTAAGTAAAAACCTAAGCGCCTAGACCCTTCACCTTTTATTTAGATAATATCTAATATTATTTATTATTATTAATATTATATTAATATTAATATTATTATTAATATTATTTATCAATAAGATGATAGTAACAAAATACTTTCTTTTTTTAATTGTATAGGTATTTTTGCAGAGTAAGTTGGTATAAGTTAATAAAGATGTTGAGGAGGTTGAAAAAAATTTCATTTAACCAATCCAATTAGCCCCAACATTTTGAGAACTCTAGTAGGTGCGCATTTACAAAAATAATCGTAATTATCAGCCAATTTGGGAAATGGAAAAACCCGTGGCTTAGGCTTAGGTATTTACCTGAAAAAGTGTCTTGCTCTCGATTCCACCAAGGCTCCCCGAAGACGAATAAAATCAAGGAAATCACCGCCATCGCAAAGGTCCATGAACATGTACACCTAAAGATAGCATGTGGCATGAAACATGTACGCATTGGGATGTTGTAACTCTCGGCCAAAGGATAGCCTAGTGGCTGGCGAGACCGACTCTAGCTGCTAGCTCTCGGGGGCTATGGTTTCGATTCCCATAGGCGACATGAGAAATGTGGCCCATAGCCTTTCAAAATTCGTTATAATTAGCTCGTTATTATTCGGTGGAATAAGTAATAATATACCGAACAGATCAGTCAGCTTTTACTCCACCGCCTCATTGCCTTTTGAACACAGTCAGTTCTGAACCAACCTGATCGTCAGATTCGATGATGTTAAAAACCGTAACAATATTCGGATGTTTGATCGACCGGACGATGGAAAGTTCTCGAGGCAAAAACTTGGAGACGAACTCATCAGATGCCCGATTCTTATTGACCACCTTGCAAGCGACTCGTTCGTGATATCCCAATTCTGACGCTTTGAATGCTATCCTTACCTGTTCAATATTGGTAGGCTGGTTAGGGTAAGTCACGATAAGGATGCCTTCAGTAGGTTGAATCGTAGGTTCAATAGGTGTGTTTGAATTATATCATTAAAGTACATAAATTATGAATGGAAGTTGTTAAATAAGTAAATTTCACTTAGCCTCATGGTGGATTTTACCATTTTGAATAAAATTCAATCCGTACAAAGTTGCTTTTGGTAACTTTGTTTAGAGATACGTAACTAAAAGCAACTATGACCGGATTAAACTTAACCCGATAAGGTGAAATCCGCCATTAATTAACTAAACTTACTTTACAATAGGTCCCTTCACCGATTGTTTTGCCAAGTTTGAATCCTTTCTTGCTCAAGACATTGTTGATTGAATCTGAGAAGCCTCCACATAATTTCGTATACTTGCAATGTTGTTTTGAGCCACAAGTCTGTGGTCTCAAACTCCAGCCCTCTATATTCATTTGAATCAAAGCTGATTTCACGGCCCTGACACCCCCACATTCACGCTTGCGATTTAATCTAAAAACGTCACTTTCAATTTTCAAATTTGGCTGGCCAAGCTAAATTTTACTATTTACCCACGGCGAAATTTGACAAATTTCATTCTACTGTAGTTTTAAAACAGATGTATCGAAGATGCTGTTACATAAGTGATCGATTTGGAGACGTTTCTCAGTGGAACTTCTTGTGCAGGTTGATTTCAACTCATTATTTGATAAGTAAGTAGGTAGCAAATAAATGGCCAATTCGGTTCAAAACGTCACTTACCTAAGTAAAATTTCATTTACTCAGGATGGCTACTTTTACCGGTCTTTTAACATGCGCGTCAGGCCCGTGTAGTCTTGCATAAAGTTATCGAGCCTCGGATTTTTTTTTTTTTTTTCAAAAAACCTAGGATTCACAATGTCTTTTGTTAGGATTTCCAGAATCTTCTAAGGCTTGTCGAGATGTCTATCAATGCAAGCTGAGGTACAGAGAATTGGTAGGTTGATATGTCCATTATCAACGTGTTTGTTTTTATTTGTGTTCCGTTTCAGTCTTTCAACCAGAACCGTTCGAGAGGCAACAATAATTGTATCAAGTAAAGT
This sequence comes from Nesidiocoris tenuis, assembly GCA_036186465.1. Taxonomy (NCBI): domain Eukaryota; kingdom Metazoa; phylum Arthropoda; class Insecta; order Hemiptera; family Miridae; genus Nesidiocoris; species Nesidiocoris tenuis. The sequence goes on along the minus strand of AP028915.1, from coordinate 9,560,125 downwards.
TTCGTACCTATTTTGTTTCTTCCCATTTTTCGAAATCATTTTAGTACCTAACTGAAATATTCTGATTTCTTATGGTACTATTAAGTATACTATTATTGACTGTGCACTAGTGTTTTTTGAGTACGTGCGGCGTGTGGAGTAGAAAGGCATTTTTTTATTTAAATTAATTTTCCCTTTGAATTTCACAGGAAAGGTAAAAGGCTTTATTCATTATTTATTTTTAGTTACTTATTAGCTTTATTCGTATATTTCTGATCGATTGTTCTAAGTATTACAATTATTCGTCCAAAGGCCCCAACCTCAATTGTTCTGGTTGCCTACGCAAACGGTTAATATTGGGGTTTATGTAGGCGTAAATGTAGGCACGGGGTAAGCAGGTTCGGTAGGCTACGCCCCATCGACGCCACTGCATTGCCTACCGAACCTGCTTACCCCCCTACCCCATGCCTACACTCATGCTCCTGGAACAATACCATTCTGTTATGGATTTTGAGTCCGAAGTCCTACCATGTGCCTCTCTGCAGATAGCGTTATTAAATAACAAATTTTATCTAATTTTCTTTGCCAATGTCCCTCGAGGCTCCTAACTGATTCAGCAACGTAAAAACCAATGGTAAAGAAAATGGTGTCATGGGTCCCTTTGCTGATCAGAGATGATTTATGGGGTCCCTTGAAGCTCCATAACAGAATTTTCTTCAGCATCGTATGGCTTAAATTAACTCTTGCCCTCGTCCCTATAATTCCCGCGTTTTCCAGCCTGGTCTGAGAAATTTTCAGCTTCGTACGAACAATAGCAAAGAAATGGTGTCTGCTGTTCAGAGATCCACCTCGCCAATAGGTGTCGCTCGGAGGCTCTTGACTAAATCTAAGCATCATTCACCATTTACGAAATTGGCGTCATAGGCCCAAGGCTAATCAGAGAGGATATTAAGCTCGAAAATATTGTTGCTTAGGTACCCGACAAAGACGGCTCAGAAGCAAGCAGAATTTTTCCACAGAAAGCAAGGACACTGGTGTCAGGGCTCAGACCCCCTCTGCTCATTTGATTGCTCATAACCCAACTTGCAATAATTGTCATCCCAACTTTTTCCCACCTGTTTCTCTTGAAGATCGACTGTCTGACTGAAACTGACTCATCGCTCACTCCATTGATTTGCTGCTTACCAATGAGGTTCTCCCATCGCGCTGATTTATCCTGGTCGTTGAATTGTGAATCGATTCAGATGTATTCATGTTATGCTATTGGCCCCAAGATAATAGCTCGATCTTTTTATGCGCAGTGCCTCCCTCACTACTCGAGTAGTCAATGTTGTATACCTGGACTGATCAGAATGTTGACCAAACCTCACCTGTTCATCTCACTGGCCAAGTGTTCACCTGGCTCTCTCCGATTGTCCCACAATTTTTCTACTGCTGGATCTGAATCGATGAAGAGAATATGCATCGTGGGAAGTGGCCCTGCTGGATTCTATTTTGCCCAAAATATATTCAAGGTTTGTACCCACTCGTGCTCTCAATATTTTGATGCAGGAAGTGCCAAGAATCGGGTAATTTTTAATGACTTTTTTCCAAGCAGAAACTTCCTAACGTCGCTGTTGACGTGTACGAAAAATTGCCTGTACCCTTTGGACTGGTAAGGTACGGCGTTGCTCCCGATCACCCCGAAGTGAAGAACGTCATAAATACTTTCGAGAAGGTGGCGTCCAACAAGAATTTCCGTTTTGTGGGCAACGTGACTTTGGGACGTGACCTGACTTTCGCGGATCTGAAAAACGCCTATGATTCAGTCGTTTTGGTGAGACCATTTCATGAATCGCTCACAATGGCCACATTTTCGCTGGAGTATTCAATAATCGAATATGTTTTTTTTTTTTTTCATTGTTTGTAAAGGCATACGGCTGTAGCCATGATAAAGAACTTGGGATCCCTGGCGAACGGGTGCCAAAAGTCTTATCTGCTCGAAGGTTTGTCGGTTGGTACAACGGGCTTCCCGAAGATAGAGATCTGCAAGTCGATCTAGACTGCGAATCCGTCGTCATTCTGGGTCAAGGCAATGTTGCCGTTGACGTGGCCAGAATCCTTCTGTCGCCCATCGATATGCTCAAGGTTCTCGCCATTTTATGGTAACTCTATCCTCCCGTCAATAGTCATTTTATTTATTGGCGCGTATTTCGATTTTAACCTCGCCATAAATCTCCAGGGCACAGACATCACCGAATATTCGCTAGAAGCCCTAGCTGCCAGTAGAGTCAAGACAGTTCACTTGGCGGGTAGACGAGGTCCTCTTCAGGCGGCTTTCACCATCAAGGAGTTTCGAGAAATGACCAAACTACCTGACGTCCAGACGATTCTTGACAGCAGCCATTTCGAGGGAGTCGAACAACTGGTACCCAGTATGTGAAGATGATTCGCTATTTTCCAATAGAATAGCAGCAGCATCAGCTAGGATAGCAATTTACATCTCATTTTCACCAAGCTGACGTGAACTCATAGTAGCGGTGGGACAAGGAAGCTGAAGCTCTCCCACCATCTGTCTTTGGGCAAAAGGTTGCCACTTAAGGAACTGGCAAAACGTCAGAATCAGCCTAATGGAAAAACTCCAGCTTCCTGATCCCACCGCAACAACTAATCAAACCTCTCGCCATCCAAACGTTCAACTCTTGCTGAAGTGGTAACTATTGCTGACTTCTTTTCTACTACACTATTGTTCCACTTCTTCCAGAACTCCCACGAGCTCGAAAACGCCTTACAGAACTTCTGTTGTCGACATCAAAGCAGAAACAATCGGGTTACCGAAGTTTCAAGCCAACTTTTTTGCACAAACCAGTCGAAATCCTATCCTCTGGCACTGCATTGGAATCAGTTCGCTTTGAGTTGAACTCCATCGATCAGGAGAAGGTAAATAATTTTTGATTTAGTTGTTTATGGGTTTGTTTTACGCTTGTCCTAGGATTTTTCTACATTTGTGTAACTTCACATTCCATCAACCACTGGAATGCTCCAAGCCATATGCTTCAAAACGAGATGGCTGCAAAACAGAACCAATTGTGTCTAATACCACTGGTTTGGTAATTATTTTGATTTAATTTTTGGGATTTTGATTCCTTTCTACAGGGTACCGTTAAAGGAAGAGGTCAATTTGAAAAAATTGATTGCGGTTTAGTTTTGCGGAGTATAGGGTACCAAGGCACTTGTCCGGATCCAGATATTCCTTTCGACTCGACCAGAGGTGTCGTCTTGAAGGAGGACGGTAAATGATTCATTTTTACTTAATTCATGATGATTTCAAAACTGAAGAGAGAGAAGCTTCGATGCTTACACAGCTGATATTTTTCCAGGTATTTGCAGTACAGGATGGATTCATACCGGGCCGACCGGGGTAATTCTGTCGACAATGTCTGACGCCTACGAACAGTCGAATCTCCTTGTCGAGGATCTGCAGAAGAACAATTCGCCTTCCAGGAAACCTGGATTCGCAGACATTCAGAGCAAATTGCGATCGAAAGGTGAGCAGCGTTTGTCTCGCCTAGGAGATTAATCCTCACAAAAAAAATTGTGGTGATGGCGATTTATTTATTTTTGGCATTGTGGTCTGGCATAATTCGTGCATACCCTTCGTTTGATGAGCATTGCCTGATTTCAGGAGTCGTTACGGTGGATTTTGACGGTTGGAGAAAAATTGACAGCGTTGAGGTGGAAAGAGGAGCTACCAAGGGGAAACCGAGAGAAAAAATCGTCTCTATCGATAAGATGTTGGAAATTGGAGGGAAAACATAGTACATAATCATGCGAGGTGAGCCTCATGTGCAATAGATTTCTCTCTAATTGATAATTTATCATGCCTACGGCTCGTCTGTGTAACTGTTATCAAACCACTTCTGTTTATTTATTTCATAAAATTACCTTACCAAAACTGGTATGAATTTTGATGTTTAATTATTTGTATGACTGCCACCCGAACCTATACCAGCCGTTTATCACCCAACTGCCTGCCCGGGGCTTGCTTTGCAGTTGGCCACTGCCACCCGAACCCCTACTAGCATTTTTCCCAACTGCCACCCGGGGACTTGTTATGCCATTGACAACTGCCACCCGAAGCCCTACCAGCTCTAAAAGTGCCACCCAAATGTGGATATCGTATCTGCGTTCTCCCGACCTCAGTTGGACCCCTTTTCCTCCCAGCAGCTCGAATGTTGAATTTGAAATTGGGAAGTTAGAATTTTTTGCTATTTTAAAAATCTGTTCAGACTTGTAGAAAAATATTGTTATTTTATTTTCACTCGAATGTTTTTCACCTAAGATACACATTTAATAAAAAAACAATTTGAATCAAATACTCGACATCACATTTATTTCTCTTCCTCGGCCGATTCGCACGTCTGCGCCACCGATGCTACGACCGTCTCAATTCTATCAGTTCGGCGAGCAGAAGGTCGTTCATGTTGTCGATTTCCAAACTCTCGGCGGCCGGTATGTCCACCACGCCAATCCTGCAGAACGCATCAGTCATAAATGAATGATTTTCAAGTTTATCAAACCTTTTCGTTCAAAACAGGTACCCGAAATTCACCTGCCGCCTTGAAGAACATTGAAATCCGCAACGAGCGTTGAATGCGTGAAGTAGAACATCCCATTTTCGATCATTTCTCCTTTCCAGTCTTGTCGTCGAGGCCGATGATGGGCGTCAAAATTGTCGGGCACCAATTTATTATCTGAAATTTTAATAATTTTATTTTAGTATTTAAATTCTAGAGTATTTTTGGCAAGGCACTCCGTTGTGTATGCACCGGAAGAGCTTTATGCTTTTTTGCTCTTACCCGGCGTTAGTTTCCACCTGAGCTTGAACTGTCGGGTGACGGAGAATATGGAATGATAGCCGGACAAGATCGCCTCGTAAGCTTTCTCCAGATACTCGACTCGTAAGAAAGGCGACGTGCATTGGACCAGAGCTATTATGTCAATTTCTGAAACAAATAGGTAGGTTTAGGTATCAAGGATTAACAAAACCCTGCCGTCTTCGGCAATTCTAGATGGGTACCTCTGGGCGGACACTAACCCAAGGTGTTCTAGTTATCATCATTCCTGATGTAGTATAGTTTTCCTATTCTGGATGTTCTGTGGAAATGACATGCCGCTCTCATGGGACTAATTCACAGCACTTTCTTTGCATAGGAGCCGTTCGATGCTCCAAAATAAATTTTTCACATTTTATTGGTCACTCGTCTTCTAATTACTCACCAGGATGCTTACTGAGGAATTCCTGGACTGCCATTAATGATGTCGCTGTATCAGTAGCCGTGTAAGCTGCTCGATAGTGGACGCTTACGTTGGCCGACTGTCGAGCCTCTTCGGCAATTTTCTCATGATCCGTCGACACCCAAATTGAGTCGAAACCTGGAAATCGATTGATGAACTCACACAGTTCACGTTCATAAGGCACGAAAGGGTGTGATCGGCACGCAATTTCGACCGTACGGTCACCACATCCATTGTGACGCATTGGGTCTGTCCGTTAAGGCCAGTCCTGGACTAACGCCAAACCAATTCAAGCCAATGATTGGGTGAATTTACTGGTGTCGTTACTAACGACTCGTTAGCCAAAACAACAACTCAGTCCGGGACTTTCCAGGACTGGCCTGATCAAAAAAACCTCCAATTGCAGCCGCCACTCTTCGGGCTACATAAATGCAAAGCTAAATCCATTAAAAACGCTATTTTCTTAGCAGAAAAAAAGGTCGTTTAAACGTGTTAACCTATTAGGTATCATAAGGAGTGAGTTTATTTCTCCGATTCCGCTGATTTCCAGAATGTTAACCTATAATTAGACAGGTACTTTTATGCCTTTCAAAAATGCCGTAAGATAGTTACCTAAATAATTAAAATAAATAGGATGTTAAGGATATGACATAATCCTCGTGTTTCTTAAAAATCTTGGAAGCGCTTTCGCCAAAATCTGCCTCACCAGGTGATCCCATCGCATAGAAAAATGAGCGATGGATTCTTGGCCACCCTCAACCTAATCATCAAAACAATACGACTCCAATCGAATTGATCTGAATATTTTTGTGGTGGGAAGCATGCCTATGCTGAACTGAATTCCTTCCCTTGTGTATGGGTGACCAACTTACGCCCAAATTTCTGCATCGTGCTCAACGCCCGTGTCAGGAGGGTGACGTTTCCGATTTTCGCCAAATTCTTGAGCTTGATCCCCTTCGAACCGCCTCGGGCGAGTACCAACCCGGCAAAATGCGAATCATCCCTGAAATTTCGTTCGTTAGGTGCATTCAGATATAATTTTTTCGTAGCTAAGCAGGTATTATAACGTCATATTCCTAACATTTCTTTTATTCTCTTTCGTCTGCAATTTTATTGGCAATTTACGCTTCTCTTTACGCAACTTGTAACAACGTGAGTTTAAAAGGAAATCAATGATTACAATCATGTTTGTTCTATTGGCATTCGTAAGTCTCTACCAAATGCCGATTAACGTTTTCAAACCTGAAGCTAGTTTGCTTACCTTTTGAAATTTATTACAGGTACGTTGTCTTCAGATACGTGCACGAGATGAGAAATGTACAAGATACAGTACGAGTACAAGGTTAACAGAAAATCTCTCATGTTTCTCCAGTCTGTAGCCTCCCCTTTACTTGCGCTGGGAGTTATTGATTTCCACCCTTTCTGCCTCCCGAGGGCGTGTGGGATTCGCGGGTTTGAAGCAACACTAATTATTACCCTCTCATTTTCATCGATAGGTCTTCAGCCGACTCAACTTTTGAAAACAATCCGCGTCAAAAAGGTTCAAATCCCAATTTCGCTTTTTTCTGAACTGCATCAATGGTTGACATGGTTCAATGGTTCCAATCGAGTTCTTCGGTTACTATCTAGAATTTTGGACAAAAAGCATTGCACACACCTTCTGCTTCCTGATCGACTATCTTCAATGTAATATCGGTCCTCCAGGATGACTAGGTCGATTTTGTAAAAATTCAGTTTTTGTTGAAAGATTTATTATAAAATGTATTGAAAATATATACAATATAAATTAAAGTTCATGTCTTCTTTAAGGCTTGAGCCCATTGTCAACAGATTTCCCAAATTGGTTAGAATGTACAAATGTCTAACACGAAAGATAAGTCTTATAGTTCATTCGACACTTAGACTATAATAAGATCAATTCGATGAAAACAGCTCCACTGCATCGATAAAGTAAAATATGAAATGTACACTAGGAAATTGTAATAAATTATCACTTCAAGATTCAGCACACTGACGATGGGATTATTGTTGGACGGATTTCATTTGTACCCATGTTATTATAATCTACTTCGCGAAATAAGGTGGATAGTGTATTATGTTAATGATCAATTCGTGTTCATAAATTGTTTCTTAAAAAAACACTTGCATTATCAGGTCAGCCATTTCAACTGACGTAGTAAATTCATTTTATGTGCCTTTTGAAATATGTAGCAACGTCTCATATAAAAAACTTTAGTCTTTTTTTAGTATTTCTAAATAAATAAGTGTGTTACCTACAGTATGGGACAAATTATAATCAATAAATAATTATTGTTAAATTAATCGTGGGGAAAAATTAGAAGTTTGTGGAAAATTGATTTGAGGACAATTTCCATTCAAGGCACGGCCGTGTACAAAAAGGTATAGAAGAACCATAAATTATGATACCCTGCCCCATTGAGGGGGGGGGGGCTACTGTTGTTTTCTGACAATTGTCTAATGCCTGATAAATCGGCATCACTGTCGAAGGTGCAGTTGTCGAGCAAGTAACTTGCTACTGTAGCTCTAACTTATCTTCATCATGTTAAAATAAATTAATTGCTCAGAAACAGCGAGCAAATAAGTCAGAAATAGTAATTCGTTAGAAGTAACGTGATAGGAGAATTAACATTTCCTTGCAAAGACCATGTTTTCCGATCAGGTTAATCTCACCTTCGATCTATTCTCCATAAGTTAATCCCCGATGACGGATGGAGGGAGCGTCGTAATATTGACATATTGAAAAAACTGTTCCTAAAAGTGGCCATTCACGATCCAACTGTTGGGTGTGCGATGGGGCGGGGCTAAGGAATGCCAATGACATGAGAAACAACCATGCCATTTTTCCCATGTTTTCTAATGATTTAATTGGTCAATTGATGTTTCAGGAGAGCCACTAAATCAGTGCAAACACCATTTTCCACACAGACAGCAGTAACAAATCGACTCACTCAAGGCATTGCATGCGAGGTTCGATTCCTGCCGGAGAGTAAGAAATTATTGACGTCATTGGACCGTGGACAGCCAACTTTGTTTTCTGTAAAAATACGCGAATTTGGTGACTATAAAATAGACTAATAGAGCATTATGGCTCCATTGGTTTTCTCTTCAATGACTGGTTTGGCGGTCTTCTTTTTCTGCCGCATGTCGCTTGTCGCCGAGTAAATGAAGATGACGTTGATGATTTGAACGCCGATCGAAGCGAGCACCAACCTGAATTAATGATGCGCATTAGTCAAGAGTTATAGCAATATTCTGGATGGTGAGCAACTTTACTATTCTGGCTACGGAGGTGGAGTGTTTTCGTAATTTTGAGGACCAACGTTACATCGAGGTTGCGCTGGAACCAGGAGCTCTTCTATTCGGCTCAACAGTCCAAACGCCAACAGACAACATATCGCCCTCATACCAGGAAAACCCCGCCGATACCCTGCTAAGTCCGTTGAGGTGCAAGAATAACCTGGAGGTTTGAACATAACAGCGAAACCCCCCAGATAACCCTCACAGAGATAAACCTCCAGCTGATAACCTCCCACAATCGGCGGGAGACCAAATTCGACGGTGAAGGCCAGAAACCTCGTATCTCCAAAGTGCCAACTTTTCAGGTGGGCAAAAAATTTCGCTTTGTTCATCCTGCACTTTGTTTACCCCAACAATTTTTTTAGTTTTCCCAAAAATTATCATTTTATTGTATCCGCTATCTTCCGTTAAAAAATCCCTCACACAATATGTACTTGAGCATTTTATTGTAATATTAAAACATTCTGATCGATTCTTTTACCTCAACGATTGATTCTAAGGCTCAACGTTCACACGCTGTTATCGGTGGAATACTTCTTGATTGTTAGGTAGCAATCAACAAAAAATTGCTTCAACAATTTGTCGAGTCCGATAAATGACCGCTCAGGGCAAAAGTCTCCCTGCAGTTTGATTAGCTCAATGGATGGGAGAAAAACCTTGTAAGACTGAAAATTGTTTTTGCGTAACTGGACCTATACAATTTTTTTTTTAGGTTACCTGGATCATTGACCTTTTTTGGACATACGAGGTTTTTCGTTTACATGAGCGATATCACACTCTTATGCCGGAGATTTTTTCAATCGACTGGCGCCATCTCACTGTACCTACTCCCAGTACTAAGTATCTTTAGTTTTTCACTTTTTAAGTGCTTTCTTATTATTTTAGATCCAGTACGAGGTAATTCTAGAAGTAAAACTGCTCCACTATTAGATTCTATTTGCTCACCAATAGGAGACTCCGAAGAAAGCCTTTCCCTCGGTGGACCACCGATCGTCCGTCGTCATGATGCTGAATTGCAATTGTCTGAAGTACAGAGTGGCCCATAGAACCACGGCTCCCGTTTGTGATAAAACTGAAACAGAACCGGAAACGAATTCATGTTTTCACTTGATTGCACAGTCGAATCAGTCAGTACCGTGTATTTCCCATAAGCGAACTCAAAACAAAATCATTAATTGGACCTAAAGTATTAACTCGGTCAATTAGGTGCATGGGAAGGGAAAATCGACTTCCCGGTTTTTGAGGCAACGTTTCGATCTTGAAAGTTACACGCTGTTACAAGATTCCACGACGGGAGAATCTTCAAAATTGATAATAACACCTGCGTGTGAAGTTATACAACATGTTCTCATCAGTTGAGAGCATCGGCCGTCAAGAAACCTAGGTCCATATAATCAGTAGGTGTTTCAATCAGTTGCATGATCGAGATACGATAGAAAACGCTCCAAATTCTACCTTAATTTTGCGATACATGATTTTTCCTAAAACCACGCGTCTATGCGACTGGTCAAATATTCTTAAACAACACTACCTCAAACCATGGAACCATGCTCAAACTTTCACAGTGCCTCGGTTCAATGGGGGTGTTCCTTGTTCTACCTTTTGACCGTTTGAGGGGGTTCTACAATCGATAATTGGCAGTTCGATACTATCTGCGATCGAAAAGCCAAGAGGATACGAAATGGTCGAGCGGACCGACAGAGAAGGTCGCCACATCACTCCCCCTCCTAGCGAAATCGAATTTTAGAGGCCGAGCGTCACCCTAAATCGACCCTTAACATCACCAAGTATTTCGAATACTCACTGGACATGATGTTCCAAAGGTATAGGCCGGGCACACCCGTGATGGTCCAGATGGGCGTGGTGGCGCTATTTACGACAGCCAGAACGGCCGAGACGGAACTGAACACAATACCGGCGCACATGCAGCAGACCGTACCCAGCCAATACGAGTAGACCATGAGAGCTGACATTTCCTGACGGACTGTAACATAAGGACAAAAGATGGAATTCATAAATAAGTTAACGTTACCTAACAACAATCCTCGCCGAGCAATTGCATTGAGTGCAAAAAAATTTCCTGATTTTTGCCGATCGTTGTAGCAAAATTTTTGGGAAGAGAATTCGCAATTTTAAAGCGCTCATTAGCCATAAACGCTAGCCGGACAACGATCGGCAAAATGTTTTTACAAAAACCCGGTAAAAAAATCGGTAAAAAATGTTTACGAAAACCCTTTAAAATTCAGAATGTCGTAAGCGACAGTTTCATAATTTTTCAGGAGAGACGAAAAACTGTTAGGATCACTCAGAATCAAAATTATAATAGCATTTCCAAGTCAAATTGAGAATTTTCCGAACCAAATGTAGACATTACAATATCGATTATTGACCTTCGCCTTGAAGAACGTCTCGATTCGGCTCGAAAAATTCTCAATTCGACTAAGAAATTTCAAGGGTTCTTGGATTGAGTTCTGGCCCAGAATCGAATGGCTTCAAGATGCGGGCTGTTGGCTGCCCAAGGGAAGTGGATTGTAAACCTGAATCACGTCGGACCGGACATTCAGCGAGAGTAATCGAATTTCTAATCCAACTTGATATTCAACCGAGTCTAGACTGAATGCCGTTTAGTTCTTTCCCGCTGGAGAATTAACTTCTAACGGTTAGCCAAACCTTGTCGATTGCGTTCAAATTATACTTTCAAACTCGCCTAACAGCGAGGACGTCTTTTAGCGAACAAGTAGGAAACCTGCCACGCCCACAAACCGGTACCGTCGTATTACCACCGACGTTAATTTTTTCGACCAAGTAGACAACGATGGTTCAACGATTGGCAATACCTAGTACGCACAGTTAATTCAAAACCGAACGTAAACGTTAACTAAAACTCGGACTGAAATAGAAACTCAAACATTAACACAAACGTTAACTTAAACCCGAACGCGAACTGAAACTTATACTCAAAGAGAAACCCGAACTAAAACTAAGACGCAAACTCGAACTGAAGCTCAATCTCAAACTCAAACTTGAGCACGAATTGATACTCAAACTGAACCTAAAAATCAAAGTGAAACTCAATTTCAAACATAAACTTGAAACTCGAAATGAAACATAAAGTCAAACTGAAACTCAAACTTGAACTCAATCTCAAACTCAAACTTGAACTCAAACTCGAACACAAAGTCAAACTAAAACTGAAACTCAAACACAAAGTCAATCTCGAACTCAAACTTCAACTTGAACTCGAATTGAAATTCGATCTCAAACACAAAGTCAAACTGAAACTCGAACTCAAACTGAACTTAAAAATCAAACTGAAACTCAAATAAACTTGAAATGAAATTGAAGCTCAAACTTAAGCTGAAACTCAATCTCAAACATGAACTTGAACTCGAATCGAAAGCCAAACTAAAACTTGAACTGAAAGTCAAACTCGAGCTCAATCTCAAACTTCAACTTGAACTCAAACTGAAACTCAATCTCAAACTTGAACTTGAACTCGATCGCACAAAGTCAAACTGAAACTCGAACTCAAACTAAACTTTAGAATGAAACTAAAATTGAAGTTCAATCTCAAACTTGAACCGAAAGTCAAACTTGAACTCAATCTCAAACTTGAAATTGAAACTCAAACTCAAACTGAAACTCATTCTCAAACTTGAACTGAAAGCCAAATTTAAACTCAACCTCAAACTTCAACTTGAACTCGAATTGAGATTCGATCTCAAACACTAAGTCGAACTAAAACTCGAACTCAAACTGAACTTTAAAATCAAACTGAAATTCAAACAAACTTGAACTGAAATTGAAGCTCAAACTCAACTAAAACTCAATCTCAAACATGAACCAAAAGTCAAACTTGAACTCAATCTCAAACTTGATCTTGAATCGAAAGTCAAACCAAAACTGAAATTCAATCTCAAACTAAAACTTGAACTCGATTTGAAACTCAAACACAAAGTCAATCTCAAACTGAAACTCGAACTCAAACTGAAACTCAACCTCGAACTTCAACTTGAACTCGATTTGAAACTCAAACACAAAGTCAATCTCAAACTGAAACTCGAACCTCAAACTTCAACTTGAACTCGATTTGAAACTCAAACACAAAGTCAATCTCAAACTGAAACTCGAACTCAAACTGAACTTAAAAATCAAACTGAAACTTAGAAATCAAGCTGAAACTTAAACAAACTTGAACTGAAATTGAAGCTCAAGCTCAAACTGAAACTTTATCTCAAACTTGAACTGAAACTGGAACTCAAACTTGAGCCCAAACTGAAACTCAATCACGAACTCACGTTTGAGTTTCAATTTCACTTCCATTTTCAGTTTTGGATTAAATTTGAGAATAAGTTTGAGTGTGACTTAACGTTTCAGTTTCCGTTTGAGGTACCTACAGATAGAGTTTCAGTTCTAGTTTAGTTCCAGTGTGGTTTTGAGTTTGAATGTCAGTTCCAGTTTCATTATAAGTTTGAAATCGACTTTACGTGTGAGTTCGAGCGTCAGCTTGAATGTGAGTTTGACTTTACGTTTGATTTTCAGTTCGAATTTGAATTTAAGTTTCGGTTCGAGTTTGAGTAAACGTTACAGTTTGGTTTTGTGTTTCAATCCCTGTTTCAGATGGAGTGCAATGAGAGTTTGATTTTACCCTTGAGTTTGAGTTAGTTTCGGCTTCAAGTTACAGTCTAGTTTTGAGTTTGGGTTTCAGTCCCAACTTCAGTTTCAGTTCAAGTTTGAGTTTACTTTCGAGTTTGGGTTTCAATTCTTGTTTCAGTTTGGGTTTAAGTTTTAACTTGACTTTACGTTCGAGATTGAGTTATAATTTGAGTTTACGTATGAGTTAAGAGTTTAAGTTTAGTTAGTTTGGTTTTGAGTTTGAGTTTATGTTCGAGATAGTTCAAGTTGGAGTTTGACCGGACTAGTCACAATGTGCCAGCATGCTGGAATCTTTTCCCCAGTTCCAAAAAACGCGACAGGAATTAACTAACCGAATCAGGGGAAAGAATGAAACGTGCGACAACGGGACAGCTCGGTGAGCATGTGAAAGTGCAAATGCTATAATTATATCGTTCAACTGGGTCGAAAGAGATGATCAGTACGGAGACAGTATAGAAAGGGAAACTATTAGGTAGGCCTCGACGATTTTGCCTCGGGCGAGGATTTCGATTTTTCAAAAAGGAAAATCGTTACAGCGCCAGAACAAGAAAGCCAATGTGACCAGGCTGTTGCACAATGAGTAAACGATATTACACGTACGGGCTAAAGGCGAGAATTACGCAAGAATGAATTCAAAAGCGCAGTCGTAATGTGAAGATGATCGAGCCGGTCATTCGATGTGATATAAAAGGCTTTTTACTTGCTCTAACTCGTATGTAATCTTTCTGTTACCGATTCGTACTTGGTATCAAAATAATAAAAAAACTAATGCTTAAAAACAATGGTTAAAAAACGTGAGTACATAACTCAGGAATGAGTCAAATAACTGTTTGAGTACCAATTTTTGGGTAGTTAATGATCTTGAACCGTATAAGTCAGAAAAAAAAACTGTTGCATGATTTTGATCGTAACACTTTGAACTAAATTCATTAGGGCCGTTAAGTGAACGTAGGGTATTGAAGGTAGTGGTAGTGTAGGGTACCTAATTATTATTATACAGCAGGTAATGGTAATGTAGGGTAATGCAGGTAACGGTAATGTAGGTAGCGGCAGGCATTGCAAATAATGGTAATGTAGATAATGGTAACGTAGGGTATTGTAGGTATTGGTAATGTAGATAATAGTAACAGGGTATTGTAGGTGATGGTAATGTAGATAATGGTAATGTAGGCAATGTACATGATGGTAATGTAGGGGTAATAAAAGTAATTAATAATAATGTAGGGTAACGGGAATGTAGGGTAATTTAAGTAATGGTAATGCAGGTAACAGGAATGTAGGGTAATGTAGGTGACGCAGAGCAATGGTAATGCAAGGTAATGGTAATGTAGGTAACGCAGAGCAGTGGTGATGCAAGGTAATGGTAATGTAGGGTAATGGTAATGTAGGGTAATGGTAATGTAGGGTAATGGTAATGTAGGGTAATGGTAATGTAGGGTAATGGTAATGTAGGGTAATGGTAATGTAGGGTAATGGTAATGTAGGGTAATGGTAATGTAGGGCGATGGTAATGTAGGGTAATGGTAATGTAGGGCGATGGTAATGTAGGGCGATGGTAATGTATGTAATTGTATTGTAAATAATGGAAATGCAGGTAATGTAGGTAATGGCAATGTAGGGTAACATGGGTATTGGTAATGTAGGGTAATATAGGTAATAGTAATGTAGGTAACAGGAATGTAGGGTAATGTAAGTAATGGTAATGTAGGTAACGAGAATGTAGGGTGATGTAAGTAACGGGAATGTAGGGGAATGTAGGTAATGGTAATGCAGGGCAATGTAGGCAATGGTAATGTAGGCAATAGTAATGTAGCAAATGGTAATGTAGAATACTGCAAGTAATGGTAATGTAGGGTATTGTAGGTTATGGTAGTAAAAGT
Organism: Nesidiocoris tenuis; assembly: GCA_036186465.1. Classification (NCBI taxonomy): domain Eukaryota; kingdom Metazoa; phylum Arthropoda; class Insecta; order Hemiptera; family Miridae; genus Nesidiocoris; species Nesidiocoris tenuis. Next base: position 9,545,015 of record AP028915.1, on the reverse strand, counting down.
AGCGTGATTTTTTGATATTTACAGAGTAAATGGAAGTATCGGAATCGTCCTAAAATCGAGAATCGGCTTTGATGTGTTAGCGCATGATTTTTTTTTCAAATATGGAAAAATAAATACAACTTTTATGCCAGTCGGTGAGTGTGCAACTGATTTACCCACATAAATTCAGTGACGTGCGTGAGAAGTTGACCCTTTCTCGAATCAAACAGGCAAATCGTGACAAGGATTCATGAAAGGAAAGAGAGGCCAATCCGCGAACCTTTCGTAGAAGGTTGCTTCACTTTATAACACACGAATAGTCGAGTGTTTAGCAAAAGGCAAATTACAATAGTTTCTTTCCTCGTATGGGACAAAATGTACGTTTAAGATAGGTACTTAGATATTCGGGCTGAGGACGATATAATTATTTTATATTGACATACAACAAGCATCACGAAGTCCACCTGTAGCCTCGATTGACATTTCAAAGTGGAGAATGCGGCCTTGAGAGTATCCGACTTTTACAGTTAGATTACCTGGCCAAAGGGTCAGACAGAGAGGGGGTTACCATTTCCCGATCTTCGATTCAAGAAGAGATCCGAGTCTTTCTCGCTGTTGGCCATCTTCGCTCACTTATGCAACTTTCCAATTCTTCGAGAATCGTAACCGATAAATGACCAATAAAAATACTTACGACCCATTCGGTACTTGATCGTGAAAAAATTAATAAGCGCTCGTGCAAAGTGAAAATACGGCAAACGCGTACCAACTTCACTTTCTAACAGATTTCCAAGCAATTTCGAGTAAATTTTGAAAAAAGGCGATTATCAGAAACATTCCTTTTATATTTTGGGCCAAAATTTTTGGTACAATCGTTATCATCTAGGCCAAATACGCGATAAGTGGATTGATTTTTTAGGGTTTCTTAGTCTAAAATCGAAAAGAAAGTTTTCAAGTCCAAAATTTCGCGAATTTGCCACGGCGTGAGATACAAAGGTAGGAAAGTAGGGAAACGCAAACAAGAGAAAATGAACTCGGACAGTGAACAAGTGAAACATGTGACAAAACGCAACTTTCAATGCGATCAGTTCGTGTGTGAGAAGTGGATCTGTCATCCTGACTGTGTGTGGTCGAATGCTTTCTCTCTCATATTGTTGTCAGCTCGGTCACAATTGCTGTACCGTGGGATCTATAATTTACCCACTCGGGATCCCCAAAATACACCATTTTCATATTTCAGATGAACATTAGATCCCCATTTTGTCCAAATTGGCATTTATCCCAGGCCTTACAGCAACCGTGAGGTCTTAGCTCGGTTTTTTTAGCTTTTTCAAATCAAATTGAGAATTTTTTGCCTTAGAAAATCCTCAATTTTGTGTGGGAAATTGTGGCAATGTGGGAAATTCTCAAAAATGAACCCATGGCACTGATCTACCTACAATCGAATTTTTTAATTTTTATATTTCAAAATGCCTACATAATTTTATGCTGAATACCCAAGGTTCGGAATCAGCGATAGATAAAAAAAAGCGTTTTACCCCATACCACACGTCAGACCGTTCCCCTCCCCATCCCGCAGACCGTCTGGACAGACGGACACACGACCATTCTTCAGGAAGTGATTCTGAGCAAAAGTGTATGAGTACCTAGGTAAAATTTCTTTCTGAAACTCCGTTCCGAATGTCGATTTAGGGCGATTACAATACTTACTCTGTAAATATGGAAGTAAAAATAAAAAAAAACGGAAAATCGCCCATACCTCGAAAATTTGGACATAATATGCCCAAAAACCGCAAAATAGATATAATATAGTGGTTAAAGTGACCTTTTGAACTAGACGCAAAAAATTCCTTCGTACAGAAAATTCGATAAAGAAAAAAGAAAATTTGTTAAAAAAGTTATAATGGCTCACCGTCGAGTTGGTAGGTCCTCCATCCGATGCCGAAATTGAGATTCTTCTCGCCGGTGAAGAGGCCGTAGAATACGCGGCCGTCAGATTCGGTCCTGTTGACGATGGAGGCGGACGAGACGATCCAGTAGCGCGTTCCGAGCGACGCGGCGAGGAGTCCGATGCAGAGGCAGGATCCGAGGAAGGTGCCGAATATCATGGAGTTCCTGTAGACGTTCATTTTCCGTCCGGCGATTCCATTTCCTGCACAGTAAGCCGTCCGGTCGTAGAATCGTTGGACGTATGAGCCGATGGCGCGGCGATGATTGCTCATCGTCGGCTTCCCGTTCGCTTCTCGGGCCGTGCGATGGGAAACGGACCGCCCGCTCGGACGCTACTGAACGGGGCGGTCGGGATGAGCGCCGACCGCTCAAGGCGCGCGACCGCTACGATTGGAGGGAGACGAACAATATTTCGTACCGTCTACTGAAATTTTGAAATAATTTTCAACTTTTTGCTCTCAATATTGAAGAATGTTTGAAAATTTTCAATATCGAGGAATTTTCTAAAAACCTTCAATTCGGGAAACAAATTTCACAATTTTCCATTTTTTATGAATATTTCAACAAATTTTTGGCTTTTTAAAAACTTTCAATTTTGACGGCGCGCTGAAAATTTTCTACTTTGAAGAACTTTCAAAAATCGTCGATTTTGAAAAGCTGGAGGGAGACGAACAATTTTTTTGTACAACAATACCCACGTAGCAGTACGTATAGACCGCTGTGTCTCCTGTCCCTGCCGGGGAAGCTGATGGAGAAACACATGGTTGACATGTTGGGTGATGTGATGGGGCGAGGAGAGGAGTCGCAGTATGGGTTTGTCAAAAACCGATCTACTGTAGACGCTCTGCTCGCCCTTGAACGGAAGGTTGCCATGGCTGAGTCGAAGTACGTTTTGGGGGTTTTCGTGGACATTCGTGGCGCGTTCGACAACGTGTGGTGGCCAGCCGTGCTAAGGGAAGTACTGTACCGGGACTGTGATAGGAGGAGCTATAGACTCCTGGTGGACTATTTCAGGGACAGGAGAGTTATGTATAGGGAGGGAATGAACACTAGGGCGAAAGCCGTGACGAAAGGATGCCCGCAGGGATCTGTGTTGGGTCCGAGGCTGTGGAACCTGCTGTTCGACGGAGTGTTGCGACGGCTCAGTGAATCGGGTAGAGACGTTATTGCCTACGCCGATGACCTGGTCGTGCTGGTGACGGAGAACAGCAGGGCCGCGCTTGAGCGGACTGCCACGGACGTTGTGGCTCAGCTGATAGCACTATGTGGGGAAGTTAGGTTGACGGTGTCTCGGGAGAAGACGGTCATGATGCTCCTCAGGGGGCACCTGAGCGCGGACCGACCCCCCATCGTAGACGTGGAAAGAGTGCGCGTTAGGGCTGTGCGGGAGTTCAAGTACCTGGGGGTGACGCTAAGTGCGGGAATGGGACTTGATACTCATGTGGAAACTGTAAGCGCGAAGGCCATTAACTGTATGGCCAAGGTGACGAGGTTGGCCGGTGCGGGTTGGGGGTACGAGTTCAACGGACTCGTGACCTGGTATAGAGGACTGTTTCTGGGAATCCTGCTGTATGGCGTGCAATTTTGGGCGCACAGGCTGAAGGAGAGACACTGGAAGAAGCTGGCCTCGGCCCAGAGGACGGTTTTGTTGAAGGTGAATCGGGCGTACCGGACGGCGCCGACGGTTGCCATGCCGGTACTGGCAGGAGTGCTGCCTATTAGGTATGAGGCGTGGTGGCGGTGGGCGGCGTACCGGATCAAGCGCCGGGTGCCGGTCTGTGTGCCTGGGATTGTAGAGTTGACGGCCGAGCAAGTTGAAGACCGCTCTGTCCGTAGGTATGCGATAGTGAAGGACGCTCTGATGACTGCGTGGCAGAGGGACTGGGAGGCGGCCAGCACAGGTAGGCTCACTCACGAGTTCCTGCCTGACGTTAGGGACCGAATGAGTAAGAAGTTTATTAGGCCGGACTTTGAGGTGACGCAGTTCCTCGTGGGTCATGGGGAATTCCTGGCAAAGCTCCACAGCCTGGGGCTTCGTGATCAGGACAGGTGTTCGTGCGGGGAGCCGGAAACGGCTAGACATGTGTTGGTGGACTGTGCGCGGTACAATGACCTAAGGGAACAATTTAGACTGAGGGGACTGACGCTCAGAGACATGGTAGGAAGACCAGGGACGATGGACGATCTGAGGAGCTTTGCCAGGGCCGCCCTGAAAAGGCTGGTTGCTTGGCACGCATCTGGGGTAGGTGGAGCCGTACAGCAGGCGGGGTAGCACAGTACTGTAAGCCATGAGCCGGTGCTGGTCAGGGGTTGACGAGCAGGGTGGGGGGTCCCCTTGGTAGGATCCACTTGTCCTAGAGGTTCGTCTGTTCTGAGGGTCCGAATAGGGGGAGCTCTCCCTCCTTGTGAAGGAGGCCCCTGGCCGGCGGTGGAAGTGCGAGGTGCGATCATCGCTCTGCGGGTGGAGGAGTTGTTGGTGTATCGAGCACTGAACACTTGGGGTAGTGGCGTTCTTATAGCAGTAGGACTGTAAAGTGCACCTAGGGAACCAGTGTTAAGCTAAGTTGTGGCTAGGACAGGAAGGACCGTTGTAAAGCCGTAAGTTAAGATGTGATGTTTACCTGTTAAGATGTGATGTTATCCTGTAGGGTAAGCGTAAGTTAAGGATGTCTGTACACAGCTGAGGCTGTTAGCGTAGGGTAGTTTAACTGTGTCGTGAGAGTCTGCCCTTAACCTTCTAGCCGCGAGGGCCGGCTTCTCTCGATGCATAGCTGTAGGGGCCGTTGGTCATGTGACTGGCGGCCCGGTGGGGGGGCACAGGCGGCCGCTCCTTCGGGGTCGGGCGCCTGTGGCCCTCCACCCTTCCAGGGAACCTCGTCCCTCGGCGATGTACATCAACGTAAACGGTAGGGCAGCAATGCCTGAGGCACGTGACCATTCGGGCCTTAAGGGTGATCCCATCAGATCACTCAAAATGGTACCACGGGCGATGGGATGCCCCAGGCCACAGATACAGCGCCATAAGGCAAAGTATCGCCGGCCTGCCCATCGAAGCGGTTTGGTTTCGTGGTGGCTGTGGTTGCACACCTCGGCCTCTCGGCTGAAATAATGCTAGTGAGGTGCGTGAGGGAGGGGGCAACCCCGGCGTGTGAGTTACGTGACCCCGGTCGATAACTCGGGTACCAACCTGCAAAGTTGGTAGTGTGAGCTGAAACACACGACTTTACCCGTAGTGCTTTTTGCGTACGGGGACTTCTTCGGAAGGCTAGGCTCCCCTAGGGGAGCTGGTTCCTATGAGGCTTGCCTCATAGGGGGAGGTTAAGGCCGCGAGGGCCAGGTACTCCTTAACCAACCGCGGTTTCGCGGGGGGAACAACACAATACCCACGTAGCACACGATGTTGGCCCAACGTCGTTAGGTCACCTGTGCAACAGGAACAGGTGCTTGTGCCCATCGTAGAGGCGCCGACGTCGGGCCAACGTAGAGGCGCCGACGTTGGGCCAACGTAGAGGCGCCGACGTTGGGCCAACGTAGAGGCGCCGACGTTAAGCCAACGTAAAGGCGCCGGCGTTGTGTTGACGAAGTTGGGCTAACGTAGAAGCGCCGACGTCGGGCCAACCTTGTGTTAATGACGTTGGGCCTACGTTGTGTCAACGACGTTGGGCCAATGTTGTTTAAATGACGTCGATTCAACGTTGGAAAAGCGGACATTTGGGCTTTCGAGCCAACCGTCGCCCCTACCTTCAGCCCATGTTGGAACAACTGAGTTGTGGTACATGGGTATGTTGTATTTTGAAATAATTTTCAACTACCTATTTTTTCAATATTGATGAATTTTTAAAGGTTTTCAATACCTACCTACTGAAGAATTTTTGAAAATTTTCAATATTGAAGAAATTTTAAAAATCTTCAATTTAGGAAAAAAATCACAACCTTTAAAGAATTTAATTTTTTAAGACTTTTTAAAAAACTTTCAATATTGAAGATGTTCTGGAAATTTTCTACTTCGAAGAACTTTAAACTTTTTTTTAACTTTAAAAGTTTTTTGGCCTTAGCCTATCAGAGGGTTGATTTGAAGAAGAAAAGCATTGAACAATCAAAACCTCGATTTTGAAATTCGGAAGTACTGAGAGTCGTCGGACTACCGCCGATTTTGAGAATATCCGAACCGGGCGGCAGCGGGTCACAAACTGTTCTTTCAAGTAGGTCACAAACCTGCGACTCACCTAGTAGGTCAGTATGGTTCACTTTCATTTGCCTCCACTGCCGAGAAAATCCTTCAAGAATCGCCCAAAGACAGTTTATGGCATAATAGTGAAATAGCAGGTGCGTTAAACTCACAACTTTCCTTTTCTCGGTCTTATTTACCGAGACGAAGTGGAAAACGCAGCAAAAATCATCGAAGCGAAAAACGAGTTGATTGAGCTCAAGAAAAATTTTATAGAACTAAAATTGTGGACAATGAGCTTAGGAATCTACCCCTTCAAGGAGGGACAATCTGATCACCTGTAGACTATGCTGCCTATAACACTATGGCCCGTATTCACATCACTTCCTATCTGGCTTCTTAGGACGCCTCCTACTTGGAGGCCCCCTTAACATATAGGACGCCTCCTTTGAAAAACGTTATTCATGAACTCTCCTAGCTTCTCGGAAAGGGGGCCTTACAGTGGGAGGCCCCCTTTCGAAATTTCAAAAGTGACGCCACGGAGCTTATAAAAATCCGCACTTCAAGCCGCGTTCACACAGCAATCACATGCGATTTTACTATTTTTGACAACATTTATGTCTACCATGTCAGTAAAAGAGGTAAGTTATACAACAACAAAAGTTTTTTTGGGCATTTAATTTTGGAATGTAAACAAACAAGTTATTTTTCGATCACTTCTTGATCATCTATAATGGAACTTGTGTTTTTCGTCCTAATTTCAGTGATCTTGGAGAAATTCTGGTGTAGTTCTCGTTACAGGGTACCTAATCAAAAATTACTGCCAATCGAAAAGAATGCGAAGTATTTCATACATCTGAACGCGGAAGCCCGAAATATTCATCTCCAAAGAATCGTGTACCTACTGAACTGGCAGAATGCAATGACCACTGTTTTGCGGTTTTACGTTGAAAAGCATTGTGAACACCTGTAATTATTTACATACCTAATTAAGTACCTACTTACTTACTGTACTCATGAGTGAAAAATAAACGTCTGATTATAAATCTTTTTTTTCCACAATAATCCTGGTCAAAATGGAACAGTTTGCAGGACTTTGCATAGTTGCGGCTATTTTGGAGCTTTTTCATCATTAAATGATTGATGACTAGAATTGATTGATTGAGAATAGATTGATGACTAGATGATGACTAGAAATTTTCTAGTAAGAAATCCATCAAGTACCTAGGTATGAACATAAATTATCTTTTGCTGCTCTTGTTTGTCTGAGTGATTGCACAGGTTAATCATTGACTTGATGAAAGAACACCGGAATTTCCCAATAATGGAATTAGGCAAGGTACTATCAAGACGAATACTGGATAAATTAATTTATTTTACAATAACTCGCATCATGCCACGCAATAAATTCGGCTTTAAGCGTAGGTACCGTACCCCTGGATCGATACAAGATACAAAACAATACAAGAGGCTTATTTCTGATGGTAAATGTACATTTTTATGGGTGTGGGGTGCTTCACTGTAGCTTAACCAGGGGTACCCTCTGAGAACCTCTTCGCTTCAGCTCAGGAACTTGTGCGTCCAGAGATTTCAAATCATTCGTGCGCTGCCGACGGACCCATCAATCATCATCGCTAGTATTCACCTGAAATAAAACGAGCGAGATTTGAAAAATGGGAGTCAGAGAAAACCATTACCTAACTAGCATGGAGGTGCCGATTTCGTGAAAAACAGCCAACTGTAATCTGACTCTACAACAGTCAGTACTACAACCGAAGGCATTAGATTAGGGTTTTGAATACTGAGTACTTAATATATTACTTGGAATCAGCAGAAGAACATGAAATTCGTAGGTATTGCCTACTTCTGGGTTAGCTAAACCGCTGATGCGCCTGATCTATGTATCTACTCCTTACCTACTTTTTTTAGAATTCTAAACTCCTAATGAGGAATAACTACCCATTATTTGAATGAATAATATTCCCATAATATTATTATGAGCACTTACCAGAATCGTCCGAAGAGCTCCGAAAAAATACACGTAACGAAACGAAGGTACACGATTGCTGTCTTTTGTCCAGAGGCGCTCTCAGACCATTGGAAATGTTTTTATCTTGATTTCCTCGCACAAATTCGATGAAATCATCCGCGACGAAGAAAAATAAATAATTAAACTGAATGGAACGAAATGGATGAGCGATCGGAAGATAAATTCGCGGTTTGTTTACACTGGGAATGCAAGATGGCTGCCGTCTGGTGAAGTGAAAAACCGAGTAAGGCCCCCTTTCGGGCCCAAAGGCAGCCCGATTGCTACCTAACGAAAAGGGGCCCTCAGGAAAAGGCTCCCTCAAGTTTCGGCGCTCCTAAGCCCCTTTAGGAAGCTTCATGAAACGGTTTTTCGTATAGGAGCCCTCCTTAGGACGGCCCCTAAAGCTTAGGAAGTGATGTGAATACGGGCCTATATATAGGTACCAAATTTTCTTCTATGCATGAAGAAGAAAAATTCATACAGTTTTTGAGAAAATAGCTAAATTAGTTTTTCTTCCCACATGAGCCCTAAAGCAAAGGTAGAAAAAAGAAAAGCAATAATAATTTTTATAATAGATACGATAATTTGGATGAAAGCATGCTAGAAGTGCTACTTCAGGAAGAAGTTGTAGAAGCTTCCTTTAAGGTATTGAAAATGAAAAAAAAAATCATTTTTATTTTTGGTATTTGTGCTGCTATCCAAGTAACAACCGAAACTATAATATAGTTTATAAACTATATAATTATAGAATATTATTCTAAGCCCTCGATAACGTCCACGTCTAAGAGGTCGTGAAAATCCATATACATAGGAAAAACGCTTGAAATGCAAACATATTCTCAGTCCAGTAAATTTTTTACTTAGTTTTTTATGCCTCATTAAGTTTTTTTCCTCAAAAAGTCTTCGTTGAGCTCACAAAGTTCCGGTAAAACAGGTTGGTGTATCAAGTAGTTCTTGGTTAGGCAAAAATTAGGTAAAGTAGAGATTCGTAAAAGTTGAAGCGAACTTAATAAAAAATAACAACGGGAGGTTTTTGGATATCCCAGAAATTTCGTATGCAAAAGGTACCGTTCTCAAAATGCCGTTTTCGGGCACGAATAATCACTTTGATGAGACCTACCTAAGTAAATTATAACCGAAAAAGAAATCAGGACAGAAAGAGCCGATTGTAAAATTATGGATATCATTTGAGCTGTACTTAAGTACCTAAGTAGAATGATAAAACAATAAACTCAGCATCGGGTACTCACATCGTAAGAAGAGAAGAAGACTGTCGGGTTGGCTCAATTCGAGCGAAGTAACATACTGGCTGGTCTAAATGTATTCTAATTGCTCTCCTCCGCCATTTTAGATGTTAACCGCTGCCTGGAAGGTCCTGCGTATCCTGTCAAACTTTCCACTCCGCTGCCTTTCCACGGAGGTTAAACTCCTTCATCCGTAAATTAATAACCGGCCATCTCCTTAGACCAATGCCAAGGCGAATACTCGTCAAATTGGGGATTTTTATTACGACTGCGCCCCCGCTACGAGTCCTTAAGGATAAAGGACCTCTTGAGAGGGGACGTCGAATTGGCGATTTCTACGTAAAACTATTCGGATGCTAACCAGCTTTACGAAGAAAGTATACGAAAAAGGGAATGAAGTTCAGGATCGAATTTAGGGGGAAAATCCGAGGAAAACCGAAACCAAGAGACCAAAAAAGGGTTCTTTAAATTCCGGAAAACCCCTCGGTAAATCGAGCTAGAAAACCGGAAAGAATTCTTGAATTCCAAATCAGCGGCATTACTTTCAAATGGGCATTGCGGTCTGTTTTATGCAAAAAAGTCAATTTTGAAGATGACGCCAGAAGCAAGGACTTTTTTTAGTATTTTCCCAAGTTTTCTTGCTTGGTTTACGAGAGTTTTCATAGCGATACTTGTACAATGAGAATAAAGCGACGCGTCCTGGCTAGTTCCAACTCTCTCCATGAGGGCGGCAGAGTACGCCCGGGACAACTTCGGTTATCGGGCGAGAAGATAACACCACAGCTCTTCAATTTTACACGCAGGGGTTTCAAGGAATAAAGGGAACAGATTTCTTTGCTAGCTTCTTATTGAAATAATTGTGTACTTCGGCTCACCTTGCAGGACAAGTAGGATACTTAGAACATTGAACGAAAGTATTTATTTCAATAATTATTAACATAAAGAACCATTAATTGAATAATGGTACGAGAACTGACTTGCTTCTACGAAAAGGCGTCGCAGAGAGAGAGAGAGAGACCGAGCTACGCAGGATCGACGGGGCCGCCTTACAACGTAGTGCATCCACGATTCGAGAAAGCATCTTGTAGTACAGGGAATGCACTACAGATGTATATTGAGAAGCTGCATACTTTAGGTAGGTAGGAAGACGGCTGTTCGTCCAATCAATAGTCTCTGTAATCTAGGTACCTATCTTCAATACTCCCTCCCAGAGACTCTTGGTTGGACTTCAATAAATCTTCAAAGGGATACCGAAATGAATTGGATATCAAGAAATCTTTGAAATAATAGACAAACAAAAAGAACTCAAGTTACAAAAGATTCTTGAACAGCATTGTTATAGATAAGACAAAAGAAATGTTTGTCACAATGTTCCCTGTTCCACACGTAGAACTTCAAATCTTTGAGAGAATATACAAACAAAAATGAACTCACATAACGAAAGATTCTTGAACATAATTGTCAGAGATGAGACAAAAAAATGGTTGTCACAATTGTCACTGTTCCACACGTAGAACTTCGACTTCAATTCAGTCGTCCTGGAAAACACAACATTATCAGCTCATTTCAAAGTTGATAACAATATATCTCTGAATTCAATAAACTTTGAGATTTTCAAAGGTTTTGTAAAAATATCACCGAGCTGCTGCTCAGATGGGATCCACTCAATTGAAATATTTCCATTCTCCAGTTCCTCTCGAACATAATGAAAAGCTATTTTAACAAAATGCTTAAAAGTATTCGAATCTTCAGTTTCTGCAAGTCGTATTGCAGGTGCATTATCCTCGTAAACAATAGGAATCAACGATGACTTTAGCAAAGTGCGGCACATGGTACGTATATACGCCAGTTCTCTACACGCAGAGCTCATGGCTACGTATTCTGCCTCGGTTGAGGAAAGTGCCACATGCCTTTGCCGCTTCGAACGCCACATTATTGGATCACCATATAATGTTATGACGAAGCCCGCAGTAGAATGCCCCATCATATCATTTGTTCCGTGAGAGGCATCCACGTAACACTCAATGCTGTCAGATGAGCCTCTCATCAGGATTCCGTGGTCAATAGTGCCTCTCAAGTAACGCACGATTCGAAGCAGAGCCTTCCAGTCATCTTTCGAGAAATTGGACTGTTTCCGGCTTAAAAAGTTTATTGCAAAAGCCACATCCATCCTTGTACTGTTTGACACGTAAATCAGTGATCCTATTAACTGTCTGTACGGCACAGTGGAGCTATCGAATTGATTGCTTTGAGTTGAATTGCCAACGTACGACGAGTTCATGGGAGATGTCTCAATTTTGGTGTCCGAATCTGGAATATATCTAGAAATTATGGTTTCAATAAATTTCTTTTGATGTATGAAAATTGTTCGTTCTGATCTGTTACGAACAATTTCCACTCCAAGGAATTTACATGGTTCGCCCAAGTCTGTGATTTGGAACTCCTGTTTGAGAACTCGGCGAACGTCATTTAATTTACGATGGCAATTAGAAGTTAATAGTATGTCGTCGACATAAAGTAGCAAAAGAGCAAACTTTTCTCCTTCGCGCCATGAATACAGACAAGTTTGGAATGTGTATGGTTCAAAATCCATTTTCGAAGCAGTTTCTCTGAAGCGAATCATCCAACGCTTCGGTGAAACTTTTAGACCGTACAAAGCACGTTTCAGCTGGCACACAAACCGTTGCTTGAAACCGTCTGGCTTTCCCAAAAACTCGGGAAGACCATCGGGGATTTCCATGTAGACGGGTTTTTCAAGATGCCCATTTAAAAACGCCGTCTTCACATCAAATTGCAGGATGTCCAAATTGTACTTGTTGGCAACACTCAACAAAAACCTCACGTCAATCATTCTGGCTACTGGAGAATAAATTTCCCCGAGTTCGTAAGAGTTGTTGTCAGCAAACCCCTTTGCAACCAGGCGACTGCGATACCTCAAATCGCCAGTCGACTCGGTTTTTCGTTTATGAACCCAACGACTTTTGATGACATTGCATCCGACAGGTACTTCTTCTCTGGGTATAATATCCCATGTACCACAACTATCTAAAGCCTTGAATTCATCATGAATTGCGACACGCCACAACTCAGAATCAGGCCCTTCGACTGCCTGTGAGTACGTCATAGGTTCATCATCAGACTCATTCACATGGTAACTGAACATGAAATTCGCTTCATGTTCATCTTCGAAAAACTCGACTTCATCAGTCTCACCTATCCATGTCAATTGTGATTGTTTCTCGATTTGTTCAGTAGATGTTGAGTCGGATTTGGTAGCGTTAGGATTTTTGTCTAACTGTGTGTCAGGAAATGTATGTATTGTTGTTGATTCGTTCAGGTTTTCTACCTCAGATGTTTCACTGTGTGAAATGATTTCTGTTTCGTCAAGTGTAAATGGTTCTTGAATTTCAGGTAAATTACTTTTTCTGAGGTAATCTGAGTACACACGTGACTCAACGAAGTCAACATGTTTGGATCTGACGACAGTTTTCTTTGTCACGTCAAAGAGAACATAGCCAGTCTCAAAACATTCCAGAAGAAAGCATAAGTTGGATCTCGCTGAAAATTTGGGCTTTGATTTGGCATGATTATCCAACATATATGCCTCACTTCCGAACCTACGAATATATTTTAAGTCGGGTTTATGATTATGCGTTAGTTCATACGGAGTCACAAACTCGTTTGACGCATTTGGTGTTCGATTGTGGACAAAAATCACGTTTCTTACAGCAAACGCCCAGAAATAGGAAGGCATTCCCGATGATATCAGATTGACTCTGACTTTGGTTTCGATTTCTAAATTTAGTCTCTCAGCAGTCGCAACATGCTGAGGTGTGGATGGAGCACACACTGTCAATGAGATACCTTCTCTTTTCATTAAAGATTTCATTTCATAGGTAGTGAATTCTGTTCCCCCATCGACCCGAAGTTCACCTACATTTTTTGTGTTTCCTTTAATTTTTCGTATGTCTTCCAGACATTTAGCAAGTGCAAGATGTACTTGAGTTTTGTCGTGAATGTCATAAGCGAATGCGTATCTTGTGGCATCATCCGTGAACGTGACAATATATTTATTCATTGATCTGTAAGCGCTGGGCTTGATCGGGCCAAGAAGGTCGCTGTACAGTCGGTGAAAAACAATTTCAGATCGAGCTCTTTTCTGATTACAAGGCTTTCGTCTAGCCTTAGCCAATTTGCAGTCTGAGCAATCAAGAATTTCATCGCCAAACTTAATGTGTTTCAAGTTACTGATTGTTTTTGATGCTATTTCCAAATAACGTTTTGAAACATGGTTCAGACGATAGTGCCACAGGATACCTTCTGCTTTGCGAAGGCTAGAAGTCATGTTTGACTGAATGTTTTGAAGGTCGTTACTGTTGATACCATCACCGAGCACATCCCTACTCCCTCCCAAAATTTCACCTGAATCTGGGTGGCTTTGAGATTGTGAAATTTTGTTTGAGTTTGAGGCATCAGAATCAGTCTCTTCTGAATCTGTATTTTGAGACTCACCCAAATTCATGTGAGAGGAGGATGATGCAGTCAAAGAAGTATTTTCGGGGAACTGAGTGTTGGGAAACTTGGCGCTATCTTTCGAGCTCAGTCCTTTTTCAACTTTTAGCATAATCGCGTTTTTCTCAACCTTGGACGCATTTATGAGGGGAAGAGTGAAAGTAACCCACCAGAATTTTCCGTCAAATGATCCTGTCTTGATTATTTCTTTTTGGGAATCATCCCTAATCATAATTCCTTTGTTGGAGAAATGGGCTACCATATTAGCAGAAACCTGTTTTCTCAAGGAAAACAAGTTCTCTGAAAGTTCTGGTGAGTATAGCACATCCCTAAGACAACCCAAAGCGCCCGTTTCATCATTTCTAATTATTATATCTCCTGACATCTTAATTACAAGATCAGCGTTGTTTTCAGAGTTGGCGCATTTAATTCGTTTTGGATTGGGCAATAATCTAAGGTTATAGAAAGCTTCCTTTTGACCTGACATGTGTTCAGTGGCGCCTGTGTCAACTATCATGTATAGCTTATTTCGAGAGTAGGACTTACCATCAAACGTATTAAATGCTGATCCACGTGCACGTACGTGGTCACCTTCGCCGGAGCTGTCGTCACATCTGGGATTTGCAAAGTGAGCGCCGTGCTCACTTTCGATTTCTTCTTCAATCCAGCACATGCGTTCGTCCTCAGGTAGGTTTTGAGTATCAGCGTCAACCAGAATGGCCAACTGTGCTCTTCCTTCACGCTGTCTTTGGGCTGATGCTTTGAATGCATCCGTTAAGCGAATGCGCCGTGTAAATGACCCTGGTCGAGTTTTCTGGCGCTGGTTCTTCCCTGTCCCTGATGATTGGTTGAATTTGCGTTTTGGGTACTCTCTGGTGGCAGGTTTACCCTTGGATGGGCCTGAATAGTTGTGTTCAGCGCTTTGGTGAAGCACAGGATTTTTCAGCGTCGGACTGCTATCTGACGTTACATATGGACAGTTGGCAGAGATATGCCCTTCGAATTTTCTGCAATTGTAACACATTCGACGCTTGTGCTTACATTCGAATTTGGAATGTCCCAGTTGGCCGCACGTGGCACATAAAACTCTTGGGCGTTTCGGGCCTCCGTTCAGTTTAGGATGCGGCTCACGCGCACGCTTCCCAAGACCAAACAAGGCATGTTCGTTCTCAGCCCGTTCTCGACGCTGTTCATCTTTCAGCTGATTTTCGATCTCATACATCATCGATTTTACATCGTCAATCGAAAGTCCCGGGCGTGGTGTCTGCATTTCGGCTGTTTTGATCTGCTTGAACGATTTACTTATCGCAGAAATCAGGTTGTGTTTGACATCATCGTCTCTCAGTTCAGCATGGCGTCTGATTCGATCGACAAGCTCGTCAAATCTGTTGAGAAACGTCATCACATCTTCATTGGCAGGGTCGTATTGGATTCTATTGAACTCCTCACGAACTTCATATTCTTCATATTTGCTCAACGGCAATCGAACCTTATCTAAGGCTGCAATCATCTCGAGCGGAGAATGAAACTTCTTCACAGACTTGTAATGATGTTCGTCGAGATTGAATAAGATGTACGTCCTCACAGCATGTCGCATCTTTTTCAATGTCGTTTGCGTCATATTCGGTGGGAGCTCGTACCTTTGGATCAACAAGAAAGGTACAATCTTGGTTTCCGATTTCAGAAATCAGTAACTCTTTCCATCTTTCATAATCGGAAGTAGGAGTGAGTATGTTATCGCCCTTGGGGAATCGAAGTTTTAAATCTTTTTGATGGTCATGAAAGGCACGTCTTTCATCTTTCCAAGATCTTTTTCTTTTCAGCATGATTATCCCCATGATTTTGGGAGTCACACTCTCTGGAATCATCAAGCACATTACTGGTGTCACGTTCACCAGTTCTCTTATCTTGAAGAGTTACTTTACTTGCCAAAGTATTTTGGAAGTCTTCGTGGAACTTTTCGATTTTCTGCTCGAATGAGACTCTAAAGTTGTCGAAATCTTTGTGTAAATCGGCCGTCTGGGCCAAGAGAACGGTCATCAAATCCTTGCGAATTTGGTTCTCTCTACGCTGGATAGATAATGAACTGTCATCAACAATGACCTCATCATCTTGATCAATGCTTGGCAACACGCTGCCAATTCCAGTAGGAGTATCCATAGGAACGCCCCTAGGATTCTCATCATTTAGTTCGTCCATTTTCCTAAAACAAAGATAACAGACAAAATTTGCAAGCCATTAAAATATTTAATCAAAAATTAATTTTGACCTCTATCGCCTATTCATATATGCCTATACATATATATTTTTATTATGAACACCTATTTTTATTTATTTATTATTGTGAACACCTATTTTTGTTTATTTTATTATTATGAATGAATTAATTTCTGTTATTAATATTATTTTTGCTTCAATTATCTCGAATATGTTAATAGTATAAAAGTACTACGTTCAATCGAAATAATCAAACTCATAAATATCCAATAGGCTTTCATTATATTTAAGTTTGTTTTCCAACGTTTCAATACTCGTTCAAATGTATCCACCCGAACCTGCAAAGGGGCCAAAGCACTTTATGCGAGGGTGCGGTTCATTTGTGTGCGCCACACAAATATCCAAGATTTATCAAGTAACCCTCTAGGTGGCAACTGAAACTGGTGTCGTGATGGTCTGACGTCTGTACCCACATTTCTGAGAACAGTCGTACGAAGCTTCAAGTCAAGGACATAACGCAATTTAACCAACTTACAACTCGAGATAAAATTCTAGGAAGCACGTATGGCTGTGTTCAAACGGTTCACACATCACTAGGCCCCTCTTGTACATTGAAGATTTATCTTCATGTGGCGAGGCAAAGCCGTTCGATGATGACTCGCGTAGGCAATCACAGCACACATCGTGTTAGCCCGAATTCATCCCATCAATTCAATTTTTCGATCCACAGGACCAAGCGCACGTACTTGGTCATTGTCTAAAACGTGAATCGCAAACGTATTGTCGACACGCCGACATTTCAATTTAGGTAGGCATTTTAACGTACATAGACCTGGCCAGGAATTTCAGAGAAGCTACCCTACCTAACTCCCTCACTTGGGATAGTAACTTCTTCAACATACTCTAACTGTGAATATCACACATCGACTTCACTTCCAACTTTATTCGTGAGGATAAACTCAACTCCTCAACTCAAAATTAACTCACACCGACCACCTTCACGTAGGCGTCGGGAATGGCGCCATGGCGCCTGGGTTAGCATCAGATCACATCACACCTTCAGTTCCCTTTGCATGCATATTGAAATAATTGTGTACTTCGGCTCACCTTGCAGGACAAGTAGGATACTTAGAACATTGAACGAAAGTATTTATTTCAATAATTATTAACATAAAGAACCATTAATTGAATAATGGTACGAGAACTGACTTGCTTCTACGAAAAGGCGTCGCAGAGAGAGAGAGAGAGACCGAGCTACGCAGGATCGACGGGGCCGCCTTACAACGTAGTGCATCCACGATTCGAGAAAGCATCTTGTAGTACAGGGAATGCACTACAGATGTATATTGAGAAGCTGCATACTTTAGGTAGGTAGGAAGACGGCTGTTCGTCCAATCAATAGTCTCTGTAATCTAGGTACCTATCTTCAATACTTCTTCATAAGAATTTTTCTTGTTGCCTTTTCTCTCGATTAGAGGGAGTTCTACTGAACCGATTTTGACTTTCTGGGCTCATTGGATTCTTTAAGAGTTGATGCACATTTAACACTCTCCAACGTTAACATCAATTGGGTTTTAATAGTGAAAACGCATTTTTAACGAGTACCAATAAAATTATTCCTTTTAGATATCGGCTAATAATTGTTGGGATATTCAGAAAAATAATAACTACTCATGTCAATAATTAGCAGCGGTTTTGTAGCATTTTGGCGTTAATTATGGTACTTTTTAGTGTCTTTCAGGGCTTCTGCTTGAAATGAGGTCCTAACCGACAGATGGAGCCACTTGAACCATCACTATCAGCAAGATAAGAAGCCCCTCTACCAAAATATTATTAGCTAATGAAATAAAAATCTGCAATGTAGGTGTTTTGATTCGATCCTTGATCAGTGACTCGTCAGTTTTACAATTTAACCGACTTTCTGCCGAAATTTCCAAATTATCCGAATTGGTAAGCATAATGCACCATCAAGTCATCGACCTATAATCCTGAATTTCAGAACCTGAAATACAGCTGCGGTACTAAAAATTGTTTGTACTTATTCCCAAGTAATAATTTTTTTTGATTTTTGCAGCGAAGATTTTGGCCAGATAAGAACCGATTTCCGCACTAAAAATTGCCAAAATGTCGGCCAAATTGGGTAGCCGGATTCCGTTCAAATTCTACTATGACAATCTATCCCAACCGTGTCGAGCTTTGGAGGTGTTCTTCAAACGGAACCAAGTTGCCTACGAGCCGAAAATGGTGAGTCGTTGATTTGAAAAATTGTTTTTATGCAAAATGTCAACCAAGGTAGGTAATTGCTGTTCAAGTTTAGAAGAAACCTGTAAAAAATTGTACGACTTTTTTAAGCAAATTTCAGAAATTTGTATTGTTGAAAATGAGGAACTAAAAGTATTTTTCCCGGGTTTCTCGCTTGGTTTACCAGAAAATAGGGGTTTTTTCGGAAATTATTGAAAAATTTGTTTTTAAATCGTTTGTGATTTCTCTTTTATTGCTTTTTTCCGATTTGAGGGAATTCTACTGAACCGATTTTGAATTTTTTGAGCTTGTTGGATTCGTTGAAGGTTTCTGCACCGTTTTCACTCCCTGTAAGTCAAAATTGGTTGAATTTAGTGGTCGAAAACTGGTTTGAAGACTAATTTTTGACATTTAAAAAATATATTTTCTTCACCCTCGAAAAATGGAAAATTTAATGAAAATCGATCCGTCCTAAACTTTTGGGGTTTTTCTCGATTAGGATTCGGGGTTTTTTGACATGGTCTCATGGGTTTTTTGACATATCTACTTAGAATGTTTCTGAAATTTCTCAATTACACACCCCCAGGTGAACCTCGGCAAAATGGAACACATGACCGAAGAGTTCGGCAAGCTGAACCCGTTCCAGAAAGTTCCCGTCATCGACGACGACGGCTTCGTTCTGACGGAGAGCGTCGCCATTTTCCGTCACATCTGCCGCACGCGCAAGATCGACGACAACTGGTATCCGGCCGACGCGATCGCCCGGGCGAAAGTCGACGAATACATCGAATGGCAGCACATCGGTATTCGGGCGCCATGCGCCCTCTTCGCCTTCGCCGTCTTCTTCACGCCCAAAATCACGGGGCAGGCGCCGAATCCGAGGCAAATCGAGGCGAGAAAGACGTCGGCGATCAAGGCGTGCGACGATATTAACGACGTCTGGCTAAACGGCAAGCAGTTCGTGGCCGGCGAGCAGATCTCGTTCGCCGACCTGCTCGCCGCCTGCGAGCTCCAGCAGCTCCTGCTCACAGACTTGGACCCGAAGGAGGGCCGCCCGAATTTGGCCGCCTGGATGGAACGCGTCCGCCAGCTGACGAATCCGCATTTCGACGAAGCCGCTGCCAGGCTTGTCAAAATTTCAAAGAAGCACGCTTCGTCGAAATTGTGAATTTACCAAAACGGTACGTCTAGGTATGTAAATAAACGATATAAAAAGCAAACAAAAAATAAACTCCAAAAAGACTCGTGGAAAACTAAAAAGTGGAAAAATAAACAATGTTCGAGTTAAAAAAAAATGAATGGAAAAAAGAAGATGGAGATAAAAAGGAACTATTCCTATCGTAGGCCCCTTTCTACTGAATCTCTTATCCAACTTTGAAGTCGATGCCATCATTAATTAAATTAAATTTTGATCAAATAGGTCAAATTTTGATCAGATAGGTAAGCTATAGATGAATAGAAGGCACCGACTTCAAAGCGGGAGTTGTCCTTGGTACTGAGCTATTATTTGAGATATTAACCGATTTTCCGTTTGTTCTTGAGGGGCGATTATTTATTGTCTCCAATTAGCCTTCTGTTTTACTGGGTGGATACGGGTGGTAAAAACCTGCATTTTTGGACCATCCACTGGTGAACCGAAATGAATTTATGCGAATTTCCCTTTTCCAGGTAGCTTTACCACACGCTCACTTGGATGACCATGAGGATAACGAAGGGAATCGAGAACTGGTCAGCACCGGGTGTTTTTTGGGATAGTTTTTTGATACATTGGGTCGGGGTCCAACCACTGTCTAAATTCCATCATCGATGGATCCCCTGAAAAAATTTCTCGGCTCAAATGAAAGGTGAACTGGAATAGGACGCAGTTTTACGGATACCCGATCGAAAGAACGAATGCGCTTCATTATTCCAATTTTCATCGGCAGACATAATACATAAGTACATAATATTATGATAATAAAGAATCCATACCTACCATACCATACATAATTACGTTTCTATGCATATGTGATAATGTTATAAAATATGCACCTGTTGAATTGTTATAAATATAATATATTTTTAGCTGGAACTTTATTTCAAATTGCATAAATTCAATCTTATGAGCAAAGTCCGGCTGTCCACATGGCCTATGCGTACCTACAATATAAGCAGGTATTAGGTAAAGGAGGCAGCAGGTACCAACAATTTTCTCATCATGAACCCCAAAAGACCCCAAAAGTTTCAAAAAAACGATTAAGTAGATAAGAATAACTTACCGAAGATGATCCGTGTGCTGCTCGCCGCATTTAGAGATGGTGACCGCACTGGCGAAACACTGAATTTCCAAAAAGTTGGCTTCACGAACACAAGAAAATGGGAATTGGGTGCAAAGAGCAAAAACTTTCGCGTTCACACGCAGCATGTTGAAAATTCGATCTATCGATATTCCAGACATCGATATTACTATTCATCGGCCGAGGTAGAGCGATGTACGTATCCAAAAACATTATTTTTTGGGTTCCAACGAATAACTCAGAAAATATTTATCTTCCAAAACGGCCCCATTGTTCTTACGGATATTATTTTAAATTTAAAAATGTTTACCTACACGCTACAAACACTTTCACCCTTCTGCCGTTGAGGGCGCTGGTGGACTTCGGCTTCATCCGATGGCAAAAGTCGACGGACAATTTCATTCTCTCTCATTTTATTTTTCCTAGCCTCGGAAATATTCCCATCCTTCTCACCGGTAAGTAATTTGTTGGCAAAATATTTTTCTCAAGTTGCCAACCTGCGTCGAATCCTTATCTAATCTATCGTGAGCAGGTAAATTTCGTGCCGACTTTCAGTTCGGTTGGCTCTACCGTTTCGATTGATTGAAGTTAAGTGCTCGCCAGACCCCTCCCATCGCTAGTGATGGGCGATACCACAAAATATTCGATACCAGTACTCGATACTAGTATCGAAACAAATATTCGATACTACTCAGATATCGAAAGAAAATATTCGATACTGAAGAGTATCGAATCATATGAGTACTTTTTCATTTCACACACCGAATAAAATGGTAATAAAATAGAAATAACAGATTAAATAACACTATTAAGCCCTGACGTTATTTATTTTACGTTATATTACTTTTCAACAAGGCTAACAGGTCATTTCTATGTGTAAAAGTTATTTACCTATAAGATCAAACGAATGTCGAAGAAGTGGTGATGGAGATGGGGAGGAAAACGACATCAACGGTGTCATTCACACTGTCAAGTCCCAGAACTGCTTCCCTACTCCACGCAGGAATGTCAATTTGTCAACCATAGCTGGCGAAAGTCGGTCCCTTTTGTAAATTTTATTAGTTAGTATAAATAAAGTAGGCAGGTAATTTTGAGACTATCCATTTGAGTATTTTTTCTGAAGTCGGGAAAAATACTCGATACCTATACTAGTATCGAAGCAAAATATTCGATACCAAATGTACTTGGTATCGAAAGAAAATATTCGATACCATACTCGTATCGATAAGTATCGCCCATCACTACCCATCGCTTTCGAGATGTTGATATTTTGTATCAAGTGGGCGAAAAAGTGTTAATATTTGCGAATTCCGTTCGGTGGAATGACATCAAGTTCCTAAACCAGCCGGGAAAGCCCTCGACTCAAGTTCCTGCCTGACTGAACCATCCCGAAAATGGGTAAGTTTTCCAAAATGTCAGTCCGACTATCCCAATAGCCGACACCCTCGCTATTTTCTCTTCCGAATGTGACTCCTCGGCGGCGGGTCGACATCGACGGGGATCTACCGTTCCTGGAGGGGTCACGATTTCGAAATAGTCGTGCCATTTAAAATTCTCGCCGGATTCCTCACCTGTTACGTAGGTTTCCAGTTCAGTCGTCCGTATCGGTGTCTGCCGAGTGAAACTTGTGAGGCATGAGAGCTAAAAAACGCCACAACGTCTGGATAGTCGGAGGACGGGATCGGACGATCCTGACGATCTATTCGTATTTCCGCGTCGTATTCGTCTTCGAATTCCTCAACACTTTGGAGGAAAGTCGAAGCGGTAAGGAAAACCTCGAATGTCCTTGAGAGAACTCTTGGGAAATCCCAGGTCGGCCTTGCCTGCCTCCTCCTGATGCTGGAGACGAATTTTCCGACCTGGCTTTCAGGCTATGAAAAAATTCCTTATTTTTTGCTTTTCCTCGTTTTCCAACTCATACGCCAACTCGTATCCAGTAACTATTTTGATTCGGACGCAGCGGTCGATGACACTTTTCATTGGGGAAGGTTAATGCCAACTTTTCTGACTTTTCTATTTTTAGGGGTCGACGATTTGAATCGGCAGCTGCTTCGAGCTAGCGATCGCTGTCAATCCCGATCCGACCTGGTGATAAGATAGGGTCCAGTCCAAGCATCCGAGTTACATGTTTTATTATTAGAAATGAGTCAGTCAAGCGAGGAATCCGGGAAGATTCTGCAGGTCTTGATCGGATTGTTACAGCGTCTAAATCCATGAATTATTTGTGACAAAGTTGCCTAGTTGTTCAGTCATAAAACCCATTAAATCCCCCAAGAGAGCCATAAAACCAAGAAAACAGTGCGAAACGTGATTATTGCCGTATTTATGTCTTGTTGGTCAAAATCTGAAAAGCGAACAAACCAGTTTATTTTATGTTTCTGAGCCGAAAACTGAAAATTTTAAAAAATTAGACACCATGATTTTTTTCGAAAATTTTCCTCGGTCTAAATTGGTAAATTTTGCACGTTTTTTTTTTTGCCCTGGAGGATAAGAGAAAATAGTAAACTTTTTTTTAGTAAAAATTGTAGATTTTGACGTTTGGGAATTGAAAAATGTGCAAACACTTCCGAGGAATCCCACACACTTCAAAAGGGAAGTTTTTCTCCAAATTTCTGGGAATCCTCCATTTTCTGCGGCTGGAAAATCAATGCGGAAAATCTGGAAAAATACTCAGAAAATTAGAAATTTTCGGCATTGATGTCCTCCATCATCAATCGGTTTCTCCCTGCGAAGCGTGATGAAAAATTTTTTTTACTCGAGTCTATGGATTTCTGAATCGTGTTGTGGTCAACCATGAATTGTTAGTAGTAACACGATTGACGATCCTCTCTTTGGGAGTGCCACTCTTGGGTGTTCTTGCTCCTGATATGTTTCCAAAAATCAACATTTCCGACGACGTATATCTCCGAAACGGTTGGAGTTATTAAAGTAGTGTGTGGAATAAAATTTTTTTGCAAATTAAATTCACTTTAATTTTGAACGAGTAACTCTTTAAGCCACGTACTCAAAACCCCCTTCTGGACGTTCATTGACTGGCCCCCGCTGAATAAAATGTGAAATCGTCACAATGTTATCTACGTATCTCGAGTTTCGTTTACTGTAAACGTGTCCGCCTCGGGCGCTGACGTTTGTAAATTTTGTCTTTTCCACACATTCGAATGCGCCTGTACGTCTGATAAAATCGGCTTCGCCGTGTATCAGCCCATAGAATAGTAGGCGGTATTGCCTCGAGTGTTGTGATGGATATCGCTTTCGGGTGAGGTCATCTTCCTCAATTAAAAGCTGTTCCTAATGGAGGGGGTGGACCCGTTCAACTCGGCCGAGAGCCGCAGACTCGTACCTAACTTGCATAATGAACCCGGGACTCAAGGACAGTCGGCGGTTTTGGGTCACTAGGCTTGTTCTGTTCGAAATCCCCGAAACTAAAAATATTCAGTCGGCTAAGTCATTGAATTTCGGCGAGAATGAAGTTTTTTCCCTGTCGGGAATACAGGGTGAAGATAGCTTTCCTTGAAGTGCCTGATTATTTAGCTCACTTGCTTCAATTTTCGTTCTATCAAATTTTCCGTGAGCCTAAGAAAAAGCGCACTTTTTTGCTTTGAACATTTTTTCGCGTTTTCGACACTGTCTCAGTAAAATAGCCATGCGTCCCCTGAAATGTTCTGGGCCATTTATCGCAAATGGGTATATTGATTCGGGTGAAACTTTCTCCAATATTTAATAATTTTTCCGTCGAAAATGCGATGTATTGTCGGATAGTGACGAAGTCTGCTCCGAATGAGGTCAGGGGCAACAGGCTGTGACTCAGCTTTGATGCTGTTCATATTTTATTACGTCCTCCCTCCTGTCAAACGTGTTTATTTATCGCATTGGCTGCTAGGCATCGTCATATTCGTATCCATTGCCTCGTGGGACATGGGCGAATTCTCCAGTGTTAAAAAACTATGAGAAAGAATCGATATAGACGATAAGCTATTTCAAAAATTTTGCGTTCCCGTTACATCTTATCAGTTGTTTGCAAAGTTTTGTCAAATCAAGATAATTTTTGCGCTTATTGAGGAACGAGTGACGTCAGAGTGGCACCAGGAAGCTGGAGAGCGATTGGTGTCCGGTTGTGTTGGTTGCCTGCAATGTTATTTAAAATCCCGATTTGGTTTTCATAAACTTGTCGTATTCATTTTCGTTTTTTCCTCTCGGTACGTATGTAATTGCTCTTGGAATTTTTCAAGCCTGTCTCTTGTTTCCATTAACAACGTCATTACTATCTTCAAAACTGACGCCTGTCTCGAGGCTCGACAGCCTATTGATTGACATCACCCGCTCGCCTAGATCATACACTTCCTACGTTGACACAATTTACGAGACGTCCTTCGTCTCCCTCCAACCCGCATTGTACATACATTTTGTACATTCATGGGCATTTTGTGAATATGACCTGAGTTTTTTGGTTGATTGAAAATGCATTTTTTATACGAAAATTGCAATAAGTATGCGTATGAAATGAAGGAACAATTCGAAATGTTTTGTATCCATATACATGTATGTAGGTATACCTACTATGAAAGCGCCTTCTTCAAGACAGGCCTCATAATGTCAAAATCTGAACATCGGAACACCGACTACCCACGTAGCAATACCTAAAACCACGAAAAATATTATATGCCTACTCCCTATTGTTCCAAGGGCCAACATTTTCTCCCATATATCGATTTTTTCGATTCCTCGTCTTCCGGAACCGTGCATACCTCCCAAAAGTATTCCCACGTAAAGCCGCAAGAACGAGACTCGTCGTTGTTTTCTGATATTGCATGAGGTTTTTTTGGCGAGGTTCTGCCGGTCCATTCCTTGAACCCATTCGCCTGATCCTCACATTCGGTCCTCGGCCTTCGTTTCAATGGCAAAGCCTTCACCGCATCCATCATCTGCCCATCCCGTCCCGTCACGCCCCTGTCCATAGAGCACATAGATGAAGATCGTGTTGTTTCTTGTTTCGTCCACTTTACCTCTCGCTACGTGATTTCTCGACGGAATTGATTTCCTGATTCGTCAATTGGCCGAATTAGTTTTTTGGAAACTTCATAAACTTTCATACTGACGTGTTCTTTTGAATTGCATGGTCCGATGAAGGTTTTCATATATTCTCTTGGTCGGTTACCGAAGTACGCGAATGGGTAAATAATCCGGAATAACTGCCTCATGCACTCCACAGAAAAATATTCTGTTTCTAGCACAAAAGGGTATTTTTTATAGAAACCGCGACGACCCCGTCACATCGTTTATCTTCAACTTCCATTCGTTCATTTCATCTCCCTCTGAAAAAATGAAATGTATAACCAAAACCATAGCTCAGAATTCTCTGGGTTGGGCCATCCTGGTGTGACGTATAGTCGAGGCAGTTCCCTCAAATTAGTTTGTGATTTAACAACGCAGGGAATTCCAGAAGTAGAATATTTCTTGGGGGTTGACGCTATGAATATTAAGGGAGAGTATGCCTACCATAATAAACTATAAATACATTTTTGAGGTGCGAGGCCGAGGTGGACAGAGATGAGGCTCACCACTCTTTTTGGGAGGCAATTCAGTAGCACTTTCAGTCTTCATTTAGGTTTTTTGCGGACAAAAAGGCTTGGTGCACTTTTGGTACACCTGCGTTAGCTGTTACCTTTCTTGGGAGAAAATAATCGAAGCACCTCATTGTTGACGAGCAACAAGCTGCAGTTCCAGCTGAAAGGGCCTTTGTTTTCTACCCTACGGGGGAACCTTCGCTCGGCAATCGCCCTATTAATGGATTGACATTTGGGTTGGATGTCCTTCAAAATTGGATTCGCCATTTTACACGACTGGCTCACCTGGTCAGACTTGACTAGTTTATCCCCCTACAATTTCAACTTCAATCTAAGGTTTGCTTTAGCGATTGTCTTCCCTATGCTTAAGATGTGGAGAAATGAGGATTAGCTCATTGGATTTACCGAAGGATCTCTTTTTCATGGTGCAGGTTCGGCGGGGATCCCTCGTGGCATCAAAATAGCATTGTTGAAAATTTATCGGAGGAAAATTGAAATTGGTTGTTTACACTTTCTTCGAGGTGGGTCACCCACGCCAATATCACTCTGATTCCAAAGGTGACTTAGAGGATGCAATTTCTGCGGCATATTGCTGAAAAATGTCAATTGAGTTCAACTACCATGGCCATAAGTGCGGTCACCCTCCTTTTCTCCTGACTGATCTAAGCTGAACTAATTTCCTCGCCTCCGCCCATAGAGGATGATGTTTGTTAGCATGGACGACTTCCCCTCGTTGACCTGAATCCCATAGACTATTGTACAGTCGGTGCAGTAAATCTTGGACTTCCGCGGACTTACGATCTTTCCGTGACTCGTGACGGCTCTCGCAAGTGACAGTTATTTTCTAAACTCGGCATAAAACAAGCGTCAAACGTAAATCGGTCGGCACGAAATGTCATGAACTATGTTGAGCCAGCTATGCATCTTTATGAGTCCAGACAATCCGTGCAGTAAAGTTCGATTTTTCTCATTCCACCCCTTCGCTCTTCATAAAGATAGATCCAGTGTGACCTCTGGTGGCTGCATGCAGCTCTTTTCATTTTTCGACCGCCGCCATAGGTACCTACTCTTTTTAAAGAAATTTGAGAAAAGGCTGAGAATTGAGGGAGACATATTTCGGGGCAATTTCCATAAATGTTGGCCATTCTTCAGCAAGTTTCAATTTGTTTTTTCAATTTTTGGGCGATTTTTCAATTTTTGGACGATTACAATCTTTCCGCCCGCTCTGGAAATATGGAAGTGAAAATGGAATTTTGAGAATCGGCTTTTCGAGAACGAGATTTTGAAGTGTGCTATCCGCTGGTTGTTGAAGTAAATTGTTCGGAGAACGGTGCCGCCTTTGAAGAAGCTCGAAGTGTTCTCATCTTTCGGAAAGTGGCGAAGCTAATCATGGCGTGGGCGCGAGTGTGTCGCCTCTCGACTTAACCTAATCAACTGTCAACTTAGCCTGGGCGCCCCAAACTGGGGGCAGAGAGACCTTCAAGTATTTGACCTTATTTTTATGGAAATGCGCGGCGAGTTTGTCGATAGAGCCTTGCTCGAGGGTTTTTTATTGACTTTCGCACGCAGTCGCCTTATATGGGGTGGTTTTACTTGGAATTCTGTCCCTGATATGGAATGTAAGGGTCAAAAATCCGAATTTGACTTATTGAAACCCATCATCAGGCACAGGGTTTTGTCTATGTCTGTTAGTTGACACGCTGCAATAGATTCTCCAGTATCAAAAATCTAAACAACCTGGTTAATCATAATTCGAATAGTGATTTTCCTATTCATTATGAGTATTAACCTTATAGTTTTTTGTGTACCCACCCCATGTACTACTTCTTCGTTACCTGTCACATTGATTTTCTGCCTCCAGGAGTCAGTTTTAATATTTCTTCCATCATAAATATAGTGATGTACCTATTAATTTTTCTTCGACAACATACAAACATGGAAATAGTTCGAATCGGTTTGCATGACTAATTGAGCACTTGGCATAAGATGTTGCAAATCGCTTGCCAATCAATCATCTCGGATGATTTATTTCTTGGTTCGGAAGATAGACTGTTAACGATGGCGCCAGAATGTCGTGTCTTCAGTTTTCCGTTCCCGTTCCTTTTTTATCGCGGAATTTATCGTCCAGGCATTGACTGATGTCTTCCCTACAGTAGGACTATTAAAGTTATCCGGGGAGCCTCGGGGTTGGAATTTTCTCTTTTCCTTATCTGCGAACCTTGCCTCATCCTTGCCACTCCTTATTATAGATCCACCTGTATGTTTTCCTTAAATGACACCATCCATTCATTTGTCCTGCGACTCCCTAGTATTTTCACGTCATTGTGTGCTATAAACCCTCTCTTTCAAAACACTGAATGAATTTCACTGTCTGACACCGACATTATTTCCCGATTTGGCTCGTATTTCAACCTTCTCGACTTGGGGGAGTGTCATTGATAAGAATTGAGCGCTTTCATGGCTCGAAATGAAAGAGAAAGGTTGCTCTACTTTCCAAAAACAGTAGCCGTGCTATTTTCTGGTTGTTGGCCACATCCTTCCTCATTATGAACTGTTTACTCTATTATGTGACTCGTTCAGTTTGTATGTACATCCACTAGTACACCCTCATTTCACTATTTTGTACGGTGCTCATGCAAATAGAAGAATTTTTTTTTCAATATTGAATCAATTTTCAACATCAGTTTTTCAATATTTTTTCCATCGCTACCCGAAAGCAAGTGATAGTTTTTCGAATTCCTCCCGTCCTCCGAATGTTGATCTTTCTTTGTCAGTATCTTTCGAATCGATTTCTGCTCAACATTGCTTTGCTCTTTGACTAAACCAAAGAGAGAAAAGGTCTTCTTGAAGTACTTTCGTCGGAAAACAGAGGCATCAACGCCGTGCGCGACCTTTGCCGCGCTATTTATTCACTCCATTTTCTGTGTATTATTCTTGGTCTCGCAGGGGTCGGGCTCGTTTTCCTTCGGTCAATATCCCGACGATATCCTGCCCATTAGGCTCTTCTAGAGCCGACTAGATAGCGGGCGAGTTGATATATGAGGTATTCTCTAAAAATAGCCAACAGCCCGCACTTAATTTTTGTTCAACTTGGAGAAATTGTGAAAATTGCTATGCATTCAACCATGCGAGTTGGTGGGACTGTTTATTATTTTATGTATATTTTTCTCCGTATAATGTTTCACACGCCGAGTAGTTTGAGTTTGACAGAACATGCTTCTTTTCTAGACGAAGTCTTTCACTTTCTTTTATGAGATCTATGGCACCATGAGGCCTCTCTCTCGCACTCATAGAGTGGTAGACCTCATTGAAACCCCACAAAAGACCTCATACATGACGTTTTTTGCATGTTTCATGGGAAGTTGGGACTTGAATTAGCCTATTCGACTTCAGACGTGAACCGAGCGGTGGAGATACAGAAAATCCCGCATGAAAAATAAAGAACTGTTGCGTACTCATGTGCACAGAATCTGTACATCTGATGTACCTCAAACCTGTCTCAAATACCCAGTGATGGTTCTAAAATCGTGTTCCGATTTGATTTGAAATTATTCTTGTGTACAAAATACCGTAGTGCATGTTTTCACTTAGTTCGTGTTTGAGCAATGCTTTGTTAAAATGCCATGTGTTTTCACGCTGCCCAGAAGACGGCAATGATTCAGAAGATGGTACGTACTCGATCTGTGTTTGATTACGTTTGAAAAATTATCTGAATTCATTCTTTAAGGTTAAACGTCGATTTTATTAAGAATTGATTAATTCTTCTTGTGTTTAAATATTTTGTTACCACATAGGTGTGTCTTCGGCTTTTTTACATGACATTCCAGAATATTATGCTGTTGGTAGCTGCTAGGTGCCTACTATTGGAAAGTTTTGTCAAGTTTGGCCTCCAGGAGTAGATGGGTCTCTCTTCCGTCTGGCGAGTCATCCAGCTAGCTCTTTTTGTACACTTGCCCATATCGTTTTCTCGCTTTACCAATGACGTAGGCATTGCTTAATTAGTAGATTTTCACGCCTTTGTCGATACACCTCGTATATTATGATTCTTAGAAGATCATATGATTTACCTTCCCTAGTCTTGGATGTAGGTACCTATCTAAGGAAAGGAAAGTTGGGTACCTAGAGTAATTAGTTAGCAATAATACATAGGTAATAAGGCCTTCCTACAGAAATTTGGTCGAAATTTCGAATTTGGTTCATCCTCAGTTCTCACTGCTCAAAAAACTTGCTTTCAACTTGGTAATTCGCTGTTTTGAAAATTCCATTCAATTTTCCTTAGCTTTGGCTCGGTAATGTGTTTACCCGGGTACACCTCTTAGGGCGTCGCGATAAGATCCTGTTTCGCAAACAATTGATGAGTCAGCATACCCATAGTTTGATTCACATTTTAATCTTTCTTCACCAATAATATTCAGATAATTTCTTTGAAAGTCCACTGTGTAAGTCTTGCTTAGGTATCTAACTATTCTAATAATTATCACCAAAATTAATAATTATTAATCCAGAAACCCCAAGGGTTCCATTGATTATTTTTCAACAGTCCATCAGATCCTGTACAGAAAATGCTCGTACGATAATGTTCGTAAAAATTGCTCCGTAATAACTGTATCGTTTATTTTCGCAGGAAAAACTTACTGCCAATGTTGCAAGAAGAAATGTAGCGGAGAGGTATTGAAAGTACAAGACAAATACTTTCATAATGGGTGCTTCAAGTGCTCAGGTGAGTACTCGAGATCGATTATCGCGATAATTTTGCCTATAAGTTGTCCAATGATTCGCCATCGTCATTCAAATTGATGGTTTATTATTTGGACAGTTCTTCATCGTTTGGCGAATCCAATATTTCGCTGATCCGACGCTGGTCTATGGCTTCTTCAAATTGAAGTACATAGAATTGTTAAACTTCAAAATTATATGGTCCCCTTAACACAACCCTGCTACATTGCTTTATGCCTCCACAAACTATCCGATTGCAGGCTGTTGGAGGGGAGATGAACAGTCTATTCAATGTATTGGGTTCAGCGCCGACGCCACCTCGACCAATCACAGCAGTGCATTTTCTTACCCCCTCCACCTGCAATCGGAAAGTAAAGTAAACCGCCGTTCCAGGCGTTGGCTTTTCGACCGATAACCGAAGTTGTCCCGGGCGTGCCCTGCCGCCCTCAAGGAGAGGGTCGGAACTATTCAGGATAGTGTATGGCTGACTTGTGGACTGCAATTGGTAGCACGTCGAACCTGTAATGCGACTCTAGCTGCCAAGTTATTTTAACTTCTTGATTGGCCCTAATGGATCCTATAGGATCTCCTCCCGAGCTGCACTGCATGAACCTCTGTCTCAATATGGGCATATTCTCGTCACGCCCTATCCCCGATTGGTATTCACGGAAGCTTTTGTCCCATCTTGACGTTCCCCACTGCCTTCAGTTTCGATTCTTGAGGAATGCTTAGAAAGCCAATTCGAAAATGATTCCTGCCATTGTTATCCCCATGCATCAAGTTTAGAAAGTGTAGGAAATTATTGTTTGTCTGAAACAATTAATTCCGAAAAAAATTTAATTCCAAATTTAAAAAAAATTAATTTTCAACAAAAAAATTCAATTTCGAAAAAAATTTAACCCCAAAAAAATTTCCGATAAAAATTCAAAAAAAAATTTTTTTCGGGAAAAATTTAATTTTGAAAAAAAATTTCCCGGAAAAATCATTATTTTTTATGGTAAATCGAGCAAGAAATCCGAGAAAAATATCGAAAAATTCTAAATCCATCTTCCAAAATCATCTTTAAAATCGGAAATTTTGGGAAAATGTGCCTGACTACCATCTGGAAAAAATTTCGGATAAAAGTTGCAAATAGTGTTGGACAATGATAGATAGAAAAGCTTCAGATACAAAATTTCAAATTCGCATTTTTCCGTGTTTTTGGGATTTATGCTAGTTTTTTAGCTGGAGCGCCGCCAATACTAATCCTAAAATATGGAAAAACAGGGATTGGCTGAGTTCCTCGACGTTTCCATGATAGAATTTTCGAAATTGGATCAAAATTGGTGAGCAGAATGTACATAACGAGAAAAAGCGACAAAAAAAAATCCCTTCGACAGTCAACTTGAGCAACCGGTTTTTTCTAAGTCGGTTGAAAATTGACCAAAGCAATTATAGGTACGAAAGTCGAGCTTTTCATTGCCCCATTGGCTCGGGTGATTCTTCAAAAGTAGCCATTTTGTAGAATCATCATGGGGAATGAACGAATGACCAGCTCGAACCTTTAGAAGCTCCTCGAAGCTTTTTTTGTTGTGAACCCAGTCGAAGGATCTTGGGTTCCCTCTAACCACCGGAAATATAGTCCGGGACTGTTTCAAAATGAAATCTCAATTCGACTCATTTTGTAACGCGTCCAAAGGTGATTTTGAATCTGTACCCGTTGAAGTGCCGACAGCTCGTTAACTCGGATTGAAGTGAGCGTTGTTATGCAGATCGACCGTGCTTTTCTGTCAACATGCAGATGGGGCCCGGATGAGTCAGCCTTGTTGTGCCTTGTACCTATATACATGTACATAGGTACACGTTACAATATTGTTTGCTAGGACTGGAATATTCGTAAATACTGTCCCCATAGCGACTAGCAGTTTCGGCTCAGTTTGCGGATCTGGTGCGTCGTTGAGGCATTTGTTGAGTTTGCAGTGAATTTATCGCTTCAAATCGCAATGGCTCAGTCCTCATGTGATCCAACATGTATCTGTAAGATCTCCTCCTATGATTGTTGCGAATAGTGGGAATTCGGCCAGTTTAATTTCAATTTTATTTTTTTGAGGCATATTTTTGGCCATATTTTCTTATTATTTGCCACTATTCGCCCCAACCAAGAATCTTCTTAGCTGACTAAGCTATAAACAAAATCTTCTCTTCCAATTTAAACAATTCACCGACATATTCTAGATATACAAGATATTTTCGCAACTCGATACCGTTATTTTTTGTTCCAGTCTGCAAACAATCTCTCGCCCAAGGAGGCTTCTTTTTCAAGGACGGTGACTACTATTGTACTCAAGATTACCAGAAGAAATTCGGCACCAAATGCGCCAAGTGTCAGAAATACGTGGAAGGTGAAGTGGTGACAGCGCTCGGCAACACTTACCATCAAGCGTGCTTCACATGCGGCAAATGCAAGTAAGTTCAAAATGCAAATTTTATTTAAAAAATCGGATTTAGATAAGAGGAGAGGATTAGTGGGTTCGAACCCCCAGTATATCTGCTATCCTTTCAGGGCCTTTTCTTGCAGTATATTCTATGGTCGCTTTGACGTTTTCAGGAAGCCTTTTCCAAGTGGCGAGCGAGTGACGTACACCGGCAAGTTGGTCCTATGTTCAAAATGTAGTCATCTGCCTGAAGAAAATAATTCTCAGTCAACAGCTTCCAACAATGGTAAGTTGAACATTATTCTGGTATTTGAAGGTTAAAATGCGAAAGGGCTTTTTTGGAACCGTTTATCACAATAGACGCCGAATTAGTGAAAAAAATGTATGTACCTACCAAAATACTAAAGTACTATTTATGTTTTTGAGCACCGCTGGTTTTGGCCGATTATTAGAAAAACAAGTGTTTTCAAATTCAAAAACTTGGTGCCTTTGGAGTAGGAGGTCCTGTTGAAAATGCCGGGCAACTCGCTCATATTTCTGTGACTCTCTAATTGGTAATCTCGGTCAATAGAAATGCGCCTCCGTCCATTCTCGTTTCTTTTATACGTTAATCTTCATTCGCCGGCTTCTAGACGCCTTGACATTCAAAATACTCGTCACTGTCTGCCATCTCTTTCTATTACATCCCGTTACACAATGTTTGTTGTTGTTAGCCCATCATATTATTTCCATTGTACTCAGAGTGCAGCCGGTGTCTGAAAGAATTGAAGGAAGGGCAAGCTTTGATCGCTTTGGACCGCCAGTGGCACGTATGGTGCTTCTTGTGCACCACCTGTGGCGTCTCCCTTCAAGGGGAGTACATGGGCAAGTGAGTGCTTATCTATAATATTTGTGCGTTAATTCACTTCTATTCAACGAGGGCTAGAGCTCGTTGACGACTTCATCTTGATATCTTCATTCTTCTGGCTGGTTCGCCATCTTCATCAGGGTACGACAGCTGGCCACCTGCGGCACGTTAATTCATCGGAAGTAGGAGTGGCGCCCCTTCAATCTCCTGACGAGATTTAAAGCGTTAGAAACTGCTCCTGGAGATGGCGAATCAGCCGAATCAACCCAACAATTTATTGTTGAAATTTTTAATTTTGATTAGTAGTTTGATGATCGGGGTAGGCTCAAATGTTCGTCAATGCAAAGAGCATGGCTTGATTTCAGAGATGGCAACCCTTACTGTGAAAAGTGTTTCCAGAAGCACTTCGGCGTGAAGTGCGCCTACTGCAGCCGGTTTATTTCTGGAAAGGTGCTACAAGTAAGTGTTTGAGCCATTGCTCCTAGTTCTATGATTGGTGCATGCGCTAGTTTCATCTCAAAATTTTGCGGCTTCGGCCGGTTTTACAATTTTTTGCCATAAAAACTATGTTTTGTACCTAATTTACCGCAAAAACTTTTTTTTTGCCATAAAACTATTATTTTTTTTACAAATTTATTCGTCAAAATTGCTTATTTATAGACAAAATTGAATTTTTGATACCCACTTCTCATGTTCAGGCTGGCGATAACCACCATTTCCACCCGACGTGTGCTCGTTGCACCAAATGCGGTGATCCGTTTGGCGATGGTGAAGAAATGTACTTGCAAGGTTTGTGCATCGTAAATCAATTGTTGAGTTATTCTTATTGGCATTAATCGTTCAAAAGGTTATCAGGAGTTGAGTATTATTAGGTGCTAAAGTCTACGGATCGCGGATTTCGATTCTTCTCATTCATGATTTTCCAGTCAAATCGTAATGATTAAATTGTTCACCTATGAGATTCGTCTGGTTCATATTTTCAGGATCGGCCATCTGGCATCCTCGATGTGGTCCTGGCCCTCAAGGCGAGCCGATGGCCAATGGACACTCCCATTCCGAAATAGATCACATCAGTACGAGCGACATGCCGGTATGGCCGTATTTCAAGTTTTAAGCATTAAAGCATTACAACTATCGGATAAATTCACCTTGCTCTGATGATCTAACATTTTTTCCCAATGGAATGGCACATTCAAAGGTACCAACTTGTTTAATTGTTTTAACTCCGCAAAAAATAAATTAATAAAAACTTGATAAATCGGAAATTGGTCTTGTAAAAATGAAAATTTTTTAAAA
This sequence comes from Nesidiocoris tenuis, assembly GCA_036186465.1. Lineage (NCBI taxonomy): Eukaryota > Metazoa > Arthropoda > Insecta > Hemiptera > Miridae > Nesidiocoris > Nesidiocoris tenuis. Next base: position 9,509,562 of record AP028915.1, on the reverse strand, counting down.
CACATTTTGCCTGTACTGCTTGAATGTGCCATTGATATTTGGCTTATGGGATAGTCTCTACAATGGTGACGATCACTAATAAATCACTATCATTGCAATTTTACACTATTTCGGATCTCGTCTGTTGATTCGTGTTAATATCGGCATTTTGTTGGTGAATCCAGCTGTCACTCCACTCTCACGGCACCAGCTTGAACGGTTCTCTTTATGGCATCGATAAAAAGGTATTTCTACTTGAACGCTTATAATTTTCATTTCGACTGCATGATAATTCGTCTTCTAGGTTATTTTGAAGGGTTTTAGGGGAAATTCAATAATCAATCAAACGAAGAGACTTGCATGTCACAGAATGTTTTTGTCATTCCCAATCAGAAAATTAACATCTACGGTCATCGAAGGAGTTCTTTTCTATTTTATCATTTTTTTACTAGCCTCAGAATTTTTTTTAGCTTGGCTTGCAGAATGGATAGGCAATTTTTCCTGTTCCTCTGCATATTTACCTATTCTATTTTAATTTTTTTAAATCAATTTTTGGTGTAATCAAAGTCGAATCGACCATTGGTATTGCCAGCAGCTAAAAATACTTAGGTACGTGATATTTTTGTTTGATTAAATTCTTCCCGAGATTACGTCAAATGGCAATCGGAGAGAATAGGCCCAGTTGCATGTTCGAGCACAACAAGCTTAATAGGACAGACAGTGGGCGTATCGCTCAATTTAGCTGTTTGCTCTAGTCTTCACTAGATTCCGTTTAAAGGGCAAGGCTTCACTTCTAAACTAGTGCCGTCTTGTAATTTTTGTACGAAACAAACAGAAAAATTTCGTAATGGATAATTTTTTCCATCAAGTTAGTGAGACTATGGGTATCTTTCAGCGAGCTGGAAGCCCCGGGCTTCTGTTGCGCGAGTACAACAAACGGGATTACCCGCAGGACATCAGTCGCATCTATACTTATAGTTATTTGACCGAGACTCCGACTCAGGGCTACTTGAAGAAGCCCATCGATCCCTACGATAAGCCTCCCACGTCTCCGCATTTCCATCGTCCTCATAGTAAGTCTACATCAAAACATTATGAGGATTTTTTTGACTGATTCTGACAAATTATGCTATAACACATGGCTATTTAGTGACATGGGTACATTATTTTTCTTGATATCCTAGAAAATAAAGATAAATTGAGGCGTTGAGGATCAAAAGCGGATATCACCAAAATGTTGGAAGTTGATTTTTTTTGAATTTTTCACAAGTTCGGATAGGTAATTACATACCTGATAGGTAAATCATTTCACAATTAATGTACCAAAAGTAAATTCAGGTAGATCTAAAAGTGATTGATTCGCGCCAGGCGCTGGTGGAGGCGGCGGCGGAGGCAGTCTCCGTGGCAGTGCCAAATGGTCATCGCGCACTGGGGCCATGTCCGTCTTGGCCGAATCCATGGCGCGGGAGCGGCCCAAATCGCCGCACATGAACAACGAGGAGCCCATAGAGTTGGCTCATTTCCCCGATGCGCATCCTCCCAAGCCGAACGACAAACCGAAAATCGAACGTGACGACTTTCCAGCTCCACCCTATCCGTACACCGATCCAGGTTAGCTAAATTTATTATTGCTATGAAATTAAGTGCATATTGAGCATTTTATACATTACACAGATTTGCTAGTTTTTTTTTAATGTTTAATTTACTCAAAATTGTAAAACATGAGTATGAACATTCGTGTAGGTGTTTTATGTATTATAGTTCTATCTATCGTCCGCTGTTCAAGGAAGCGCCAAGTTATACCACTAACTGGCCTTGTCCGGCTCTGTCTGGACTATCCCATCTCTTGCCGAGTTCGAATAAATACTCGGTCGATCTAATAAACTGTGTAATTGAACCCCGCCACCGGTCACTGGATCCTTTGTTCGAAGGTTGTACGATAAACGAGTGTTTATTTTCACCGCACTCCCCTTTTCTCTTTGATTGGAAAATGAGCTATTTGCAGCTTCAGTTCTTGCGTTAGTGTTGTCCGCGGCTAGAATACAGTTTCCGTAAGCGAAGTTGTAGAAAAAAGTTTTTTGAAATTCGCGAGTTACCCCTAGTTCCGAATCTGCTGGTTTTCTCCCATCAATTTGATTCTAATTTTTCTTTCTCCCCAAAATACAAAACCAGATGAATGCTATTACTTCCTGAGTGATCAAAATTTTCAAAAACCTAGATGAGGTTCGAGTGTGATGAGATGTCACCCATTTTAACTAGGGTAGATTGGGTGTGTACGTAGGGGATGTATAATTTCTATGCACGTATACTGCCTGTGAACTATTTACTCTAACAACAAATTCCAATAAACCTCGTAAAATACAAGTTATTTTCAAAATCCCACCCATGGTGGTTTTTGAACTGTTCTGAGTTTTTGATCAGCAACGTTTTCATGTCAAGTACCTCTGATACTTTGGACGCGCTCAGTATAATTTCAGAGCGTATACATCGACTCGCTACCATCTTGGACGGTAATTGAGTTTTGCATCGAATTTCTTGTCATTTTTACTTCCATATTTACAGAGTAAATGGAAGTATTGTGATCGTCCTAAAATCGAGAATCGGAACGGAGCTTCAGAAAAAACTTTTTCTTATACACATTT